>JAVGWX010000010.1:80491439-81168939 GCA_036924085.1 Ariolimax columbianus
CTGAATGCAGTCCCTCATATATTTGTATTACATCAAGAGAAAGTAGTTATCCTGACGTTGGAAAATATCCGCATAGGCTGGTCCAGGGACAGTAGGTAAAAATGTCCAAATCTGCTTTCTCTCTTCCTCGTATGTTAAGTACTCTTGTAACTCTAGGTGGCAGTGTGTCCTATGCGTGAAACATTTTTTCACAATCCTATCGCACCGGGTTCGAATCACGCAGTGTTTAGTTTGGCAGACACGGATCTTTTTCTCAGTATGATCACGCGAGGGTCTGCAACTTGAGTTACCTTAAGTCGTCTCGACTGATAGTCTTACAACTGGTGCAAGGTAGCTCGGACGAGAGAGTGAGGTTGATGACGGGCGCATTTTGTTCGACACTATAATCCAAATACAGCGCAAGTTACATCAAGGCAAAACTCCCTTTGATTATGTCGCCATCTATTCTGTATTGAATTTTCGGCAGTGGTTAAATCAGTAACACCCGTCTGTGTCGTTTATCTTCAATTTATTAGCAACTTTGTATGTCCATACACACATTCATAAAACAGGATTGCATATGCAAGCTCTACGTTTGAGAGGCTATAAATGAACGTCGGGAATCAACGAGGCATGAGTGTCGACACCAAGGTAAAAGTTCATCTTACTGTTAGCGTGCTGGCTTTGCATCTGAGTGGTCCTGGGTTCGTTCCCCAGTTGAGGCGGAAATGTGTTTTTTTTCGAACCGCAACGGCTCCCGAGTCGACCCAGTTCAGTACCGGTTCAGTCCGGGAAGTAAAAGCGGCGAGGGAGAGGAGATGGGCTACCGTCCTCATATAGCAGAGCCTTTGAAATGTGAGATCGCTAACATATCACACTCTTACGGCAGTAATGCTACCGATTACTTTACTTGTTACTGTAGTTAACCACTCTGTGGCATGTCTGAGAAACATATACTGAGAAATATACGAACTGTCTGCCCAGGCTAATCCGGATCAGGTGTCAGGACAAAGTGCCCAACTCTCAGGATCAGGTGTCAGGACAAAGTACCCAACTCTCAGGATCAGGTGGCAGGACAAAGTACCCAACTCTCAGGATCAGGTGGCAAGACAAAGTGCCCAACTCTCAGGATCAGGTGGCAGGACAAAAGTACCCAACTCTCAGGATCAGGTGGCAGGACAAAGTACCCAACTCTCAGGATCAGGTGGCAGGACAAAGTACCCAACTCTCAGGATCAGGTGGCAGGACAAAGTACCCAACTCTCAGGATCAGGTGGCAGGACAAAGTACCCAACTCTGAAATTCTAAGCAAGTCCAACATGTTGAACACCCATACCAACAATACGTATTTAAAACACTATCGTCGGGGATGAGGTGTTAGAGACTTCATTCTAATTTAGCTTCTATTTCGTTTGGGTTTTTTTTCCTTACATTTGATGGCCAATTCCTAGCAGAAGGTCACGTGCCCTTTTACAGATCAGTAAGCTGGAGCGATAAGCCAACGTTCTAACTACTCAGTACTCAGCTGCTCCTCATTCACGACTACTTATACATTTATGTTGGCTTCGCAATGTTCACAGAAGTGGAGCACAATCTACTTTGTTTTGCGTCGAATGGTAACGTGTATCTGACATCAGCAATGATTTGTTACGTGTTCTCTTCCCATATGAGCGCAAGTATGCGTACACATACACTCACAGACACAAGACATATTTACACACAGAGAAACAGACACAAGAAACATTCACACACACAGAGACAAGCACAAGACACATTTACACACAGAGAAACAGACACAAGACACACTCACACACACAGAGACAGACACAAGACACATTCACACACAGAGAGACAGACACAAGACACATTCACACACAGAGACAGACACAAGACATATTCACACGCACAGAGACAGACACGAGACACATTCACACACAGAGACAGACACAAGACACATACAGACACAAGACACATTCACACACAGACACAAGACACATTCACACAAAGACACAAGACACATTCACACATAGCCACAAGACACATTCACACACAGACACAAGACACATTCACGCACAGGCACAAGAAACATTCACACACAGACACAAGACACATTCCCACACAGACACAAGACACATTCACACACATACACAAGACAAATTCACACACAGACACAAGAAACATTCACACACAGACACAAGACACATTCACAAGACACATTCACACACATGCACAAGACACATTCACACACAGAGACAGACACAAGACACATTCACACACAGACACAAGACACATTCACACACAGACACAAGACACATTCACACAAAGACACAAGACACATTCACACATAGCCACAAGACACATTCACACACAGACACAAGACACATTCACGCACAGGCACAAGAAACATTCACACACAGACACAAGACACATTCCCACACAGACACGAGACACATTCACACACATACACAAGACAAATTCACACACAGACACAAGAAACATTCACACACAGACACAAGACACATTCACAAGACACATTCACACACATGCACAAGACACATTCACACACAGAGACAGACACAAGACACATTCACACACAGACACAAGACACATTCACACACAGACACAAGACACATTCACACACAGACTCAAGACACATTCACACACAGAGACAGACACAAGACACATTCACACACAGACACAAGACACATTTACACACAGACACACGACACATTCACACAAAGACACACAGACACAAGACACATTTACACACAGACACACGACACATTCACACAAAGACACAAGACACATTCACACACAGACACACGACACATTCACACACAGAGACAGACACAAGACACATTCACACACAGACACAAGACACATTCACACACAGACACAAGACACATTCACAAGACACATTCACATACAGGCACAAGACACATTCACACACAGAGACAGACACAAGACACATTCACACACAGACACAAGACACATTCACACAAGACACATTTAGACAAGACATATTTACACAAGACACATTCACACAAGACACAAGACACATTTACACAAGACACATTCACACAAGACACATTTACACAAGACACATTCACACAAGACACATTTACACACTTAAATTCATTCTTTTTCATCATTCGTCTTGACGAAGTGACGACGTGTTCAATACCTTACAACGAGGCTGCGATATGTGCGCCTATCGGCCTAGCACACTCCGTTTCAGGACGGTATGTTTGGTAGCCGGGTTTGTCTTCTTTATTCTCTTATCCAGGCTTCATGGATGTAGTCTGTTTCCATGGCTACCACTTGGAGACGGAATATGGTCTTGGTCATCTGTGGATCGCTGACCCTTATGCAAGTTGCCAACTATGGGTCACTGACCCTGATGCAAGTTGCCAGCTATGGATCACTGACCCTGATGCAAGCCGCCAACTATAGGTCGCTGACCCTGATGCAAGCTGCCAGCTATAGGTCGCTGACCCTGATGCAAGCTGCCAGCTATGGATCACTGACCCTGATGCAAGCCGCCAACTATAGGTCGCTGACCCTGATGCAAGCTGCCAGCTTTAGGTCGCTGACCCTGATTCAAGCTGTCAGCCATGGGTCGCTGACTGCTGTAAGCTGATTCACTGCTGCGTCTTCGACTACATATTTAGATTCAACGACATCGATTTTATTTAGTATATTATAAGCATAACTTGTTTGACTTATTGGACAGACTTGACTTACACTACTAGACTGACTTGATTTACTAGACTGACTTGGCTTACTAGACTGACGTGATAGTCAAAGTGATAGTCAAACTGTATAAAGCATTAGTTAGACCTAGATTGCAGTACAGTGTACAGGTGTGGAGTCCTTTTCAAAGAGGGAATATAAACATGCTCGAACGAAAACAAAAAAGAGCGACAAAGCTGATAGTGGGATTCCCGAATTACAGTTATGAGGAAAGACTCAGAAAAACCAGCCTACCGTGTCAAGAAGAGAGAAGAATTCGTGGTGACTTAATACATGTTTATAAGATGATCAGAGGAATGGATAAATTAGACTGTAACAAGTTTTTTTTTTACATACAGCCACCCACAATAACAAGATGGAATAGCTACAAGTTGACTAAAGAGAGGTCCAGATTAGATATTAGGAAATATTTTTTTAGTCAGAGAGTGG
Source organism: Ariolimax columbianus (assembly GCA_036924085.1). Taxonomy (NCBI): domain Eukaryota; kingdom Metazoa; phylum Mollusca; class Gastropoda; order Stylommatophora; family Arionidae; genus Ariolimax; species Ariolimax columbianus. The sequence goes on from JAVGWX010000010.1 coordinate 80,495,600, forward strand.
TGAATGCATTGCCAGAGGAGGTAGTGGAGGCAGGGACAATTAATGCATTTAAGAATAAATTGAATGCGCATAGCTTTTAGAGCAAGGTGAATAAATGAAACTGGTTGTATACAGACTCTGCAGGGTCTTCTAAACCAGTATAAAGAAGTTAAGTTAAGTTAAGTTATTACCTTGCCAGAATGACTTGGCTTACTAGACTGAATTGGCTTACTAGACTGACTTGGCTAACTAGACTGACTTGGCTAACTAGACTGACTTGACTTACTAGACTGACCTGATTTATTAAATTGACTTGGCTTACTTGGCTGACTTGACTTACTATGCTGACTTGACTTACTAGACTGACTTGGCTTACTAGACTGACTTGACTTACTAGAATGACTTGGCTTACTAGACTGACATGACCTAACCAGAATGACTTGGCTTACTAGACTGACTTGGCTTACTAGACTGACTTGACTTACTTGGCTGACTTGACTTACTATGCTGACTTGACTTACTAGACTGACTTGGCTTACTAGACTGACATGACCTAATCAGAATGACTTGGCTTACTATACTGACTTGACTTACTAGACTGACATGACCTAACCAGAATGACTTGGCTTACTAGACTGACTTGGCTTACTGAACTGACTTGACTTACTAGACTGACTTGGCTTACTAGACTGACTTGGCTTACTAGACTGACTTGACTTACTTGGCTGACTTGACTTACTATGCTGACTTGACTTACTAGACTGACTTGGCTTACTAGACTGACATGACCTAATCAGAATGACTTGGCTTACTATACTGACTTGACTTACTAGACTGACATGACCTAACCAGAATGACTTGGCTTACTAGACTGACTTGGCTTACTGAACTGACTTGACTTACTAGACTGACTTGGCTTACTAGACTGACATGACTTAATCAGAATGACTTGACTTACTAGACTGACTTGACTTACTAGACTGACTTGACTTGCTAGACTGACTTAGTTTACTAAACTGACTTGATTTACTAGACTGACATGACCTAACCATAATGACTTGGGTTACTAGACTGACTTGGCCTACCAGACTGACTTGGCTTACTAGACTGACATGACTTAATCAGAATGACTTGGCTTACTATACTGACTTGACTTACTAGACTGACATGACCTAACCAGAATGACTTGGCCTACTATACTGACTTGACTTGCTAGACGGACTTGACTTACTAGACTGACTTGACTTACTAGACTGACTTGACTTACTTGGCTGACTTGACTTACTAGACTGACTTGACTTACTAGACTGACATGACCTAACCAGAATGACATGACTTACTAGACTGACTTGGCTTACTAGACTGACTTGACTTACTAGACTGACTTGACTTGCTAGACTGACTTAATTTACTAAACTGACTTGACTTACTAAGCCGAATGGTTGGCTGTTTCCGTGGTTTGTTACTACACATTTGTAGCCACCCTGTTAGTCTTACTCCCTGTGGTTTCCAGTCCAGCATATTTCTATTTATTCTACACGGTTCCGTGCTAGGAGTGTGCCATATCCAAATTAACTTTCACTTTATAAACTATTTTCAATTGATTTTTAAGGTTGTAAAAAGTCATTTTCTAAATATAAATTATTTTCATTTCTTCTTTATATCTTAAACAACAGTTATATCTGTGTGTTCTACTGTGCATGTTGTATATAATAGAACATTCAAGAACCGATCATGTTCAATGCAAAGTCTCTTTAATGCTCTGTTATTATAGCTACCATATACCGTTTCAATCTAGGTCATTTTGAGATTGATACTATTGGCGCTATTTTCCTTGTTGCCAACTTTTTATTATTCAGACTTTCATGAATTGATTATGTGAATGAGAACTCTTGTACTTTCAAAAAGTATGTTTTAGAGTGTAGAATATAATCCATGCACCGTGATATTATGTTTTAGAGAGTAGAATAGAATTCATGCAGCGTGAGGTTATGTTTTAGAGTGTAGAATAGAATTCATGCAGCGCGAGGTTATGTTTTAGAGTGTAGAATAGAATTCATGCAGCGTGAGGTTATGTTTTAGAGTGTAGAATAGAATTCATGTAGCGTGAGGTTTCTAACTGTTTACGTTGCCGTTATATCTAGATCATTGCTTAAACTCAAATCACCATGGCTCTCCAGTTATATCACAATATGTTATGTTATGTTATGTTATGTTATGTTACGATGTGTTGAGATGTGATGTGATGTGCTGGGTTTTGCTGTGCTGTGATGGGATGTGCGTGATGTGCTGTGACGTGCTGTATTATGCTGTATTATGCTGTGTTTTGCTGTGATGTGTTGTTCTAGGTTTTGTTATGTTCTATTATGCTATGTTATGTTTTGTTATGCTATGTTATATTATATTATACAGAATCAATATCCCAGCAGTCCGGACAGACATATGCATAATCAAGTTCTATCTTAACAAATGGCGAAATATATGGATATTGTTGGTTCTTGTAGCTCGTTGACTGTACACACTCATCCTTCGTCTCTTTATGTTTGACCAACATTTCATGTCAAACTCCTGCATTCTGTTCATATCGATCGTTCACAGTGTCCTCATCCATCATGTAAACATTGACTGATTTCAATATGGCCTCATTTATTCATGTTGAATGTCCCAAAAATGGCCGTTTAAGTCGCAACGATGTTAGCTCTTTCATTATAGTCTCCTTCTATCTACTTCTTCTCCTCGTTTACCATATTATTTTTTTTATGATATCTACATGTGAAGTGAAGTTCTTTGGATAAAGGTTGATATGGCTGACAGTTCTTCAAGACTCCCAAACAGTTTTCTGGGAAGGTTCGTCCGTGGGCCAGTGTTCAGTATGAAATTGTCTAAACATAGAACAGACTTATAGGAAATGTTCGGCTATCTCTGATGCTTGTACGCATGTATGCATGGATAATAGGGCCCATTTTAGTCTGTGTACGTGGCAATTCATATCATTATAGTAAACCCCACCCTGGCCAGGACAGTAAAGACAATCATACAAATACATGAAGGTGTACAGCCTGTAATTTGCTTTCCACACATAGCGCATCCATCATTTTTGGAACCTTCCAAAGTAAGAATTGAAAGTCAGACAAGATAGTGAGGACTCAGATAACTACATCAGAGATGAAATAACATTCTCCTAATTTGTGACATTTTGTTATGTTCAAATATTCATTATGTAATATATAATAGTAATATTGTTTGTATGATCTATGTGTTACTTGCATGAACGTTGAATGTATGTGTTAAAAACAAAGAATTGTGTGGTGGACGGCGCGGGTTAGTTGTTAAGTGACACGGCTCACAATCTGAAGGTGCTAGGTTCGATTCCCATCATAGTACCGGCTGTTACCCCGGAGAAGCAAACCCTTAGAAAATTCAGGAGGAAGCAGACCCTTACATAAAATGCATGTTGAAGTCGGATGCACTGGGCCGACTGGCGCAAAATAAAAACCACAGTGCAAGGCACACCGACTTGGGGAAATTGAGAAATAATGCGAACGCAAAAACAAAAAGTAGATGGAAGTAGATGGGCGCAAGTTGACCTATGAGCGAAATATATATATATATTCCGCGCGTTCGGTTCATATAAGCAGTAGAAGCAGTGTTTGTCTCTGCCTAGCTAGCGAACCAATGTTTATTATTTATTTCTTTAGCTGATAAATATCTTTTAAATCGAAAAATAATAGACTGACAGACTAAGTTGTGATTGTGAATCCTGCTCACCGCAACATGTAAGCCACTGCCTCTTACAATACGACTCTACCTTGCCTTTAAACGTGACTGCCAAAGGAAAGACGTCCTAACGCAAGCACATAAGGTTTTGTTTTCACAATTCTTAGAACGGCATGCGGGAGAGATTGTATGTTTGTTTTAGAGATACATGAGAGGCAACCATTAATTTTCTTCTATCCAATGAACGACGAGTATTTTTACCACGTGATCTTGGATAAGATATTAATAAATTATTGCACCATGAATATTGTCAGTTGTGCTAAATATATTTCAATATGCATCCACCATTCTGTGCATTAATTCTTATGTTGCCAAACACAATAGTCAGCATCGAATGCAATGTTTCAGGTTAAGGAACAATAAAATACAATAAACGTAATTGTATAAAGAACAACAGACTAATTAGATTGTCTTTATTAGCGATAGAAAAACAACTTCTTAATATTCAGCGATTCATTGGGAATTTCTATGACTTGTTCATTGATGAATTTGTGAAGATGGGTGAGGGCAGATTTTTTACCTACAATGAAAAATTGTTTTTATAAATCTATTTAAGTAATTATTATTTGTATATTAATATTTTAATCGATATATAATTTTCATTGATGAAATATTTGTATGAGTCTAATACTTCATTTCGAAAGATATGTTTTCTCAATGGTTCTACTTAATGTCCATGTCGTGTGTTGCCACAAGAAAGACACATGTGCTGATATGCTCAGTCTTCGTCTTCTTTCTTGAACCCTGCCAAACATTTTCCATTTACATTAGTATGCCTGTGGCAATTGCAAAACATTCAGTTGATTTTTAACGAACGGTCCTTAGAATTGTATATTATGGATCCAAAAAACTCAAATTATTTCATATCTTCTATTTCAACATTTATCGATGGCAATTATTGATTTGTTCATTACTTTGTCTGATATCGTAATTTTAGTATTTATTTTATTTTTATTTTTTGTGTAAAAATATAAATTTTGGACCTTTCTGTGTGTTTTTTTAACCTAACTCAATTAGATTTTCCAGCCAAGCGTTTGTAGCCGAAAGGTATGTGTCATCTGCATATCTGATTCCTAGAATCTGATATCCCCCAATGCTAAGTACGTCGCACTGTGCGCATTCTAACTCATCTCTGACTGTCCCTTAGTATGTTCTTGGAGTTGATGTTGAATAGATATGAAGAGAAGATACAACACTGTCTTACTCCATTCTGGCCTGCCGACCATTTTGATGCTTCTCCATCTATCCTTACCGCAGCCTATTATTTCTGGTATAGTTGTGCGATAAAGTGTGTAATGTGTTTACGGAAACCCATATTGTCAATAATGCTCCACAGCTGCAGATGTTGAAAGCAGTCAAAAGCTTTGGTATGGTCGATGAAACAAGTTGTAGGTCAACATTGAATTTGTTTCAATTTCTCTGTGATGATTCTTAATTTTAGTATGGGTCTCTAGTGATTTGCATGCTGGAAAGTCCACTTGTAATTTATGAATTCTGTTTCTAACTTTTGTTCCAACTTTCCCATTATGATGTGTAGCAGTATATTGTTGATATATATATATCAATATATTGATATATATACTGGGGGACAGAAAGGATTGAAAACGGTAGTGCAATTTGTGTAACAGTTGATGTAGCCATTATCGACACCTTGTTCCATTAGCAACTGCCAGACAAATTGCTGTTCTATAGAATCGAATTTTTTGTTGTTTTTATTATCGATGAAGGTGAAGACCAAGGGAGTGGTGTGTTCGACCTCATCGATACGTCGGCAGCAGATTGAGATTTGGTCAAATATGCTGTAGGAACGCCAGCGTGTTCGATTGTTCGTTGGAGACAAAGTTGGGACACGCAGCGGCGATTCAACCCCCTCCGTGGAACATGCCATCAAGTAACGTACACGTATATCAATACATAAATATAATAATATATAACAGTGCTAGCATAACTCAGAAACGATCTAATAAATGTAGAATAAGCATAAATCAAAAACGTTTAGTGACTGCACTAGCATACATCAAAGAAGTACAATAACTGTCATACCGGCGACTTTATTCGCTCCCCTGGGTAGTCAGTGGGCGTTTAGACTGAAGACTACAGGCCCTGTGGCCACTGCTGTCGCCACGTAGTGTAGCTGGCTATGTTTATTTCTTTCACTCCTATCAGAAAAACATAGTTCTTACCTAAGATTCGATCCTCTGCCCTCCTTGTTGGCAGGTAGACATCGAAACCATTCGGTCACGCGATCCTCGGTAACTATTCTAGCATAAATCAAGAAATTTACATCTGGAACGAAGGTAATGAAGATCACAATAATAATACAATAGATGATTCATTCACCTTTTCACTTGCCCCAGTGTGAAGCGCGTGACACGTACAACATCTGACCCCTCTTAAATGAAGCCCGTTTCCAATAATTTGCAGGCATTTAACGTTTCCCTCTCTTTGATGTCAACTATACGTTGCTAACTGGAGCTAATCCTTTGCTGTAGAATGTATCCGTGCTTTGCGGTGGTTGATTATATGGTTGACATATGATAACAATACGTGTTTACCTGATGAGGCTGCTCGCTCTGAACACAACAATATTTAGTCGTCTTTTACGAAAATCTTGGAAGTTTACAGTCGTTCTGTTCTGTCTACCCCGGGTAGACATTCGTCATCAGGCTACCACGACAGCAAATGTGCTGAGGGGTGTGGACTGCACAGAACACGGCGAGGCACTTGAGCAGCAGTGATCATCTACGTTACCCGTGACCTAATATCCAGTCGTCCTTTCTTGTCTTGCCACTGGTTAAAGTTAGACTCTGGCGAGAGAGTGAGGTCGACTAACTTGCACAACCCTTCCTCCCTTAAATCAAATTCATCGCACAAGTCATTCTCTTTTAATGTATCCACTACTAACACAGTCAAGTCCTGTGACGACGGGTGAGCGGCAAAGCGGAGAGCGTAAGTCCGCTGACGAGCTAAACTGCAATCAAACAGCCGGGGACTCACGGCTGAGCAATAATGCGGATGAGATACAGAGATTTGCTGACAATCATGATCACCATCTCGCAAATCGAACTGCCCATGCTCTCACTGCCTACGAATATGCAGATTCCAAATCGGACTCGTCATCCATCTCCGCACCCATCCACAACACGGAATTACAGAATACTCGACTGGAATGACTGGCTAGATGAAAAAAGGAAAGGTCCTCATCACTCGTGATGGACGAGCAACATACCCCGGGTAGAACTCTGGTCGCTCATATACTCTGACTGAGGCTCATTCATCAAACGCCCTCTAACGTACACATCTTTTAAACGCTCTAGTTCATCGTCTCACACACAACGTCATTCCCACAGGTTAAACTTCTGCTAAGTGTAGAGCCCGAGTATGAGAATAGTAACACTGTAATCTATCAGTCATATAGTAAAATACTACCAAGGAGGGTTGGGCAATGGGGCTGGATGTAGAAGCGGTATGCACAAAAGATCAATAGATAATGAAATGTCAACATTTATTGGCATGTAGTTGTTGAAGACCTATGCTCTATAAAGGTTAAAGTGTTGAGTTTGAAAGAAGGCTCCTAAAACAATAATATCAATCTATTTATCTTCATTTATTTTTGGCAGGCGAAAATCCGCTGGTCACTTGCCAGGTAAATCCCAGTATATATTACCATACGTTAAGTTTGGTGGTGGTGGAAGTGTAAATTAGAGCAAGGTAGACCCACATCATGTTAGGCGCCATCTATGCCGATCTGCTAACCACATAACCAAGAATTGATATTATAGCTACAAAGTACCCTTTTCACGACATATTCTCCGGGGGCTGAGAATCCCTAGAATAAGTTCAGTAGATTTTTAACTTGAATTTTGCCGTTAAACCTACTCTTTTCGATTTGCAGCTGCCAAGGGATTTGTTAACATACGCACCACTGCACACGGGTGTCCGATCTCACCGTGATTTGAACTTGAGACCTCCGCGCCCGAGACGAACACCTTACCTAAAAACCACTGGGTCCACCCAACAATAAGATCAATAAAGAATATTGTACTGAATAACTCGTTTTTCACAGGGACCAGAAAGAGTAGAGCACGTTTGATCAAATTAACTCATTCACTCCGAAATGCTTTGGGCCTCTTGACACATTCATTTCTCAATATATCATTACCGGTCACACCCGGTGTTAATGGTGGCGGTGAGTTCATGAAAGCGAGTGTGGCTTTTTCTTTTTGCCTCGAATGGTGACAACTATTTAGGAGCCATCTCTGAATTGTCTCATGTCCAGCAAATGTTGGTCAGTAAATGGATCAAAAATGTAATATCAGTAGTTTCAGCTACTTTAAATAGCACAACGAGAGGCGGTTCATAAAATAAAGCGATGCGTTTTTAATTATTGCTAATATATATATATATATATATATATATATATATATATATATATATATATATATATACACAGAAGAAGAATTATATATATATATATATATTATTATTATTATTATTATTATTATTCTGCGTTCATTCTCAATCTCCTGCTACCAAGTCCTGAACAGGACTTCGCAAGTAACAGGATGTCGCAAGTAACAGGATGTAGTCGGGAGAACGAAAAGAGTTGTGTCGCTAGTTTACAGCTTGACTGCGATATTTGCACCATTCGGTCCGACACATCCGTCTTCGGCAGCACTTATATTTTTTGCGAAAAAGAAAAACGGAGAAATCCTACAGGAGCTAAATATAGAACAAATCTGGCTAGTAAACGACATCATTTCTAGGAAATTAACAAACTTCGGCCACATCAAACTCCACATTGGCCTGGAAAGAACGATACTGTTAATAGGATACCTGACAAAATAGGCCGTGAAGATGGACAAGAGACATTACAGTGGCTCTGGGATTGACCATCGCCACTTATCTATACAGACGGCCATGGATTGACAGCAGCAGAGGCGGGAAGGCTGACCAATTGTTCGAGAGTCTTACAGATCGGCTGTAAAGACGTTCTGCAACTGACATGCTACATGATGATGATGGCACGTTTTATTGAACTACCATATGAACATCACGTCTGGTTAACGTGGTGATGAACCACTCGCTTTTCGTGGCAAAGGTTATAGTGTCTACCAGATGGGAATTGGTACCTGAATACCCGTTAGGGATGGACGGGCGGACAGGAAGGAAACTGGTTTCCCTGTCTCATAAAAACAAGATGGGGTTTAATGCGATGTGGTCTCTAACACTGCATCCCAGACGGCAGCGTCCGCTATCCGCATATTTTTACCTTACCAAAGAGTACACAAAATTGTTGACAACTGGAAACAGTATATCAACAAATGTATGCATGTGACTTGTCTGAATGTGTATGTGCAATTGGAGACCGGGGGTGCCATTCATCATTGTTGGAGAATGTAATTTATAATGCGTGACTCGCACCGAACCGACATATCAGCTTTGTGGCATACTTGGACAAATCGTACACCGATCTCTCTGCTCGTCGGGGGGAATCAGTTAATGGGATCGTAATGTATCTATGGTAACACAAATGTAAAGGTAGTTTCATAGCAAATGATGCGATCGAGGATGAAGTGTTAGAGACGTTATTTTGCTAGGTCACACCTTCTTTAAAGTCAGTTCCCTTTCTTGCTATTTTTCTCTCTAACAATAAATCAGGCCCCCATTTGCAACTGGATTGACTAAAACGGGCAGATAATGAGCGTCGAACCTGGTACTCTTAGTGTAATAAGCGAACAGTCTGCAACTACGCCAATCAGACTGTTATGCAGGAACTGATAAACAGAGGGATTCATGCTATGAAATATACAGTGCTTTTGTTTCTTAGGATACGGAGAGGGATACTTTTTAAAGAAATGTAATTCAAGTTTTAAACACGGTATACCTTTTGAAACAATATATAATTCTGTATATCAATGGTGGCGACGCTCTGGTACAGGCATTATGTAAGAGGAACATTTTTGTGGTGACTCAGTGGTACAGACATTATGTCAGAGGAACATTTGTATGGTGAATCTATGTGGTACAGACATTATGTAAGAGGAACATTTTTGTGGTGACTCAGTGGTACAGACATTATGTCAGAGGAACATTTGTATGGTGAATCTATGTGGTACAGACATTATGTAAAAGGAACATTTTTGTGGTGACTCAGTGGTACAGACATTATGTCAGAGGAACATTTGTATGGTGAATCTATGTGGTACAGACATTATGTAAGAGGAACATTTTTGTGGTGACTCAGTGGTACAGACATTATGTAAGAGGAACATTTGTGTGGTGACTCAGTGGTACAGACATTACGTCAGAGGACCATTTTTGTAGTGAGTATGTGGTACAGACGTACTGTAAGGGGAACAGCTGCAGTAGTGACTATATGTGATACAGACGTTATGTCAGAGGAACCGTTTTGTGGTGACACTATGCTTTGTCTAGGGCAGAGAAGATAAGAAGATCTTGGGAAGCACAGAAAAGAACCACTGTAACCTCTCAAGCGTAGCGTAAATTGCGACTAAAGAACAGTATGGGGATTTGGCTATCAATTTTCATGTTGTTCTTTAATGTTATTCGTAGAGTTCTTCCCTCTTACCGATGGTTCTTTGTAAGCAGGTTACAGTGGTTGTTCTTAGAATTGTTAAAATAGATCATCGAGGCGTACTGAAGAGCGTAGACCTGGATGCCTAGTTTGTAACACAACGTGAGTCTTCTTAAAAGCCAAGTCAAGTAACTCGCCTAGAGCTCTTTCCATACGCAGGACTTTAACGCCAGACGGCGTTGTCAAACATGGTGGGAAAACTGCTCATGTGGTGATCTCAAATTAATTAATATTCTGGACATTGTCAATGAGTAAACATCTCATGTCAGTCATCGATTTTTAGCACATTGAATTCTGAATTCAAATCTGGCCACATCATCATCATCATTATCATCAATACCGTAACCTGTAAGACCATTTGGGGCACCAATACTGCAGATTGTTGGACCAGTTCCTGCCACTCCATTGGGGCACCAATACTGCAGATTGTTGGACCAGTTCCCGCCACTCCAGGCACCAATACAGCAGATTGTTGGACCAGTTCCCGCCACTCCAGGCACCAATACAGCAGATTGTTGGACGAGTTCCCGCCACTCCAGGCACCAATACAGCAGATTGTCGGACCAGTTGCCGCCACTCCAGGCACCAATACTGCAGATTGTTGGACCAGTTCCCGCCACTCCAGGCACCAATACTGCAGATTGTTGGACCAGTTCCCGCCACTCCAGGCACCAATACTGCAGATTATTGGACCAGTTCCCGCCACTCCAGGCACCAATACTGCAGATTGTTGGACCAGTTCCCGCCACTCCAGGCACCAATACTGCAGATTGTTTGACCAGTTCTCGCCACTCCAGGCACCAATACTGCAGATTGTTGGACCAGATCCCGCCACTCCAGGCACCAATACTGCAGATTGTTGGACCAGTACCCGCCTCTCCACTCAGTTTTATACCAGGATATTTGTACTAGTTATGGACATTACCGTCCACTCTCCGATGTTGTCTTCCCATCTCTCTTTCTGCCTACCTGTCTTACGCTTCTCAGGCACAGTACCTTGCAGGATCGTCTGGGTCAACCCAGACGATCTTGAAAAATGCCCATACCAAGTGAAATTACAGACTTTTACCATAGCCAATAGGTCTTTATATTGACCGACCCTTCTGTCAACGATGTCCCAAACTGTCTTATTCGTGACGGGGTCTAGATACAAAATGCCGAGAATTCGACGCAGACATCTCATCTCCATTTCACAAATTCTTCGCCATAGAACCGCTGTCACGTGTAAATGTACAGGGAGGTGACAAGTGCAGACATTAAACTCAAACTTGGATTTCAGGTTGATGTTTCCGTCCTTCCATAGAGGCCTCAGCTTGGTCAGGGCAACCATGGTCATCCCTGTTCTTGCCTGAATCTTAGTTCTGGAACCTTCCACATCTATCAGTGCTCCCAGGTATTTAAACTGTTTAACAGTTTGCAATGGTTCGCCTTTGATCACAATCCAACTTGTTAGACTCTCTGGGGGATCAAGATGCTGAGCAGCACATGAGCTGCAGTGGTTAGCGACCCATAGCTGACTGCTAGCGTCAGGGCCAGCGAACCATAGCTGCCAAGACCCTTCTACACCTCCACACGGTGATCCTGGATAACAGGCTGCAGCAGGGCAGACTGGCTAAGGAGAAGGGATCGAAGAGGGAATGCTAACCCGGTACTCAAAAAATGCTTGCTGAAGTCAAATGTGTTGGACCGAAAGGTGCAAATATCGCAGCCAAGCTGTAAACTACGACACAACACATTCCGTTCTCTGGACTACATTCTGCTACTAAAGCTCTTTCAGGGTTTGGTAGTGGGAGATTTAGAACGAACGAAAAAGAAGAAGAAGAAGAATTTCTGGGATGTTAACCATGATTTTGCTCTTCTCTGCACTAATTTCCATTCCAAAGCTTTTGAGCGGCATTGTCGAGGTTTGAGATTATATTCGCAGTTCTAGTTCCGTTCCAGCCAGTCCAGTAATATCATCAGCAAACCTGAGATTAGTGAGTGAACGACCACCTATGTTGACAGTACCCACGTGATCCTCCAGGGCAGCGCACATGATACGTTCAATAAAGACGTCGAATAGGGTCGGAGGAAGAATACATCCTTGTCGTACACCGGTTGATGTGCTGAACCATTCCCCAGTTGTCCCGTTAAGGATGACAGCACTGGTGGCCTGGGAGTAGAGTTTCTCAATGACGTAGGGAAGTCGACACCCATCTTATATTTTCGCATAGTTGCCCATAGGGCCCCATGCCAGACCATGTCAAAAGCTTTTTTACAATCAACAAAGACTTGGTAAAACTTTTTATTTTGCTGAAGATATTTTTTCGTTGAGCAGACACAGATTAAAAATGTGATCATTTGTGCTGCGACCAGCCTGAAAACCGGCTTGTTCTTCTGTAACAACATTTTTTGCACTTGGTTGCAGTCTGTTCAAAATTACATTACTTTGCTGGGGGGGGGGGGGGGGGCTGATAAGACTGATGGTTCGGTAATTTTGACATTGTTGGAGGTTACCTTTCTTAGGTAGGGTAATAATCAGTGATTTTGTCTAACTTGTTGGCCATTACCCCGTCTGCCAGGTCGTGTTACAGATCTTTGTGAGAATGTCTATAAATACAGTCCCTCCATGTGTTAGTAATTCTCCTGGTATGCTGTCAATAACTACAGTCCCTCCATGTGTTAGTAATTCTCCTGGTATGTTGTCTATAACTACAGTCCCTCCATGTGTTAGTAATTCTCCTGGTATGTTATCTATAACTACAGTCCCTCTATGTGTTAGTAATTCTCCTGGTATGTTGTCTATAACTACAGTCCCTCCATGTGCTTGTAATTCTCCTGGTATGTTATCTATAACTACAGTCCCTCCATGTGTTAGTAATTCTCCTGGTATGTTGTCTTTACCAGCCGCCTTGTCTTTCTTGAGAGATTTGACCGCTACCTCTACTTCTTCCCGTAGGATTGTGAAGTTGTCGTCCTCTTCTTCGTGTGGGTCTTCTATTAATGTTACTTCATGCACATTTTAAATCATTATTTAGTATACAAAAGTATATAAGAATTATTCAATTATTTTTTAAAATAATAAATATTATTCTACTCGCCATGTTTCTGTTGTCAAGCTTGTAAACAAAAATCCATAAATTCTAGAAAGAGTAGCGTCCCTTTATGTCAGAATATGACTGCCACGTTTTGTTATGATATCATCTGTCGTTAATTTAAAAATATTTTAGTATTTTATGGTCACAATAAAAAAATTTAAAAAAACCACTCTCCTCTTCAAAGGGGGCGGGGCATAATCTTCATCATCATTATCATTGATGACAAAATGAAGATTTTCAACTTCGTTACTGTCGCTGTCAGAATTGTCATGCTCTTAATTTTACTAAACGTTTTCATCACGTAAACACGATGTTATTACAAACTGTGCCTCGTCGGCCGTTAACAAATTCTCAACACCAGATATTAGTGAATTCAATTCTTAGTGTTTTTATTTACATCGTAAAGAAAATTGATTAAAATTAACTTGAATTCAATAACAAAAGAAGCCATGAAAGTGACTAGACATTTGCAACAACAATAATGTGGCTTTTAAAATTGTTATGCGTATTCAATAAGCTAGCAAACAGGGCCAGTTGCTCTGACCGTGCATGGACGGGACATGGTTGATGGCAGAGTTCCAGCGTGCAGGGCAGATGAAGGGAGGCGATATTTCTCAACCAGCATCTTCCTCACTATAGAGATCATAATGTCAATCCTACATCTCGTTGTCCATGCTGCTTTAGCACAGCCAGTTCAAGAGCACGACGAGTACGTGAGGTGTGGGGTATTGGCCAGTATATTTCACCTGACCCTGACGTCAGTATTGCCTTCCTGCCTATCGTATACAACAAATTACTGCAGAGCCACTCGTTGAAAAGCACACTAGGTATGTATAGATCATCAAAAGGCGAACTGCACTTCTTACTTAGGTAAGAAATAGAGATATGAATGAGTTATTGTGAATATTTGCTGATATTATTGTGTGTGTCCCTATAACATATTGTAATATGCCTGATTTGCACAGGTGTATATATATATTTGATCATTCGAGCTTAGACGACATACGAGGAAGGGTAGACAAATTATGCACTTTAGTATGATGGAGTCAATGCCCCTTACTTGAAATCAGTGTGAACTTTATTCCTTCTCTGTGTATTCACCCTGCTAGCCGATATACTTCTTTCAGCTATTCTGCATCTTAGTAATGCCGTGGTTGTATTTCTCCACCATCTGGACCAACAGCTTCGTCTCAAGTTCAATAATCAAGTTCTGGACGTAAGAGAAACAACGTCTACAAAGCGGATTCTTCATGGTTGGGAACAGGAAGATGTCTCCAAGTGCCAAATACGGTGAGTATGGTGGATGTGGCATGTTTTCATACCCACGTGTTATTCTGACGTCCAGGACGTGATTACTGAACTGGAGACGTAGTTCCTGGCCCAGTTCTACAATCAGGGCATCTGGAAGGTGATAAATAGATGCGAGAAGTGGGTCGCTTTACAGGGTGAATACAAGAGGGTGAGCAAAGTTCACACCGGTTTCCAGGTAAGTACCTCGACTCTGACAGTAAAGCGCTAAACTTGTCGACCATCCCTCGTATTATGATGTGATAACTAACTAATGTAATATCACACACCTTAGAATTTTTTTTCACATTTATATCATGTTTGTTTTTAATATATTTTAAATGGGTTTTAATGTTCCTCTAGCTAAACAGTGTTGCTATTTATTAAAGCTTCATTACTGAGACCTGAGTCAGTTCATTCACTTTCGTGTGAGTTAATTATTCTTTTTCTGTCAAAGACTGTTTCATTTTAACTGCATGTTGTATCAAATGGGGGCGACTAGCCATGGACTCATCGGGAAAATCCCTTAAAACGTCACATTCCACCGCCGACTAGGGAACGATGAGGCTAACGTATGGTCAGGCAAAACATACTGATCAGACAATGTTAGCCAGAGCCAGGAGAAATATACTGGCCAAGACCCTTAACTGACCTCCTCGTTGGCCGTCCTGGAAACGGTTGGATAACAGTTTGGCTAACAAGGCGAGGTTCGACGTGATCCCCGTTAGTAGTGGGCAATACGCAGATGAAGCCAAGCATAGCATAACAGCCCGGAGGACCCCGGTTCACCTTCATCAGCACGCTCGAGATGTGAGGAAAGCTACGAAAATCCGCCACTTAACGTCCTTTTTAGGACGCACAAAAGAGTAAACCTACTCATGGTGGGCATTCAACAACAAAAACAACAACCGCCTACTAAATAACTGAACTCAAATTTTACCATAATCATAATCAATCACAGAGAAATCAAACAAATTCACAGTACAGAACACAACAAATCACTGTTGAGAGTGTTCCTTTTACAGAATACTGCCCTGAAACCAACTGCATATCCATCTTTATTTCCTGAACACGCTATTATAGTTGCAGTGATAGTTGACACACGAAAGTTCCGTCATTTAGTTAGCCTTGGAATGTGACGTTTCAATTGGGGGTTCTCCGTAAGTCTGAAGGCCTGTATATACAGTAAGATATAGGCTATCCCAGTAGTTTGGATAAGGGTCTTCTGATTACAAGGGCATTCGTTCAAAACCTATATAATCTATATACTTGTTCCAAGGTAAAATTAAAACCTGCCATGTACAGTGCGCGGTGATTGCATGGGCAAGCGGCCTTCATTCGCCGGTTATGTAAATCTTGCCTGTGGGCTTTAACAATGGGAATAAACGCCGGGCTGATATTGGGGGTTTTATTGGCAGATAAATATAGCACGAGAACAGAGGAGAGAGTCCTGTGGAGTAATAATTAAAAGTGTATCTGGCATTGAATGCCCTGGTCAGGGCATGGAGAAACAAATCAATATTTTCAATTTACTTTTTATTTATTTACAAACTTTTAGTTACCGGTAAGTTTTATTTATACTAAAACGTTTTCGGTTTTTTTGCGGGGAGGTGGAGAGGAGGGGTCGCCATTACCGGAATCAACATTTGATAGATTAACAGTTTTACCGGAATCAACATTTGATAGATAAACAGTATTACCGGAATCAACATTTGATAGATTAACAGTATTACCGGAATCAACATTTGATAGATTAACAGTATTACCGGAATCAACATTTGATAGATTTACAGTATTACCGGAATCAACATTTGATAGATTAACAGTATTACCGGAATCAACATTTGATAGATTAACAGTATTACCGGAATCAACATTTGATAGATTAACAGTATTACCGGAATCAACATTTGATAGATTAACAGTATTACCGGAATCAACATTTGATAGATTAACAGTATTACCGGAATCAACATTTGATAGATTAACAGTATTGCCGGAATCAACATTTGATAGATTAACAGATCATACTAGCAGAACCTGTGTAATGTAATTTCAGCTCGCTAGGTTATGGGAAAGTTGGTTAATTATGAGAAACAGAAGGCTACACAAGCGGACAAAAGCACGTCAAGTAAATACAAGTTTGTAAAAATGACAGAAATGCTCAAAATATTTGTTTTTTACCTTGAAGACTTTTTGTATAAATGTTTCCCCGCGTATCGTTTTCGTGTTTGTTTTGGCTCGACAAAGGCCAGATTTGTGAAGACGTTGGAATGTGTCCTTTACGCTAATATATAATAAATAATGTTTCTGCGTTCAGTGTGTTTTTCTCTTTCACTGCTACTGCGGTGGTATTACCTCATGTATGCCTGCCTATATTACAACTTATTTATTTGGTTGTCATAATAATTTACGCGTCAAGCAGATGAAGTCAAGCATAGCCTAACAGCCTGGAGTTCCCTGGTCTACTTCCATCAGGACGCTCGGGATGTGAGGAAAACTACAGCAACCCGCCATTTAACGCCATTTTCAGGACGCACAAAAGAGTAAACTTACTCAACGTTGGTATTCAACAACAACATACTTTAGTTCCACCATTGAGACCAGCATTGTTTGATTTGACTCTACTTCTGCTAGATTTTTCCCGCTCTTTTCTAGCCTGGATTCTGTGAAATGTCATTGCCAGGCTGTATCTTGGAGGTATATCATGTCCGTCCTCACTTTCTCTCTTCCATCTAGATATTGTTGTCTCGTTCTCTTCTACAAATGATGATGATTAATTGCCTTTTCGCTTCAGCTGAAGCATAGGGCCATCACTACAGTTGACCTCATTACATGAAGCCTGTTTACGAGCGTTTGCAATGACTGTTTCTGAAGCAATGGTTTTATATGATTTGAGTTTGCTAGTCTCATACACCACCCTCTTTAGTCATATTTTACGACGTAATTGGAAAGTTATAAGTGGTCATATTCTTTTCCACCCAGATATTTCTACAAATATGTACTTGTTAATACGATCACGTGATAAGTGGAGGTCATTTGGTAAGTGGAGTATTTAAATACTAAGGTCATTTGGTAAGTGGAGTATTTAAATACTTAGGTCATTTGATAAGTGGAGTATTTAAATACTTAGGTCATTTGATAAGTGGAGTATTTAAAAACTTTGACATGCTACCTCATACGAAGAGTGCTATGTGAATAGATAATGTATGCCACAGATGTTAGCATATTGACATACATTGACAGCTTTGGTCTATGTTAAATTCTAACTTTCACACATTTTCAAACATAACAAGTTTCCAAGCTGTCATCATCATCATCATGTGTCATGCCTAATGGCCCTCAATTCCTCCCTAAAACCATCCGTCCATTGATCATTTCATCACTTCCGATTTTCTTTGTATTCTCAACCATCCCAAATCTTTCTTCTGTCTTCCGCAGCTTCTCTTGTCCTTTGTCGTGGTCCCAAGGTTTCAAAGTCATCCTTAATGAGTATGCATCTAATAAATTTGTAACATTTAGATCCTAAATTGTATGCAGTTAGACTGTACAATTGTGTAGAACATCCTACATAGAAACCATTTTTAACTTATTTCATTGTACTCTTTATAAAGTTGTATAAATATGTTTGCCATTTTATGTATTTATTACTTGTATATATTTGTTTTATTTAAAACTGAGAATGTTATGCATTACTCTTGTTTATAAATGTCAACTTTGTATCATTTGATAACCTGCTATTTGAACAAATTAAGATATGGATTGACTTAACCATACAGAGTTAACCCATTACACTCTGACCTGACCAGTAAACGAGTGCGTTCAATCGGGACTTTTTGTTCTAGTTCTACGTGAATGGGTTATAGAGTGCTGGAACTACTATCATTAGTTAAGAGCACTTGTGTTCTATTACTGTTAGGTGGCCCACTTGCCATGGGTCAGTCACGTGACAGATAAATAAAAATGGCGGACAACACTGTTGGTGCTTAGATGCGTCAGCGTGTTGTGATGAAGTTTCTTGTGGAAGAAGGCGTGAAACCTGCGGAGATTTTCTACCCTATGGTGCCACTTCTTCTTTTCTTCTGTGTTCATTCTCAATCTCCCGCTACCAAGCCCTGAACAGGGCTTTGCAAGTAGCAGGATGTAGTCCAGAGAACGGATTTGCGTTGTGTCGCTAGTTTACAGTTTGACTGCGATGTTTCACCTTTCGGTCCGACACATCCGTCTTCTGCAGGGTGATGCCACTAATAACAGTGAACAGAACATACACATTTTTTATGATGTGCATAACTGTCTGCGGGAAAAACGGCCTAGTTTGATTACAAAGGGTGGCAGAAAAACGGCCTGGTTTGATTACAAAGGGTGGCAGAAAAACGGCCTGGTTTGATTACAAAAGGGTGGCAGAAAAACGGCCTGGTTTGATTACAAAGGGTGGCAGAAAAACGACCTGGTTTGATTACAAAGGGTGGCAGGGGTATTGTCACATCCACCTTACAGCCCAAGTGATTTACACCGCCAAAAAGAATTCCTGGGAGGCCAGCATTTCAGCACTGATGACAAAGTGAAACAGGCTGCTCTAGATTGGTTCAAACATACTGACAAATCTTTCTACGCTGAAGCTTTTCAAGCATTACTTAAACGCTGGGGAAAATGCATAAACTTTACAGGAGATAATATTGAAACATAAACTTGAAAAAAAAATGGTCGTTTTCTGTACAAAAAAAGTCCCGGTTCGACTTAGCGCCCCTCATATTTTGTTTGGAAACAGTAACTACTACTCTGTTCAATCCAACATACCACTCTTATTCTGTACTAAAATAGCATTTAGATAAGTCAATACACAGTGAAGAATACTGAAATGTACCCCCCTGGTCTTGTGAATATTTCTTGGCTTGAGTGTAATGGGTTAAGTAAGCTAAAGTATGAACAAAAGTCTGGCCTGTTCTTGTATTTTTTGAATGCATTAAACAAAATATTTTAGAAGACTTGTTTCTCAAATAAATATAGATATAGTACTTATGTCATGTTTATATTCATTCATTAATAGTTACAAATTTTATTGTCTACTATCAAATATTGTACACATTTTTTATCTCATTATTCTTTCCTGTTATCTCTGATAGATAATGTTGATGGCATAATGTGAAAACAAAATTGTAGCAATCAGTATTATGCCATGTTAATTATACTAGCTCTTTTATACAGTGTCACATACGTGAGTTGTGTTATCTATACTGGTTTGTGCTGTATATACAGCAGTTGCGTTATCTATACTGTTTTGTGCTGTATATACAGCAGTTGTGTTATCTATACCGTTTTGTGCTGTATATAGAGCAGTTGTGTTATCTATACTGTTTTGTGCTGTATATACAGCAGTTGTGTTATCTATACTGTTTTGTGCTGTATATACAGCAGTTTTGTTATCTATACTGTTTTGTGTTTATACAGGAGTTGTGTTGTCTGTCATGCAATGGTTGTGTTATTTATAATTTTTTGTGTTTATATAGTTGTGTTATCTATCAGTTTCGTGCTATCTGTTTCTGTTTCTAAGAATCGACGTCACTGCACTCCGGGCATACCCATAGGTGCTCAGAGAGTACTGTAGTTATTTTGAACGAGTAGCATGGATACTACTCAGTCTACTACAAAAGGACACATTACATTTGGCTAAAAGTAGTGATTACGTCGATTTACTTCATGTGACTCGCCAGGCATGGAGGAAGAGCTACACAAACACACTTAAACCGACCTTGAGCGTGACCTAACTTCATATCCTTGCGTATCTGACGGGTGAACTGTTGCTGTAAACCAAGGAATCAGCCATCTTGCACATTGTGCTGTTTAATACAGGAGATGTGTTACCTATACTTATTGAAAATGGAGCCTAAAAACTATTCTTGCAAATTATGACTGAAACTCACTTCTTGCAAACTGGACCTATACTTTGCCATCTAGAGTGACAGATAAATGATATCTCTTCTCGCTCGTGTCTCACAACCTGTCATGCTAGTGTATCCATGATTTCAAAAGCTATGCTCATGGCAGCATAGCTACCAGATGGGTATTCCAAGGTAAACAGATAAAAGACTTTAGGACAGACCAAGCAGAGACACAAACATGTTACCTTGTAGACAGACTAGAGAAAGTCAAGGGCAGACTTGACAGAAACCTGCTGCACTGGGCCACAGACAACGTAATGTTTCCCTTTATGAGGATGCTACAAATTTCTTCTACAAGCACAGAAGGATGAAAATATATCTCTATACCAATATCACTCCACATTTGTAGCGTCCTCCTTTCCTCTTTAGGTGGTGAGTATCACATCTGACAATCACACATCTCTGAGTATCACCTATCTCTGAGAATAAACATCTCTATCTCTACAACTAAATTAGCTCACATTTGAAATTGTGACAGATTTAGTCAACTTGGGAGTTAAAACCTTAAATTCATAAATAATCGCTAAACATTCAAGTACAGAATGAACATTTAATATTTAACAGTCATACTAGACAAGTTCAGTTCATCCCGTAACCCATCAGGTCGTTGGGGCACACATGAAGACATGAAAATCCCACGCCAGCTCTCTCTGTCTGTCGCCGCCTGACGTATCTCACCGTGACGAAGGCCTGACCACTCAGCGATGTTGTCCACCCATCTCTTCCTTGGACGTCCTCGCCCTCTCTGTCGCGGTACGGATCTAAAGAGTATCGAGTTGGGAATTCCGTTGGACCTCGCGACGTGCCCGCACCAGGCCATCTTTCGTCTTTTGATAGTTGTGAACAGATCTTCAAAAGGACCAATAGCGTCTTCAACTTTCTGACGGATGTCTACGTTCGTGACACGATCCTTATATGTAACATTTAGGAGTTTTCTATAGCACCGCATTTCCATTGCACGTGTTCTGCCCTGGATATCTGCTGTAATGGTCCAGGTCTCGCAGGCATACAGAAATATTGACAGCACCAAAGAGCGCAGTAGTCTGACTTTTATGCCGAGGGCGAGCCGCTTGTCTTGCCATATAGGTTTCAGCCTAGTCAGCGCCGCTGTTGTTTGTGCTATTCTTGCAATTACCTCTGGCTTCGAACCCTCTTCGCTGATCAACGATCCAAGATATTTGAAACGTTTCACCACTTCAAGTACCTGCCCATTTGCCTCTATGACAGATTGAAACCATGCAACGTTATTGTTCATGAGCTTTTGTTTTATCAGCTTTTATTTCCATACCAAAACTCAGGGCCGTTCTATCCAATCTACCAATCAACTCCTGGAGTTCCCTCTCTGTGCCTGCCAATACATCAATATCATCAGCAAAGCGGAAGTTTGTGATAAGCCTGTCACCTATTTTAACCGTGCCAACATGTCCTTTTAAGGTCGTCTCCATTATTCTCTCCAAGAAGATATTGAAGAGTGTGGGGGAGAGTATACAACCCTGTCTCACACCCACCGTCGTACGGAACCAATCGCCTAGCGTTCCCTCTACTGAGACAGCGCTGGTCGCCCGCCTGCTGATAAAGGTTTGCAATTACCCTCACAATATCACTTTTGAACTTATAATGCCTCATTGTTGACCATAGTGCCGATTGCCACACTCTATCAAACGCCTTTCGAAAGTCAATGAAGGCATGGTAGAGTGGTTGATGATACTCTGAGTACTTCTCATTCAGTAGACGAAGATTAAATATCTGCTCGATGGTACTCCTTCCCGCTCGAAAGCCCGCTTGTTCTTCGGTAATGATACTCTCCGCCTGAGGATTCAGTCTGTTAAGTAATATCCTCAAGAGAACTTTACTTGGATGACTTATCAGACTGATTGTTCGATAGTTCTGATACACATTTAGGTTTCCCGATTTAGCAAGTGGTATAATGACTGATTTTGTCCAGCAGGTGGGCCACACTCCTGTCTGCCAAATTCTATTGCAGATGTAAGTCAGGGTAGTGATTGTCGCCTCACCTCCCACTTGCAGGAGCTCTGCTGGAATATTATCCACACCGACAGCCTTCCCTCTCTTCAGCATTTTTACGGCTTCATATACTTCTTCCCTTGTTATCGTTTGATTTTCCTCTATCAGACTCACTTCAGGAGACATTGCCATTCTTGGGTAACCTCGATCTTCATGATTATATAACTCCGAACAGTACTCTGTACAACGCTCACGAATGTCTTGAGCTTCTGTGAGACATTTCCCACTCTTGTCCTGAATCGTCGTATTTGACTTTGGACAGGTCTTACTAAGTCCTTGACTAATTTATATGGTCCCTTGGCATCATTTCGTCTCAGATTTCGTTCGATAACTGCGCACTGAGCCGTTATCCAATCCACCTTGGCCTGTTTCATCTTGGTCTTTATGGATCTATTTATCTCTCTATATCGCTGAATCCCATCTAGTGTATTCTTCGCTCCCTTCAATCGTCGTCTCTTGTCACATACGTCCAGTATTTCACTCGTGATCCATGCTTTCTTTTTAACCCTGCACCTACCTAGCACCTCAGATGCCGTGTTGAGTAAAGCCGAATTCAAGGCTTCAGTCATCGTCTCAACATCTGCCTCCTCGTTTAGAACCAAGAGAGGAGCGAAACGTCCCCCCAACACCGCTCCAAAGGTCTCCACTACATCCGAGCACTTCAACTTCTCCAAGTCAAATCTAAGTCGAGTTATCTCTCTTTTCAGAACTTTCTTTAGTCGGAGATGCATGGTCATCAGCACTAAGTCGTGGTCGCTCCCGACATCGGCCCCTGGGAAACTTCTTGTCCGGGCGCTATTGATGCTAGATCTGAATCTCCTTTGGACCAAAACAGTCTATTTGACTATGAAGCGTACTGTTTGGGCTGTGCCACGTCCACCGCCTCGACATTTTATGTGGTCCCAGCGTATTCGCTACTATCAGCTTAATGTAATACACAAATTCCAAGAGTCTTAGACCTCTATCGTTGGTGGTCACATTCCCATATGCTCCACATATAACTAAGTTAACGTCTTTATACGGGTTGAGAAGACTACCTCTTTATACTGGTTTAGACGATTATGTCTTTATACTGGTTTAGAAGACTGTTTTTATACTGGTTTAGAAGACTATGTCTTTATACTGCTTTAGAAGACTATACCTTTATACTGGTTTAGAAGACTACGTCTTTATACTGGTTTAGAAAACTATGCAGAGTCTGTAAACAACCAGTTTCATTTACATTTCCTAGCTCTAAAAGCTATGTGCATCCAATCTATTCTTAAATGCATTAATTGTTCCAACCTAAAACTACTTCATATGGCAATACATTCCAAGCATTCACCACTGTATAGCTTATGTAGCTTACCAGTGACACTTTTACCGGTAACAGTTCTCGCATTTTAGCTCACTTTAAATTCAACCGATGCACAAAATTGAGAAATGGAATACAGAAATAGATTTATTCTACCGGGGAATGCCGCCATTGTGGAACGGAGGGGGTGGGGAGTTGAGGGGGGGGGGGGGGAAGGGCCGCAAATCGCCGGAATATCTTCGAGTATTGTAACGCAAATTGAGAATCAGATTGTGAAGAATACTACTGCTGTTTATTCTTCTTCTTCTTCTTCTTCTTCTTCTTCTTCTTCTTCTTCTTCTACGTACGCTATCAAACGTCAACCTGTATATTTTCGAAAAAAGTAGCGGTCATCCTGAGGCTGTCGACACTGCCATAGAGCCTGTCTAGTGTTTGCCACTGGTGATGGCCGCATGTGCTTTCTCTGGTCCTCGTATGTGGGCAGTTTTGCAGTAGATTTTCAGCGGTCATTTTCCCGGTGCCATAAGTGCATTCTTCAGTGCCACCTATCTTCAGTTTATTGAAAAGGTTTTACCTTAGTCTGTTGTGGCCTGTGTGGAGTCTGAAGACCATGACCTGCTCTCTTCTGTTCAACTGGTAATAAGTATCTTTTTTGGTGTAGCCAGTATGTTCTGTTTCCCATTTGGCCATGTATCTAGCTCTAATACGCCTTTTGGACCCTTCGTAGGTCACACTAGAATCTGGTTGTGGTAGTCTTGCACCTTCTTTTGCCAGTCTGTCTGCCTCCTCGTTGCCTTGGATGGAACCCACTGTACCACTACTCTTTTTGGCATAGTTGACAGAGTACTGCTCTTAAATCATTTAGTTCAGTATTTTTCTGGCTTTTTAGTGCTGTGACTACGGCCAGGGCATCTGTAAACATGACTATCTGCCTTTCATTTCTTTTTGCCTGTCAGCATTGCTTCTGCTGCAGCCCTCAGTGCCTCTGCCTCTGCTCTGAAATTACATGAGTATTTTCCTGTTGCCACTGACAGTGTTATTTTTTTACCATTTGGTAGGCTCATGAATACCTCTGCCTCTCCGTTCTGTGTTGTGTTTGTTACAGACCCGTCGGTGTATGCATGGGTCCAGTCCATGCTTGGGTAATTTTTCGTTATGTACCTCAGGGTTATGTCTCTTCTTTCTTTTTCAGTCTGGCTGTTCTTGTTTCAAATACCTGGTATATTTTCTACCACCTCCGGAATGATATGCTGCTCCCAGGTAGGTTTGCGTACAGTAGGGATGGGCTTTGGTATTAATGTGTTCATAGGGTCTTCGCTCATCTTTGCTTTGGCTATTTCTGCATAGTTTCTCCGCTTTAGTTTCCCATTTCCAAATCTTTTTAGTATCTGATGCATTGGGTGGTCTGTCAGTCTTCTGAGTTTCTCTGCTTTCTACTGGGCTCTGCAGTCTCTTCTGTCGGTCATGGATTGCAGATTTCTAATCTTTTCCAGTTCTACAATTGGCGTTGACTTCATGCCTCCTGTTATAACTCTCATGGCTTGGTTTTGAAGTTTGCTAATATTATCAAAGTTCGCCTTTGCTGCTGTTGCCCATGCCGCAATGCCATACTCGAGAACTGGTCTCACTCTTCCAGTGTACAGTTTCGTCTGATCCCCAGCTTGTGCCAGCAAGTTTCCTCATGATTGCCATTCTTTGTCTTGTTCTCATTCGGTTTCTCTCAATCTGACTTTTCCATGTCATGCATCGATCAAATGTGACTCCCAGGTAGTTTGGGTTGTCGTTTGGCAGCAGATATTTGCCGTTAAGACTTATTTTGGTGTTCTGGGGTTTGTTTGAAAGCGAGAATATCGTACATGTTGTTTTTTCCTCATTTATTTTGACCAGCCATGAGTTCGCCCACTCCTCCAACGATGTTAGGGCCTGCTGCATCCGATTGTTTGCTATGGTGAGATTTTTTTTCAGAGGTCCACATAGCCAGATCGTCTGCAAACATGAAGCTGTGGACTCTCCTTGGTAGATTCTCTGTGATGTTGTTTATATACACCAGGAAAGGTGTTGGTGACAGTAGTCCCCCTTGGGTTACTACCTGCTCAAGTGTCACCTTTTTGCTCATCTGCCCTTGTACTTGAACTATGGATGTTCTGTTTTCGAGGTAGTGGCTGATCCATCTGTACATCTTCCCACAAACTTCACTTCTTCGTAGCTTGACTTTAAGTCCCTTTATCCACACCTTGTCAAATGCCTTCTCTAAATCCACCCAAATCGCTACTGTCTGTTTTTTCTCCTTGTAAGCATCATCTATTAACTGGTCTATGAGAGTGATCTGGTCCTCAGTGGATCTGTGCTGTCTAAAGCCTGCTTGCTGTGGAATTAGTATGTATTTTTCTTCCAGATGCCACATCAGTCTGGTGTTTATCATACGTTCCATCAATTTTCCTTCACAGCTCAGTAGACTGATAGGCCTGTATCCATTTGGATCTGTTCTATCTTTTTCTTTCTTTGGTACTGGTATAAGTACAGCGTCTTTCCAGGCCTAAGGTACAATTCCCCTTTTTCAGCTTTGGTTCAGGAATGATAGTAACTTCCTCTTTGCGGTTTGGCCGACCCCATCAGCATTTCGAATGTTACCCCATCTTTTCCGGGCGATTTCTTTTTCTTTAAAGTTCTCATGGCCTCTTCCATTTCATTCATTGTTAGTTTTGCCATAATGTGCTCCTCTGGTGCCATATTGATGTTGTCGTTGCTCTTTTGTTCTTCACTAATGTCTGTGTGCCTATCTGTAGGGACATCAATGTTGTTTGCTCTGGCATAATGTTCTATAAAGGCGTTTGCTGCTTTTTTTTCCAGTAAGCATGTTGTCGCCCTGCTTCATGGTATTTTGTTTTATTTGATGGTGTTTCGTCATTCATGGCTCTGACTAACTTCCATAGTTTGTTCCTTTCTTTTTCTAAATTCAGGCTTTCTGTTTTATTTTTCCAGCTGTCTCTTGTTATTTGGTTTAGTGTTCTTTTGTATTTCGCCGTGATAGCCTTGAGGGCGATATTTGCCTCCATAGATTGATCTCTCTCTGCCATGTTCCTAGCATTTGAGACTTCGTCTTCCGCTTTCTGCAATTCATCATTCTAATATGGCTTGTAGTTTTTCCTTGCCCCTCTTAGGATGGTTTCGGTGGCTGATTGCATTATTGCTTTGCTTAGGCTTTCCACCATAGGTTTCATATTGTTATTCCGTGTGTTGATGGTTTCACATAGTCGATCTGTCAGAATTGCAAATCTGTCCCAGTCGGCTCGTTTATAGTTCCAACGTGGGAGCGGTTTTATTTCCTGTGGGCCTACTTCCACATCAATGTCTAGCCTAATTTGCCTTTTGTCGCTACCTGCCAATTGCTTGAGTACCTGGCCGTCTATTTTGTGGTGAATATCCACCGTGGAAAAGGCCAAGTCTGGAGTAGAGGTGGTATGCCATGTTCTAGAATAGAAGATAGGGATGTCCTCCTGCCTATTGAAAAGATAGAGATTTGTGTCTATCTCCCAGTCTTCCACTTCATCTCCTCTGTTGTCTGTGTCCGAATATCCCCATCTCTCCGAGTGGCTGTTGAAGTCTCTAACTACTAGGCAGCTGGAGTCCTTGATTTCCATACTCGAGAGCGACAGGTCTTTGTTGGGTGGGCCATACAGGTTGAAGATGCGGATCTTCGTTTCTTGTGTCATTATATCGAGTCCTACAATTTCTGCTTGTCCAGTGTGATTGACAGCTACCGCGCTACTCGGTATGCAGTTACATGTCAGTATCAGAACCCTTTCTTTGTCAATACTGTAACATGCTAAAGCAACTGCGTTGTGAATACTGACCCACGGAGACGAACCCACACATACACACTTTTGTGAGAGTCTTGAAGAACTCCCCACCACAGTAGACTTTGTCCATAGAACTGGCCTTTACGTATAGACTTAATACAAATGTCGGTGAGCTAGAAAAAGAAGGAAAAGAAGAAGAAAAAGAAGAAGAAGTAAAGAATGAAGAAGAAAATAGAGAAGAAGAAGAAGAAGAAGAAGAAGAAGAAAAAGAAGAAGAAGAAGAAGAAAAAGAAAAGAAGAAGAAGAGAAAGAAAAAATAAGAAGAAGAAGACGAAGAAAAAAAAAGACGACGAAAAAGAAGAGAAAGAAGAAGAAAAAGAAGAGAAAGGAAAAAGAAGATAAACATGAGTAAATAGTACTACCTGATATTGTCCGAAGAAGAATTGAATGTTTAAATGAAGTATATCGTTAAACAGCAACTAATCTGATTGGCAAACATCCGGCCAGTCTCTAAACCCTGATCTATGGGTGAGAGAGCTGGAGTGTGTGCGCTAAACACGCCAGGAGGTTGAATCACTTCTACATGACACATACTCAATATTGGCTACAAGACCACATCACAAATAACCATACACTTTTCATTACTACTATACTATTCATACACTTTTGTAGAAAGTTAAAGTGAGATAGACTGGCCAAATTTCTCGAATGTCAAGTGAAAGGTTCCAAAAGAAACTTCTGTTTAGCGAGCTTAGCGCAGCAAGGCGATCACGTGGACGTCAATAAAAGCGATTCGGTGAATCCTGGCAGTAAATCGTTTAGCCTGAAAAAGGCGAGCCCAAAAAGAGCCGTGCATGCAGTTAGCGAGGGTCGACGGGCGATCAGATGGAAGTATAGAGTAGAGGGAAAACCAGCACCAGCTGGTGTTGGCTTAATCTGTCATGCGCGCATCCGCCCACAGACTTAAGAGCGCAGTAAAACACATGATGATGTTGGTTATTCTCATCGACGGCGATAGGCCCATTATTATTGTCATGATCATATTTCTTCAAAATCAAGTAAATACCGGATCAAGATGGTGAGCAGCGCATGAGCTGCAGCGGTCAGCGAGCCATAGCTGGCTGATAGCGTAAGGGCTAGCGAACCGGAGCTGCCAAAGCCGTTCTACACGTCCGCGCAGTATTCTAGAAAACAGGCTGCAACAGAGCAGACTGTCTAAGGAGAAGGGATCGAAGAGGGAATGCTAACCCGGTACTCAAAAAATGCTTGCTGAAGTCGGATGTGTTGGACCGAAAGGTGCAAATATCGAAAAAACGCATTCCTTTTTCTGGACTGCGTTCTGCTACTTAGGCCCGTGTCAGGGTTTGGTAGCGAGAGATGGAGAACAAACGAAGCCAAGCCAAGACAAGTAAATGCATTTAATATTCATCAGTTCATTGGCGTCTCAGTCACTGATCATCATGCGCCTGGCGCCCTGGCGAAGTTTGCCCAGCTCTGTCTCCCGTATTTCGACACAGTCTGCTATGGCTGCAAACGCCGGTACATGAGTGGCAGTCCCTGTTGCAGATCGTACAACGGGGCTGAGGAGGCTGACTTGCCGGGGTGTTCCCCGATCTTTTCAGTCGTGCCCATTTCTCTGGATCCAGATGGCCTCTACAAGCGTCGGCAACTACTGTGCACCTCCCAACAGACTGTTTGCAATCGACTCAATCCAGAGTTTTCGGCTTGGATGTCGCATGACGTCATGTCCATCTTGTATACGTCCTTGAATCGCGGTGTGGGGTAGTCGATTCCTTTAGCTGTAGTGATCAGTTGTCCATAAAAGATATCCTATAACAGCCTTTACAATGTATGTAAATATACACTCGCGAGCATACGACTACTCTAAGACAGATGTACAGAAGATGAAAGATACAGACAGCCACATACACTGGAAATATATTGTCAGAGGTACAGACGTTGAACAAGAGGGAGAGTGTTTCAAAACACTTTTAGAACAACTAAAAGTCGAATATGTTCCATTTATGGAGGTAAACACCAATCATAAAAATTGGATTACTAGATTTGTAGCTAAATGTACAGAGCTTAAAATAAAGCCTGGACAAAGTATATAAAGGCAAGTAAATCAAAATGAATATATTAAAAATATTTGGACAAGCAAAACATAGCTCAGAAAGTAAATAAAGCAGCAGAAATAGACTTCGAAAAAAACTTACTAATAGGATCAAGACTGATGGTAAAAGCTTCTTTTCTAATGTTAGAAATAAACAAAGACCTAAAGACAAGGTAGGCTTTCTCACAGACAGTACAGTGACAATAAGCAGAGAAAATAGAGATATAGCTAATCTAATAAATCAATACTTTGGCACAGTGTATACAAAAGAAGACTCCTCCAAGATACCAGAGCCTATACATATTTTCAAATGTAAAATGGAAATAGTCCGATTAAAATCATTCTGTATTACGGAGGAAATGGTTCTAAAAAGATTGGAAGGATTAAAAGTGGATAAATGTACAGATCAAGATGGTATCCAATCATCAATGCTATAGTATAGACTAACTAGTAAAACCATTGGTTATATTATTTTCTCAATCACTTGCAAAATGGATTTGTTCCAAGAAATTGGAAAGATGCAGGAGTGATTCCCTTATTCAAAAGAGGAAAGAAATCAGATCCAGCTAATTAAGTAAGTTTAACGAGCATTGTCTGTAAATTGTTAGAGTCAATAATGAAAGAAAACATTGCAATGCATCTAGACAGGTTAAATCTAATCAGAAATAGTCAGCATGGGTTTACTAGAGGGAGACCGTGCTTAACAAATCTATTGGAGTGCATGGAGGTGATTACTAAAATCATAGATAATGGAGAACCAGTGGATGTTATTTAACTAGATTTTACAAAGGCTTTTGATATAGTACCTCATCAACGATTATTTTAAAAGTTAAATTCACATGGGATAGATGGGCAGGTTGTCGAATGGATTGAAAGTTGGTTAACGGAAAGAAGACAGCGATTGGCATAAATAAGGAGTACTCTGAGTGGTGTGAAGTAAAAAATGGAACAAAATTACAGAATGGGCGAGAACAATACTAGAATGATAGATAACGAAAGGGGCATAGGGGTAATAATAGATCATACAGGTAAGGTGAGTGAGCAAGTCCAGGTAGCAGTGAATAAGTCAAATGCAACGTTAGATATGATTTTAAAAAAAGAAATATTAAACATAGGAGTAATTAGGTGATTGACAAACTGTATAAAGCATTAGTTAGACCTAGATCGGAGTACTGTGTACAGGTGTGGAGTCCTTATCGTGGAAGAGCTATAAATATGCTGGAAAGGATACAAGGAATAGCGACAAAACTGATAGTGGGATTCCAGAATTACAGTTACGAGGAAAGACTCAGAAAAACCGGCCGTTAGTGTCTAGAAAAGAGAAGAATTAAACGTGACTTTATCTAAGTTGATAAGATAATCACAGGAAAAGTTAAATTAGACTATAAGAAGTTTTTTTCAAAATACAACCAACAACGAGAACAAGAGGGCACAGATACAAATTAACTAACGAAAGGTCCAAATTGGACAAAGGACATTTTTTTTTATTCAGACAGTGGTGAATGCTTGGAAGGCTTTGCCCCAGGAAATAGTGGAGGCAGAGACAGTTAATGCATTTAAAAATAAATAGGATGTACATAGTTATTAGAGCAGGGTAATGCAAATGGGACTGGTTGTCTACAGACTCTGATGAGTTTTCTAAACCAATATAAAAACGTTATGTAAAGTTAAGTTATGCCGTGTTTGTTAGTTTACTCAGTACGTTTTATGATTGTGCTAACTTTTTTGTATCACCGCTTCACAGTGTTCTTTGTAGGACAATGTGCGATCCATTGTAATTCCTAGGTACTTAGGTGTATCTTTATGTTTAAGTTTATGCCCCTGCCAACTAATCTTTCAAACTCTCAAGGCTATTCTTACATCCTGTTGCAGCCAGCCACTTAACGTCTTTTACAGGACGCACACAAAATTAATTAATTAATTATTACGGGCATTCTACAACAACAATAAATACAACAACAATAACAACAACATGATGTTATGGCTTTTGAAGTCAGGATATCGGCTATTTCATTCCTATAAACTATGCAGGAGGAATGATTTCAAGAAATGTTATCTCGGCATAGATAAAGACACACACTAACTCTAACCATTTTCATAAAGCTGTAGAAACTGTTTCACGTTTCTAATCGTGTTTACTTACTCTCAACTCTGTCAAATGATATTCTCATTAATTACTAAACCTGTACGTCGCTAAGTGTCATTGAAGGAAATGTGGCGACTACATGAGTGGACCACCACACCTCATAAAAAGCTGAGGCCTAGTAAAGTGAAGTCTCTAACACTTCCACCTCGACATCAATGATTGCGAAAGGATTACCTTTTCCTTTTCATGTTAAAATCATTTACATCGAATACCAGTACCAAAGAAATAAAAAGATAGAACAGATCCAAATTGATACAGGCCTATCAGTCTACTGAGGTGTGTAGGTAAACTGATAGAGCGTATGATAAACATCAGACTGATGTGGCACCTGGAAGAAAAACACATATTAATTCCACAGAAAGCAGGATCTAGACAACACAGACCCACTGAGGATCAGATCACTCTCATAGCGCAGAAAATAGAGGATGCTTACCAGGAGAAAAAGCATACAGTAGCGGTTTGGGTGGATCTAGAGAAGGCATTTGACAAGGTGGGGAAAGAGGGACTTAAAGTCAAGCTATAAAGAAGTGAAGTATCTGGAAAAATGTACAGATTGATCAGCCACTATCTCGAAAACAGAACAGCCAGAGTTCAAGTACAAGGGAAGATGAGCGAAAATGTTACACTGGAGCAGGGAGTACCCCAAGGGGGAGTACTGTCACCCACACTTTTTTCTGGTGTATATAAACAACATAATAGAGAATATATTAAGAAGAGTCCACAGCTCCATGTTTGCAGACGATCTGGCTTTGTGGACCACTGAAGAAAATCTCACCATAGCAAACAATCGGATGCAGCAGGCCCTAACATCGCTTGAGTAGTGGGCGAGGAGGCAGACAGACTGGCTAAAGAAGTCGCAAGGTTACCACAACCAGATTCTAGTGTGACCTACGAAGAGTTCAATAGGTTTATTAGGGCCAGATACATGGCCAAATGGGAAACAGAGCATACTGGCTGCACAAAAAATGATGCCTACTACCAGTTGAATAGAAGAGAGCAGGTCGTGGTCTTCAGACTCCGCACAGGCCACAACAGACTGAGGTACTATCTATTCAATAAACTGAAGAAAGGTGGTACTGACGAATGCACCTGTGGTACAGGGGAAATGTCCGCGGAACATCTGCTGCAAAATTGCCCGACATACGAGAACCAGAGAAAGCACATGTGGCCATCACCAGTGGCAACACCAGACAAGCTCTATGGCAGTGTCGACAGCCTCAGGATGACAGCTGCCTTCTTCGAACAAATTCAAGTTGACGTCTGACAGCGTACGAAGAAGAAGATTTACCTCGAATTGTTTTTAACACCTGCACAAATTAACAGTCATCTAACAATATACATATTTCTGTTGTTCATCCTCTCTCTCTTTCTCTCTCTCTCTTTCTCTCTCTCTACTTTGGTCTTCTTGTTTCTCTGTACTCTCAGCAATCAATGCTGACTACCAACTAATGTGGGACAAATATGAACTGCTGTGATCATATAAGACATTCCAATGTACCCCGCCCACTACCAGTTAAAGGCCAACACAAAATACAGAAGGGATTAAAGCTCACGAGCAAAAACATGCATTTAGAACGTGCCAACCGCAGCGACAATCCTCCCAACAAACTGTTGATTATGTCAAGGAAAGAATGTCAGAATACAAACACAGCCAACTTGCTGTTTACATTCATGGATACATCAAGTAATACAAATATACTGTAGTCGGGGATGCTGTGGTAGAAACTTCTCTATAAGAGGTTTTAGCTTTTATCAGATGGGCGTAGCCAGTTCCCTTCCTCGATGTCTTGGCCTACAATATCACTGATATATACATTTATTTTATTACCGCCAGGGATGAGGTACTAGAATCTTCATTGTTCTGATACACACACGAATCCATGAACTGATCAATACGACATGATATCGCACAAAGGACAATGGTCTGTGGTAGAAAAGAGCAAGTCTTCGTCATAGAATCCAGAAATTGAAACCTCTAATCAAACCAAAAACTTCAGATTTTGTGAAAACCAATTCATGTTCCTCTATCATTTCACCTAACAGTAAATTTGGTACTCGCTTACAGCTGGTTTGGCTGGAACAAGTTGCAGCCGGAAAGAAGCAGCCACTCAACCAACGTTGTATCCTACGCTCTACATGTACATATAGTGTGGTCTTATATTTCCTCTAATAACACGTCTTAATGGGAATCACACTTTTCTTCTGCTTATCTCACGGAATAATTATTGCAGGGAAAGAAGTAAACACAAACACACGAACATATGACTACTCTAAGATAGATGTTAAGAGGATGAAAGAGGCAGTGAACCACATAATCTGGGAAGATATTGTCGGAGGAACAGATGTTGAACAGGAGTGGGAGAGTTTTAAAACAGTTCTCGAAATGCTAAAAGAGGAATGTGTTCCATATAGGGAGGTAAGCCCCCAAGCGTAAAAATTGGATCACTAAAATTGTAGTTAAATGTAGAATAGCTAAAAATAAAGCATGGAAAAAATATATAGAGGCAGATAAATCAAAAGAAACATATTTAAAATATTTGGACAAGCAATACACATCTCAGAAAGCGAATAAAACAGCAAAAATAGACTTCGAAAAGAAACTTGCTCAGAGGATCAAGACTGATAGTAAAAGCTTCTTCTCTTATGTTAGAAATAAACAAAGATCAAAGGACAAAGTAGGCCCTCTCATAGACATAACAGGAAAAAAAATAAGTGAAAATAGGGAGGCAGCAAATCTACTTAATCACTACTTTGCCACAGTGTACACAAAAGAGGGCTGCTCCAAGATCCCAGAGCCTGTAGATATCTTTCAAAGAGACATGGATACAGCAGGATTAGGATCAATCTGTATTACAGAGGAAATGGTTTTTTAAAAAATGGAGGGGTTGAAAGTGGATAAATGTCCAGGTCAAGATGGTATTCATCTAAAATTGCTGTTTCAAATTAGAGACCAATTAGCAAAACCATTGGCTATATTATGTTCTCATTCACTTGCACAAGGGATTGTTCCACAAGATTATAAAGATGCGGGAGTGATCCCCTTATTCAAAAAGGGCAAAAAAGCAGATCCAGCAAACTATAGACCTGTGAGCTTAACGAGCATAGTCTGTAAATTTTTAGAGTCAATAATCAAAGAAAACATTGTAATGCATTTAGATAAATTTAATCTAATTAGAAATAGTCAATATGGGTTTACCAGAGGGAGATCATGCTTAACAAATCTATTAGAATTCATGGAGGAGGTTACCAAAATGTTAGATAAAAGGGGAGCCAGTGGACGTTATTTATCTGGATTTTGCAAAGGCCTTTGATAGAGTACCTCATCAAAGATTATTTCGAAAGTTAAAATCACATGGAATAGGTGGGGAAGTTGCCAAATGGATTGAAAATTGGTTAACGGGAAGAAGGCAAAGGGTGGGTATAAATAAGGAGTACTCTGAGTGGTGTGAATTGAAAAGTGGAGTTCCACAGGGCTCGGTTTTGGGACCAATTTTATTCTTGATATATATAAATGATTTGGACATAGGTATGGGATCCATTATTGCAAAATTTGCTGATGATACAAAACTATGCAGTAGTGTCTCATCTAAAGCAGAAGTGGATATATTGAGGTCGTATTTAGATAAAATTCGAGAATGGTCTGTAATCTGGCAAATGGAGTTTAATGTAGATAAATGTACAGTCATGCACATGGGTAGATCAAATATGGAACATAATTACAGAATGGGAGAGAACAATATTAGAAAGATAGATAAAGAAAGGGACTTATGGGTTGTAATAGATCATACGTGTAAGGTAAGGGAGCAAGTTCAGGTAGCAGTGAAAAAAAGCAAATGCAATGTTAGGGATGATAAAAAGAAATATTAAACATAGGAGCAAGGAGGTGATAGTCAAACTGTATAAAGCATTAGTTAGACCTAGATTGGAGTACTGTGTACAGGTGTGGAGTCCTTATCAGAGAGGGGATATAGACACGCTGGAGAGAATACAAAAAAGAGCGACAAAGCTGATAGTGGGATTCCAGAATTACAGTTATGAGGAAAGATTAAAAAGAACCGGCCTACAGTGTCTAGAAGAGAAGAATTCGTGGTGACTTAATACAGGTGTATAAGATGATCAGAGGAATGGATAAGGTAGACTATAACAAGTTTTTTAAAGTACAACCACCAACAAGGACAAGAGGGCACAGCTACAAGTTGACTAAGGAGAGGTCCAGATTAGATATTATGAAGTATTTCTTTAGCCAGAGAGTTGTGAATGCTTGGAATGCATTGCCAAGTGAGGTGAAGGAGGCTGGGACGGTCAATGCATTTAAGAATAGATTGGATGCGTACAGCTTCTAGAGCAAGATGATGTAATTGGAACTGGTTGTATACAGACTCTGCAGTCTTCTAAACCAGTATAAAGACGTTAAGTTAAGTTTAGTATAATCATTCCTTCACGGTTGTATGCTTAAACATCTATCTAATTGTTCTATTGTAGGTCAATGACCAATGTTTTGTTATTATTATTGTCATGATTATCATCATCATCATCATCATCATCTTCTATCAACTTGTGTCGTTAGAAGGTGTGGAAGGGAGTGTAGTTTTATGTCGTGTGCCATCTTCGTCGCCGATGTTGTTGACATCCAGTGTTTCTTTAAACATAGTAAGGGATATAACCAAACAAATACAAAAAAATATATAATTAAGCGTTATCCCATCATAAAAAATTTGCGTGAGAGATTCTGGCTTGGGCGTCTCCCCTCTTTATCCAGGTTACAAACCTTAGAACGAGTGAGCTATGGCCCTACACCAGAACCACATGGACGTGTACATTGGCATCTGTACACTGAAGGCGATAGGTGTTAATTATCCACCCGACCAAATTTCTCACGCTTGTTGTCGTTCTCGTGCACGACATATGGGGAGGAACAGCTCGCGACCCCAGGCGCTCGTCGGCGACGATTGTGACAGCAAAGCCGTGCTTATCACAAGAGCTGAACCTTGGACCTTGACCGGCGTCGAAGTCATGGAGCGAACTAGACAAGTAACTGGTAGAAGACAACACTGGCTGCTCCTGTAGCTGTTAATAGTTGTTTTGTTTTTTTTTTTTGCTTAGATGTTTGCCCCACTAGTTTCTACTGGCGGAGGCGCGCCATTTTCCCCCCCAGACCGTAGTCCATTGGGCGATATCAGGACGCATAAACCAGTGCTTGGATGCGTGTGTGTATCTGTATGTACCTAACCTAGTGTTTTCCGTGTTGCAGGAGTGTTTTCATGTCATTCGGCGGTTCGCTTGGGTCCTTCCTGGTGGTTGGCAAATCAGATTTCCTTTGTTTTTAAGTTATTTAGGTTTTTTCTGTTTTTTCCTTTTTTTTTTTTCTTTTTTTTTTTCCGAGTTGAAGGTACTCTCGTCCAGATTCGGAGGTTCGGTCTTACGTTCGTTTTCCAGTGATTGTTGTGCCAAAAAGGGGGAATGGGTAGAATTATCTTAAGTATTTCATCTCATGGTGCCTTTTTTTTTTTTTTTTTTTTTTTCGATAAAAGTGATAGGGACCTTTTTTCAAATATTTTTTTTTTTTTTTTTTTTTTTTTTTTTAAATCATCATCATATATTTGCAAAAAAATAGTGAAGATGCAATGAGATGATATGTATAAAAGGTGATCTATGGTATGGGATGATTATGAGGATGCCAAAAATATATAGAAAGGAAAGTAATTAAAATGAAATATCGGATAATGAAAATAAATGATTCTTGGCTTGGCATGCGGTTCAACGATTTGTCGTCTCGTGATCGGCTAGGTGTGTATCTTCGGGTCCATTGTCCTCTCTGGTGATGGCAGCGCAGTTCTGTTTTGATAAACGCTCCAGGTGGAAGAGATCCTCTGACACTTGAAGGAAAACCTGAAGTTGTTGCACTGTACATTGTGCCCTCGGGAGATAACTGTGAGTGGAATGGTCTTCTTGGAAATTTGGAGGAGGGTGTGTGTGGGTTTAGTGGACAGCGCAGGAGGAATGTGGAATGGCTGCTTTAAGAGGTTGTAGCAGAGATTGCTGCCGGCTCCTGTCATCTCATGGAGGAATATAAAAAGAAAACACGCAGAAAAATTAGAATGTTCGTAACAAGATATTGCTGTACCCCGAACATGGATCCATAGATGCGGATACTGTACCTCGGTGTCCGATCATTTATCTTTATGAGTCTTTTTGTGACAAGGCTAAGTATTTTATATATTCGTATCTACGCGCTTAAAGGCTTAGCCCCAGAAATAGGGGTTTATATGCGTGAAGGCCTTGGTATTATGTGGTTGCAATATGTTGACTAGTATGTTATAAGGCCTGAGGGTAGATATGAAACAGATGCTGAAGTTCGAAGGCATTCTATAAAAATGTTGAAAGGGTATTGCTAATACTGAGTTGTGAAAGGATTGTCTTCCTTTGTAGGGAGGGAATAGAGTGTGCTCAGACATTCCCAAAATAGGATAGTTGTATAGACGAACAAAATTCCAGTGACCCCGCCAGACGTCAGAACTGTGATCATATACCCTCGATAAGGGTCAAGATGCAGTTTAGAACTCTTGTAGCTCAATTTAGGTGGAAATGTTGATGGGTACCTCATGAGTAGTAGAGCACAGGGAGCGGAAAAGTGTCTTCGGAATGGATGACTGTCACTCCTCCCATCAATAGTCGACATTTCTAATCAAAAATTTGTAATTAAATGTATAGGCGAATATGAGCGTATAATATTTATTATTATTATTATATTTTAATGTTTAGTTTATTAATTAATGTTATATTTGTTTTTATTGGTTAAGGAACTGGCAAGAGGCTCATGACACGCATTATCTGTGTGATTGAACATGTCGCTCCATTAAAAATATGGCCTTGAAAGATCTGAGGGGACGTTTGTAATGTATTCCAATTATTAAGTCGAAGACGAGTGAAATTGCTCCCACAACTATTCATAAAGGTAAATGACAAATATGATGTCACCCTGTGTAGGTAGAGTGTGGTCACAGATGTCCAATGAATTTGTATATGCATTACGCATATTCTTGTGCGCACCCAGGAAGCCTGTACTGTTATCACAAACTCTCGATAAGGGCTCAGATACAGTTTTGGTAAACTCTTGCGGCTAAACAGGGATGTTAACATGGAGGAAGGCTTTGTGGGTATGATTGCCTAAGAACTAATGAGGTTTTAGAAGTTGTGATTGACATTTCTCCTTCACAGGGTTGACTTCCTTTAGATAGTAGGCAGTTTGTGTGTATTAAAGAAGGTGAAAACCAACCTCGAAAATGTCTTATGTTTATGGGTTTTATACCAAGCAGTCCCGTGCTTGTAAGAGGATATACGAGAGTATGATTTTTGGCACGACCTAACCGTCAACAACGTAAAAGGCAAATTACAAACATGATGTCTCCCTGTGTAGGTAGAGTGTGGTCACAGATGCCCAATGAATTTTTATATGCATGACGCATTTTCTTGTGCTCATCCAGGAAGCCTGTACTGTTATCACATACCCTCGATAAGGGCACAGATACAGTTTTGGTAAACTCTTGCGGCTAAACAGGGATGTTAACGTGGAGGAAGGCTTCGTAGAATGATTGCCCAAGAACAAATGAGGTTTTAGAAGTTGTGATTGCCATTTCTCCTTCCCAGGGTTGACTGTCTTTAGATAGTAGGCAGTTTGTGTGTATTAAATAAGTTGAAACTCAACCACAAAAATGTCTTATGTTTAGAGGTTTGTACCTAACTTTCCGGTCTTTAAGAGGTTCTACGAGAGTATGATTTACGGTACGATCTAACCTTCAATAACGTGAAAGGTAAATTACAAATATGATGTCACCCTGTGTAGGTAGAGTGTGGTCACAAATGCCCAATTAATATTTTGCTGAATTACGCATTTTCTTGTGCTCACCCAGGAATCCTGAACTGTTATCACATACCCTCGATAAGGGCACAGATACAGTTTTGGTAAACTCTTGCGGCTAAACAGGGATGTTAACGTGGAGGAAGGCTTCGTAGTATGATTGCCCAAGAGCAAATGAGGTTTTTAGAAGTTGTGACTGCTATTTCTTCTTCCCAGGGTTGACTTTCTTTAGATAGTCGGCATTGTGTGTGTATTAAATAAGTTGAAAACCAACCACAAAAATGTCTTATGTTTAGGGGTTTTATACCTAGCTTTCCCGGGCTTGTAAGAGGATTTACGATTATTTATTATACCACACCAATTTTGTTCACATCAGATTAAACCTATACTTTATCGCCTTTCACCCCATCAGAGCATATTATACCCCATCATATTATATTAAATGATAGCATATCAACTGCCACCATATATTATTATAGTACATCATCAATTATCCCATTATTGATTTATCCCACAGTATCTTGTACCGCAACATATTATATTATACAAGGTCGTCTTTGATTACGGTATATAATAGTATATCACATCATATTATTGTATGCCCCATCATATTATATTATTTCCTATCATATTATCGTTTACCACATCAAATTATTTCACATCATTTTTCGCGGTATCAAATGATATGAGATCACTTCATCTTTTACCACATCATATTATATTTTATCACATCTTTCACCATAGCAGAGCCCATTATATCACAACATCTTGTACCTCATTCTATTATATTATACCACATTATTTGTTACCACATCAGCTAACATTATACCACGTCATATTGTACCACATCGTGTTAAATGATATGTCATCACCTTTTACTGCTTCATATGGATACTATATCACATCGCCTCTTAGCTCACCATCCTTCACTATCTCATAACATTTTAACTACATTATATTGTTATTTATTGTGGGTTGTTTATTTTTTGTTTTTGTTTTGTTTTGTTACTGTTATAGACAAAACCATCTTTGCCGCAGCAGCTTATATTATAATACATAATCTTTAACCACATCATTTTACATTTAAGCACATCATCTTTTACCACACCATACTATATCACATCAGCTTTTACCTCAATATGTATCATTATACCACATCATTTGTTACCACATCATCTTATATTATATTACATCATCTTTTACCACAGCATCCAACTCATCTTTGCCATATCATATTAGCACATAATGGAAGATCACATTAAATCGCATCACATCTTACTACATTATATATGATCACATCTTCTGTTACTACATCATATTGGTTTATGTCAATGTATTAAAGCAGATCTCTGCAAAATATGTTATACTATACCATGTTTTCATATTATATATGATAAGAATTTAGAGTATTGGTCAAGTGTGTTGCTGTGCTACATAGTCTTGCCCTATCCCATGGTATCGTTTCATACCGTTCAACTGTAATATTGTTGACTGATGATCGAGACATATTTGGTGGTTGCTGTTGTTGATGTTGTTGTTGTGGAGATGATCACAGTGAACAGAAGACATCCGAAACAAGACTAGTATAAAAAAAACAATTATAACAGCTCGTTGAAATAAACTAGGAACAGAAGCTGTTCAAAAAGGGTATATCCTCAATTCGATCAGGTATACCTGCCTTTACTATATACCAATATTTTGTAACTTTGTGGAGCAATATCTAGTTATAATATTGCAGTATTGCAGAATGATAACAAGGTGGTGGCATCAGGAGTCATCACAGCGAATGAAAGACTCCAAATACCGAAACTATTTCAAACCACAAAGAGAAGCTACATCAAAAGAATGAATATCAGAATCTATTCAAAAATCTGATATCCTCTAAGTATTCGAAACTATTTGCTTATGCTCAATCATGAACAATAATTTGTTTATTGTCGGATTCCGAAGTTATGTATATTTTCTTCAAAAAGTTTAAAGCTATGAGATTGCCACTGGCGATTGTATTAATTAGGGCTAACGATAATTGATTATTTAAATTATTCCAAGCCTATGTGTTTCAGTATTAGATCGAGTAGTAGAAGCTGGTTGAATCATCCGCTTGTTTCTGTCAAAACAAAAACCTACCACATAGGAGTATATCAACTGTTCGTTACAAGTCAAAGTCATAATCAATGCATCGTCAAAGGTTATGTGTAGTACGTCAGTGATCAACCTGTATGTCGTAGAAAATTGTTGAGGTTTATCAGTTCCTAGTCAATCTTAGTAAATCGTATCCGGTCACATTGTGTTAATTAAATTGTTTTATGGCAGATTATGTCAAATATTATCGTAGTATAGTATGTTTTATATCATTTTATTACTTGTTATAGTTTAAGTAATTTATTCGAGTTTTATCTTGTTATATGTAAGTATTAAATATTTTGTCGTGCCACAACATATCATCCCGGTTCATAATCATTCCATAACACATTTTACCATTGCCTATCCCACTATAGAATACCATATCACACCAGCTCATACCATACCATACCATACCATACCATACCATACCATACCATACCATACTAGACCATACCAGACCATACCATACCATACCACACCACACCATACCATACCACATCGTACCATACCATACCATACCATGCCGTACCGTTCCGCTCTGTACCATGCCATACCTTACCAGACCAAATCATACCGTACAATACCATACCATACCATACCGTACCTTACAATACCAGACCATACCATTCCTGACCATACCGTACCATACCATACCTTATCATACCGCACCGTACCGCATCATACCGTACCATACCATACCAAACCATACTTTACCATATCATACCATACCATACCATACCATACCATGCCATACCACATCATACCAATTCCATACCATACCAGACCGGATCATGGCATATAGTAAATGTGGAATGTGATTTAAAAAAACTTTAATCCAACGTCTCAAAAGGTTGTCTATTATTTCAGCACTCATATGTGAAGATACTGTAATTTATCGCATGATATGATGTGGTACTGTGTGATTATACTATGTTTAGCATTGCATTTTATATTGATGGTCAGTATAATGAATTTTTGTATTTTCTCAGCCCTTTTCAGAAAATCTCATTGTATATTGGTTATTGGCTAATACGATACAGTAAACCATAATATAATAGATCATCGCAGTTAATAGAAATAACCTGTGTTGTATTATATGTCTGTTCAATTTTTGTTTAGTTTAAATTTTTATTTTATTCTGAAGTCACAATACTGTGCCTAGTCAGTTGCTGTGTTATTTCCCTTGGTGATGTCTTGTTTATTAATAGTATTTTATAGCTGCCCTTGGTCTTTAATTGTGATGTGCCATTGGTCAACGTGGTTTTCGGATTTATCTTTGT
Organism: Ariolimax columbianus; assembly: GCA_036924085.1. NCBI lineage: Eukaryota > Metazoa > Mollusca > Gastropoda > Stylommatophora > Arionidae > Ariolimax > Ariolimax columbianus. Next base: position 80,538,897 of record JAVGWX010000010.1, read on the forward strand.
CTCTCGTTGGTCTTATTCTGGTTCTCGGAGGTACAGTGTGTTATGTGGTGGTAACGTCTTTACAGGTGACTCGGGTATTGTCGCTTGCAGCAAGTTAGACTGGGCTACGCAATGGATGTTTTCATGTGATCTTATTGAATTGTGATTCTTATAATATGTTCGATCTAACTGCGTTGCTTCTTAAGACATAAAGCCTGTTCTATTATGTATTTGCTTGGCAGTTTGGATAGTGGTGTTCCTCTTCATGGGCAATCGTCTTGGGTTGGAAATGCGGTGAGCTTGCATGCTTTGTTGCCTGGTGGAGATGACGAACATGTGTCTCACCCGAGTGGTCTTGTTTACTCTTGAATTGTCATCTAGTGGGTTTGTTTGTATCCTCACCTCGGTATAGTTTTACGTCGAAAGAAGTACAGAAAAATTAGGAATGGGAGGGTTGTAGGTTTTGTTCTTGATCGTGGAAATGGATGAGAGGGTTGTCCAAACTGTATGGCAATGTCTTGTCTAACCAGGTTCCAGGGTATGGGTATTGTTGCCTTCATCACGGTATACTGGGTGACGTAATGGATGTTTCCTGTGATCACATTGTATTATGAGTGTTGGACCATGGAACTATGCTCCATATCATTGCGTTGTTTCTTAATACATAAAACCTGTTCATATATGTATTTGCTTGCATGTTTGGTTAGGAGTGGTCCTCAACGTGGGTAATCGTCTTGGGTCCGAATTGTGGTGAACTTGTATGCTTTGTTGCCGGTTGGTGAGTACGACCATGTGTCTCTCACAAGTCATCTTGTTTGTCTTGAATTGCCGTCTAGTGGTTTTGTTAGTATCCCCATCTCAGTATAGTGGCACATCGAATGGAGTACAGAAGGATTGGGTATGGAATGGTGTTAGGTCTTGTTCATGATCGTGGTAATAGATGAGAAGATAAGGCTGACGAAATTGTGTGTCGTTGTCATGTCTAGCCAGGTTCCAGGGTGTTATCCTTTTTGACGGGGAGAGGATGTCCAGTATTTATGTCCTCTTTTATATTCTCTAGTCGTATCTTTCCTCTCAATGGGAGATTTGATGGCAAGTTTCGTTGCGATTGCATGATATATTCCTGCCATGTCTATAAAATAGAACATGTATGGAGCTTTGGAGTTTAGTTATGGGTATTATTAAATTGTTGTAATCTCCGGCAAATTATAGACCGGTGAGTTTAACGAGCATAGTCTGTAAATTGTTAGAGTCAATAATCAAAGAAAACATTGTAATGCATTTAGAAAAATTTAATCTAATTAGAAATAGTCAGCATGGGTTTACTAGAGGGAGATCATGCTTAACAAATCTATTAGAATTCATGGAGGAGGTTACTAAAATCATAGATAAAGGGGAGCCAGTGGATGTTATTTATCTAGACTTTGCAAAGGCATTTGATAGAGTACCTCATCAAAGATTATTTCGAAAGTTAAAATCACATGGAATAGGTGGCGAAGTTGCCAAATGGATTGAAAATTGGTTAACAGGAAGAAGGCAGAGGGTGGGCATAAATAAGGAGTACTCTGAGTGGAGTGAAGTGAAAAGTGGTGTGCCACAGGGCTCGGTTTTGGGACCAATTTTGTTCTTGATATATATAAATGATTTGGACATTGATATGAGATCCATGATTGCAAAATTTGCTGATGACACAAAACTATGCAGTAGTGTCTCATCTAAAGCGGAAGTGGATATATTGATGTCGGATTTAGATAAAATTCGAGAATGGTCTGTAAGCTGGCAAATGGAGTTTAATGTAGATAAATGTACAGTCATCCACATGGGTAGATCCAATATGGAACATAAATACAGAATGGGAGTAAACAATATTAGAAAGATAGATAAGGAAAGGGACCTAGGGGTTATAATAGATCATACAGGAAAGGTGAGTGAGCAAGTTAAGGTAGCAGTGAAAAAGGCAAATGCAATGTTAGGTATGATAAAAAGAAATATTAAACATAGGAGCAAGGAAGTGATCGTCAAACTGTATAAAGCTTTAGTTAGACCTAGATTGGAGTACTGTGTACAGGTGTGGAGTCCTTATCATAGAGGGGACATAAACATGCTAGAAAGAATACAAAAAAGAGCGACAAAGATGATAGTTGGATTCCAGAATTACAGTTATGAGGAACGACTCAGAAAAACGGGCCTACAGTGTCTAGAAGAGAGAAGAATTCGTGGTGACTTAATACAGGTTTATAAGATGATCAGAGGAATCGATAAATTAGACTATAACAAGTTTTTTAAAATACAGCCACCTACAATAACACGAGGGCATAGCTACAAGCTGATTAAAGAGAGGTCCAGGTTAGATATTAGGAAATATTTTTTTAGTCAGAGAGTGGTGTCTGCTTGGAATGCATTGCCAGGGGAGGTGGTGGAGGCAGGGACAGTTAATGCGTTTAAGAATAAACTGGATGCGCATAGATTTTAGAGCAAGGTGATGTAAATGTAACTGGTTGTATACAGACTCTGCAGGGTCTTCTAAACCAGTATATAGACGTTAAGTTAAGTTAAGTTAATTTGTTTTTATGGCATTGAGCAGCAGAGTCATATACGATACTAGCATAATCTAATTTTCCTCTAACAAAAGATTTATAGAAAGTTAACATTGTTTTGTTACTGGCTCCCCATCCGTTTCCTTTGATATATTTCATCATATTAATTGTTCCTCTACATGCTTCTACTTTTGTGTCAATATGGCATTTCCAGGTCAGTGCGCTATCTAAAATCATGCCTAGGAAGTATGTATTATGGACCGTTCTTATTTTATGTTGGTTGATATGGATATCCATGATTGACTTTGTTTGGTTTTTGCCGAATAACATACCGACAGTTTTATTGACATTTAGCTTAAACCCCCATCTGTTCATCCATTGTGAGACTTTGTTTAGTTGCTCTTGGAGTTTATTGTAGGTATAAGGGAGGTTTCTGCCTGTCCGCCATATGGCTGCATCGTCAGCATATTGTGAAAGGCTGGTTTTTAGGTCTGTGAATTCTGTTCCGAGATCGTTGACCATTATTGTGAATATAGTGGGGGAGATTACTGAGCCTTGTGGGATTCCATTTTCTTGTTGAAATTGAAGAGATTGTTGATCATTTACTTGCACTACAAAGAATCTGTCCTGCATAACATTTTTTAAATAACGGTATGTTTTTCCTGCTATGCCGATCTTTTTAATTTTGTAGAGGGCTCCTTCTCTCCAGCACTCATCGTATGCTCTGGCTACATCTAAAAATATTGCTGCCGTTTTCTCTTTTTTTTGGAAACCTGCTTTAACTTCGTGTTCTAATTTTAAGAGTTGATCTGTTGTATTCTTTCCTTCTATGAAGCCTGTTTGGTTGGGGCTGTAGAGATGGTTGACTTTTTAGTAAAATTTTATTCGATTATTTATTATAGTTTCTAATATTTTTCCCAGATGTGAGGTTAGGGATATTGGGCGGTAAGAACTAGCATCGTGGGCCTCCTTATTGGGTTTGAGTACTGGTATAATTATTGCTGTCTTCCATGCTTTGGGTATATTTCCTGTGTTCCAAATGAGATTAAATAGTTGCACTATTAGTGCTATTGTTGATATTGGGACGTACTTTAATATTTTATAGTTCAGTAGATCATGCCCTGCTGCTGTATTTGGTTTAGTTTGAATCGCCTGCTGTGTCTCTTCTATTGTTATATTTGCATTTAGATTTGATTGTGAATATATGTTAGTTGTAGTTGTAGGTGGATCTTCTAATTGTTTGATTAGGTTTTCTCTTCTGATTATTTCTGCATTTCCCAGTGTGCTGTTGGCGCTGATCTGGTAGAAATGGTTGGCTAATATATTTGCTTTCTGTTTGTCTGTTTCTCCTAATTCTGGTATTTTAATAGCTGGGAATGTGCTTGTCTGTTTGCCATCTATTATTGTCTTCAATCTTTTCCACACCTCTGATGTATTGGAGGCAGGGCCTAATGTTTGGCAGAACGTCCTCCACTGTGTACATTTAGCTTTGTCTAATAATTTCTCCGTTTCCTTTTTGATTGTTTTATAATTGGTTAGGTTATCTTCTGTTTTGGATTTCCTGTATTGTCTTAGAGCTTTTTGTCTTTTTTTTTCATTTGTTCAGTACATTCATCTGTCCACCAGGGCACTGGAGTTTTCATCATTTTCCTGTTTTTGTTTGGGTTTTCTTTCCTCTTTGTTGTAATTAGGTAAGCTGGCATGTTCCTATTTGGGATATGTTTGATGGCAATCTTTAAAATATTATTTGTTAACTTTGAAGCAAAGTCATCCACTTGATGTGATTTGATTGCCCCGTGATCCAGTCTAGATAGTTCTGTCGTAAAGGCAGGCCAGTCTGAAGCAAAGTCATCCACTTGATGTGATTTGATTGCCCCGTGATCCAGTCTAGATAGTTCTGTCGTAAAGGCAGGCCAGTCTGAAGCAAAGTCATCCACTTGATGTGATTTGATTGCCCCGTGATCCAGTCTAGATAGTTCTGTCGTAAAGGCAGGCCAGTCTGAAGCAAAGTCATCCACTTGATGTGATTTGATTGCCCCGTGATCTAGATAGTTCTGTCGTAAAGGCAGGCCAGTCTGCTTTCTTATAGTATAAGGATGGTTTATTTGTTCCATTATTTGGATTGTATTTTTCGTTGATGTGTATTGCTATAGGTAGGTGGTCTGATCCAGCATTGTCGATGATTTCCCATTTTGCAGTCGCTAGGTTTGGTGTTGATATGCTTATGTCGATAGCAGTGTCTGTTCTTGTTAAATTGTGATTTATCCTTGTCATTGTTCCGTCATTGAGTATAACTAAATTATTTTCTTCGCAAAATGTCATTATTCTTTTACCCGTAACATCTATTTTGTTTCCTCCCCATGTGGGATGGTGTGCATTAAGGTCACCTACAATTAAAGTTTTGTGTGTCAGTTTGGGTGTGATCCTGTCCAAGTCATTTGAGTTCAGTTGTCCTTTAGGGCTATATATGTTTATTATTTAATGCTTTCTGGAATACTGTCGATTGTTATGAGTATACCTTCTAAGTTGTCGGAGTTAAATTTTTCCCAGTCTATTATTTTATATGCATCGTGAACTACGAAGGCTACTCCTCCCCCTTGCCCCTCTTCTCTATCGTTTCTAAACGTTGTGTAATATGGGATGTTGAGTCTTTGTTTAGGTTTAAGGAATGTTTCTTGCAGAGCGTATATTTTCTTACCATTGTCTTGACTGAATTGACCTAAATATGGAATGACATTTTTCTTGATGCCTCTACAATTCCATTGTATTATTTGAATCTTTGTGCTATTCATTTTAAGTTGTTATTTTGATGTTTTATCCTTGTATGTCTGTTTGTTATAATAGTCAAGCGTTTTCCTGTTGCAATTACTCTTAAAGATGGACAATGTTGAATAGGTGAAGGCGAGAGGTATTTATTGTCTGCTGTGACTGATAGAAAAAACGTAATACTTATAACAGTCGTCTACTATTTTATGGTACCTCCGAAATACTAAATGTATTCAGTGCTGTCTATAGATCAGCAGCTTATGAAACGATACGATATGTGCTTATAAATAATGATTTTTATTTATGTGTATTGGTAGAACTATAACACGGCTGTGGTATTGGTAAAAACCACAGCGAACAAAATGAAAACCAGAACAATTTCAATACTAATACAAACAACAAAGAGGAAGAGAGAGAGAGAGAGATAGATAGTGAGAAAGAGGAGACGAATCCACTTAAATAGAACGAAGAACAGAAGCTGTTCAAAAAACAAACACCCGAAATGCAGTTAAAACTAGCTTCTTATGCTCAATAGTTTATGAACTATCGTTACCGTTACCCGTATTTGCGTAAATTAACTTCTAAAGTTATGATATTGTCACTGTCAATTGTATTATATGAAAACTAAAAGATAACAGATTCTTTAAACAGCATATGTGTGTCCGTTAAATACAACTGCCGGACTACCGGTCAAAAGAGAGCTTGATAATTGTTCAGATATCGTTTGGTATCGGTACTGCAGTCTTCTATCAACTTTCGCTGTCTATAATCTATTATCTATCGTATAATGTCTATTATGTTTTGAGTAACGGTCGAATTCTGTTCTCAAATGCTTTGCCCTTACCTTGCCCCTATCTCGAGTATTTTTATTCTAAGCTAAAACACTTTATTACGATTAATAAGGCTATAGTATTGTATTGGTTGTATTACTACTAGTTTTCCAATACGTAATACAAAACACTAACGGTTTACTCACCCACTTGCTTCTGTCGAAACAAAATCTTACCGCAACGAATTTTATTTACTGTCCGTTACAAGCCAATGTCAACTTCAATGCTTCTACAAAGACTATGTGTATTTCGTCATCTAACAACCAGTGTATTGCAGTTAATTGTGATTGGCTAAAAGTTTGTAAACAAATAAAAACATGGCGATTGCGTCATTAAAGTCGGTATAAAGCACAACAAATTATCGAGAGTATCGAGAGTAACTGCCTGCCAGCGATTGGCTGGGCGCGAGCCGCTCTCCTGGCCTGTGCGCGATTCCATTTTCTGGAGCCCTTTTCGTCCTCGCCGTTTTACTCTGCCCCGCCGTATATAAAGAAAAGTTTTCATCGGGCCCAACCAATTTTCTGCTGTCGACAAAACAACCGAAAATGCCGCCAAAAGTCTCGTCCAAAGGAGCCAAGAAAGCCGGCAAGGCCAAGGCCGTCCGCACCGGTGACAAGAAGAAGAAGCGCAGGCGAAAGGAAAGCTACAGCATCTACATCTACAAAGTGCTGAAGCAGGTGCACCCCGACACCGGCATCTCGTCCAAGGCCATGTCCATCATGAACTCGTTCGTCAACGACATCTTTGAGCGAATCTCTGCCGAAGCCAGTCGCCTGGCCCACTACAACAAGCGCAGCACCATCACCTCTAGAGAGATCCAGACGGCCGTCCGTCTGCTGCTGCCCGGTGAGCTGGCCAAGCACGCCGTCAGCGAAGGCACCAAGGCTGTAACCAAGTACACCACCAGCAAGTAGGCCATATTTTGCGCCATCTAATCACATCACCGGCCCTTTTCAGGGCCTCCCATCACTCCCAGTTAGCAGCACCTGATGATGATCGCTTGCGCGAGAGTTTCCTCATCCTCCTCCTCCTCTAATCTAACAACTACCAGCTACCGTGTACAATGTATAACACTTCATCCCTAATCCCTACTCCGTACTTTTGTTTTTGTTTGTCAATATTCTCACCCAATTGCACACACACACACACACATCACACCAAATATGACCACTCTATTCAAAACATCGCACACGCAACAATAACAAACCGCTGGCTTTACAATAGCATCATACATGTGGACAATGGGCCCAGCTTGTGTTAACCGACACACCCGCAAAAAAAATTAAGGTTTAGAGAGAGAGACAGGACAAACAGAAGATAAGTGCTAATAATAACAACAACAAAAGAATTAGACGGAAAATTGAGAAGAAGAAGAAATAAAAAGTGTCTACAACACGTGGTGTTCCCAAGCGGTCACCCATCTAAGTACTAACCACGCCCGACGTTGCTTGACTTCGGTGATCGGACGAGAACCGGTATTTTCAACGTGGTATGGCCGTAGACATTACACATTGCCAAGCAAAGCTATTTATTTAGATTTCGAAATCAAAACCTACCGCTGCAAATCTTTTCTCTCAAGACAAGACTCTTATTCGCATAACCAAGCAGTAAAGTTTGTCGCCGTCTTCGTCGTTTGCCTGCCTGCCTGTCTGATGAAGAATACCAACAAAGAAAAACACACTGGCTGACTGGCGCCTTCTGCTTATCATTTATAACGATCACCGGCTACCGTTGCAAATTACGTATGTGTTCACAAGTGGTGCGGTTTTGGTGCAGTGTAGTTTAGTGTGATGATATATATTTGATATACATACGGTATGCAAAATCGCTTTGTGCGAAATGTGAGTAATAGAACGAGACAAGACAACACAAAACACAAACAACTCTTAGTGGCCCATCATTGAGGGAGGAATGCTAGCTGGGATATTATTGTGGGCCCTGAAAAGGGCCGTGATGTGAGAGAGATGCGAATGTGATGTGTAAGTTTCTAGCCTCCGAGTCTGTAGAGAGTACGTCCTTGTCTCTTCAGAGCGTAGACGTCGTCCATGGCTGTGACGGTCTTCCTCTTAGCGTGCTCAGTGTAGGTGACGGCATAATGAATGACGTTCTCAAGGAATACCTTGAGGACACCTCTGGTCTCCTCGTAGATCAGTCCGGAGATACGCTTGACACCACCTCTGCGAGCTAGACGACGAATCGCAGGCTTTGTGATACCCTGGATGTTATTACGCAAGACTTTACGGTGACGCTTGGCGCCTCTTTTTCCGAGTCCTTTACCACCTTTGCCGCGTCCAGACATGATATCGATAGTACGAATTGCAGTATCAACAATGAATTTTTTTTCGGTGCGTTGAATTTATTAGACGGCGGAAACTCTCAGCCCAACCAATTTTCTGCTGTCGACAAAACAACCGAAAATGCCGCCAAAGGTCTCGTCCAAAGGAGCCAAGAAAGCCGGCAAGGCCGTCCTCACCGGTGACAAGAAGAAGAAGCGCAGGCGAAAGGAAAGCTACAGCATCTACATCTACAAAGTGCTGAAGCAGGTGCACCCCGACACCGGCATCTCGTCCAAGGCCATGTCCACCATGAACTCGTTCGTCAACGACATCTTTGAGCGAATCTCTGCCGAAGCCAGTCGCCTGGCCCACTACAACAAGCGCAGCCCCATCACCTCTAGAGAGATCCAGACCGCCGTCCGTCTGCTGCTGCCCGGTGAGCTGGCCAAGCACGCCGTCAGCGAAGGCACCAAGGCTGTAACCAAGTACACCACCAGCAAGTAGGCCATATTTTGCGCCATCTAATCACATCACCGGCCCTTTTCAGGGCCTCCCATCACTCCCAGTTAGCAGCACCTGATGATGATCGCTTGCGCGAGAGTTTCCTCATCCTCCTCTAATCTAACAACTACCAGCTACCGTGTACAATGTATAACACTTCATCCCTAATCCCTACTCCGTACTTTTGTTTTTGTTTGTCAATATTCTCACCCAATTGCATACACACACACACACATCACACCAAATATGACCACTCTATTCAAAACATCGCACACGCAACAATAACAAACCGATGGCTTTACAATAGCATCATACATGTGGACAATGGGCCCAGCTTGTGTTAACCGACACACCCGCAAAAGAAATTAAGGTTAGAGAGAGAGACAGGACAAACAGAAGATAAGTGCTAATAATAACAACAACAACAGAATTAGACGGAAAATTGAGAAGAAGAAGAAATAAAAAGTGTCTACAACACGTGGTGTTCCCAAGCGATCACCCATCTAAGTACTAACCGCGCCCGGTATTTTCAACGTGGTATGGCCGTAGACATTACACAGTGCCAAGCAAAGCTATTTATTTAGATTTCGAAATCAAAACCTACCGTTGCAAATCTTTTCTCTCAAGACAAGACTCTTATCCGCATAACCAAGCAGTAAAGTGTGTCGCCGTCGTCGTCGTTTGCCTGCCTGCCTGATGAAGAATACCAACAAAGAAAAACACACTGGCTGACTGGCGCCTTCTGCTTATTATTTGTAACGATCACCGGCTACCGTTGCAAATTACGTATGTGCTCACAAGTGGTGCGGTTTTGGTGCAGTGCAGTTTAGTGTGATGATATATATTTGATATACATACGGTATGCAAAATCGCTTTGTGCGAAATGTGAGTAATAGAACGAGACAAGACAACACAAAACACAAACAACTCTTAGTGGCCCACCATTGAGGGAGGAATGCTAGCTGGGATATTATAGTGGGCCCTGAAAAGGGCCGTGATGTGAGAGAGATGCGAATGTGATGTGTAAGTTTCTAGCCTCCGAATCCGTAGAGAGTACGTCCTTGTCTCTTCAGAGCGTAGACGTCGTCCATGGCTGTGACGGTCTTTCTCTTGGCGTGCTCAGTGTAGGTGACGGCATCACGAATGACGTTCTCGAGGAATACCTTGAGGACACCTCTGGTCTCCTCGTAGATCAGTCCGGAGATACGCTTGACACCACCTCTGCGAGCTAGACGACGAATTGCAGGCTTTGTGATACCCTGGATGTTATCACGCAACACTTTACGGTGACGCTTGGCGCCTCCTTTTCCGAGTCCTTTACCACCTTTGCCGCGTCCAGACATGATATCGATAGTACGAATAGCAGTATCAACAATGAAAATTGATTTTTTTTTTGTTGCTTAGATGTTTGCCCCACTAGTTTCTACTGGCGGAGGCGCGCCATTTTCCACCCCAGACCGTAGTCCATTGGGCGATATCAGGACGCATAAACCAGTGCTTGGATGCGTGTGTGTATCTGTATGTACCTAACCTAGTGTTTTCCGTGTTGCAGGAGTGTTTTCATGTCATTTGGCGGTTCTCTCCCTGATCCTTCCTGTGAGCGATTGGTGGTTGGCAAAATCAGAGTTCCTCTTTGTTTTTTTTTTTTTTTTTTTTTTTTCTCTGAGTTGAAGGTATACTCTCGTCCAGATTCGGAGGTTCTGTCTTACGTTCGTTTTCCAGTGATTGTTGTGCCAAAAAGGGGGAAAGGGTATATTTATCTTAAGTATCTCATCTCACGGTTTCTTTTTTTTTTTTTTTTTTGAAATAAAAGTGATAGGGACCCTTTTTTTTTTTTATTTTTTTTTTTTTAATTTTCAAATCATCATATTTTTGCAAAAAATAGTGAAGATGCAATGAGATGAAATGTATAAAAGGTGATCTATGGAATGGGATGATTATGAAGAGGCCAAAAATATATAGAAAGGAAAGTAATTAAAATGAAGTATCGGATAAGTAAAATAAATGATTCTTGGCGTGGCTTGCGGTTCATCGATTTGTCGTCTCGTGATCGGCTAGGTGTATTTCTTCGGGTCCATCGTTCTCTCTGGTGACGGTAGCGCAGTTCTGTTTTGATAAATGCTCCAGGTGGAAGAGATCCTTTGACATTTGAAGGAAAACTTGAATATGTTGGACTGTACATTGTGCCCTCGGGAGATAACTGTGAGTGGAATGGGTGGAGGACAGTCTTCTTGGATATTTGGAGGAGGGTGTGTGTGGGTTTAGTGGACATCGGAGGAGGAGGGTGGAATGACGGCTTTGAGAGGTTTGGGCGGCGATTGCTGCCGGCTCCTGTCATCTCATGGAAGAATATAAAAAGAAAACACGCAGACAAATTAGAATGTTCTTATCAAGATATTGCTGTACCCCGATCATGGATCCATAGATGCGGATACTGTACCTCGGTGTCCTATCATTTATCTATATGAATCTTTTTGTGACAAGGCTATGTATTTTACATATTCTTATCCACGCGCTTAAGGGCTTAGCCCCACATATAGGGGTTGATATGCGTGAAGGTCTGGGGATTATGTGGTTGCAATATGTTGACTAGTATGTTATAAGGCCCGAGGGTAGATATGAAACAGATGTTGAAGTTCTAAGGCTTTCTAGAAAAATATTGAAAGGGTTATTGCTAATACTGAGTTGTGAAAGTATTGTCTTCCTTTGTATGTGTTCATACATTCCCAAAATAGGATAGTTGTATATACAATCAAAATTCCTGTGATCCCTCCAAACGTCATAACTGTGATCATATACCCTCGATAAGGGTCAAGATGCAGTGTAGAACTCTTGTAGCGCAATATAGGTGTTAATGTTGATGATGACCTCATGAGTAGTAGAGCACAGGGAGCGGAAAAGTGTCTTTGGAATGGATGACTGTCACTCTTCCCTTCAATAGTCGACATTTCTAATCTAAAAATTTTTATTAAATATATCGGCGAATATGAGCGTATAATTTGTATTATTAGCATTATTATATTTTTATTGATTAATAAAGTTGTAAATTTGTTGTTCAATGAACTGGAAAGAGGCTCATGATATGTATTATCTGTGTGATTGAACATGTCGCTCCATTAAAAAATATGGCCTTGAAAGACCTGAGAGGAAGTTTGTAATGTATTCCAATTATTAAAGCTAAGGCGAGTGAAATTGCTCCTACAACTATTCATAAAGGTAAATGACAAATATGATGTCTCCCTGTGTAGGTAGAGTGTGGTCACAAATGCCCAATGAATTTTTTATGCATTACGCATTTTCTTGTGCTCACCCAGGAAGCCTGTACTGTTATCACATACCCTTGATAAGGGCTCAGATACAGTTTTACCAGAAAACTTTTTTTTTTTTGCTTAGATGTTTGCCCCACTAGTTTCTACTGGCGGAGGCGCGCCATTTTCCACCCCAGACCGTAGTCCATTGGGCGATATCAGGACGCATAAACCAGTGCTTGGATGCGTGTGTGTATCTGTATGTTCCTAACCTAGTGTTTTCCGTGTTGCAGGAGTGTTTTCATGTCATTTGGCGGTTCGCTTGGATCCTTCCTGGTGGTTGGCAAATCAGATTTCCTTTGGTTTTTATTTATTTATGGTTTTTCTTTTTTTTTTCTTTTTCTTTTTTTTTTTTTTTCCGAGTTGAAGGTACTCTCGTCCAGATTCGGAGGTTCTGTCTTACGTTCGTTTTCCAGTGATTGTTGTGCCAAAAAGGGGGAATGGGTAGAATTATCTTAAGTATCTCATCTCACGGTGCCTTTTTTTTTTTATTTTTTTTTTATTTTTTTTTCAATAAAAGTGATAGGGACCTTTTTTTCTTTTTTTTCTTCAAATCATCATCATATATTTGCAAAAAATAGTGAAGATGCAATGAGATGATATGTATAAAAGGTGATCTATGGTATGGGATGATTATGAGGATGCCAAAAATATATAGAAAGGAAAGTAATTAAAATGAAGTATCGGATAATGAAAATAAATGATTCTTGGCTTGGCATGCGGTTCAACGATTTGTCGTCTCGTGATCGGCTAGGTGTGTTGCTTCGGGTCCATTGTCCTCTCTGGTGACGGCAGCGCAGTTCTGTTTTGATAAACGCTCCAGGTGGAAGATACCAGAAAACTTGGCCAGGCCCCGACCTTTTATACGCAGAGTAATCGAGAGTAACTGCCTGCCAGCGATTGGCTGGGCGCGAGCCGCTCTCCTTGCCTGTGCGCGATTCCATTGGCTGGAGCCCTTTTCGTCCTCGCCGTTTTACTCTGCCCCGCCGTATATAAAGAAAAGTTTTCATCGGGCCCAACCAATTTTCTGCTGTCGACAAAACAACCGAAAATGCCGCCAAAAGTCTCGTCCAAAGGAGCCAAGAAAGCCGGCAAGGCCAAGGCCGTCCGCACCGGTGACAAGAAGAAGAAGCGCAGGCGAAAGGAAAGCTACAGCATCTACATCTACAAAGTGCTGAAGCAGGTGCACCCCGACACCGGTATCTCGTCCAAGGCCATGTCCATCATGAACTCGTTCGTCAACGACATCTTTGAGCGAATCTCTGCCGAAGCCAGTCGCCTGGCCCACTACAACAAGCGCAGCACCATCACCTCTAGGGAGATCCAGACCGCCGTCCGTCTGCTGCTGCCCGGTGAGCTGGCCAAGCCGTCAGCTATAAAAGCTATGCGCATCCAGTTTATTCTTAAATGCATTAAATGTCCCTGCCCCCACTACCTCCCCTGACAATGCATTCCAAGCATTCACCACTCTCTGACTAAAAAAATATTTTCTAATATCTAATCTGGGCTACTCTTTAGTCAACTTGTAGCTATGCTCTCTTGTTATTGTGGGTGGCTGTATTTTTTTAAAAATAGTTATAGTCTAATTTATCCATTTCTCTGATCATCTTATAAACCTGTATTAAGTCACCACGAATTCTTCTCTCTTCTAGACACTGTAGGCCGGTTTTTCTGTCTTTCCTCATGACTGTAATTCTGGAATCCCACTATCAGCTTTGTAGCTCTTTTTTGTATTCTCTCCAGCATGTTTATATCCCCTCTATGATAAGGACTCCACGCCTGTACACAGTACTCCAATCTAGGTCTAACTAATGCTTTATACAGTTTGACTATCACTTCCCTGCTCCTATGTTTAATATTTCTTTTTATCATACCTAACATTGCATTTGCCATTTTCACTGCTACCTAAACTTGCTCATTCACCTTACATGTTTGGCTTGGCTTGGCTTGACTTTTCTTGGCTTGGCTTCGTTCATTCTCAATCTCCCACTACCAAACCCTGAAAGGGCATTAGTAGCAGAATGTAGTCCAGAGAACGGAGTAGAAGATGTCTGGAATGAGACGGATATTTGGACAATAAAAACTTGGTATAGTCTAATTTATCCTTTCCTTTTATTAATTTATACACTTGTATTAAGTTATCTCAAATTCTTCTTTGTTCTAGACACTGAAGACCAGTTTTTTTAGTCTTTCCTCAAAACTATAATTCTGAAACCCCGCGATGTAGCTCTTCTTTGTACCTTTTCCATCATGTTTATATCCACTCTATTATATGGACTCCACATCTGATCACAATACTCTAATTTAGGTCTCACTAATGATTTATACAACTTGACAATTACCTCCTTTCCCTTATATGAAATTATGGATCACTTGACACTTAACGTGGGAAGAACACTAACTAATCAGCACTATATAGCAAGGGAAGTAACTCATTGTATTTATTTATTTTTTGAAACCAGCAGACTGGCTGAGTATTGTCTAATGTTCATACGTAAGTTTGGTATCAAGATGCTGAGCAGCGCATGAGCTGCAGTGGTCAGCGACCCATAGCTGACTGCTAGCGTCAGGGCCAGCGAAACAGAGCTGCCAAGACCCTTCTACACCTCCACACGGGTGCTAACCCGGTACTCAAAAAATGCTTGCTGAAGTCGAATGTGTTGGGCCGAAAGGTGCAAATATCGCAGTCAAGCTGTAAACTACGACACAACACATTCCATTCTCTGGACTACATTCTGCTACTTAAGCCCTTTCAGGGTTTGGTTGTGGGAGATTGAGAACGAACTAAGCCAAGCCAAGCCAAGCCAAGCCAAACCAAGCCAAGCCAAACCAAGCCAAACCAAACCAAGCCAAACCAAACCAAACCAAACCAAGCCAAACCAAACCAAACCAAGCCAAACCAAGCCAAGCCAAGCCAAGCCAAGCCATACGTAAGTTTAGTGGAATTGGTGTTTTTCTAATCCATACAGTCTCTGTCTTTGATGTGCTAATCTTTATATTATATATTTAACTGTCGCATTGAATCATTTCGTAGTATTTCTTCCTCCTCGCACGTGTGGTTATTGTTCTTCGTATCCGAAGAGGACCACATTGGCATCTGTCAATCGTGGGGTGGCTTCGGAGGTGTCTTAACCAAACCACGATTGTGAGCAGTTCATGTGCTGTTGGCGATCAGCGACCCAAAGCTGACTGTTAGCGTCAGGGCCAGCGACCCAAAGCTGACTGCTAGCGTCAGGGCCAGCGACCCAAAGCTGACTGTTAGCGTCAGGGCCAGCGACCCAAAGCTGACTGCTAGCGTCAGGGCCAGCGACCCAAAGCTGACTGTTAGCGTCAGGGCCAGCGACCCAAAGCTGACTGCTAGCGTCAGGGCCAGCGACCCAAAGCTGACTGTTAGCGTCAGGGCCAGCGACCCAAAGCTGACTGCTAGCGTCAGGGCCAGCGACCCAAAGCTGACTGCTAGCGTCAGGGCCAGCGACCCAAAGCTGACTGCTAGCGTCAGGGCCAGCGACCCAAAGCTGACTGCTAGCGTCAGGGCCAGCGACCCAAAGCTGACTGCTAGCGTCAGGGCCAGCGACCCAAAGCTGACTGCTAGCGTCAGGGCCAGCGACCCAAAGCTGACTGCTAGCGTCAGGGCCAGCGACCCAAAGTTGACTTCTAGCGTCAGGGCCAGCCACCCAAAGCTGACTTCTAGCGTCAGGGCCAGCGACCCAAAGCTGACTGCTAGCGTCAGGGCCTGTGACCCAGTGCTACAAAAGACCCTTCTACACTTTTACGTGGTGATTCTGCATAACAGGCTGCAACAGAGCAGACTGGATAAGAAGAAGGGATCGAAGAGGGGAGGCTAGCCCGGTATTCTAAAAGGCCATGCTTCTTGAACTCATAGAAAATCAAGAGTTTTTTGCTCGTGTGGCCTTTCGTGCAGCGGTAAAGGTATTAAGAGGCAAGGGCGGCCGGCGGGGACAATATACCAGCAGAGGTGGAGAGGTAGTGGTGGAAGGCCTGACACACATCTGCAACAAAATATGGGCGACAGGAAACTGGCCGGACTTATGGACAAAATCAATGGTTATACCGTTACATAAGTCTATTAACCTAAAGCTGTGCCAAAATGACAGAACAATAAGCCCCGTCAGCCACCCTGGCAAGGTCATGTTTAAATTAATCCTTGACCGATTGAAACCCCAAGCAGAGAACATTATTGCCGAGAAGCAAGCAGGGTTCAGACAGGGAAGAAACACTACAGAACAGATATTTAATTTAAGGCTGCTAAGCGATAAATATATAGAACAGCAGCAAAAACTGTATCATGTGTTTGTTGATTTCAAGAAGGCGATTAATAGGGTATGGCATAAAGTGCTATGGGCAACCATGAGGATGTATAAAATCAACGGACATATTATAACGGTCCTTGAACACCTGAATGACAAGGCGTCCATCGCAGTTAACAATAGCGCTCCAGTGGCTACCCTCCCACTGAGGAATCACGGGATACGAGAGAGCTGACGCTCTAGCAAAAGATGGCAGCAAGAAGGTACAATTTAATCCAGTACCAAACAGTTAGATCAAGAACATCATCAGAAATCAGCATTTACACCAATGGAGAGAAGACCCAATTCACCAATTCAAAAAAGCCCAACAAACTACCTTATTTCGTCTCAGAACTGGACACTGCAGACTACTAGAACATCTATACCGACTGAAGATCTCACACACTGATGAGTGCCCATGTGGAACAGGGGGCCAGAACCCAGAGCATATTCTACAGGAATGCCCAATCTATAGGGAAATGAGATGCCAGACCTGGCCAGAGGGTGCGGAGCTGAGAGAAAAGCTGTGGGGCAGCCGCTCCGACCTGGTGAAGACTACAGACTCCATCATGGCGACTGGCCTGCAGATATAGCATGACCAGAAGATCCTGAATGAAAGAGAACGTACGACCACTGGCGCACCGAACAACCTGTGGTAAGAAGTGACTATCATTGCGGTGTAGCTCTAAATGTCAGAATCATTTAAGTTGCATCGATGACGAGAATCCCACACCTGGCACGACGTCTTTCAAGAATCGACATCTTTCTCCTCTGTCAGTGTTCGTTCTGAAAAGGTCGTTGTCTAGTTTACAGCGAGGATGCGATATCTGCGCCATCCTGCCTGATACATCCGGTTTCAGCTGATTTTCTATGGGTACCTTGTGGAGCGTGTGGCCGAATGGTTTCGAGGCCTGCCTGCCGAATAGGAGGGCAGCGGTTCAAATCCCCGGTATGGTATGTGCTGTTTTTCTGTTGGGGGTGAAATAAACAAACATAGCCAAGCACATGATGTGGCGACAGCAGTAGCGAAGCGGTCTGTAGTCCTCAGCCTTCAAAACCCCTCGACTACCCCAGCAATGGGAAAAATGTCGTATGACAGTGACCGGGTTTGCCTTCCTAAATGCACTATTTCAGCCTGTTTCTAGGGCCACTGATTGGAGTCAGCTCTGGTTCTCTGACCCTGTCAGATCATTCACAATGCTGCATGTTCAGCCCCTAATGTATAGGGGAAACTACAGTGGTCCCTTTCCAAGGACGCATCTATCCGAGCACATCTGGTAGCGGTTTCTAGAAGCAGAAATTTTACAATAAGGTTGCTAGTCCCACGCGCATCCTTATTTAGTTGCCCTATACAACATGCATGAAATATTGTCTTGTCTTGTCTTAAGGACGTCTTGTCTTGTCTTAAGGACGTCTTGTCTTGTCTTAAGGACGTCTTGTCTTGTCTTAAGGACGTCACGTCTTGTCTTGAGGACGTCACGTCACGTCTCAAGGACGTTACGTCACGTCTCGTCTTAAGGACGTCACGTCTTGTCTTGTCTTAAGGACGTCACGTCTTGTCTTGAGGACGTCACGTCACAAGGACGTCACGTCTCGTCTTAAGGATGTCACGTCTTAAGGACGTCACGTCACGTCTCAAGGACGTAACGTCCCGTCTCGTCTTGTCCACTTGTGCAACAAGGCGTCGTTGGGAGCTGTAGTTTTCTGTCTAGGGCCAGACGTGTCGCTGAAGTAGTCGTCATCCCATAATGACTTAGAATATCCGCAACATTTCCTATCCATCTAGTTCTCGGTCTACCACGGTTTAGAAAATCCGAACGGCATGCATTATAGGTGCACAGGGGTAGTTGATCAGGTTACATTCTTATTAGGTGACCAACCCAGTTGATTATCTCCTCATCAATATATTCAGATCAAGGTCCTGCTTCAACTCATCAATATATTCAGGTCAAGGTCCTGCTTCAACTCATCAATATATTCAGGTCAAGGTCCTGCTTCAACTCATCAATATATTCAGGTTAAGGTCTTGCTTCAACTCATCAAGATATTCAGGTCAAGGTCATGCTTCAACCCATCAATATATTCAGGTCAAGGTCATGCTTCAACTATTCTTCTCACATCTTCATTGGGCGTTCTGTCTCTCCTAGTTACGGAGGCATCTCATCTCACATGTCGTGATCTTTCTCTCTAGAGTTTTTGTTAAAGTCCATGTTTGGCGCTGGCAGCAGAGGGTTGGCATGAATATACTGTTGATTAGCATTATTTTTGTGGACACGTTTATGTTAGGGTGTTTCAATAATGGTGACAGCTGGTATGACATGTTTATGTTAGGGTGTTTCAATAATGGTGACAGCTGGTAGGACATGTTTATGTTAGGGTGTTTCAATAATGGTGACAGCTGGTATGACATGTTTATGTTAGGGTGTTTCAATAATGGTGACAGCTGGTATGACATGTTTATGTTAGGGTGTTTCAATAATGGACAGCTGGTATGACATGTTTATGTTAGGGTGTTTCAATAATGGTGACAGCTGGTAGGACATGTTTATGTTAGGGTGTTTCAATAATGGTGACAGCTGGTATGACATGTTTATGTTAGGGTGTTTCAATAATGGACAGCTGGTATGACATGTTTGTGTTAGGGTGTTTCAATAATGGAGTCAGCTGGTATGACATGTTTATGTTAGGGTGTTTCAATAATGGAGTCAGCTGGTATGACATGTTTATGTTAGGGTGTTTCAATAATGGAGTCAGCTGGTATGACATGTTTATGTTAGGGTGTTTCAATAATGGTGACAGCTGGTATGACATGTTTATGTTAGGGTGTTTCAATAATGGAGACAGCTGGTATGCAATTGTATTTGCTTTTTGTCACCTGATCTCAATCTCTCTATACAAATGTCCATCATGTGCAACAACACTGGCCAAGTACTGGAACTCCTGCACTTGTTTGATCTTGGTCCCGTTTACCGTAATGTTTCTGTTTTCAGACTATCTGCTTATTTGCATAGTTCCTGTTTTGGATGTATTAACTCTCATTCTGCATCTTTCGCCCACAAAG
Organism: Ariolimax columbianus; assembly: GCA_036924085.1. NCBI lineage: Eukaryota > Metazoa > Mollusca > Gastropoda > Stylommatophora > Arionidae > Ariolimax > Ariolimax columbianus. The sequence continues at coordinate 80,558,462 of JAVGWX010000010.1, forward strand.
TTGAGCGCAGTCAGATGTTGCTGCGGACCATCTGTACTCAAAGATGACATTAAACTTTGTTATTTCAGCACGTGTACCACTCCGCTGCTTATTACATAAACACAAGTAAGACATATTTAAAAATATAAAAGTAAAACTTGTTCAAACGTGTGATTGTCATTGATGTTCTGATACTTTTATTAAATAATGTTCCAAATATCAACAATTTCTATTTATTGCACCGCCATATTTCTAGGGTTGATCTTCACAATAATTGATGACGTTTTCTGCATTTATTTAGCTGATCGGCGAAAGCAATGCTGGCAAAAGAAGGTGCAAGACTACCACAACCAGATTCTAGTGTGACCTACGAAGAGTCCAAAAGGCTTATTAGAGCTAGATACATGGACAAATGGGAAACAGAACATACTGGCTACACAAAATATGATTCCTATTACCAGTTGAACAGAAGAGAGCAGGTCGTGGTCTTCAGACTCCGCACAGACCACAACATACTGAGGTACCATCTATTCATTAAACTGAAGATAGGTGGCACTGACGAATGCACCTGTGGTACAGGGAAAATGACCACTGAACATCTGCTGTAAAATTGCCCGACATACGAGGACCAGAGAAAGCACGTGGCCATCACCAGTGGCAACACTAGACAAGCTCTATAGCAGTGTTGACAGCCTCAGGATGACAGCTGCTTTCTTCGAACAAATTCAAAAAGTTGACGTCTGACAGCGTACGAAGAAGATTAACACAACAGCAGAAGCATATTAACAATCTTAATGAAGTCTGTGCATATTACGGCATGAAAATCAACAAATAAAATCAACATAAATAAGTTACGACAATTGCAAGAAAAGAAATAGAAACAACAACAGTCATACAAAACCAATAAGTAAAACATGTGAACGATTTCACGTACCTGGGTAACATAATCTCAGCAGATAGAAAATATGACAGCCAAATCCAAAAGAAATATAATAATGCAAGTCAAATCATTGGGCACGTGTCCCCGATATTTCAATGTAAACAAGTGACAATGGATACAAAAATAACGATATCAAACACAATATTCCTACCCACATTGTGCTATCAGCGACAGAATTGAACATTAACTAGCAAAGATAGAAAAAAACATTGTTAAAAACAGATGAAATGCCTGTGGAGAAGCCTTTAAGTAACTGGAAGAAGCAACCCGATCACTTGGCTGAGAAGTCATTGGGCTAAAAACATGTTTTGATTAATAAATATATTAATGTTTTTGGAGTAGAAACATGGACCATGACCAAAGAAAATGGAGACAAGTATTGAGACCATTGAAATAAACAAATTCGTTTTAAAAGAAATTTTTAAAAAAGGGAATAAAAGGAGGAACATACAATATGTGGGAAATGTCAAGAGACACGACAGTAAAAAAAAGTAATATTGGAGGGAAGGATAGTCAGATGGCTGCAGACAACATAAAAGATGTGGTCGAGGAAAACAGAAACTGTCCCAAGCAATATGTCAAGGCACAGACTAAATCCATTACCATCAACCATCAATATGATGATGAATATTGTTGTATGAATCCATGTATATACTGCTTAACTTCTATAATGGTTACTTCCCTTATTACCAACTTAATTATTTCCCCCTTGATAAACACAGAAAGAATAATTTAAAAAACACGACTTACTTCCCCTGTCAAGGAAAAACATAAATTGCTTCCCCTGTCCTGAAAACCCCGACTTGCCTCCCCTGTACGCCCCCGTTCACCCGGTTTTCGGCTGCCAACGGGTACCCGACTCTACCCGAAAACGCCCCCGTTCACCCGGTTTTCGGCTGCCAACGGGTACCCGACTCTACCCGAAAACGCCCCCGTTCACCCGGTTTTCGGCTGCCAACGGGTACCCGACTCTACCCGAAAACGCCCCCGTTCACCCGGTTTTCGGCTGCCAACGGGTACCCGACTCTACCCGAAAACGCCCCCGTTCACCCGGTTTTCGGCTGCCAACGGGTACCCGACTCTACCCGAAAACGCCCCCGTTCACCCGGTTTTCGGCTGCCAACGGGTACCCGACTCTACCCGAAAACGCCCCCGTTCACCCGGTTTTCGGCTGCCAACGGGTACCCGACTCTACCCGAAAACGCCCCCGTTCACCCGGTTTTCGGCTGCCAACGGGTACCCGACTCTACCCGAAAACGCCCCCGTTCACCCGGTTTTCGGCTGCCAACGGGTACCCGACTCTACCCGAAAACGCCCCCGTTCACCCGGTTTTCGGCTGCCAACGGGTACCCGACTCTACCCGAAAACGCCCCCGTTCACCCGGTTTTCGGCTGCCAACCGGTACCCGACTCTACCCGAAAACGCCCCCGTTCACCCGGTTTTCGGCTGCCAACGGGTACCCGACTCTACCCGAAAACGCCCCCGTTCACCCGGTTTTCGGCTGCCAACGGGTACCCGACTCTACCCGAAAACGCCCCCATTCACCCGGTTTTCGGCTGCCAACGGGTACCCGACTCTACCCGAAAACGCCCCCGTTCACCCGGTTTTCGGCTGCCAACGGGTACCCGACTCTACCCGAAAACGCCCCCGTTCACCCGGTTTTCGGCTGCCAACGGGTACCCGACTCTACCCGAAAACGCACCCGTTCACCCGGTTTTCGGCTGCCAACGGGTACCCGACTCTACCCGAAAACGCCCCCGTTCACCCGGTTTTCGGCTGCCAACGGGTACCCGACTCTACCCGAAAACGCCCCCGTTCACCCGGTTTTCGGCTGCCAACGGGTACCCGACTCTACCCGAAAACGCCCCCGTTCACCCGGTTTTCGGCTGCCAACGGGTACCCGACTCTACCCGAAAACGCCCCCGTTCACCCGGTTTTCGGCTGCCAACGGGTACCCGACTCTACCCGAAAACGCCCCCGTTCACCCGGTTTTCGGCTGCCAACGGGTACCCGACTCAACCCGAAAACGCCCCGTTCACCCGGTTTTCGGCTGCCAACGGGTACCCGACTCTACCCGAAAACGCCCCCGTTCACCCGGTTTTCGGCTGCCAACGGGTACCCGACTCTACCCGAAAACGCCCCCGTTCACCCTGTTTTCGGCTGCCAACGGGTACCCGACTCTACCCGAAAACGCACCCGTTCACCCGGTTTTCGGCTGCCAACGGGTACCCGACTCTACCCGAAAACGCACCCGTTCACCCGGTTTTCGGCTGCCAACGGGTACCCGACTCTACCCGAAAACGCCCCCGTTCACCCGGTTTTCGGCTGCCAACGGGTACCCGACTCTACCCGAAAACGCCCCCGTTCACCCGGTTTTCGGCTGCCAACGGGTACCCGACTCTACCCGAAAACGCCCCCGTTCACCCGGTTTTCGGCTGCCAACGGGTACCCGACTCTACCCGAAAACGCCCCCGTTCACCCGGTTTTCGGCTGCCAACGGGTACCCGACTCTACCCGAAAACGCCCCCGTTCACCCGGTTTTCGGCTGCCAACGGGTACCCGACTCAACCCGAAAACGCCCCGTTCACCCGGTTTTCGGCTGCCAACGGGTACCCGACTCTACCCGAAAACGCCCCCGTTCACCCGGTTTTCGGCTGCCAACGGGTACCCGACTCTACCCGAAAACGCCCCCGTTCACCCGGTTTTCGGCTGCCAACGGGTACCCGACTCTACCCGAAAACGCCCCCGTTCACCCGGTTTTCGGCTGCCAACGGGTACCCGACTCTACCAGAAAACGCCCCCGTTCACCCGGTTTTCGGCTGCCAACGGGTACCCGACTCTATCCGAAAACGCCCCCGTTCACCCGGTTTTCGGCTGCCAACGGGTACCCGACTCTACCCGAAAACGCCCCCGTTCACCCGGTTTTCGGCTGCCAACGGGTACCCGACTCTACCCGAAAACGCCCCCGTTCACCCGGTTTTCGGCTGCCAACGGGTACCCGACTCTACCCGAAAACGCCCCCGTTCACCCGGTTTTCGGCTGCCAACGGGTACCCGACTCTACCGGAAAACGCCCCCGTTCACCCGGTTTTCGGCTGCCAACGGGTACCCGACTCTACCCGAAAACGCCCCCGTTCACCCGGTTTTCGGCTGCCAACGGGTACCCGACTCTACCCGAAAACGTCCCCGTTCACCCGGTTTTCGGCTGCCAACGGGTACCCGACTCTACCCGAAAACGTCCCCCGTTCACCCGGTTTTCGGCTGCCAACGGGTACCCGACTCTACCCGAAAACGCCCCCGTTCACCCGGTTTTCGGCTGCCAACGGCTACCCGACTCTACCCGAAAACAACTCCCGTTCACAGAAACCACCAACTGTAACCCGACTCTAATAAAAAACGTCTCTGTTCACTTAGTTTTCTAGCACCAATCTCTTCGGACGCTGTCAGACGTCAAACTTGAATTTTTTCAAAAAAAGCAGAGGTCATCCTGAGGCTGTCGACACTGCCATAGAAGCTTGTCTAGTGTTGCCACTGGTGATGGACACATGTGCTTTCTCTGGTCCTCGTATGTCGGGCAATCTTGCAGCAGATGTCCAGGGGGCATTTTCCCTGTACCACAGGTGCATTCGTCAGTAGCACCTATCTTCAGTTGTATTCAATAGATGGTACATCAGTCTGTTGTGGTCTGTGCGGAGTCTGAAGACGACCACCTGCTCTCTTCTGTTCAACTCGTAATAAGCATTATTTCTTGTGTAGCCAGTATGCTGTGTTTCCCATTTGTCCATGTACCCAGGCTCTCATAAACCGTTTCAATCCTTTGTAGGTCACACTCGGGGCCCCTAGTGCAGTACCCGCCCACGAGTGGAACATGCTCAGGCTGTTACCAAACCAAACCCCACCCATGAGTTAAATAATGTTCTCATATGTCGTCTGCCTTTCTACGCAACTTTTCTTTGTCCAACCTACGACACCTCTACCAAGGGCCCAATAATGGTAAAGGCACAAACAGAGGATCCGGGTCTAGCCCAACACCCAATAATGGTAAAGGCACAAAGATAGGATCCTGGTCTAGCCTAACACCCAATAATGGTAAAGGCACAAAGAGAGGATCCGGGTCTAGCCCAACATCCAATAATGGTAAAGGCACAAAGAGAGGATCCGGGTCTAGCCCAACATCCAATAATGGTAAAGGCACAAAGAGAGAATCCCATTTTGACAAAAGCCAAGATCAACATAACGCTACTAACAATTTCAGTATACTGCAAACTGTTGAAACTAAAGATAAAGTCACATATAACCATATACACCATCTTCTCCCGCAGTCATAAAGAAGCAAAGAGATCCATTAACATCAAAATGAATGGTGAATTACTAGTAAAAGAGGATGTTTTTCTGGGAGTAACACTGGACAGACAGTTGAAATTTGGTAGCCACATCTGCAACATCAGACGTAAAGCAACCAAGACTTGCTAGTACAAATTGGGGAGCTGATAAACTCTTCGGCAACTATTCCTTGGTTATGCACGACCGGTGATGGACTACAGCCTTTCCACACGGATCACAGAGTCCAAATAACATCTCATCTATTGACCTGGTGCAGAATCAAGCTCTCAAACTAATTTGTGGGGGGGATGAGATCAACACCTACATAGTATTTGACATAGTATTGATTTAAGGTAATTTAGTTCAGTATTTCTGTGGCTCTGTAGTCATGGACAGGGTATCTGTAAAAGATTATCTGGCTTTCATTGCTTTCGCCTGTCAGCATTGCTTCTACTGCAGCCTTCAATGCCTCTGCCTCACTCTGAAATTGCTTGAAAATGTTGTGCTTGTATGGGTCTAGTCAGTGTATGTATGGGTCCAGTCAGTGTATGTATGGGTCCAGTCAGTGCGTGTAAGGGTCCAGTCAGTGCGTGTAAGGGTCCAGTCAGTGCTTGTAAGGGTCCAGTCAGTGCTTGTATGGGTCCAGTCAGTGTCAGTGCTTGTATGGGTCCAGTCAGTGCTTGTATGGGTCCAGTCAGTGCTTGTATGGGTCCAGTCAGTGTTTGTATGGGTCCAGTCAGTGGCAGTGCTTGTATGGGTCCAGTCAGTGGCAGTGCTTGTATGGGTCCAGTCAGTGTCAGTGTTTGTATGGGTCCAGTCTGTGTCAGTGTTTGTATGGGTCCAGTCTGTGTCAGTGTTTGTATGGGTCCAGTCAATGCTTGTATGGGTCCAGTCAGTGTCAGTGTTTGTATGGGTCCAGTCTGTGCGTGGGTAGTTTACCTCTATGTACCTCAGGGTTATGTCACTTCTTTCCTTTTCAGTCTGGTTGTTCTTGTATCCGATACCTGGTATATTTTCTATCACCAATGGAAAGATCTGCTGCTTCCAGATGGGTTTACATACATTAGGAATGGGCCTTGGTGTTGATATGGCGTTCATAGGTTCGTCTCTCATCTTTGTTTTGGCTATTTCTACCAAATTTCTCAGATTTAGTCTCCCTTTTCCAAATCCATTTAGTTTGATGCATTGGCTGGTCTGTCAGTCTTCTTAGTTTCTCAGCTTGCTGCTGGGCTCTGGTGTCTATTCCTTCGTTCATTGATTGCAGATTTGCAATCTTCTTTAGTTCTACAATTGGCATTGACTTCATGCCTCCTGTTATAATTCTCATGGCTTGGTTTTGAAGTTTGTTGATTTTATCAAAGTTCGCCTTTGCTGCTGTTGCCATGTCGGAACGCCATACTCGAGAACTGGTCTCACTCTTCCAGTGTACAGTTTCTTTATTATTTTCTCATCTGCTCCCCAGCTTGAGCCAGCAAGTTTCCTCATGATTGCCATTCTTTGTCCTGCTCTCATTCAGTTTTTCTGGATCTGAGTTGTCCATGTCATTCGCCGATCAAATGTGATGTCGTTCAGCCGCAGACATTTGCCATTGAGACTTATTTTGGTGTTCTGTGGTTTATTTGAAAGGGAAAATATCGTACGCCTTTTATCTTCATTTATCTTGACCAGCCACGATTTCGCCCACTCCTCTATCAATATTAGGGCCTGTTGCATTCGATTGCTTGCTGTGGTGAGGTTTTCCAGTCGACCCAGTTGCAAAAGGGCACCTGACATACATGGCATGCTCCAGTAGCAAAAGGGCACCTGACTTACTTGGCATGATTTAGACAACCCAGCTGCAAATGGGCACCTGACTTATTTCAGTCAACCCAGTTGCAAATGAGCATCTGACTTACATGGGACATTCCAGTTGACCAAGCTGAAAAAGAGCACCTGACTTACATGGAACGCTCTAAGCAACCCATCCGCAAATGGGCACCTGACTTACATGGCACTCTCCAGTTGACCCAGCTGCAAATGAGCACCTGACTTACATTGCACGCTCCAGAAAACACAGCTGGAAATGGACACCACAACCTACATGGCATGCTCCTGGCAAACCAGCTACAAATGGGCACCTGACTTATACGGGACACTAGAAAAAAAAAGAAATGAGAAAATATAGAAAAAAAGAAAGAAGGTGAAGTACAAAAAAAGTAGAGAAATAGAAAGAAGGAGCAGAAGAAGGATAAGTAGTAGGAAACCAAAAGTAGGAGGAGAAGAAGATTGATACATTTTAGAACAGATTCTAACACAAATATCTAATTCATGATCACTCCAATTTTAAATTGGAATTATGAGGCCCATTTGTATAATTATGCAATTGTAAATCCACCAATTACTGATTAGCCTGACTGCATTAGCTGAGCAAATCGTGTTTAGATTGGATGTCAATCATGCCGACAGGCTCGTGCTGTGGCAGTGACGGGATGGGTTGTGTGCAGGTTAAGTTGATCGCTGGGGGAGGGAGCAAGATGCTATCAGGACCAGTCCTGTTGCCTAATTAGCTAACTAATGTTTGTAAACTTAAGTTGATCGTAAAGTCATGTTGATCGCAAAGTTAAGTTGATCGTTAAGTTTATCGTAAAGTTAAGTTGATCGTTAAGTTGATTGTAAAGTTAAGTTGATCGTAAAGTTAAGTTGATTGCAAAGTTAAGTTGATCGTACAGTAAAGTTGATCGCAAAGTTAATTTGATCGCAAAGTCAAGTTGATCGTAAAGTCTAATTGATCATAAAGTCTAGTTCATCATAAAGTCAAACTGATCATAAAGTCAAACTGATCATAAAGTCAAACTGATCGTAAAGTTATGCTGATCGTAAAGTTAAGTTGAACGTAAAAAAAACGTTCAGTTGATCATAAAGTTCAGTTGATCGTAAAGTCAATTTGATCATAAAGTCAAGTTAAATTCATCGTAAAGTTAAGTTGATCGTAAAGTTAAAAGGTAATGATAGTTCTATAGCAGACACTGTCGTCGAGGATGAAGTGTTACATACTTCATTTTACTAGCTAGCAGCTTGTTTGTGAGGTTGGGTTTCCAGATGCCTTCCTCTCTGTCTGTCTCCATCAGTAAGTTTTCTGTCCATTCACAACTGGGTTGAATGAAGGCTGTCAATTATAAGGTTTGAACCCGAGACATCAACTTAAGGTCTTTACACTGGTTAAGAAGACTCTGCAAAGTCTGTATACAACAAATGTCTTGGAGGGTGGTCAACTGATGTGTGAATCCATCTTAATAGACTCAAACACTAGAGCAAAGTAGACCCACAGCCTGTTAGGTATCATCTATAGCTGCTCAACAAATCACCTAACCATGGCCTGTGTTATACCATGTCAATTGACATTTGACATAGAAACCAACTCTCTACCACTTTCATCGTTATTTGTCCTAAAAACGGAAGTCTGGTGCCGTTGTGTCATAGTTTACAGCAAGGCTGCGATATCTGTGCCTTTTGGCCTAGCACCATTTTTGGGAACAGGTTTGCCTTCCCTCTTCTACCCATACCCTTTTATACCCATACTCTCTCCACCAGACTGCATGGATGGTTACAGTTGTGTTGAAGCACAACAAATCAAGAGGTTTGGTCATTTAGTCAGTGCATTTTAACCAGCCTGCAGTGAGAGCATATCATATGCAGGTCCTCGGTCCACGAGCAAGAGGCAGACCACGACGTTGATGGATTGAGGATGTGTCTGACACCGACAGGAAGTTCCACCTAACAACAGCGCAAGCCTCCCACTTGGCGATAACAAGAAATCTGTGCATCCCACCTCTCTGCGACGCCATGAGGTAAGAGCAGTAGGACATCCCACCTCTCTGCGACGCCATGAGGTAAGAGCAGTAGAACATCCCACCTCTGTGCGACGCCATGAGGTAAGAGCAGTAGGACATCCCACCTCTCTGCGACGCCTTGAGGTAAGAGCAGTAGAACATCCCACCTCTGTGCGACGCCATGAGGTAAGAGCAGTAGGACATCCCACCTCTCTGCGACGCCTTGAGGTAAGAGCAGTAGGACATCCCACCTCTCTGCGACGCCATGAGGTAAGAGCAGTAGAACATCCCACCTCTGTGCGACGCCATGAGGTAAGAGCAGTAGGACATCCCACCTCTCTGCGACGCCTTGAGGTAAGAGCAGTAGGACATCCCACCTCTCTGCGACGCCTTGAGGTAAGAGCAGTAGGACATCCCACCTCTCTGCGACGCCTTGAGGTAAGAGCAGTAGGACATCCCACCTCTCTGTGACGCCTTGAGGTAAGAGCAGTAGGACATCCCACCTCTCTGCGACGCCTTGAGGTAAGAGCAGTAGGACATCCCACCTCTCTGCGACGCCTTGAGGTAAGAGCAGTAGGACATCCCACCTCTCTGCGACGCCTTGAGGTAAGAGCAGTAGGACATCCCACCTCTCTGCAATGCCATGAGGTAAGAGCAGTAGGACATCCCACCTCTCTGCGACGCCTTGAGGTAAGAGCAGTTGGACATCCCACCTCTCTGCGACGCCATGAGGTAAGAGCAGTAGAACATCCCACCTCTGTGCGACGCCATGAGGTAAGAGCAGTAGGACATCCCACCTCTCTGCGACGCCTTGAGGTAAGAGCAGTAGGACATCCCACCTCTCTGCGACGCCTTGAGGTAAGAGCAGTAGGACATCCCACCTCTCTGCGACGCCTTGAGGTAAGAGCAGTAGGACATCCCACCTCTCTGCGACGCCTTGAGGTAAGAGCAGTAGGACATCCCACCTCTCTGTGACGCCTTGAGGTAAGAGCAGTAGGACAAAAGAAGAAAGGATTGGGAATTGGATGAGAGTTAATGAAGGGAATAACAATTAGGGAAATAGAAATATTTTGGAGATAGAAAGAGACGTGACACACTGCTGGAGGGGGAAGTAGATGTAAGCGGCGACATCAAGAGATGGATTGACAAGTGTCTGTCGAAGGGTACCATCCAGGCAGGAGAGAGGAAGTTGGAGATCCAGTGGAGTCATCATAAGATGTGGAGACGGCATGCCCTATGGAGCATAGGTCCTCAACAAATAATTCAAAGTTTTCATAATCCCTCACCCAAAAAAGTATATCAAAGATGAAATTTTCTAGCCATGATGGAATTGATAAACCAGTTTTCTTCTATGTTCAACTCTTGCAGAATGTCTATAGCTGTCAGTCTCTCAGTCCAGGATATTCTTATAACAACAATGTTTGCTTAGGCGTCTGGGGCCTGTTGACCATCGGATGAACATCACCTTGTCCAGTTGTAACTGCGTGCTGCCAGGCCTCCTCTAAGGCATATGGGGAAGTCGCTACCTGTTCAAGCCAAGTGTTTCCTGGCAGAGCTACACCTTGCATTCGCTCACCCCCTCTGCGCTGCTTAAGTGGACTTAAAGGTCGAGTTTGACTCGGTAGACAGATCCGCTCTGTAGAAAGCAATGCAGGGCATTGGCACTCCTGTCCTGCTACCAAATTTGATATTCTTAGGATCTTCTATATATTTAATATCAATTTAAAAGGGACCAATTTTATGGATACATTTCTCAGTTCATTAGTTTCACGTCTACACAGCTGTGATTTGTTTGAGATTAAAGATAATTCAATTGATATTTAATTCGAAATGTACTTATTTTCTCTGCAAAGTCTGTTCAGGATACCTCTTCTCATCGTTGTTTCTTCTATTTCTTGCTCATCCTGATATGACAAAAGAAAAGTAATTTCTGAGATTCAAATAATACACATGCTGTTTTCAAATTAGGAACATTAGTACAGTGTCAATGGTTATGAACAAGAAAGCGATTGCTGAAAAATTTAAAGAAAATATCTACATTAACGCTTAAGATCCTATAGGCATTTGTAATTATGGTCCATACAATCCTGAATTAAAGCAACAAAACCAATTAGAAACTGGTGGTTGACTGACTTTACCTGTAACTTTTATATTTGTTATGATACTGGAATAAATTTTCAGTATGTTATGTATGAATGTCTAAAATGTTATGCTAGTGTGTAAAAAGTAGACGTTGAACGCGTGCACCTGCTACAATAAAAGCATTGGGAGCATGCACACGGAATGTGCAACCCTTGCGTTGATCCCACTAGTGTAACTAGGCCTACGGTCACACTGCATACTGACCCAACCATCAACGATACGGTTGCTGTGGTATAGATCAATCTCATTGATATCACTCTATCTCAATATCTGATTGATTATCATCATAATCAAAGTCTAGCTTGTCAAATAAATCTGACAGATTTCGTCTTGACAGCCCTGCATGTTCACTATCAGATAAATCGCTAATTTTTGTGTGAAAATGCACTGGTTATAACTTCCAAGCTGTTTTTGATACTTTATCGACACGAGTTCAAACCCGAAGGGAACTACAGGCGAAGAAACCGAGAAATGAGTGCAATGAGAACAAGCAGTTTTCAGCGTTATAGAATCTTAAGGGTTAACCAATTACTGTCTTCTTCTTCGTACGCTGTCAGACGTCAACCTGAATTTGTTCGAAGAAAGCAGCGGTCATCCTGAGGCTGTCGACACTGCCATAGAGCTTGTCTAGTGTTGCCACTGGTAATGGCCACATCTGCTTTCTCTGGTCCTCGTACGTCACGCAATTTTGCAGCAGATGTTCAGCGATCATTTTCCCTGTGCCACACGAGCATTCGTCAGTGCCAAGTATCTTCAATTTATTGAATAGATGGTACCTGAGTCAGTTGTGGCCTGTGCGGAGTCTGAAGACTACGACCTGCTGTCTTCTGTTCAGCTGGTAGTAGGCATCATTTTTTGTGTAGCCAGTGTGTTCTGTTTCCCATTTGGCCATGTATCTGGCCCTAATAAGCCTTTCAGACTCTTCGTAGGTCACACTAGAATATGGTTGTGGCAGTCTTGCACCTTCTTTTGCCAGTCGGTCTGCCTCCTCATTGCCTTGGATGTTGCAGTGGGATGGAACCCACTGTACCCCTACTCTTTTTGGTGCGGACTGCTGGCATAGTTGACAGAGTACTGCTCTTAAATAATGAAGTTCAGTATTTTTCTGGCTTTTTAGTGCTGTGACTACGGCCAGGGCATCTGTAAACTATCTGGCTTTCATTGCTTTCGTCTGTCAGCATTGCTTCTACTGCAGCCCTCAGTGCCTCTGCTCTGAAATTGCTTGAGAATTTTCCAGTTGCCACTGACAGTGTTATTTTTCTACCATTTTGTAGGCTCAGGAATGCCCCTGCCGCTTCATTCTGTGTTGTGTTTGTTACAGAACCGTCGGTGTATGCATGGGTCCAGTCCATGCTTGGGTAGTTTTCCGCTATGTACCTCAGGGTTATGTTTCTTCTTTCTTTTTCAGTCTAGCTGTTCTTGTTTCCAATACCTGGTATATTTTCTACCACCTCCGGAATGATATGCTGCTTCCGGGTGGGTTTGCGTACAGTAAGGATGGGCTTTGGTATTGTTACAGTGTTCATAAGGTCAATTATTGTCTAAACCAAACTTTTTTATTTTAAATAAACACAAAAATGGAAATAGAAGATCAATGTAGAAGCAAAACATATTTTTTTTTAGAAATTAATGTATTTATTTGTCAATTCTTCCACTTTTACTTGAAAATATAAATCTACAATGTTGTCTCACGTAAAATGGGCATTATTTTTTGTAGTTCACAAATAGATCCCAAAAGTATCTATTTTAGCATTGTTTCTCTAGCCTAGTAAGGGGCAGTTCTGTAGTATGTGCTCTGCAGCAGTCGTGCTTGTCCGCTCGTACACATTGCTGAGTTGTCAATCTTCAATTGTGTATACATATGGAGGAGCAGTCGGTTGTGTTCTGAGCAACAGCTTGATCTTGTCTGTTTATATCTTACCCAGGTGAGGAAGACTGGTCAGGCAAAACATACTGATCAGACATGTTAGTCAGGGTCAGGCAAAATATACTGGCCAAGACCCTCACCTCAGCTTCCTAATAGCCCGCCCTGGAAACGGGTTGTTTTCATGGCATACTGGTTAATGGTGTCAGGGATCGCCGTAATCCCTCTAGCAGTGAGCAACTTGCAGATGAAACCAAAACATAGCACCATCTGAAGGACCCCTGTCCCCCTTCATCAGCACACTTGGGATGTGAGGAAAGCTACTGCAATCCGCCACTTAACGTCCTTTTCAGGGCACACAAAAGAGTAACCTACTCATTGTGGGCATTTGCAAACAACAACAAAGTATAGTATTTATAATAATCACCTTGTCAATGTTGGTGGCTCTATAACAAAGTTGATCATCCTTTCCTTCGGTTGGTATGTTATTGGTACAACTGGTTGCTTGTCTGCAGCAGACTGCCTTGTCAGTTGATCTGCTATCTTGTTTATCAATACTCCACAATGAGAATGTGTTGGCAAAAGAAAAATAAATTTATGAGATTCAAATAATACACAAACTGCTTTCATATTATGAACAATGGTACAGTGTAAATGGTTCTGAACAGGACAGCAAATACTGAAAACATTTGAGATGAATATCGACAATAACCCATGATGGTCAAAACTGTTTTAGTTATAAAAAACAACTTTACACAAAAATTAAAATAGAAGATTATCAATGTTGAAGCTGAAGATTGACATAACATCTACTAGACAATATTTTTGTATAAATAAATGTATTTTATTGCAGATTCTTCTTCTCTTACTTGAAAATATAATATCTAAACCTACAATGTTGTCTTACATAAAATTGTCATTAGCTTGCGAAGTTCACATATAGATTCAAAGAGTATCTATTCCAATGTTGTATCTCTAGCCTAGTGAGGTTGCCTCTTTATATCATATTCAGGGCAGTTGTGTAGTATGTGCACTGCAGTCTTGGGTGCATGTCCTCACGTACACATGGCTGAGTTGACAATCTTTAATTGCGTACACATATGGTCAAGTATTGTGTCCTGCTCTGATCACAAAACAAGTTTGTTTCTTCTGTTCACATTATAGTAATCACCTTGTTAATGTTGGAGGCTCTCTGTCTGATTTAATCATCCTTTTCTTCGGTTGGTATGTCACTATGTGAATGGTACAACTGGTTGCTCATATGCAGAAGACTGCCTTGTCAGTTGATCTGCTATCTTGTTTTCCAATACTTCACAATGAGACTGTATGCTAACTTCATTGTAATCATGCATTGGTTACTAAGTTCATACTGTGGAGTCTGTAGACCTGACAGTTTTCTGAACTTTAGTGGTTGGAGTTCTGATAATGAATACTCATCACTGTCTCAGTTGTCACCTAGATTACATGGATTTGTGCATCATAAGTATAACATATTTTTCTGGTTAGGCATCCCGAACTATATGTTATCAAGGCTTATTCCACAGCATGTTAGTTTTAGCATTAAATCTGTCTTCCATACAATTTTTGGTGAGGTCAAATTCCAACTGCGTCTATGTGTCCAATCTTTCGGAATCAAAACTGATTTTCGTTCAAATACAGATATCAATTCTTCTCTTAATTACTTTCAGTAGGTTTCAAATCCTGTACGATTTTATTATTATTATTCGTGATTCGATTCGAGTTTTGTTGGTACGGCGCTGATCACTGATGGGGTATCAGGTATGAACTGTGAACTGTAGTTACGCCAAACATCTTCAAGATAGCAGATAGAATATAATTTATATGTGTTATGTTGAAGGTGTTTGGCGTAGCTTAAGATCATAGTTCATATTTAAGTTAGCTATTATACAGACTCTGTAGACGTAGATCCTTCTAAATAAGTTTAACGAAGTTAAGTTAAGTTAAGTTAACATTTATAAGTTCAATTATAATTGAAAAGACACATACTTTGAAAGTGTACCCTGGAATAAACGTGTCCATAGACTGACGACGCTTTGGATTGTGAGAACAGAGTTTAACAATCTTTGTTTACATCTCACTTCTGTAGAAGCGACGATGCCAGATTCGTTTTGTAAGCCATGCTAAACGATTAATAAAAATGTCTGGAAAATGACAAATATTTGGCTTTTTTTCTTTCTTTTGTCCTATTGTCCTTGCCATTCGGGGACGCAGAGTGGTGGGATGTCCTACTGCTCTTGTCATACGGTTTCACAGAAAGGTGGGATGCGTAGATTTATTGTATTATATATATATATATATATATATACATACATACGAGGCGTGAATAAATGCAACCGGACCTAATTGCACCAAGTGAACATACGTACGATGGGCATGATGACGTCACTTCAGGTGTAAATAGCACATTCCAACTGTCAAGTTTGCAAAATGTATTTATCCTCCGACTCTTTGCTAAGCAGACCGTTAAAAACATCGTGGGTGTGATATTGAATCCGTTCAGAGTTGATCAGCGAGCGGTGATTCGGTTTGCAACAGCTGAAGGATGGATGTCGAGAAGTTGACATTCATTACAGAATGCAGGCAGATCATGGTGACAAAAGTGTGTAGATGACAACAGTAAAGAACTGGACAACGATGTTTAAAAAATGACGTGAGTTAACAAAAGATCTTCTGATACCAGGTCAGGCGTATATTGTTGCGTTAACTTACGTCCTTCTTAAAATATCGTTGTCCATTTCTTCACTGTTTTCTTTATAATATATATATAAATATGAAACTCTCGTGGGTCAAGATGGCGCCGGACATGGTCGCAGTCGATTTCTCTCTTGATAAAACGGTGTTTTGTTTGTGTTTTCTATGATAACTCTTGGACTATTAACGTGATTCCTGGATATAAATGTGCCGACTTGTGAATTAAGCATACTAATGTGAAAGAAGTGATGCAACGAAGTATATAACAGTGTATTTTTAGTCGTGAATGGTAGACTAATGTGTACAGTTTCGATGGGACAAAGCGTGGCCGAAACTTGACCCGGTCAAAAGCTAGTGTCGCTCTGTGCTGTATCGTGACCCAGATAACGAAGCATTTACACTGAAACGAAGGAGGTCATCCTGACCCCGTCAAACATACGGTACGTCAGAAAGGAGCTCATCGCGCTTCGATCAGCACACTACGTCCCTTCAAACTCAGATCTACATCTGTTGCGTGTGCTGAAAATACACTTAACCGAGGAGGCATCGGAACTCACAAGTATACAATCAAGGCGGAAGACCAGAGGAACGAGAGGTGGAAGAAGAATACACAAACAAATGCACTCAGAAACAGAAAGAGAAGGGAAGGGCTACCGAGATAATGAGGCCCACGCTGACACTATACTGTCTGCATCCGAACCCTTCACTAGAAGTCTTGACAATGTCTTGCCTCTAGAACATGTTGAGTCCGGACGAGAGAGTGAGGAAGATCCTGCGCACATCTCCCTCACTATAAACACATTGCGCAACTCACGACATCACCCTACAGATCACACCCTGACTAACAGCTCGCAACTGGCAGGGCCCCCAAACTGCAGCGGCGGAACAGGCAGAAAACGATCACGAAAACTACCCATCATGCTTGCAACATGGAATGTCCACACGCTACTGGACAACACCAAAGCAAACAGACCCGAACGACGGACAGCACTGATCGCCAGGGAACTGGCTAGATACAACATCTGCATAGCTGCCCTGAGCGAGACACGACTGGCAGAGGAAGGACAGATCACAGAAGAAGGCGCTGGTTATACTTTCTTCTGGAGCGGCCGCAGCAAAGAAGAACGCCGTGAAGCTGGAGTTGGCTTTGCCATCAAGACCAACATGGTCGACAAGTTCACAAGCATGCCCAGAGGAATTAATGACCGCCTGATTACACTGCGTCTCCCCCTAATAGGGGGGCGCCATGCAACACTCATCAGTGCATACGCACCCACAATGACAGATCCTCAGGAAACAAAAGATAAGTTTTATGAGGACCGTGAGGCGCTCATCGCTGCAGTCTCCAAATTTGACAAACTGGTCATCCTCGGTGATTTTAACGCTAGGGTTGGCACAGACCATTCAGCCTGGGAGGGGGCCATTGGCAGACATGGTATCGGAAAATGCAATAGTAACGGACTGCTCCTTCTGAGGACATGTGCCGCAAATGAACTACTCATTACAAACACAGCTTTCCGACTACCTGTCCGAAATAGAACCACATGGATGCACCCAAGGTCCCGCCACTGGCACCTCATTGACTATATTATCATCAGACGTAGGGATCGAGCGGATGCTATGGTAACGAAGAGCATGTGTGGTGCAGAATGTTGGACCGACCATCGACTTGTCATTGCCAAGCTAAACTTCAAGATCCAGCCCAAAATGCGCCCACGGGGAAAGAAACCACCGAGGAAGCTAAATGTCTCTCAGCTGAAATACGAACCCACGAGAGGAGGCTTCCAGGAAGAGCTTGAGGGTAGACTGTCTGAGCTTCGTTTTGAAAAGAACGACATCGAAGAGAACTGGGCATCATTGAGAAACACACTCTACGATACAGCTGTTAAACACATTGGCCCACTCACGCGCAAGCATAAGGACTGGTTTGATGAGAACGATCTAGAAATACAGGGCCTTCTCGATGCAAAACATGAAGCGCACAGGGAATACCAGAGGGACACACCATCTCCGGCAGCAAAAGCTGCGTTCAATACTGCTCGCAAAGCTGTCCAGACCAGGCTTAGAGAGATGCAAGACTCCTGGCTCAGCAAAAACTGCCTTCAATACTGCTCGCACAGCTGTCCAGACCAGGCTTAGAGAGATGCAAGACTCCTGGCTCAGCAAAAGAGCTGACGAAATTGAGATGTTCGCCGAGCGTCATGACACCAAACGGTTTTACGAGGCACTGAAAGCTCTCTACGGCCCGCAGCCCTCTAGTAATACTCCAGTTCGCAGTGCGGATGGGGTACTGCTAACAGGTAAGGTTCAGATTATAGACAGATGGGCAGACCACTTCTGCAAAAAACTAAACCCCCCATCGTCCATAAATGAAGAGGCCATTCGGCGAATGCCGCAGGTGGTTGAGCCCTTTTCAGGGCTGAGTTTCTACCTCTCCAGCATCGCCCCAATTGGCCTCCCACCTTCCCCTCGCCCTGCTGTCCCGCCTGCCTCGATCTTGAGGGGATCTTGAGTTAATGACGTTGTTGTTGGTGGTCTTGATTTACAAATATATATGTGTGTGTGTGTGCAGGGAAGGGAGGGGAAGGGAAGGGAAGAGAATAGTTTCTTATTAGATTAAAGATGCACTGAAACCGTAAGAAAAAGCAAAGCTTGGCTTCTCCCTTCTTCTTCTTCTTCTTCTTCTCACGGGACTAACGTCTGGTGTCGCAGAACATGTTAGTCGGTCGTCAGGTGAGGGCCAGGCTAAATATACTTACAAGAGAAGTTCAGCCCTACCTTCGATTTCCTCGAACCAAGTCAGTAATCCTTGGAAACGGGCTGCTGTTCTCGCTGGCTAACGAGTTGGGGATCCACGCATTGCACAACAGCAGCCTGGAGAACCCCTGTGCACCTACATCGGCAGGCTTGGAATTAATGGACACCCTTTTCATTCAGTTCGCACAAAAGAGTAGACTAACTCATTGTGGCCATTCATCGTAAACCAAACAACCAATCAGTCAATCAATCAACCCATCGAACCATCCATCCATATATCAATCAATCAATCAATCAATCGGTCAATCCTCATCTTTGGCGTTCGCACCTGAACAGGAGATTGTGCTGTGTGGTGTCGTATCGACAGCCAACAATGCTGCGCCGGCCTATGTCCGTCTCTAGTTCCAGAAGCATGCATCAGTGTGTTTTGTTGCATCTGAAACCCTCGCATTAACAAGAAATGTATCCCACACTCCTGCCGGTTAATAACAACAACAGCTGTCAAGATGTGCTGCGAAGACTATGGGTGTGTGTGTGTGTGTGGGTCTTCTTCTTATTTCACCTAAGTGTGTCAACAACAACAACAACAGCAGCAATAAGAAAACGAATGGAGTAAAGTTGAAACTCTGGCGGTTAACATAATCATTTGTTAAGAGTGCTGATTGGGAATTTGTAGGTTGTCCTGAAAAGGACAGTGTGTTGTAAGAGGAGATGGATGGGGTGTAGAGTTTAGCTCTTGCCGGTGGCCTTCTGGGACTTCTTGGGCAGAAGCACAGCTTGGATGTTGGGCAGGACACCACCTTGGGCGATGGTCACACCGGACAGAAGTTTGTTCAACTCCTCGTCGTTACGAATGGCCAGCTGGAGGTGACGGGGGATGATTCTGGTCTTCTTGTTGTCTCTGGCGGCGTTGCCGGCCAACTCGAGCACCTCAGCGGCCAGGTACTCTAGGACAGCGGCCAGGTAAACCGGGGCTCCTGCACCGACTCGCTCAGCATAGTTGCCTTTCCTCAGCAAACGATGGATACGACCGACGGGGAACTGCAGTCCAGCTCTGGAGGAACGGGACTTGGACTTGCCCTTGACTTTTCCGCCTTTGCCACGTCCAGACATGATGTGTTGGTTGGTTGGTCGGTTAGGTACGTCGAGAGAAATAAATGCAATGCGCTAGCTGTGTATGTGTATACCAGAAAACTTGGCCAGGCCCCGACCTTTTATACGCAGAGTAATCGAGAGTAACTGCCTGCCAGCGATTGGCTGGGCGCGAGCCGTTCTCCTTGCCTGTGCGCGATTCCATTGGCTGGAGCCCTTTTCGTCCTCGCCGTTTTACTCTGCCCCGCCGTATATAAAGAAAAGTTTTCATCGGGCCCAACCAATTAGCACAAGAAAATGCGTAATGCATATAAAAATTCATTGGGCATCTGTGACCACACTCTACCTACACAGGGAGACATCATATTTGTAATTTGCCTTTTACGTTGTTGAAGGTTAGGTCGTGCCAAAAATCATACTCTCGTAAATCCTCTTACAAGCACGGGAAAGCTTGGTATAAAACCCATAAACATAAGACATTTTCGAGGTTGGTTTTCACCTTCTTTAATACACACAAACTGCCTACTATCTAAAGGAAGTCAACTCTGTGAAGGAGAAATGTCAATCACAACTTCTAAAACCTCATTAGTTCTTGGGCAATCATACCCACAAAGCCTTCCTCCACGTTAACATCCCTGTTTAGCCGCAAGAGTTTACCAAAACTGTATCTGCGCCCTTATCGAGGGTTTGTGATAACAGTACAGGCTTCCTGGGTGAGCACAAGAATATGCGTAATGCATATACAAATTCATTGGACATCTGTGACCACACTCTACCTACACAGGGTGACATCATATTTGTCATTTACCTTTATGAATAGTTGTGGAAGCAATTTCACTTGTCTTCGACTTAATAATTGGAATACATTACAAACGTCCCCTCAGATCTTTCAAGGCCATATTTTTAATGGAGCGACATGTTCAATCACACAGATAATGCGTGTCATGAGCCTCTTTCCAGTTCATTAACCAATAAAAACAAATATAACATTAATTAATAAACTAAATATTAAAATATAATAATAATAATAAATATTATACGCTCATATTCGCCTATACATTTAATTACAAATTTTTGATTAGAAATGTCGACTATTGACGGGAGGAGTGACAGTCATCCATTCCGAAGACACTTTTCCGCTCCCTGTGCTCTACTACTCATGAGGTAACCATCAACATTTCCACCTAAATTGAGCTACAAGAGTTCTAAACTGCATCTTGACCCTTATCGAGGGTATATGATCACAGTTCTGACGTCTGGCGGGGTCACTGGAATTTTGTTCGTCTATACAACTATCCTATTTTGGGAATGTCTGAGCACACTCTATTCCCTCCCTACAAAGGAAGACAATCCTTTCACAACACAGTATTAGCAATACTCTTTCAACATTTTTATAGAATGCCTTAGAACTTCAACATCTGTTTCATATCTACCCTCGGGCCTTATAACATACTAGTCAACATATTGCAACCACATAATACCAAGGCCTTCGCGCATATAAACCCCTATTTATGGGGCTAAGCCTTTAAGCGCGTAGATAAGAATATATAAAATACATAGCCTTGTCACAAAAAGACTCATAAAGATAAATGATAGGACACCGAGGTACAGTATCCGCATCTATGGATCCATGTTCGGGGTACAGCAATATCTTGTTAAGAACATTCTAATTTGTCTGCGTGTTTTCTTGTTATATTCCTCCATGAGATGACAGGAGCCGGCAGCAATCTCTGCTACAACCTCTTAAAGCAGCCATTCCACATTCCTCCTCCGCTGTCCTCTAAACCCACACACACCCTCCTCCAAATATCCAAGAAGACCATTCCACTCACAGTTATCTCCCGAGGGCACAATGTACAGTGCAACAAATTCAGGTTTTCCTTCAAGTGTCAAAGGATCTCTTCCACCTGGAGCGTTTATCAAAACAGAACTGCGCTGCCGTCACCAGAGAGGACAATGGACCCGAAGAAACACACCTAGCCGATCACGAGACGACAAATCGTTGAACCGCATGCCAAGCCAAGAATCATTTATTTTCATTATCCGATACTTCATTTTAATTACTTTCCTTTCTATATATTTTTGGCATCCTCATAATCATCCCATACCATAGATCACCTTTTATACATATCATCTCATTGCATCTTCACTATTTTTTGCAAATATATGATGATGATTTGAAAAAAAAAAGAAAAAAAAAAAAAAAAAAAGGCACCGTGAGATGAGATACTTAAGATAATTCTACCCATTCCCCCTTTTTGGCACAAAAATCACTGGAAAACGAACGTAAGACAGAACCTCCGAATCTGGACGAGAGTACCTTCAACTCGGAAAAAAAAAAAAAAAGGAAAAACATAAATAAATAAAAAACAAAGGGAATCTGATTTGCCAACCACCAGGAAGGATCCAAGCGAACCGCCAAATGACATGAAAACACTCCTGCAACACGGAAAACACTAGGTTAGGTACATACAGATACACACACGCATCCAAGCACTGGTTTATGCGTCCTGATATCGCCCAATGGACTACGGTCTGGGGTGGAAAATGGCGCGCCTCCGCCAGTAGAAACTAGTGGGGCAAACATCTAAGCAAAAAAAAAAAAAAAAGGCCCGACCAATTTTCTGCTGTCGACAAAACAACCGAAAATGCCGCCAAAAGTCTCGTCCAAAGGAGCCAAGAAAGCCGGCAAGGCCAAGGCCGTCCGCACCGGTGACAAGAAGAAGAAGCGCAGGCGAAAGGAAAGCTACAGCATCTACATCTACAAAGTGCTGAAGCAGGTGCACCCCGACACCGGCATCTCGTCCAAGGCCATGTCCATCATGAACTCGTTCGTCAACGACATCTTTGAGCGAATCTCTGCCGAAGCCAGTCGCCTGGCCCACTACAACAAGCGCAGCACCATCACCTCTAGGGAGATCCAGACCGCCGTCCGTCTGCTGCTGCCCGGTGAGCTGGCCAAGCACGCCGTCAGCGAAGGCACCAAGGCTGTAACCAAGTACACCACCAGCAAGTAGGCCATATTTTGCGCCACCTGATCACACCACCGGCCCTTTTCAGGGCCTCCCATCAATCCTAGTTAGCAGCACCTGATGATGATCGCTTGCGCGAGAGTTTCCTCATCCTCCTCCTCTAATCTAACAACTACCAGCTACCGTGTACAATGTATAACACTTCATCCCTAATCCCTACTTTTGTTTTTGTTTGTCAATATTCTCACCCAATTGCATACACACATCACACCAAATATGACCACTCTATTCAAACCATCGCAAACGCAACAATAACAAACCGCTGGCTTTACAATAGCATCATACATGTGGACAATGGGCACAGCTTGTGTTAACCGACACACCCGCAAAAGAAATTAAGGTTAGAGAGAGAGAGACAGAACAAACTGAAGAAGAAGAAGATAAGTGCTAATAATAACAACAACAAAATTAGACGGAAAATTGAGAAAAAGAAGAAATAAAAAGTGTCTACAACACGTGGTGTTCCCAAGCGGTCACCCATCTAAGTACTAACCACGCCCGACGTTGCTTGACTTCGGTGATCGGACGAGAACCGGTATTTTCAACGTGGTATGGCCGTAGACATTACTGTTACACAGTGCTAAGCAAAGCTATTTATATTTATTTAGATTTCGAAATCAAAACCTACCGTTGCAAATCTTTTCTCTCAAGACAAGACTCTTATCCGCATAACCAAGCAGTAAAAGTATGTCGCCGTCGTCGTCGTTTGCCTGCCTGCCTGATGAAGAATGCCAACAAAGAAAAAAAAAAACACAATGGATGACTGGCGCCTTCTGCTTATCATTTGTAACGTTCGCCGGCTACCGTTGCAAATTACGTATGTGCTCACAAGTGGTGCGGTTTTGGTGCAGTGCAGTTTAGTGTGATGATATATATTTGATATACATACGGTATGCAAATTCGCTTTGTGCGAAATGTGAGTAATAGAACGAGACAAGACAACACAAAACACAAACAACTCGTAGTGGCCCATCATAGAGGGAGGAATGCTAGCTGGGATATTATAGCGGGCCCTGAAAAGGGCCGTGATGTGTAAGTTTCTAGCCTCCGAATCCGTAGAGAGTACGTCCTTGTCTCTTCAGATCGTAGACGTCGTCCATGGCTGTGACGGTCTTCCTCTTAGCGTGCTCAGTGTAGGTGACGGCATCACGAATGACGTTCTCAAGGAATACCTTGAGGACACCTCTGGTCTCCTCGTAGATCAGTCCGGAGATACGCTTGACACCACCTCTGCGAGCTAGACGACGAATTGCAGGCTTTGTGATACCCTGGATGTTATCACGCAACACTTTACGGTGACGCTTGGCGCCTCCTTTTCCGAGTCCTTTACCACCTTTGCCGCGTCCAGACATGATATCGATAGTACGAATAGCAGTATCAACAATGAAAATTTTTGCCGTGCGTTGTATTTATTACGAGTCACATGTAAATAGTAAAATATCATGTAGAAGATTAAAGCTTGGTGTCAATCTGCTAATATGTTGATACTGAGATACTATGTAGGACATCAAAGCTCTGCGTTAGACTGCTAACAAGCTCGCGGTTGGTGTGCTAACATGTAAATATTAAAATATCATGTAGAAGATTAAAACTTGGTGTCAATCTGC
This sequence comes from Ariolimax columbianus, assembly GCA_036924085.1. NCBI lineage: Eukaryota > Metazoa > Mollusca > Gastropoda > Stylommatophora > Arionidae > Ariolimax > Ariolimax columbianus. The sequence goes on from JAVGWX010000010.1 coordinate 80,582,718, forward strand.
TAATATGTTGATAGTGAGATACTATGTAGGACATTAAAGCTGAGTGTTAGTCTACTAACATGTGGATAGTAAGATATTTTCAAGACAGTAAATCTCCAAGTTGGTTTGCATCTGTTGATTTGTAAATAGTAAGACCTTATGTAAGAGATTAAAGCTCAGTATCTGACTCCTAACATGTGGATAGTAAGATAATATGTACACCATTAAATCTTAGTGTCTATCTGTTAATATGTAGATAAAGAGATAATATGTAGGACATTAAAACTCAATTTTAGTCCTCTAGCGTGCACAAATTCTTTATTCCTATTTGCGTTTAGGATCCTTTGGTCATGTTATATCTGCAAGCCAGTAATCATGATGCAGTCCATAATCTTTACCAGGACATAGTGGCTGCACCATAGCTTTTGCCTCAGCTCTGCATCCTTTGGTATCTCATTTCACTAAAACACGGTGAAAGTAAAATGCAAAGTAGAACACACATTTTGGTGTTGGTCTGTTCATTTATGGATTGTAGGTACTACGTAAGACTGTAAAATTACATGGCGGTCTACATCTGTTGCCATGTGGATAGTAAAGTAATATTTAAGGTATCCAATCTTAGTATTGGTCAGTTATCAAATGGATTGTAAGATAATATTTAGGGTACCATATCTTGGTGCTGGTCTGTTAACATGTGGATGGTAAGATAATATTTAGGGTAGCAAATCTTGGTTATGGTCTTTTAACATGTGGGTGGTAAGATAATATGTAGGGTATCAAAGCTTGGTGCTGGTCTGTCGACATGTGGATGGTAAGATAGTATGCATAACAGTAAAGCTAAGTGTTCTTCTGGCATGGGGATTCAAAGATAAAATGTAGGGCATTGAAGCACAGTGTGGATCTATTAACATGTGATTAGTAGTATAATATGTACAACATTAACAGACATGGTCAGTTTGTTGAGAGGTGGAAAGTAAGATACTATGTGGGACAGTAGAGTTTGTTATAGGTCTATTTCTTTTGTCCTGTGAATATCAAGATAATATAAAGGACATTGAACCATGGTGACATTCTGTTTGCACTGTGATAGTCGGATAAAATAATTAATTCTATTGCATCTCTTTTTGGGGGGAAAGGAAGATACTTTTATTTTGGCGATAAGGCTCAGTGTGGGTTTGTTAATGTATTGATAGTAAAAATTTATTTAGAACATAACAGCTCGTTGTTGGTCTATTGACATGGGGACAGCAGGATGCTGTTTAGGACATTTATTCTTGGTGTCTGTTTGTTAACAAATGGAAGGTAACACACTGTATAGGACAGAAAAGCTCAGTGTTGGTCTGTTAATAGATGTGAACTGTAAGACATTGTGTAGGATACGTGTTCTCTGTGTTGGTCTGTAAATATGATGATTAGTAAGATATTATGTATGAAATTACAGATCAGAGTTGATGTTTTATCAAGGGGAAAGATAATATATACAACTTTACATCTCGGTTGTTATGCGTAAACATTTGAATATTAAGAAAATATGTAGGACATGAAAGTTCACTGTCTGTGTGCTAAGAAGTGGATAGTTTGATGTTATGTAGAAAAGTGAAGCTTGCTTTCATTCTGTTATAACATGTGGATAGTAAAACAATAGGTAGGACATTAAAGATTTTTGTCAGACTGCTATCTTTGGGACAGAAAGATAAAAAGTAGGTCATTTAAGCTCTGTGTTAGTATGTTAACTTCTGGACAGTAAGATTACATGGTTTGTAAACATGCAAACAGTTTAATGCTACATAGGACAATAAAACTCAGTGTCTGTTTGCTAACAGTTGTATAGTTAGATACTATGTTCGTCATCTATGCCAAAAGCTCGGTTTTCGGCTATTAACATGCAAATTAGTAATGTACTATGTAGGACATTACAGCTTGTTGTTGGCCTGCTAAGATAGGGATAGTATGATACTTTACAGGACAATTATCTTGGTGTCCATCTGTTAATATACAGACAGTAAGATACTACATAGGACCTTAAAGCTCAGTGTTAGCCTTCATATTTTGTCATGCTGATACTAAGATACTATGTAGGAGATTAACAATCTGAGTTGGTCTGTTAAAGTGGCGTCAGTGAGATACTTTATAGGACCGTCAAGCTCAGTTTAGATTTGTTAAAGTGGGGTCAGTAAGATATTATGTAGGACACTAATGCATTTAGGTAGGTTTGTTAACATGGGGATTGTAAGATGCTATGCAGGACAGTAAAGTTAGGTGACTGTTCGTGTATGTTACTGTTGGGATACTCAGATAGTATGCTAATATGTAGACAGTAAGTGCTATGTATCGCATTAAATCTCAGAATCGGTTGGTTATATGAGGACATTAAGATAATATATAGGACACTAAAGCTTAGTGTAAATCTGTTGACATGGTGACAGTTTGTTTTTTTTGGTTTTTTTTTAGTTCGCCTTATTTCTCTAATCCCCAAGGTGGTGTACATTGTACTGTGGTTTTTATTTTGCACCTGTCGGCCAAGTGCATCCAACTTCAGCATGCATTTTATGTAAGGGTCTGCTTCCTCTTGCATTTTCTAAGGATTCGCTTCCCCGGGGTAACGGCTCTGTGATGGGGATTGAGCTTTGGGTTTTGAGCCGTGCCACTTAACCACTAGGCCATACCATCCCCATGGTGACAGTAAGATAATATGTAGGATATTAGCGAATAGTATCAGTCTGTTAACATTTAGATAGTAAGATTTTATGTAGTACATTACAGCTTGATATTAGGTCTGCTAACATTTAGAAAGAAAGATTTTATATTAGGACATTACAGCTTGGTGTTGGTCTGTTGACATGGAGACTGTAAAATGCTATGAATGACATTAAAACATGTGGATAGTACAATATCATGTAGGATAGCAAAGCTCAGAGTCGGGGCTGATGACATGGGTACAGTAAGATATCTTCTTCGAAGTATGCTGTCAGACATCAACGTGAATTTGTTGAAGAAGAAGAAGAAGTAAGATATTGTGTAGGACATTAAAACTTACTGTCGGTTTGTTAACACGTGGATAGTAAGATATTATTTTTAACAGTAAAGCATGGTGTCTGCCTCTTAACATGTGGATAGTAAGATATTATGTACGGCATTCAAGCTCTGTGTTGGCCAGTTGACTTGTGAATAGTAAGATACTCTGTAGGACATTCAAGCTCTGTGCTGGCCTGTTCACATGTGGATAGTAAGATACTCTATAGGACATTCAAGCTATGTGTTTGCCTGTTGACATGTGGATAGTAAAATACTCTGTAGGATATTCAAGCTCTGTGTTGGCCTGTTGACATGTGAATAGTAAGATACTCTGTAGGACATTCAAGCTCTATGTTGGCCTGTTAACATGTGGATAGTAAGATACTCTGTAGGATATTCAAGCTATGTGTTTGCCTGTTAACATGTGGATAGTAAAATACTCTGTAGGATATTCAAGCTCTGTGTTGGCCTGTTAACATGTGGATAGTAAGATACTCTGTAGCACATTAAAGCTCTGTCTTGGCCTGTTAACATGTGGATAGTAAGATACTCTGTAGGACATTAAAGCTCTGTAATGGCATGTTGACATGTGGATAGTAAGATATTCTGTAGGACATTAAAGCTCTGTCTTGGCCTGTTAACATGTGGTTAGTAAGATACTCTGTAGGGCATTCAAGCTCTGTGTTGGCCTGTTAACATTTGGATAGTAAGATACTCTGTGGTACATTAAAGCTCTGTCTTTGCCTGTTGACATGTGGATAGAAAGATACTCTGTTAGACATTCAAGCTCTGTGTTTGCCTGTTAACATGATGGCAGTAAGGAACTATGTAGGACATCAATGTTTTGGGTAAGTCTAACATCTGGATAGTGGATACTGTGCAGTGCATTCAATCTAGAGTTGATTTGTTAATATGTGGATTGTAAGATCCTGTGTAAGACATTAAAGCTCTATGTCAGTCTGATGCCATTGGGATTGTACAATACTTTGAAGAACAATAAAACTTGGTATTGGTCTGTTAATATATAGATAGCAAATTACAATGTAGGACTGTAAAGTTTCGAGTCAGTGAACATCTGTTTAATGGGGATAGTGCGATACTTTGTAGGACAATACCGTTTATTGTCTGTATGTTAATATTCATACAGTAAGGTATTATATAAAAGACTGTTACCATGTGCTTAGGTAGATACTGTGTAGGACATCAAAATTTAATGCTGGTATGATATTCTGTGGAAAGTAAGATACTATATATATGACATTAAAACTTGATGTAGCATAGTAGATACTAGCTAGGACTGTAATGCCTAGGGTCAGTTTGTTAACATGTGGATAGTAAGATACTATTTCAGACATTATGCATAGTGTCGGTCTGTACATTATATAAATTGCTGAGCGATTATAGTAGTAAAACTGAGAGAATTCAAAACGTCGTTCCCTCATGTTCCAGTCTCTCTCTTATCACCTGTGGAGTATACAAAATAGATAGGAATGGTTAAAATACCGCTATGGAACAAAATCAAGAACCTAACCTACGTTAAATACAGAAATTACATACAATGAGACTAAAGCATTCAACATGGCAACGTACAGTGCAAAATGGAAAAAACGACATCCTGGCCACATAGATGATCATTCTCCAGCTACGCACAGGTCACACAATTCTGAGATGTCATATGTACAACAAGTTCAAGATTGGTACTACAGACCTTCGTTCCTGTGGCACAGCCCCCATGAAGGCAGAACATATTTTTCAGTCATGTCAACAGTATACCGACAAAAGAAGTAGCATTTGGCAACAGCTAGTGTCCTTTCGCGAGAAGATGAACGGAAGCACAGAGAGCCTTGAGTCGACTGATGACTTCGTTAGAGTCATTGAAGTTGATGTCTGAAGACGAACGAAAAAGAAGAAGAAGAAATGAACCAGTCGAAGCTTCCCGTTGGATCCACTACTAGGGAATTGCATGTTTACATTGTGATTCGCATTATTCGTTTATAGGTCTAGTGATATTGCGAGCTTAATATCTGAGTAGCAAAATGCCCCTTTGTCGCCATGTGCAACATTCTTTTATAGGTCTAGCGATATTGCGAGCTTAATATCTGAGTAGCAACATATCCCTTTGTCGATATGTGCATTCACAAGCAAAAACAACTAGTATTCTCTGTATAAGCAACATATGTCCTCTAACCCACTGTATGGGCGGCGTACTACAGTAAACCTCCCGAATCATTCTGGATCTTTGGGAATGGCAATGACAAGAATAGCACCACTGCCCTACATAGAGCATGTCATAAGAGGCGACTAACTGTGTGACATGGCACAACACCGGCCATGCTTAGTTGGTTTGTTAAGAGCAGCATAGATGGCGCCTAACAGGCTGCGGGTCAAGTTGGTCTAGTGTTTGAGTCTTTTAAGATGGACTCGCAGATCTATTAACCAAACTTCTTGGCACTTGTCTTAACACAGCGGAGTAATAAGCTGCTCGACCTAACACGCTAAGCACGAAATCCTCATCCCTCCTTTATCCAGCTCACACCACAGCTGGGACCTCCACGTGGTCATCTTCCCTTGTAGAATTACAGGTCTACTAAGACTAAGATTAAAGTAAACACAGAATCTTACAAATAATATTTCTTTTGTTGCAGATTCTGCACTTTACACCAAACGAAATACAAGACCTCACCACTAATGGAGTCTCCCGCGGAACACCTGGCTGAAACATTTCGATTCTACTCCGTCTTCCTCCACGCTGCCCGAGACTCATCAACCGTTGCTGTGGACGATCAACACGAAAGACAATGGTTGAGTATGAGGATTACCTGATTGACTTAAAACACAAGGCAACGACTCTAGCTGGCCATCTTTCTTCTCGGCACATCCCCCATGACATCAGAACACATTTTGCAGTCCTGCCCATCGTTTACCGACAAGAAGTAGCATTTGGCAACAACCAGTGTCCTTCCACGAGTAGCTGTACAGAAGTGCTCGGACCCTCAAGTCAACTGCTGCCTTCATTAGAGTAATTGAATTCGAGGTCTGAAGACGAACAAGGAAGATCTCTTTGCTTGACATTTTTCGCGCCAGCCGAAGCACATCAGTACAAGTACAGTCAACCTCCATTACGATGACTTCAGCAAAAAGCTTTGCATGATCTTGCAGTAGGAGTTTATGTAACAGTTTACTTGCATGATGAGGTTGCTATCCTCATGCATAACTCTCTTTAGTTAATACATGCATGGAGAGCAATCAATCAAATCAGAACAAAAAGGCATAGCTTCAAATTAAATAAAGAAAGGTCAAGATTGGATATTTGGAAATATTTCTTTAGTCAGAGAGGGGTGAATGCTTGGAATGCATTTCCACAGGAAGTGATGGAAGCAGGGGAAGTTGATGCATTGAAGAATACATTGGATGCGCATAGCTTATTGAGCAAGGAAATGTAAATGAAACTGGTTGCGTACAGACTCTGCAGAGTCTTCTAAACCAGTATAAAGACGTTAAGTTAAGTTAAATCAAGATCACTCAGTTCTTTTTGTTGAAGCACAGATCCAGCATTGTATTTGACTTACCATAACCAGCCTTTAGGAAAGACTTTTTCTAGCTATTTGCAGTACGGTAGCGATAATTTGTACATTTGGAGATTGCCACATCCATGGACAACTCTTAGTCCTCGCGTTCAACATGCAATGAATGTTTTGGCCACTCAGGAGAAATACATACATCGCTCACCTTAAGATTGTTTGCCCTTGACCTACTGTGACAGTATTCTGTTGCGGTTATATTCTACCATTCTCAGTAAGGGACCCCGGATACACTATGGGAGGTCATGTTATTGATAGATTTGAAACAAGCAGCGATAACGATAGAAAAGATATGAATTTGAATTGCATGTGTTAAGCTTTTATAGAAGTGTTCATACGTGGTTGCGAAGTTTCGATGGCTCACAAACAAAACATGTCTGTGTTCAGATTCCTGATCTGACAGGGTCGTACACCTATTAAATTTCGTGCTGAATATGGTTTAACCAGGCGGTAAAGTGCAAAACACAGAACAATATACTGCCTCTTAGGAACCACGGTAAACGAGGCACACAAAAAAGAAATATAGCTTTTTAGTGTTTTCTCCAGTATCGCATTCTGTTTTTTTTATTATATGGCTTGCTGGCTTAGGGTCGTTCGTTCTCAATTTTGCACCATCAAGCCCTGATATGGCTTAAGTAGCAGAATGTTGTCCAGAGAACGGAATGCAAATGTGCTGATCGGTGTGGACCGCACAGAACACGACCAGGCAGTTGAGCTTCCGTGGTTAACCACTGCACCCTCATATCCAGTCGTCCTGACTTGTCTTGCCACTGGTTAAAGTTGGACTCGAGCGAGAGAGTTTGGTCCACAAACTGCGCAACCCTTTCTCACTTAAAGGAAATTCATCGCGCAAGTCATTCTCTTGTCATGTATCCAGAACTAACACAGTCGAGTCCTATGACGACGGGCGAGCAGAGAGCGTAGGTCCGCTGACAAGCTAAACTACAGTCAAAAAGCTGAGTCAGTTGCGGGACACATTGCTGAGCAATAAAGCGGCTGAGGTACATGGATTTGCTGACAATCATGATCACCGTCTCGAGAAGCAAACTTTCTCTGCTTTCACTGACTGCGAATATGCAGTTTCCATCTTCCCACCCATCCACAACCCGGATTAACAGAATACTCGACTGGATGGACTGGCTGGGTGCAAAAAGTAAAGGTTCGTGATGGACAAACAACATTGTGATTGACCCTGACGCAACGTCCTGGACAATATGTTGTGCTTGACCGGACTAGCGTCTCAGTTACCCACATATATTATCTTAAATATCACTAACCTCTAGCTGATTACTAGCATAACCGGCACTTCTGAAATTATGCAATGATGTTTATAAATGAAAATAGTATTTGCTAGATCTACGTCAACAATAAAGTCACATATATTTGTGTATAACATAACAAGCATTATTACATAGCACAAAAAATCGCTCACTTTCATCATTATCATCATTATTTTCATCATCATCATCATCATTATCATCATGTTGCATGTCATTTGCAGAAAATCACTTTCACAACAGCCGATCTGTAACTCGATCTCTAGCCAGAAGTATCGCCTCTATCGTTGTCATCGTCAGGACCTCCGTGATGTCTTGTATCCATCTTTTCCTCGGTCTGCTTCAGCCCCGCTTTCCAAGCACCAAACCCTCCTGTATCGTTCTTTCTAGGTCAGTATGGCGTTTGATGTGGTCAAACTATTTTACAGCAAAGCAAGTGGTCATTTTCACAGACGCCCTAGCAGTGTATTGGCCCTCAAGAGCCAGAACAAAAATAAACTCGGTGTTTTGGCAGACTCACTCGAACGCATGTCCCAGTTCTTAAAAAAAAAAGCAGTTTAATGGACACCAGCCCACTGCGACATTCCAGACAACGGGGAGGCGGACAGGCTCGCCAGAGAGCGAGGAATGCTGCAGCAGAGTGATACAGAAATCACATACAATGAAACTAAAGCATTCATCCGGACAACGTATAGTGCAAAATGGAAAAAAGGATCACCCTGGCCACATAGAAGACGATGCCTACCATCAACTCTCCAGGTGAGACCAGGTGATCATTTTCCGGCTACGCACATCTCACAACAGACTCAGATGCCATCTGTACAACATGTTCAAGATTGGCACTACAGACATTTATGCCTACGGCACAGCCGCCATGAAGGCATAATATATTTTTCAGTCCTCTCCGCTGTATACCGACAAAAAAAGTAACAATTGGCAACAGCCAGTGTCCTTCAACGAGAAGCTGTACGGAAGCGTACAGAGCCTTGAGTCGACTGCTGTCTTCGTTAAAATCATTGAAGTTAAGGTCTTCTTCTTCTTCATCTTCGTACGCAGTCAGACAGAAACCATTATTTTTTCGAAAAAAGCAGCCGTCATCCTGAGGCTGTCGACACTGCCATATAGCTTGTCTAGTGTTGCCACTGGTGATGGCCACATCTGCTCTCTCTGATCCTCGTATGTCGGGCAGTTTTGCAGCAAATTCTCAGCGGTCATTTTCCCGGTACCACACGGGCATTCGTCGGTGCCACATATCTTCAATTTTTCTGCCATTTGGTAGGTTCAGAAATGCTCCTGCCCCTCCGTTGTGTGTTGTATTTGTTACGGAACCGTCGGTGTATGCATGGGTCCAGTCCATGCTTGGGTAGTTTTCCGTTATGTAACTCAGGGTAGTATCTCTTCTTTCTTTTTCAGACTGGCAGTTTTTATTTCCAATACCTGGTATATTTTCTACCAGCTCTGGAAATATATGCTGCCTCCAGGTAGGTTTTCGAACAGTAGGGATGGGCTTTGGTGTGGTTAGTGCGTTCATAGGGTCTTCGTGCATCATTGCTTTGGCTATTTCTGCAAAGTTTCTTCGCTTTAGCTTCCCATTTCCGAAATTGTTAGGTCTCTGATGCATTGGATGGTCAGTCAGTCTTCTGAGTTTCTCTGATTGCAGCTGGGTTCTGCAGTCTCTTCTGTCGGTCATGGATTGCAGTTTTGTAATCTTTTCAAGTTCTACAATTGGCGTTGACTTCATGCCTCCTGTTATAACTTCATAAGATCTAATCTGTAAGACTCCTGTTATAACTCTCATGGCTTGGTTTTGGAGTTTGCTAACTTTATCGAAGTTCGCCTTTGCTGCTGTTGTCCATGCCGCAATGCCATACTCGAGAACTGGTCTCACTCTTCCAGTGTACAGTTTCTTTAGTATACTTTCGTCTGCTCCCCAGCTTGTGCCAGCAAGTTTCCTCATGATTGCCATTCTTTCTGTGGCTCTCATTCGGTTTCTCTCGATCTGACTTTTCCATGTCATGCACCGATCAAATGTGACTCCCAGGTAGTTTGGGTTGTCGTTTGGCCGCAGATATTTGCCGTTAAGACTTATTTTGGTGTTCTGGGGTTTGTTTGAAAGCGAGAATGTCGTACATGTTGCTTTTCTTCATTTATTTTGACCAGCCATGAGTTCGCCCACTCCTCCAACGATGTTAGGGCCTGCTGCATCCGATTGCTTGCTATGGTGAGATTTTTTTTCAGAGGTCCACATAGCCAGATCGTCTGCAAACATGGAGCTGTGGACTCTTCTTGGTAGATTCTCTGTGATGTTGTTTATATACACCAGGAAAGGTGTTGGTGACAGAACTCCCCCTTGGGGTACTCCCTGCTCAAGTGTCACCTTTTTGCTCATCTGCCCTTGTACTTGAACTATGGATGTTCTGTTTTCGAGGTAGTGGCTGATCCATCTGTACATTTTCCCACAAACTTCACTTCTTCGTAGCTTGTCAAATGCCTTCTCTAAATCCACCCAAACCGCTACTGTGTGTTTTTTCTCCTGGTAAGCATCATCTATTAACTGGGCTATGAGAGTGATCTGGTCCTCAGTGGATCTGTGCTATCTAATGCCTGCTTGCTGTGGAATTAGTATGTGTTTTTCTTCCAGATGCCACATCAGTCTGGTGTTTATCATACGTTCCATCAGTTTTCCTACACAGCTCAGTAGACTGATAGGCATGTATCCATTTGGATCTGTTCTATCTTTTTCTTTCTTTGGTACTGGTATAAGTACAGCGTCTTTCCATGCCTGAGGTACAATTCCCCTTTTCCAGCTTTGGTTCAGGACTGATAGTAACTTCCTCTTTGCTGTTTGGACCAACCCCATCAGCATTTCGTATGTTACCCCATCTTTTCCGGGCGATTTCTTTTTCTTTAAAATTCTCATGGCCTCTTCCATTTCATTCATTGTTAGTTTTGCCATCATGTGCTCCTCTGGTGCCATATTGATGTTGTAGTGGCTCGTTTGTTCTTCACTAATGTATGTGTGCCTGTCTGTAGGGACATCAATGTGGTTTGCTCTTGCAGAATGTTCTATAAAGGCGTTTGCTGCTTTTTTTTCCAGTAAGCATGTTGTCGCCCTGCTTGATGGTAATTTGTTTATTTGATGGTGTTTCGTCATTCATGGCTCTGACTAACTTCCATAGTTTGTTCCCTTCTTTATCTAAATTGAGGCTTTCTGTTTTATTTTTACAGCTGTCTCTTGTTACTTGGTTTAGTGTTCTTTTGTATTTCGCCGTGATAGCCTTGAGGGCGATATTTGCCTCCATAGGTTGTTCTCTCTCTGCCATGTTCCTAGCATTTGAGACTTCGTCTTCCGCTTTCTGCAATTCATCATTCGAATATGGCTTGTAGTTTTTCCTTGCCCCTCTTGGGAACTCAATCCTGAGCTTTCGGCTTGGATGTCGCATGACGTCATGTCCATCTTGTATACGTCCTTCAATCGCGGTGTGGGGGTAGTCGATTCCTTAAGCTGCAGTGATCAGTTGTCCATAAAAGATATCCTATAACAGCCTTTACAATGTATGTAAATATACACTCGAAAGCATACGACTACTCTATGACAGATCTACAGAAGATGAAAGATACAGACAGCCACATAAATTGGAAAGATATTGTCAGAGGTACAGACATTGAACAAGAGGGAGAGTGTTTCAAAACACTTTTAGAACAACTAAAAGTCGAATATGTTCCATATATGGAGGTAAACACCAATCATAAAAAGTGGATTACTAGATTTGTAGCTAAATGTACAAGAGCTTAAAATAAAGTATATAAAGGCAAGTAAATAAAAAGAAATATATTTAAAATATTTGGACAAGCAAAACATAGCTCAGAAAGTAAATAAAGCAGCAAAAATAGACTTCGAAAAAAACTTACAAATAGGATCAAGACTGATGGTAAAAGCTTATTTTCTAATGTTAGAAATAAACAAAGACCTAAAGACAAGGTATGCTTTCCCATAGACAGTACATTGACAATAAGCAGAGAAAATAGGGAGGTAGCTAATCTAATAAATCAATACTTTGGCACAGTCTACACAAAAGAAGACTCCTCCAAGATACCAGAGCCTATACATATTTTTAAATGTCAAATGGATATAGTGCGATTAAAATCATTCTGTATTACGGAGGAAATGGTTCTAAAAAGATTGAAAGAATTAAAAGTGGATAAATGTACAGATCAAGATGGTATCCATTCATCAATGCTATTTGAAGTATAGACTAACTAGTTAAACCATTGACTATATTATTTTCTCAATCATTTGCAAAATGGATTGTTCCAAGAGATTGGAAAGATGCAGGAGTGATTCCCTTATTCAAAAGAGGAAAGAAATCAGATCCAGCTAATTAAGTAAGTTTAACGAGCATAGTCTGTAAATTGTTAGAGTCAATAATGAAAGAAAACATTGTAATGCATCTAGACAGGTTACATCTAATCAGAAATATTCAGCATGGGTTTACTAGAGGGAGATCGTGCTTAACAAATCTATTTGAGTGCATGGAGGTGATTACTAAAATCATAGATAAGGGAGAACCAGTGGATGTTATTTATCTAGATTTTACAAAGGCTTTTGATATAGTACCTCATCAAAGATTATTTAAAAAGTTAAAATCACATGGGATAGATGCGCAGGTTGCCGAATGGATTGAAAGTTGGTTAACGGCATAAATAAGGAGTACTCTGAGTGATGTGAAGTAAAAAATGGAACAAAATTACAGAATGGGCGAGAACAATACTAGAATGATAGATAACGAAAGGGACATAGGGGTAATAAAAGAGCATACAGGTAAGGTGAGTGAGCAAGTCCAGGTAGAAGTGAATAAGTCAAATGCAACGTTAGTATGATAAAAAAAAGAAATGTTAAACATAGGAGTAATGAGGTGATTGACAAACTGTATAAAGCATTAGTTAGACCTAGATCGGAGTACTGTGTACAGGTGTGGAGTCCTTATCGTAGAAGAGATATAAATATGCTGGAAAGGATACAAAGAAGAGCGACAAAACTGATAGTGGAATTCCAGAATTACAGTTACGAGGAAAGACTCAGAAAAACCGGCCGTTAGTGTTTAGAAATTAGAAGAATTAAACGTGACTTAATCTAAGTTGATAAGATAATCACAGGAAAAGTTAAATTAGACTATAACAAGTTTTTCAAAATACAACCACCAACGAGAACAAGAGGGCACAGATACAAATTAACTGACGAAAGGTCCAAATTGGACACAGGACATTTTTTTTTATTCAGACAGTGGTGAATGCTTGGAATGCTTTGCCCCAGGAAATGGTGGAGGCAGAGACAGTTAATACATTTAAGAATAAATAGGATGTACATAGTTATTAGAGCAGGGTAATGCAAATGGAACTGGTTGTCTACAGACTCTGATGAGTTTTCTAAACCAATAAAAAAACGTTATGTTAAGTTAAGTTATGCCGTGTCTGTTAGCTTACTCAGTACGTTTTGTGATTGCGCTAACTTTTTTGTTTCACCGCTTCACAGTGTTCTTTGTAGTACAATGTGCGATCCATTGTAACTCCTAGGTACTTAGGTGTATCTTTATGTTTAAGTTTATGCCTCTGCCAACTAATCTTTCAAACTCTCAAGGCTATTCTTACATCCTGTTGCAGCCCGCCACTTAACGTCTTTTACAGGACGCACAAAAAAATTAATCTTACATATTACGGGCATTCTACAACAACAATAAATACAACAACAATAACAACAACATGCAGTTATGGCTTTTGAAGTCAGGATATCGGCTATTTCAGTCTTATAAACTATGCAGGAGGAATGATTTCAAGAAATGCTATCTCGGCATAGATAAAGTCACACACTAACTCTAACCATTTTCATAAAGCTGTAGAAACTGATTCAAATTTCTAATCGTGTTTACTTACTCTCAACTCTGTCAAATGATATTCTCATTAATATCTAAACCTGTACGTCGCTAAGTGTCATTGAAGGAAATGTGGCGACTACGGGAGTTGGCCACCCCACCTCATAAAAAGCTGAGGCCTAGTACAGTGAAGTCTCTAACACTTCAACCTCGACATCAATGATTGCGAAAGGATTAACTTTTCCTTTTCATGTTAAAATCATTTACATCGAATACCAGTACCAAAGAAAGAAAAAGATAGAACTGATCCAAATTGATACAGGCTTATCAGTCTACTGAGCTGTGTAGGTAAACTGATGGAGCATATGATAAACATCAGACTGATGTGGCACCTGGAGAAAAAAAATATTAATTCCACAGAAAGCAGGATTTAGAAAACACAGAACCACTGAGGATCAGATCACTCTCATTGCGCAGGAAATAGAGGATGCTTACCAGGAGAAAAAGCATACAGTAGCGGTTTGGGTGGATCTAGAGAAGGCATTTGACAAGGTGGGGAAAGAGGGACTTAAAGTCTATAAAGACTTGAAGTATCTGGAAAAATGTACAGATTGATCATCCACTATCTCGAAAACAGAACAGCCAGAGTTCAAGTACAAGGGAAGATGAGCAAAAATGTGACACTGGAGCAGGGAGTACCCCAAGGGGGAGTTCTGTCACCCACACTTTTTTCTGGTGTATATAAACAACATAAAAGAGAATATATTAAGAAGTGTCCACAGCTCCATGTCTACAGACGATCTGGCTTTGTGGACCTCTGAAGAAAATCTTACCATAGCAAACAATCGGATGCAGTAGGCCCTAACATCGCTGGAGTAGTGGGCGAGGAGGCAGACAGACTGGCTAAAGAAGTCGCAAGGTTACCACAACCAGATTCTAGTGTGACCTACGAAGAGTTCAAAAGGTTTATTAGGGCCAGATACATGGCCAAATGGGAAACAGAGCATACTGGCTACACAAAAAATGATGCCTACTACCAGTTGAACAGAAGAGAGCAGGTCGTGGTCTTCAGACTCCGCACAGGCCACAACAGACTGAGGTACCATCTATTCAATAAACTGAAGACAGGTGGTACTGACGAATGCACCTGTGGTACAGCAAAAATGACCGTGGAACATCTGCTGCAAAATTGCCCGACATACGAGAACCAGAGAAAGCACATTTGGCCATCACCAGTGGCAACACTAGACAAGCTCTATGGCAGTGTCGACGGCCTAAGGATGACAGCTGCTTTCTTCAAACAAATTCAAGTTGACGTCTGACAGCGTACGAAGAAGAAGATTTAGCTCGAATTGTTTTTAACACCTGCACAAATTAACAGTAATCTAACAATATACATATTTCTATCTCTATATATGTTGTTCATTCTCTCTCTCTTTCTCTCTCTTTCTCTCTCTCTCTCTCTCTCTCTTTATCTCTCTCTACTTTGGTCTTCTTGTTTCTCTGTACTCTCAGCAATCAATGCTGACTACCAACTAATGTTTGACAAATATGAACTGCTGTGATCATATAAGACATTCCAATATACCCCGCCCACTACCAGTTAAAGGCCAACACAAAATACAGAAGGGATTGAAGCTCACGAGCAAAAACATGCATTTAGAACGTGCCAACAGTAGCGACAATCCGCCCAACAAACTGTTGATTATGTCAAGGAAAGAATGTCAGAATACAAACACAGCCAACTTGCTGTTTACATTCATGGATACATCAAGTAATACAAATGTACTGTAGTCGGGGATGCTGTGGTAGAAACTTCTCTATAAGAGGTTTTAACTTTTATCAGATGGGGGTAGCCAGTTCCCATTCCTCGATGTCTTGGCTTACAATATCACTGATATATACATTTATTTTATTACCGCCAGGGATGAGGTACTAGAATCTTCATTGTTCTGACACACACACGAATCCATGAACTGGTTAATACGACGTGATACTGCACAAAGGACAACGGTCTGTGGTAGAAAAGGGCAAGTCTTCGTCACAGAATCCAGAAATTGAAACCTCTAATGAAACCAAAAACTTTATCATTTCTCCTAACAGTAAATCTGGTACTCGTTTACAGCTGGGTTGGCTGGAACAAGTAGCAGCCGGAAAGAAGCAGCCACTCTACCGACGTTGTATCCTACGCTCTACATGTACATATAGTGTGGTCTTATGTTTCCTCTAATAACATGTCTTAATGGGAATCACACTTTTTCTTCTGCTTATCTCATGGTTGTATGCTTAAACATCTATCTAATTGTTCTATTGTAGGTCAATGACCAATGTTTTGTTATAATTATTGTCATGATTATCATCATCATCTTCTATCAACTTGTGTCGTTAGAAGGCGTGGAAGGGGGTATAGTTTTATGTCGTGTGCCATCTTCGTCGCCGATGTTGTTGACATCCAGCGTTTCTTTAAACATAGTAAGGGATATAACCAAACAAATACAAAAAAATATATAATTAAGCGTTATCCCATCATAAAAAGTTTGCGTGAGAGATTCTGGCTTGGGCGTCTCCCCTCTTTATCCAGGTTACAAACCTTAGAACGAGTGAGCTATGGCCCGACACCAGAACCACATGGACGTGTACATTGGCATCTGTACACTGAAGGCGATAGGTGTTAATTATCCACCCGACCAAATTTCTCACGCTTGTTGTCGTCCTCGTGCACGACATATGGGGAGGAACAGCTCGCGACCCCGGGCGCTCGCGACGATTGTGACAGCAAAGCCGTGCTTATCACAAGAGCTGAACCTTGGACCTTGACCGGCGTCGAAGTCATGGAGCGAACTAGACAAGTAACTGGCAGAAGACAACACTGGCTGCTCCTGTAGCTGTTAATAGTAAGGTTAGAGTTAGCATATATGCTGATGCCTGTTTAAGTTAGCTCTGTTGTGGTGACAGCGACTCGCATATTGTTTTTAAAATGAATTTAATAATATTCATAAAATGCAAATAAATGTTAGAAATTTCCGAAAGGTAAATTTCGTATGGTATGCTCCATTAAACGCAACCTTAACTATTATAAGTATTTGATTTATTTTGATGTACTTATTAAATGATTTATGTTATTGTAGTGCATTTATTACATCCCTTTCTTTTGAATACATTGCCCTTATGATGAAGTAATCATTGTCCGTGTAAATACAGTTCACTACTAGGCCGTGAAACTGTTATCTAGCTAATCGAAGATACTGTGCTGAAAGTTGTTTATGGTTAGGCGTGCTTATATTCCGTGTGTGCTACTTTTAAATTGTTCAAGCTTGGATTTAATGATATGTAAGCAAATGTATGTAGACTTTTATGTTATAAATTTCTCTAACATAACATCTATAGATTGTTAATCTCATTGTACATATCCAAATTTTAAACTGTACATTTTTTAGAACAGGACACTCATTACCATCATTTTAATAACACTAGCCATATGGAATCATGCATGTTTACTGCTGGCTGAATATATGTAGACACAATATTCATAATGTGGCATAAGAAATACGTAAACATTAAATTGAACCTTACTCCAGTGTGTGTTTGTTTCTTGTTTATTTCTTTATTTCACAAGACGCATAAGATGCCATATTAACAAATGTAAACAAACAAATATTAAAGTACACATTCCTAAAGCCCAGGTATTGATAAAATTGCTCTTTGCTGTCACTCTGTATATTTATGATATATTTGAATACTGACACTATTAACATACACCAAATTGAAAGCATGGTAGTAATACATATCTTATTATTTTAAACATACATTTTTGTACGAATGCACATATTTCTTTACGTTTGTGTGTGAGTGTGTGTACAACTGTGTAAATCCCTACAGTATTGACAGATTTCCAAAACTACTTATTACGTACTGTTCTTACTGGCATTATAAATGCAGCTCTAAAATTGATTGCAAAACACCTTTGTCTGGTTCTGTTGTTGATTCATCCATTAAGCAAATACATACACAGTAGGCGTTTAGCTTGTTTGAAAAGGCCAGTCTTTACAAACCGTCGAAGGGTTTGAGAGTTGATAATGCTATTGTGGTTAACATGTGGACAGTAAGATTATATGTATGAACGTAAATATTGCTGTGTGTGTGTTAACATGTGGATAGCAAGATACTGTGTAGAATATTAAAGCTTGGTGTCAGTCTGTTAATATGTTGATAGTGAGAAACTATGTAGGACATTAAAGCTCTGCGTTAGACTGCTAACAAGCTTGCGGTTGGTGTGCTAACATGTGAAAAGTAAAATATCATGTAGAAGACTAACGCTTGGTGTCAATCTGCTAATATGTTGATAGGCAGATACTATGTAGGACATCAAAGCTCTGCATTAGACTGCTAACAAGTTTGCGGTTGGTGTGCTAACATGTGAATAGTAAAATATCATGTAGAAGATTAAAGATTGGTGTCAATCTGCTAATATGTTGATAGTGAGACACTATGTAGGACATCAAAGCTCTGCGTTAGAATACTAACAAGTTTGCGGTTGGTGTGCTAACATGTGAATAGTAAAATATCATGTAGAAGATTAAAGCTTGGTGTCAATCTGCTAATATGTTGATAGTGAAATACTATGTAGGACATTAAAGCTGAGTGTTAGTCTACTAACATGTTGATATTTTCAAGACAGTACATCTCCAAGTTGGTTTGAATCTGTTGATTTGTAAATAGTAAGACCTTATGTAAGAGATTAAAGCTCAGTATCTGACTCCTAACATGTGGATAGTAAGATAATATGTACACCATTAAATCTTAGTGTCTATCTGTTAATATGTAGATAAAGAGATAATATGTAGGACATTAAAACTCAATTTTAGTCCTCTAGCGTGCAAAAATTCTTTATTCCTCTTTGCGTTCAGGATCCTTTGGTCATGTTATATCTGCAAGCCAGTAATCATGATGCAGTCCATAATCTTTATCAGGACATAGTGGCTGCACCATAGCTTTTGCCTCAGCTCTGCATCCTTTGGTATCTCATTTCACTAAAACACGGTGAAAGTAAAATGCTATGTAGAACACACATTTTGGTGTTGGTCTGTTAATTTATGGATTGTAGGTACAATGTAAGACTGGAAAATTACATAGCAGTCTAAATCTGTTGCCATGTAGATAGTAAAGTAATATGTAAGGTATCCAATCTTAGTATTGGTCAGTTATCAAATGGTTTGTAAGATAATATTTAGGGTATCAAATCTTGGTGCTGGTCTGTTAACATGTTGGTGTCAGGGAAGTGTGAAATACATAGTAGAAAAGCAAACACTAAAATGATAACGCAGAAGCAAAAAGAGGAAAACCAACAACATTACAAACTAAAATGTTTTTATGCAAATGTGAGAAGCATAGTAAATAAAAGAGAAGAATTGGAACTGTATGTAGAAGAAGAAAAACCAGATATAATAGGGTTAACAGAATCATGGACATATGAGGAGATTGCAGATAGTGAACTTGAAATTGAGGGATATACAATGTTAAGGAAAGATAGGATAATTGGAGACAAGACTAAGGGAGGTGGCGTTTTATTATACTGTATAAATTCTGTTAATATAACGATCAAAGATTATTTATCATGTGGTAACAAAAATGAAAGTGTATGGGGAGAAATAGAAAGTGGGGGTGAAAAACCAGTGATTGGAGTGTGCTATAGATGTCCATCAAGTCAAAAAGAGGAAGATGAGGAGCTGATTAGTAGCATAGCAAAAGCAAGTAAAGGGAAATTATTATTAATGGGAGATTTCAACTATCCAGAAATAAAATGGGATATGGCAGAAGCACTTTTAGAGTCAAAACCTTTTGTTAAGTGCATAACTGACAATTTTTTAATTCAACATGTAGAAGCAGCCACCAGAGGCAAAAACATACTCGACCTAGTTTTTACCACACAGGAAAATATGATTGAAAACGTTACTGTTGGGGAACTGTTTGGCTCAAGTGACCATCAAATCATCCGTTGGGATCTTATTGCAGGGAAAGAAGTAAACATAAACACGCGAACATAGGCTACTCTAAGGCAGATGTTAAGAGGATGAAAGAGGCAGCGAACCACATAATCTGGAAAGATATTGTTGTAGGAACAGATGTTGAACAGGATGGGAAAGTTTTAAAACAGTTCTAGAAACGCTAAGAAGAGGAATGTGTTCCATGTAGGGAGGTAAACCCCAAGCGTAAAAAGTGGATAACTAGATTTGTAGTGAAATGTAGAAGAGCAAAAGATAAAGCATGGAGAAAATATATAGAGGCAGGTAAATCAAAAGAAACATGTAAAATATTTGGACAAGCAGAACATATCTCAGAAAGCGAATAAAACAGCAAAAATAGACTTTGAAAAAAAACTTGCTCAGAGGATCAATACTGACAGTAAAAGCTTCTTTTCTTATGTTAGAAATAAACAAAGAACGAAAGACAAAGTAGGCCCTCTCATAGACAGTACAGGGAAAATAATAAGTGAGAATAGGGAGGCTGCTAATCTGCTCAATCAGTACTTTGGCACAGTCTTCACAAAGGAGGACTGCTCCGAGATCCCAGAGCCTATAGATATTTTTCAAAGAGACATGGATACAGCGGGATTAAGATCAATCTGTATTACAGAGGAAATGGTTTTTAAAAAATTGGAGGGGTTGAAAGTGAATAAATGTCCAGGTCAAGATGGTATTCACCCAAAATTGCTGTATGAAATTAGAGACCAACTAGCAAAACCATTGTCTATATTATGTTCTCAATCACTTACAAAAGGGATTGTTCCACAGGATTGGAAAGATACAGGAGTGATCCCCTTATTCAAAAAAGGCAAAAAATCAGATCCCGCAAATTATAGACCGGTGAGTTTAACGAGCATTGTAATGCATTTAGAAAAATGTAATCTAATTAGAAATAGTCAGCATGGGTTTACTAGAGGGAGATCATGCTTAACAAATCTATTAGAATTCATGGAGGAGGTTACTAAAATCATAGATAAAGGGGAGCCAGTGGATGTTATTTATCTAGACTTTGCAAAGGCCTTTGATAGAGTACCTCATCAAAGATTATTTCGAAAGTTAAAATCACATGGAATAAGTGGGGAAGTTGCCAAATGGATAGAAAATTGGTTAACGGGAAGAAGGCGGAAGGTGGGCATAAATAAGGAGTACTCTGAGTGGAGTGAAGTGAAAAGTGGTGTGCCACAGGGCTCGGTTTTGGGACCAATTTTGTTCTTGATATATATAAATGATTTGGACATTGATATGAGATCCATGATTGCAAAATTTGCTGATGACACAAAACTATGCAGTAGTGTCTCATCTAAAGCGGAAGTGGATATATTGATGTTGGATTTAGATAAAATTCGAGAATGGTCTGTAAGCTGGCAAATAGAGTTTAATGTAGATAAATGTACAGTCATCCCCATGGGTAGATCCAATATGGAACATAATTACAGAATGGGAGAAAACAATATTAGAAAGATAGATAAGGAAAGGGACCTAGGGGTTATAATAGATCATACAAGAAAGGTGAGTGAGCAAGTTAAGGTAGCAGTGAAAAAGGCAAATGCAATGTTAGGTATGATAAAAAGAAATATTAAACATAGGAGCAAGGAAGTGATCGTCAAACTGTATAAAGCTTTAGTTAGACCTAGATTGGAGTACTGTGTACAGGTGTGGAGTCCTTATCATAGAGGGGACATAAACATGCTAGAATGAATACAAAAAAGAGCGACAAAGATGATAGTGGGATTCCAGAATTACAGTTATGAGGAACGACTCAGAAAAACCGGCCTACAGTGTCTAGAAGAGAGAAGAATTCGTGGTGACTTAATACAGGTTTATAAGATGATCAGAGGAATCGATAAATTAGACTATAACAAGTTTTTTAAAATACAGCCACCTACAATAACACGAGGGCATAGCTACAAGCTGACTAAAGAGAGGTCCAGGTTAGATATTAGGAAATATTTTTTTAGTCAGAGAGTGGTGTCTGCTTGGAATGCATTGCCAGGGGAGGTAGTGGAGGCAGGGACAGTTAATGCATTTAAGAATAAACTGGATGCGCATAGCTTTTAGAGCAAGGTGATGTAAATGTAACTGGTTGTATACAGACTCTGCAGGGACTTCTAAACCAGTATAAAGACGTTAAGTTAAGTATGTGGAGAGTAAGATAATATGTAGGGTATCAAATCTCGGTTCTGGTCTGTTAACATGTGAATGGTAAGATAATATTTAAGGTAACAAATCTTGGTGCTGGTCTGTTAACATGTGGATGGTAAAATAATATGTAGGGTATCAAATCTTGGTGTTGGTCTGTTAACATGTGGATGGTAAGATAGTATTTAGGGTAGCAAATCTTGGTGCTGGTCTGTTAACATGTGGGTGGTAAGATAATATGTAGGGTATCAAAGCTTGGTGCTGGTCTGTCGACCTGTGGATGGTAAGATAGTATGTATAACAGTAAAGCTAAGTGTTCTTCTGGCATGGGGATTCAAAGATAAAATGTAGGGCATTGAAGCAGTGTGGATCTATTAACATGTGATTAGTAGTATAATATGTACAACATTAACGGACATGGTCAGTTTGTTGAGAGGTGGAAAGTAAGATACTATGTGGGACAGTAGAGTTTGTTGTCGGTCTACTTCTTTTGTCCTGTGAATATCAAGATAATATAAAGGACATTGAACCACGGTGTCATTCTGTTTGCACTGTGATAGTCAGATAAAATAATTAAGTCTATTGCATCTCTTTTTGGGGGAAAGGAAGATACTTTTATTTTGGCGATAAGGCTCAGTGTGGGTTTGTTAATGTATTGATAGTTAAAATGTATTTAGAACATTACAGCTCGTTGTTGGTCTATTGACATGGTGACAGCAGGATGATGTTTAGGACATTTATTCTTGGTGTCTGTTTGTTAACAAATGGAAGGTAACACACTGTATAGAACAGAAAAGCTCAGTGTTGGTCTGTTAATACATGTACTATATACTAGACAAACAACCACTTAAATACGGGACAGGTTTAATCCTATCAAGTAAAAACAGACTATTGATTCAACAGTAGAAATATTACTACAAAGATTTGAGAAGAGATATGCATATTTTAGAACACACGTGAAACTGACCAAGGGCACATCAATGTCTGTGGAGAACAATGCACCGATAGGTCAACGTACAAGATACTAACGTAAGTCACACCGAAATATGCGCAGGCGGGTTTTTGGCTTATAAATATTGAGATAGCTGAAACCAAGAGAGTTAGCTATTGGAGCCTAGAGGGAAAGGAGCGGATAGGTTCAATCAGCGATATATTGGCAGAGAGAACGAAGTGATGAACCTTTAACCAGACGACGTTAGTTCAAGTACATGTGTCCAGCAGCCTAACGAGGCCAGGTAATTAGTGATGTGCATAGTGATGTAGAATATTCTGATTCAAAAAAGCAAAGTGTTAGCAATAGATATAGCAGTGTGCAACGAGGGAACCACAGGAAGTAGCTATTTTCATAACAGCTTCTTCAAGAATTTTGCAGTTCTTTCAAGAAATCTAGTCACTACTAGAGATATATTTGAAGTCAAGAGTTTAGCAGAAGTTCTCTCAAGAAATCTAGTCACTACTATAGATATATTTGAAGTCAGGGTTTAGCAGAAGTTCTCTCAAGAAATCTAGTCACTACTAGATATATATTTGAAGTCAAGCCTTTAGTAGAAGTTTTTTCCAAGAATCAAGCGTTTCACAGAAATATTCATCAGAGAGGAGTTGGCCATTTTTTTATCAAGTAAAGAGTCGAGGAGTATCATCGTGTCAGTTAACAGTGTTTGGCATTTATAATATGAAGATAAAAGCAGGTTATAGGAAGAACAGGAAAAGATATGACTGGGTTATAAAAATATAAAGCATCCATCTGAGTAAATACTCCAAAAGTTTTATTATAGTTGATAAAGTTATACATATATCCATTTTAGTGAGGACGTAATAGGGGTAGAAATATACCTTAGACAAGATTGTGTGAAAAGAGGAAGTGTCATTAAGTCAATAAAGTTCATTGTCCGTGTACACATTAGCGTGATTTGAGTTTTCTGGTGGTTTACTTTGGCTTAGTAAATTCAACAAAAGGTTGTGAGAGAACTCTACCACGCATTATCAATTTTAGTCTCCGGAACCTGGATGAAAGCAGAGTTCTGCCACACATCATTTGTCATTCTCTTAACCAGGAAGAGTTTCTTTCAGTTACAGTCTTAGAGAGGAGTCCGCCCCAAGTCTACAACACAATTTCTCCTGTTTGGTGATCGCACATCTCTGCCTCCACAACAAACACATTCAAGTCCAGACATCTCCCTGATCACAATGACACAACTCCCATATATAACACACAGAGCTCTTTGATCACAAACAATTATACAACTCACAGCTATGTTATGACTTAATATCCTCCAAAATAACTTAGCCATGATCTGCCAGCAACACTGTTGAAGTTTGTCCACATGGTCAATAGCTAAATAGCTACCTACATCACCAAACTCTGTGTATGTGTTTTTGGGACTCGATTGGACACGCTACCTGATAACCACAAAGAGAAACACATTATCTGCCTTATGATATCAGAAATTGACTCAAGTCAAGTCATCCCATAACCGGTGAGGTCATTGAGGCACACATGAAGACACCTCCACAATCTCACGCCACTCCTTTCTGTCAGCGGCTGCTGCCTGTGTCTCCTCTGGTCAGAGATTGTCCATTCTTTTCACAAATTTGTATTGCATTTTGTCTTTAAATCACTTTATACTCATTCTTATTTGCTACAATAAAAAAAAATAAAAAAAATAGACTATAAGATGATAATTTTCACAAATTTGTATTGCCTTTTTGTCTTTAAATCAAATTTTATTCATTCTTATTTGCTACTACAACATACAAATACACCATTCGTTTAGCTTGTTCAAACATTAAATTTCAGTTACCTTCACAATGACATATCATCATATATATCAGTTTCATGTGTACACTCATCTTAAGAGGATAATAAAAATGAACCAAAATGAATGACAACACAGCATGTTTTTCATGTCAGTAGTCATGTTTTTCATGTCAGTAGTCAATGTGTTACTCAACAACATCACATGATAATAAGCGACATCAGTCACATACCAGACAGTTTTAATCATTACAAAGAACAACACTTCAAATATGAGAGAGAACCCTCCACTGAGACAAAACATCAAATATCTCTATATGGTTGGAGGTTTAGAACCACAATGCAAGGATTCAAAACAGTTAAGTTGTTGAGTAGTTAGTGCAAACATGATGCAGCGAGAGTAGTGTGTGAACTATGTTGTATATATTAGATAAATGACTAGACCACTCAATTGTTGTGCAGGCTTTCCAGAAAGTTACAGGTCCCAAAAGATACAATATTGTTTGATAAGATTAGCTGCACATGGTCTTCAAAGTGTCCAAGACATATAATATCTTCTTTCACCTTCCTATTCAATTTGAAACATAGAGCCTTACAGGAAACCTGTACCTGATAACTTGTACTGCTTTTTCAACAGTAATAATTTCACTCAAGATTGCTATTGCACAACCTTTCTTAGCTGCCATTCATGACATGCTTGGAAGGTTACAGTGGTTCCATTCTTTCCACCACTCGGGTGGATGTTTAATATATATCACAGCTAATGTTAATCTCACATATACTGAAAAAACTATCTCTGAAAGTGTTGGTCCCTCAAATTATGAAGAAAATATTTTTCTCCCAAATGAAGATTAGAAAATATCTAGAAAATTATGTTTAAAAGTGATTCTCTTCACAAAGATATCCATCAGAAATCAAATATCAAAGCATTTTCTCGCCCTTGACATGGCCTAATTTTACATACACAGTCATCTTTCTTGTATAATCACTATTAAACCTTTAATAGTCAATCTGACCGCTCAAATACTATCTTTAATCTCTGATGGTGCATAAAAGTTATTATAAAATTCATCTCAATGGCCAAATAAAACATGCGTTCTTAAATTCTGGCAGTCTCCAAAATGACATACGGCCTATCTTTCAGTGCAAAATATAATCAACCATCTATATCTAACTATAAGTACTGACAGGCCATCAACAGCTGATCATATCAGTACATAGTGAATATTAATAATAAAGACTGCATTCCTGTTATATTACTCAGGATCAAGATGCTGAGCAGTGCATGAGCTGCAGTGGTCAGCAACCCATAGCTGACTGCTAGCGTCAGGGCCAGCAAACCAGAGCTGCCAAGACCTTTCTACACCTCCACGCGGTGATCCTGGATAACAGGCTACAGCAGGGCAGACTGGCTAAGGAGAAGGGATTGAAGAGGGAATGCTAACCTGGTACTCAATAAATGCTTGCTGAAGTCGGATGTGTTGGACCGAAAGGTGCAAATATCGCAGTCAAGCTGTAAACTACGACACAACGCATTCCGTTCTCTGGACTATATTCTCCTACTTAAGCCCTTTCAGGGTTTGGTAGCGGGAGATTGAGAATGAACGAAGAAGAAGAAGAAGAAGGTTATATTACACAGAATCAACATGACTGCATTCTGAACAGACCCATTGCTGGCTTTAGGTATAAGCAATACAGGTGACTGTCTACATAGCATTTTTTTCATGGTTCAACCAATTCTAACAAAATTTTTTAATAACAAATTATAAAAAATAGTTTTTATTGTTTTGTTCATGATTCTCGCTAATTTTATTACACCCTTGTCACTCCACGATTTTATCCTTTTAGAAGAATTGTATGTGTCCTCATACATATGAATGCTCAGAAATGGTAGCAAAAAATTATGTTTTTCAAAATCACGCGACACATGGATTCACGTTTAACTTTTCATATCAATATTTGTAAATATGGTGGTGACCTAAATTATTCAGGATTTTGCTTCTGCAAAAATGAATAGCATATTTTTCTTGAAATCAACTACTAAATATTACAAACACTATTATAGACTTACCAATTCAAGTTTCAAGAATTTGTCTTTTACTACTTATAATACAAATGTTGATACATTTTCATCATTCGGATTTGTACTTCAAAAATAATAGAACAATTTGTTGTCCTTAAAATGAGTTTAAATAGATGATTGATTAGCATTTGTGCTTAAATGAACAAGCTAGCAGTCTCCTGGACGATCCATGCCCGAGACAGAACCAACTGGAAATTGAGACCAATATCCATTATATCTCTCCCTACATTACCTGCCGATGGTGATGATGACTCTATGGTAGACTGTCACTGTATTGCCAGTGTGGATACATTCTTGCAGAATGAAATGAGATCAGAACAATCACGGTAGGCTCCAGAACACCAGGAAGACCCCCAACATAAGATAGCTCATTATAGAGACCAGGGACTAGATAACAGCAAAGTCAGCAGGAAGACAGTGGACAGAGCAGTCTGGAAAATCTCTACACCCCAGGGTAGAATAGGAGTGGCTAAGTAAGTGAATTCATTATTTGATTGTCTGCAGTGACTTGTCCAATCAAGATATCTTCTCTGTCGGAACCATCTATTATATACTTCTCTTGATACACATTTCAATGATGTCAGCAGTGTTCTTGCCCTGTTCATTGCATTTCCTTGAGTGCAAACACTGTCTATTTCTTCCTTTCATCTCTCTCTTCATCCTTATCACCTGTGGGGTACATAGACCTGTCTTGCGCCATTTCCTCTAGTCCTTTCCAGCGTTTCTCCGTTGTCATTGTATTCTAGGTCTCTTCTATTCTTTGGCATTCCTTTGTCTCTTTTTCTGTGGGTTTCATTGCACGATACTGACCCAATCATATCTGCTAGGCTTATTATCAGTCCCAGTGCCAATAGAGTTTTGTATCTATGGAAAACGGTTCCAGTTTACTCAGTTGTACAGTTGAGAAAGACAAGTTAGCTAGGAAGGGAACTGTTCACATTAGAAATAGCTGAGACTTCACACAACAAAGTGAAGCTCCTGACAGCAGCATCTGCTATAGAACTTCCTTAACTTATATTTGTAACAGTTCCCTGAGTATCAGATCTGAGCAGAGCTGTGTGAATGTATTGTATCAGCATGGGACCATCTTTGGTAAGTGCGCTCAATGAAACATATTCCATAAAAACAAACTTTGTTTACAGATGGAAATGTGAAATTTTATTCATCTCATCACAACAATCCAGCTTTTTTTTTTGTCAAATGATTATCCCAAAGCTGTTCTGTATACATTCATTAAATATGGCGTCGAGTCTACACAGAACTTATGTAAAATCTGATTTTCTGCTACAACAGTCCCATTTTGAAAGAAGCATGAATAATTATTCTGGTCAGCTTACTCACATGGATTCTTAGTATCAGATAATAGGATCACCAAAACCATCCAAACATGTATAAGGTAAGTAAAGAGCATTGTCAATGGGGCTAGCACATTGCAACAGAATGGACCACTAGAAGAGCATACACAGTACTTTATTACAGGTGTTCATAAGGGATCACCTACCCTTGTGGCTCTATGATTTGTGAGAAGTGAGATAAGATCTGATGTTAGGAAAGAGAAACATCACATAGACAAATAAAAGAATATAAAAAAACCATGAAACCAGAAAATTCATCTGTAGTATGACATCGCCATTAAACATCACATATTGCCAGAATAACTTTTATCCAATACAGACTCATTTGACGGGGATCGACACGAACAAAACATCAGTTAAAGTCTGATTGACTGAAATCGATATCTAACATAATGATTTCTCTCTGCTGCTTAGCTATGCCATTTCAAGTTTTAAAACAACCTTAAGTATGTCAGAATATCCGGTGCATATGCAGCTTTTGTTAATGTAGAGTTTCTGACAGTTGATCGATATATACACATGTGTGAATATGTTTTTTAGTTGTGCTTTTCATGTGATGGAATTTTAACTTCATGAACTGAGACATTAGATTATTATTATATCAGACTAATGATTATGCATCTGGATTACATGTTGATATTCAACACGTCCGAATTAAACTGACTGGGACACAAAAGAAAGTGAATGTGATAAAACTATCAAAATGATAAAGCAAATTTACAAACACTTGCTGAGTAAAATAAGAGTAATTATCAAGGTATTCTCCCCTTCACGTTAATGACATTACAACACATTCATACTAATATAGGGATCAAGATGCTGACCAGCGCATGAGCTGCAATGGTCAGCGACCTATAGCTGACTGCTAGCGTCAGGGCCAGCGAACCATAGCTGCCAAGACCCTTCTACACCATGCGATGATCCTGGATAACAGGCTGCAGCAGGGCAGACTGGCTAAGGAGAAGGGATCGAAGAGGGAATGCTAACCCGGTACTCAAAAAATGCTTGCTGAAGTCGGATGTGTTGGACCGAGAGGTACAAATATCGCAGCCAAGCTGTAAACTACGACACAACACATTCCGTTTTCTGGACTACATTCTGCTACTTAAGCCCCTTCAGGGTTTGGTAGTGGGAGATTAAAACGAACGAAGAAGAAGATACTAATATATATATATTTATTATGAGTACTTCCAGTCATAGATAATTTAATAAGTCTTAAATCTTTAGGTCATAATTTCAGCTCAACTTGTTTATTAAAATTTAATTATTTTTTTTTAAAATTATTTGACGTACAGAGTTAGTTGTAGCGCTTGCCTTGACTGTAAGACACAAATTGATTCAATTAGGCCATGGTTGGAAAGGGTTAAAAATAAAACCGTGTTTTAAAATACTGACTCTATAACTAAATACATCACAGTAACCAAATTAGTGCCAGATTTTCTTGAAATCTTCACCAACTTCATGTACAAAATACAATTCTCATGACAGCAAAATTATGTTTCCTTTCAAGACTGTACATTTTTTATTCCAACAGACAACATTTATTTCCCATTTATAGGCAGCTTGGAGACATTTGTTCCAAATCATAAATACATCTAATAAACATTCAAATTGACAACAAAATTCATGAACTATTAATACAGCCGGTTCCTCTTATAAGCATCCCCATAGCGTCCACCACTGCCTTGAGCCTGTGAGCGCTGACCCATATAGTCTGAGCTTTCAGGAGCATTGTCAGGCTGTGGCAACAGCTGGTTAAGACCCCGCTTCTGGCCTGCCATGGTCATCTGATATGGTAAAAGTGACAAGTAATGTGAACAAATGAAAGGGAATGAGAATAAATGACAAAACATCAAGATACAATAAAGGTTAATAGTCAGATCATTGATGGAGCGTATAGTTTTGGAAAAAAAACAATGACAAAGATGAACAAAGCATAGACAATGATCACAAAGACAAGTATCACTTAAATACTACCAACAAAAATTCACACTAAACAGAATAGATTGTGGTTTTGATCTGGATTCTGAAATGCAACTGACCAATGGACCTTACTGCAAGAAAGATGAGAATTATGGGATTTTACTAAACAAACACCATGAGATAGACACCATGGTTTCTGAGGGTCATTATGATCTAAAAAGAAAAACTATCTTGTCTATGGCTTGGTCTTTGTTTTCCACAACGGTTGGCTATTGCAGTTGTTCTTAGTGCCTCAGCTCTGAAGATGTTTGACAATTTTGCAGTGACCACTGATATGTGGATTTCCAGTCCATTATTTAATTTTGTGTAACAATTCTCTCTACAAATTTTCTTGCCGCTAATCATTCTTTGCATATACAGTATTTAGAGCGGTCTAAAAATGGGGAATATCTGGTGAATGCGGTTTTCGTTTAATGTAGAGTTTTTTAAGTTGTCTGTGAATTTCTAAAGCTGTGGCATTCTGCACGATGGAATTAGGAGTTCAAGAACAAAGAAATGACTTATTAGATAAAGCAAATGAGCATGTATCTGGATCAGGTGTGGATATTCAATACAGGTACAATTCAGACTAAAATGACAATGCTTTATAAATCTACAATTTCAACACATTTCACAAGCAAAAATGATAAAAAAATTATGACACTTCATATTAATATATTATTATTATGAATACCTCATGTCATAAGATTGCTTAACCCTTTACAACTTGTATCGCCCGGCACTGGCTCTGAAAACCTAAAAATGGCCGCTCGTCATAATTAAAATGAACTTCTGAAAGATGTGTTTGTTAAATTATTTTTTTTTAACGGCTCTACACTATGGCTGTGTCCACGCATGCGCAATTGACGTTTAATTGTACATTCTTTCCAGTAGGTCGATAACAAATTGTGATATGAGAATTGAAAATCTATTTATTTATTGCAACGAAGGTTTGGCTTCAAGGCCGTAGAAATTATTTATTATTTGAGCAGTCTAATGATTACACATCTGGATTGTTTGTGGATATTCCACACATGCCGATTCATACTTTAACTGTGACACATAATACAAAAGGTTGGTGCTGACTGAGACATATAATGCAAAAGGTAAGTGCAAAGGAATTGACAGACATATGGGCAAGGCACACGACAGGGGCCAAGTGCAAAAAAAATCATTTCTCACCAATTCAACATCTGCATTAATTATTTATTTTTTTTGCGTTCGCCTTATTTTGCTAATCCCCAAGGCGGTGTGTGTTGCACTGTTGTTTTTATTTTGCACCTGTCGGCCCAGTGCATCCAACTTCAGCTTGCATTTTATGTAAGGGTATGCTTCCTCCTGCATTTTCTAAGGGTTTGCTTCCCCGGGGTAACGGCAGGTGCTGTTATGGGGATCGAACCCAGCACTTTCGGTTTGGGAGCCGTGCCACTTAACCACTAGGCGACGCCGTTCCCTCTGCATTAATATAATTTAACTCTTCAAACTAATATATGTATATACACATAGTTATTATGAATACTTTGTGTCATTTAACGCTCTGTACTAATAAATAATCTTTATTGTGAATACTTCATGTCATAGATAATTTAATTATGTGTCTTATGATGTTAATAGTATAGTTTTAGATCTATTTGTTCACTAATAATGAATTTTATTTTCAATAAAACTTTGACACAAAATTTCAGCAATTTTCGTCCGGACTGAAAGACACAAATAGATAAAATTAGCCTAGACTGGAAAGGGTTAATTATGTGTCTTATGATCTATAGACAACTTAGATTTGTGGCACTTTGCTGTGGACTGTAAGACGTAAATATGCAAAATTAGGCCAGCTGAAAAAGGGTAAATGAATTTTCCTACAAAATCAACATTTGACATTTTTCAATGAATCTTTCTACACAGTGTACATGTAACATTAACAACCAGCCCTACCAATGAACAAAACACTAAAACTGCTACTCACATATTTGGATGGAGATGGTAGAAGTGCAGCACTGGATGAGCTGCTCTCTCCTCCTGTGAAGTAAGCTGTGTTTGCTCTGCTGGACATTCCTGCCATAGCTCCACCCATGCTGCTGCCAGTCCCGGATGACATGTTGCCTCCTCCTCCTCCTCCCATGCTAGACCTGTTAGTATTTCCCATTCCAGCAGAAGTGTTATAGGAATCTGTCATGGTGTTCATACCTCCACTACCAGTCCCTAACAACCCACCACCGCGGTTTCCTGACAATCCGTCGCTCACATTCTTGCCACCTCTTCCTAACAATCCTTCACCTATTGTCCCGCCACTTCTCAAGCCACCACTCATGCTCCCAAAGTTGCCTCCCAAATGTCCACCACTATTATTTTCCAAAAGTCCATTACCTGAGCCTCCATTTCCCATTAGACCACTGCCCAAGCCCCCACTCCCTGTTTGACCACTTCCACTTCCCATTTGACCACTTCTGTCCATGTTCCCACTTCCCATATAACCACTGCCATCCATGCCTCCACTTCCCATATAACCACTTCCACCCATGTCCCCACTTCCCATGTAACCACTTCCACTTCCCCCATAACCACTTCCACTCATGCCACCACTACCCATATAACCACTGCCATCCATGCCCCCACTACCCATATAACCACCTCCACCCATGTCCCCACTTCCCATATAACCACTTCCACTCATGCCCCCACTACCCATATAACCACTGCCATCCATGCCCCCACTACCCATATAACCACTGCCATCCATGCCCCCACTTCCCATATAATTACTTCCATCTACACCTCCACTTCCCATATAACCACTGCCCCCACTATTCATCATAGTGCCATCCATGCCCCGACTTCCCATTACATTATTTCTGTCTGGAACTCCACTTCCCATTTGACCACTGTTGCCCATGCCCCCACTTCCCATTTGACCACTGTTGCCCATGCCCCCACTTCCCATTTGACCACTGTTGCCCATACCCCCACTTCCCATTTGACCACTGTTGCCCATACCCCCACTTCCCATTTGACCACTGTTGCCCATACCTACACTTCCCATTTGACCCATGCCCCCACTTCCCATTTGACCACTGTTGCCCATACCCCCACTTCCCATTTGACCCATGCCCCCACTTCCCATTTGACCACTGTTTCCCATGCTCCCACTTCCCATTTGACCACCACCACCCATGCCCCCACTTCCCATCTGAGCACTGCTATCCATGCCTCCACTTCCTATTTGACCACTGCCATCCATGCCCCGGCCCTTAGCCATACTCCCACTACCACCAGTGAAAGCATTACTCATGCCACCCCCTCCCATTTGCCTGCTCGCCACATCACTGTCCCCAATGCCCCCACTTCCCATTCTATCACCCATTCCGGTGCTGTAGCTTCCACTCATATCATATGACTCATAACCATCAGTTCTGCCCCCATAGCCATAACCTGCCCCTGACATATTGCTACCATACCCATCATTTCCATATTTGGCACTATCTTGACCAATGCCGCTACTGCCTTCTTTGCCATAAACCTGGCCTTCCTGCAAAAGAAGAAGGTATGTCATCTGTTAGTAAGAACATTCTATGCATCAAAGCTGTGAAACCAAATGGTAGTTCCTCGTTCTAAATCAATCAATCAAAACCCTGTCACCCCCTAAGAAATATAGGTCGTTGCTTAACACATGTCAAGTCGCTCTCACCTCCTATACCTGCTATGCCTACAAAAGCTGCCCTCACACAACACGGGCAAAAACACACGTGTTATTTAAAAGGTGCTGCATATTACCACTTCTATAGGCAAGATCAAGTGATACATCCCAGTTACTCACAAGCTGCTGCCAGTGTAGCAGGATTAAAACCAAGGCCATGGTGTACAATGCATGTGTCATCAGTACACTTCTATATGGCAGCGAGACATGGACAACTTATGCCAAACAAGAGCACGGGCTTAACACCTTCCATCTACGGCACCTGCTATACATTCTTGGAATTACATGGAGGGACAAACGCACCAGTCTCCCAAGCATGTACTCTCTCCATAGGCAGCAAAGACTACGATGGCTTGGTCATGTTTGTCGTATCCCCAAAGATATCCTCTATGGAGAGTTGGTAGATGGCAAAAGAACAGTCACCAACCACAGTTGAGGTTCAAAGATGTGTAAGCGTGATACGAAGGCCCTGGATATGAGTTTGACATCCTGGAAAGACGAAGCTGTAGACTGATTCAAGCGGATATGTACCCTGAATGCCCACCTCACGCTTGGTGAATCGAAACTCTTGCAACAGAGAGAAGTGAAATGACAACACCGCAAGGAGAAATAAAAGAATAGAAGTTAAGTGTATCTTTTTTTTTGTTTGTCACTCCAGGTCATATTATCCTATAGTCAGTCATGACTGAAAAGGGCTACTATACTCACTGGGCACAACAGATTAAGTTCAATCTGTATTAAATGTGTGAGATTGACACAATGGATCTCACACTTAAGGCACTGGTCTCGTCACTGAAACACTTGTTGCAAATCTAGTGAAAGAAGAGGCACATGACAGAAAAATGTATCCCCGCATGAGGAGCTGTGCGTGAAGGATTACAATTGAAAAAAAAACAATGATAGTATTCCTGTTACTGAATAATATATGGAGATTCAGAGAAATAAAGACCAAGTTAAGATTGTTTCATTTCAATGTCAATCCAGTACTCCTGTACAGAGCAGAAACTTAGAGAAAGACAAAGACAATATAGAGGAAACTCCAGTCATTATTCAATAAATGTCTACAGAAGATAATGGGTAAATGCTGCCAAGACATGAGGAATAAAGACATATAGGAAAGGAGTCAACAACAATCAGTGGAGCAGCTGATCAAACATTGGAAATTTGGTTGGACAGGACATACACTATAGAAATCACCATCAAATGTAGTCAAACAGACACTGACATGGAATCCACAGGCAAAAAGAAAGAGAGGTAGTCCAAAAAACACCTGAAGAAGAGACTGTGAGAATGAACTTCAGCCTCTCAACCTCAACTGGAGAGAGGCAGAAAGGGCAGCTCAAGAACTTGCTGGGGAGGATGGTTGTCAATGGCCTATGCCCTGAAAGGAGTGACATACATTGATGATGATGAGCTGTGTGGCAGTTTTAAGAGCCTTGTGCTAGCATGCTGCTTCATGGCATAAAATGTGGAACAAATAATATATGGCTTTGAGATAATACTTCATCCGCTACCAATCAATTGATCCCCATAGTAGTGAGCGACAGATGAAGCCAAGCACAGCACATCTGCTTGGAGGACCCTGATCCACCTTCATCAGCATGCTCGGGATGTGAGGAAAGCTCCTTCAACGCACCACTTAACCCCCTCTTCAGGGCACACAAAAGAGTAAAATTACTCATTGTGGACATTCAACAACAACAACGGTCAATCCATTCAAAAATTACTATCACCTTTAAATATATAAAAAGGAATCTTGGCATTTTCTGACTGCTGTTCCCTACTGTATGTTCTATAAGACTAGTTGGTTGCCTTCAGTGACCAGAGTGCCTGCATCCCGAGTTACCTCCAGTCGTCTCGATCAATAGTCTTGCCACTGATCCAAGGTAATCCGGGATAAGAGTAAGATTGATGACCAGCACATTTTCTTCCTCACTATAATCTAAATACAGCGCACAGCACCATATTAAGACAAGATCGATGGGCAATAACTATAAGACTGTAGTAAAAAGTGTTACTGACTGACTCCTGATTTTGACTATAGGGCAAAGGTTCACATTATGAGTGCAATTCTTTGTTAGTTCACAGAAAATTCAGTGATGAAATACTCTCCTTGGATGTACACCAGCAAGGCACAAACTGGTGCAATCAGAGTTCATTTTAGTTCGACAATAGAAAAATTCAAAACATTGATGTGCACAGAGAACATAATTATAAAAATAACATGCAAAAACGTCTTTGCTGTATTACATTTTCAGTGTGAGTGGCAGAGTAGTTAGAGTGATTGCCTTTGATGACAAAGGCACTGAGTTTTCTGCCCTGTGTCAACATGTGTGAACAATATTAGAATGAGAGAAAAGGAAAGGGGCCTAGGAGTTATAATAGATCATACAGGTAAAATGAGTGAGCAGGTCCAGGTAGCAGTTAAAAAGACAAATGCAATGTTAGGTATGATAAAAAGAAATATTAAACATAGGAGCAAGGAAGAGATTGTCAAACTGTATAACACATTAGTCCGGGGTAAATTGGAGCTCTGTGTACAGGTGTGGAGTCCGTATTGTAGAGACAAACATGCTGATAAGGATGCAAAGAAGAGCAACAAAACTGATAGTAGGATTCCAGAATTACAGTTATGAGGAAAGACTCAGAAAAAAAATGACCTGCAGTGTCCAGAAAAGAGAAGAATTCGTGGTGAATACAGGTTTATAAGATAATCAACGGAGAGGATAAATTAGACTTACAAGTTTTTCAAAATATCTACAAGAACAAGAGGGCACAGCTACAAATTAACTAAAGAAAGGTACAGATTAGATATTAGGAAATGTTGTTCTAGTCAGAGAGTGATGAATACTTGGAATGCATTGCCACAGGAAGTAGTGGATGCAGGGACAATTGATGCATTCAAGAATAGATTGGATGCGCATAGTTTTTAGAGCAAGGAAATGTAAATGAAACTGGTTGTAAACAGACTCTGCAGAGTCTTCTAAACTAGTATAAAGATGTTCAGTTTAAGTTTAACATGCAGCAAATGGGCACCCAACAGTTCAGGGAAGGCAAGCAGTGAGTAAGGAAAGTGGTCACACACCATCTCAGAAAAAGCTGAGCCCTAGACAATTGAACTTTCTGCTACATCATCTCCAATGACAGTGACTGTGGGACTACCTTTAAATGTCTACTTAAAACAGTAGACAAGATTCATCTAATTTAAAAAAGATAATGTCTGTCGTTAAAACAGTTGGACCATCTTTAACCGAGACACAACTACAAAACTGCATAATTATTGTCATTGAAAAGTTTTAGAGTGGTTTAAATAGTGTTCCAGGTAGCAGATACAATGTGCATGGAGCTTTAGTGTCCAGACAAGCATATTATTCTTCTATGTCCAGACAAGCATATTATTCTTCAATGTCCAGACAAGCATATTATTCTTCTATGTCCAGACAAGCATATTATTCTTCTATGTCCAGACAAGCATATTATTCTTCTACGTCCAGACAAGCATATTATTCTTCTATCTCAAGGACCTTCAACACTTTGTGACCCCATGCACCCTTTTCACCACATGTCAGAATGTCATTACACCCTTTTATCACCATGTCAGAATGTCATTACACCCTTTTATCACCATGTCAGAATGTCATTACACCCTTTTCACCATATGTCAGTATGTCATTACACCCTTTTCACCATATGTCAGTATGTCATTACACCCTTTTATCACCATGTCAGAATGTCATTACACCCTTTTATCACCATGTCAGAATGTCATTACACCCTTTTCACCATATGTCAGTATGTCATTACACCCTTTTCACCATATGTCAGTATGTCATTACACCCTTTTATCACCATATGTCAGTATGTCATTACACCCTTTTATCACCATATGTCAGAATGTCATTACACCCTTTTATCACCATATGTCAGTATGTCATTACACCCTTTTATCACCATATGTCAGTATGTCATTACACCCTTTTATCACCATATGTGAGAATGTCATTACACCCTTTTATCACCATATGTCAGTATGTCATTACACCCTTTTCACCACATGTCAGAATGTCATTACACCCTTTTCACCATATGTCAGTATGTCATTACACCCTTTTATCACCATATGTCAGTATGTCATTACACCCTTTTATCACCATATGTCAGTATGTCATTACACCCTTTTCACCATATGTCAGAATGTCATTACACCCTTTTATCACCATATGTCAGTATGTCATTACACCCTTTTCACCATATGTCAGAATGTCATTACACCCTTTTATCACCATATGCCGGAATGTCATTACACCCTTTTCACCATATGCCGGAATGTCATTACCCCATTTCCAAGAATGGCCTATTCAAAAGGTGCATTCCAAATAATATGCATATAATATTGAAAATCTGTTATTTTATCTATATTAGGTCATAAACATTTACTTGTATTATTATGTTTAAAGAAATTTAATAGTAATAATAAAAAAGCCTTGGAGGATTTTAAATTTCAATAAAAATGGTTTTGTTACATTCATAACTAATTATTTAACAGATGGTTGGTTGGTTATTGATCCAGCGGCCTATGGGTTCATGCCCTTTGGCCCAATGCCCTATAGTGGTATCTGCAAGTGTTTGTAACTGTTTATTTCCATACAAAGTGTTCCATTTGTCTGGCTTCAGAGGAAGAAGCTCTTTCCTAACACTGGCAAGCGCCAGCCATTCTTCTTCTTCTTCGTTCGTTCTCAATCTCCCACTATCAAACCCTGAAAGGGTAAGTAGCAGAATGTAGTCCAGAGAACAGAATGCGTTGTGTTGTAGTTTACAGCTTGGCTGCGACATTTGCACCTTTCGGTCCAACACATCAAATCTTCAGCAAGTATTTTTGAGTACCGGGTTAGCATTCCCTCTTCGATCCCTTCTCCTTAGCCAGTCTGCCCTGCTGCAGCCTGTTATCCAGGATCACCGCGTGGAGGTGTAGAAGGGTCTTGGCAGCTCTGACTGGTTCGCTGGTCTTGACGCTAGTAGTCAGCTATGGGTCGCTCACCACTGCAGCTCATGCGCTGCTCAGCATCTTGATCCCCAGCCATTCAAAAAGATGATTTTCTATGCCCCCCCCCCCCCATATATATCTGGAGGACAGGATTCCCCACTGGCTGAGGACCACCTGTCTATGACCATCTTTATGATTTAGATTATTTATATATTTTCATTTGTGTTGCCCTTCATCCCTGATAAAGACTTTGTGGTTGTAACATACTTTGCTTTTGTATCTATGCCCGTCTAACCTTGGTCAATGACCAATAAAACTATCAGTGACCATCACGTCTGATGGCACCATTAAGCCCATCTTGAACGCCACAGTAGCCCTATTCTTTTCTCCCCAAGTACCATGTAGGTGTATATACTAACTCATTCACATACATATATATTATAATCAATGATACATGGAGGTAGCGATGTCTGGACGTCCAGCTCGTTAAAGGAAAGTGAAGCGTCTCTTATAGCCTCTCCTTTTCAGATGTAGAGATCGCCGCTGGATTCACTGTTCAGTTTACCAGGCAGAAGTTTGTGTGCCAATAGCCTCTCATACATTATTGTGTCCCCAGCAGCATCATCTGTTTCTTACAGAGCCTGCTGTGGTGCGCGTCCGAGTACCCGGCTGTATAACTGGCATGGCAGATTGGGCTTAGTTGGCAGCCAATCTAAACTCTGACTCTAAACCCGGGTAGGCAAAGCTCATTAGCCTGTTTCAGGCAGTTCGCCTAGGAAAGGGGAAACTCTGATTTTAAACCCATCTGGGATGATGAGAGTATCATTGGATGTCTCGAGTAACTAGCATCTGTGGGCAACGACTCCACTGCCTTGTGCAAACCTCACGAGAGGGTAGGGCTATGGGTGTAAATTCAGACAGAAAATCCGGAATGATAGCACCTAAAGCGGATGGTTTCAAAATGACGAACTCATTCCGGCAGCTCCTGCAGCTTAGCTGGTGCCAAAATGTCATGTTTTGCATTCCTTTGGATTACACCAGTGAGGCCGAGAGGGGAATACCGCAGTCTGGGTAGTCCAGGGTCTCCATATTCAGCACCCAGATTTGTGCCCTGGAGATGCTACTCACATGGTGCCATGCGCATGGTTTACAGAGACTGAGGCACCTATGATGACATGGAACTGCTATGATGAAGACTTTGCTGTTACTATTTATTAGTACAATTTCATTTTCTCATTTAGATGCATCTGTTGACAGCTGTGGTAGTTGCATAGATTCTATAAATGTCCTTCCTGCAAGATTAGCTGTAAAAGAGTTAACCAGGTAAAAATGCACAGTTTTAACCCATGCAATCGGTACCTGAAAATTAGCAGCAGAGGACTGGTTGCCTTCAAATCCAGTGTTCATTCCAAAGCCTGTTCCACTATTCATACCAGCAGTCATACCATATGCAGATGCAAACTGAAGACAAATTGTGCAACAATACACATGCAAATACAACTTGAAACATTGTGTTATGGAAGCTTACTTGCAGGCTTTCACATGCAGACGGACATACCACACAAATAACACGAAAAGCTATCCAAGATTGTAAATTATTGTCAATAACTGTCAGAAATCAATTATTTTTGATTGATTTGATTGATTGTCGACAGATAAAGATGTTCCGTAGAAGACATTGTTCTCGGGGAGCAAGTGTTAGACCTATATTATACAAGGCCTGAACTTGTTAAGAGGAGGTGTGGCCTTTTCCTTTCCTTGCTGTTGTCCTCTCCCTCAGTAAACCATGTACAAATTTACAGCTAGGCCAACTGGGGCATGAACAAGGACCGAGCCTGATACTTTGTCTTGGGAAGTAAGTGCTCTACCCTGATGCTTAATTTTAGAACTTTTATTTGTAAATATAACACAGAAATATTTACTGACATCTGTTATAACACAAATGTCGTGGTGTTAGCCCCCTTTCAAAAACAGTTTATAGTTGTAGACCAATGGGGAAGATGGGTAATATAGTACACATTTATAGTAAACTTATAAAAGATGGCAGCTATGTCAAAGTTGTGATCATTTAGCTGTCTATATAGTCACACTGAGTGAAAATAAAAAAAGAGCTTTATGTATTAACTTTTACTGAACCATTGGCGGAAAAATTCGCCCAGGGTATTGTTTCAGTATACTCACCAGTGTATTCGTTATGTTAACACCGGTTTTGTTATAGTGGCGGCTGAATAAAAAACCATACCATTTCCACCTGCCCTGATAAAAATACAATGGCGATTTTTACTTTAGATTCTTTTTTTAGCGATTTTTTATTGTTTCACATGATTATAGAAGGTTATTCCATTATTGATTGTGATGAACTTAAGTTGCAAAGGATTTTTCTGAGGTAGGTCTGTTTAATTTGTTTATGTAGGTGTTATAAATATGTCTGTACTGGAAACTAACAGATATGCCGATTAGTGCTTTGTGTCAATTTCATGGATTTACGAGACAACTGGTGTACCCAAAAATGGATGTCTAAATGTTTGTGACGTAATATTTAAAATTTGGAAACTAGAAACATATAATATAATTATAAAGGGTGAATCTCTTGGCAACAATTTCCATCGGAGATCATCTTCTTCATCGTACGCAGTCAGACATCAACCATTATTTTTTTCGAAAAAAGCAGCGGTCATCCTGAGGCTGTCGACACTGCCATAGAGCTTGTCTAGTGTTGCCACTGGTGAAGGCCACATCTGCTCTCTCTGATCCTCGTATGTCGGCAGTTTTGCAGCAAATGCTCAGCGGCCATTTTCCCGGTACCACGCGGGCATTCGTCGGTACCACCTATCTTCAATTTAGACGTGAAATAAGGATGAGTGCGTACTTGCTCATTCCCTGTTCAGTATGATTTTTCAGTCATACTGAAGGACGCTTTCAGCAAAAATGAGTATGGCACAGCCATTAAGTTCACTATGGACAGCGGTCTTCTTTTTTTTTCGTTCACCTTGTTTCATATGGTGGGGTGCATTGTACTGAATTTTTTGTTTCTACTTGTTTAAATTAGTTGAGTGCGTTGTACTGTATTTTTTGGTTCCCCCTGTTTCCAATGATGGAGTGCGTTGTACTGTGTTTTTTGGTTCCCCTTGTTTCCTATGCTGTAGTGCGTTGTACTGTATTTGTTGGTTCCCCTAGTCGAGTGCGTTGTACTGTATTTTTTGGTTCCCCTAGTCGAGTGCGTGTTACTTAATTTTTTTTTTTTTTCTATGGTGGAGTACATTGTACTGAATTTTTTTTTTTTCCAATGGTGGAGTGCGTTGTACTGTATTTTGCACCTGTCTTCAGCAGGTAATTTGTTTAATGGACTTCATTTCCTATAGGGCCACAGCCTTGCTAGTTGATGAATCATAACACATGCAAGTTTGGTTTGTGAGCCGTGCCACTAACTACCTAGCTACAAACCTTAAACACCCCTACCCCAAAAATCTATTTAATCTCCACAGACTGAGAGCCAAAACTAAGGTGGAATTCTTGTTTGTGTATGACTATTCTTTGAACAGCAATTCAAAACAGAAGGCATGGGTTGGTTCTCTATTGTTGACAATTTGACTTGACCATTAGCATAAAGAAAACTCAGGTATTGTATCAACCAGCCCTAGGCAAAACTTATAAACAGCCAGTGATTACAGTGAGGAGATAGAAATTGTAAGCAGTGTAAAAATGCATCTACCTCGGAAGCACTGTGTCGAGATCTGTGATTCTTGTTGAACAGATGGAGAAAATATATAAAAAGCTAGTACAGCTTTTGGTAGAATGCAGTGTGGGAATTTCAAGGAATCAGCATTCCAACTAAGCAGACGGTCCACCATGTTGCCATTCTCCCCATACTGTTCTAAGTGTATGAAAACTGGACTAAACACACTAGAAATGTCAGGAGGTTGAATCATTTCCACATGACTTGTTATTGCTGACAGAAGCATATGTGCTGGACATCTTCCTCGAATGACAAGTGAACAAAGGAACTTCTGTGTGGTGAGCTGAACAAGGGAAGGCAACCATGAGGAAACTCAAAGAAGTGATTCAAGCACAGCCTGAAGGACACACTGAAGTGCTGTCAAATGACCTGGGAAACCTGGCTCAAAATTGGTCAGCCTAGAAAAAAAACAATGAAAAAGGACATTGCAGTCAGCAATGGCCTCCATTTGCAGACAGCCCAGGATAGACGCACAATCAGAAAGTCTATAGCAGATGGAATACCGCTACCAGCTGCAGGCTATGCCAGGCATATAATAAAACTTTCCACACCCACATAGGTCTGCTCAATCACAAAAGTGCCCCTACAGTTCCAAGGATGTAGTATGACACAGGATGATGTTGACGGTCTTCATTAATGATGATCGACAAATTTTTACATTTATTATTATTAGTAAGTCAGTTACTAATTGACACTGGGTAGACCATGAATGGGACTCAATACTTTTACTATGAGAGGTCAGTGCTCAAACAACTCTACTATTTGGATGGTCATTATCTAACCTTGACACTG
The DNA here is from genome assembly GCA_036924085.1 of Ariolimax columbianus. Taxonomy (NCBI): domain Eukaryota; kingdom Metazoa; phylum Mollusca; class Gastropoda; order Stylommatophora; family Arionidae; genus Ariolimax; species Ariolimax columbianus. The sequence continues at coordinate 80,625,960 of JAVGWX010000010.1, forward strand.
CTGGCCCACATTACCATTGTATCCTGCTGTATTTCAATGACATGCATTTATTCATGTTTGTATAAAGCAGTAGGATGGGCCAGACACCTCGTCCGTATGTCAGACGAGTGGCTCCCAAAGAAGCTTCTCTATGGTGAGCTGAAAGAAGGATGGCGCGAGACAGGGCGCCCAAAGAAACGTTTTAAAGACGGTCTGAAGGACTCACTGAAAAGTTGCCAGATAGACATCGACACCTGGGAATGTCTTGCGCAAAACAGATCTGACTGGAGAAGCGCAGTCAAATCGGGTGTAGCTACCGGCGAAGACGACCGTGTTGTGAAAGCCCAGAGCAGACGCGAGACCCGGAAATCCCAAACAGCAGGAAAACCTTCACCTTCTACAAACCTTGTGTGCCCGATATGTAGCAGATGTTTTCATGCCCGCATTGCGCATTGGCCTGTTCAGCCACATGCGCACCCACACCCAACAGGGAAATCTGTGACAAGGATGATGTCGGCGGTCCTCATTGACAACGATGGACAGCTATTACATTACATTACATATATATATATATATAAAGCACTGATTATTCTAGTACATGCTGAATGACCTCTTCTATGTACAGGATATTTTCTATTATCAAATATGTTACATTTCCCTTTTGGTGTTTTATTTATTTTCGATTTCACTATTTGTGCTGTGTTTAATAGCCTAGTTTCATCACTGTCCAGTCTATACAGCTGTAAATGGGAACCTGACACTGCACTGTTAGGGTTATGGAAGGCAAGGTAATGAGAAAGAAAACGGGATTCTCTCATCTCAGTCAAGTCTCTAGCACAAAAATCACAACACACAGCACACCATTGAAAATATGCTCTTATTTGAAAACCTCTCATTAAACAAACCTTTTTATTGAAATATCTCTGATAATGTTTGTCTATGTTCACATTAGGTTTTAAACTTGGGGGAGAGGGAGGGCATCACCTGAAGGGTCCACCTCATGAGACACCCATCTTTCTCTGACCCCATGTCCCAAGAAAGGTTACTGACTTCTGCTTTAACACTTCATCCCCAATAATAACCCCCCCCCCCCCCCCCCCCCCCCCCCCCATTAGCTGTGAACTCCGGTGTTTGTGTTGAGTTTTCTGATGTTTGGTGGTTTCTGTTTGAATTATAATTCACAACTCCTTCACCAGGTGGTATCAGGGACTTTGTTCTGTGGAATTGATGTGCTTTTGATCGACTATCCTGTTTGTTGTGCTGCATTTCATGCCTGGCTTGAACCGTGGGAGGCCCAGTCCATGATGGAGTTCGGCATTCCACATTGACTGCACATCAGAGTTCAGTCCAGGTTATCACTACTCAAGGACCGTTCTGCTCTGCCTTCCTAATGTCCACCCCTACCTCTACAGGAGGTTACACGATACCTCTCCCAACCTCGTATTCTCAGCACAGCAAGGATCACGATGACCAAAAGGTGGACACAATCTAGAGGACTCAGCGGCGGGGCACGGAACAAAAATAGGGTAAATGTTGGTCACCAGAAAGGGGGTAGTGGATGCTGTTCTTCAACTTATCAATACTGAGGTATAAAAAGCAAAGAAAAATTACAAAAAGCATTACAACAAATAAGTGGGAGACACATGCCATCCATGTACTGCCATGATCTGAAAGTGTTTTGCATTATGATTGCATTGTTCTTCAAAAGTCTTCCACAATTCTTTTTGTCAATTTTTGCTCCTTACAAAGCATAAAACAACCACTATAGTTGACCTCTTACTGTGGAAGCACTTAGTGTGCACTTTAGTGGTGGTTTCTGTAGTAATTCATTGTACATGATGAAGTTGCTAGCCTTATGAACAAAACTCTCATCACATATTACAACATGCATGGAAGGCCATTGTAGTTCTATTCCTTGCTACCCGTAATCAACAATCAACATATTTACTGGCATTTTATTCAAACAAATTTATATCTACCTGACTGTTATATCCACTCTCAGTCTGATAAACATTATCAGCTTGACCACCATATCCATATTGCTGTAATAGCCAAAATTAATTCTCATCAAATTAGGGAACAAAATCTTTCAAACAATGTACAGAAAAATCTCAATCTGAGGAAAGTGTAGATGACAGCCCAAAACCAGTTAAAACAAAAACTCTTCAAATTTTGCACCAAACAAATATCATTTAAATTATTTATTATTTTACTTCTCAAATTATTTGGTTAAACCATTATCACAAAACATCAATTTGCATTGTTAGGGTTCTGAAGGTGGTGGTTGTTGGGAGGGAGGGAGGGCCTGAGTTACAGAAAAAAGATGCCCCAAAGTCTACATGTTATTATTTCTCCATTAGAAAACAACATTAGACCTTGCCAGGATTTCAAATCTATGTGCTCAAACATTTCTTAAACCTGATGACAAATGTGACGCCAAACCTTCCAGCCACTCAAGCCTATAAAGAGACAACAAGGCTTCAAGGAAAAGATCGTGCTAAAGAAAAATCAACAGCCACACAGATTTCAAACGTAAGAAGATTGTACCTCCCCATAACATCTAGGGACATGAGATGACAAATAAGCATATTGTATTACATATTGTCTATTAATACTGTCATTTATTTGGCATCACTTTTCTTCACAATATCGAAACAAACATCAATTTCTCAGTCAATAGACAGACCAACATGCTCATTCTTCTAACATGTAGGGGTTTTGGTTTTTTTTTTAGTTTTTTTTTTTTGGTGTTCGCCTTTTCTCTAATCCCCAAGGCAGTGTGCGTTGCACTGTGTTTTTATTTTGCGCCTGTCGGCCCTGTGCATCCGACTTCAGCATGCATTTTATGTAAGGGTCTGCTTCCTCCTGCATTTTCTAAGGGTTTGCTTCCCCGGGGTAACGGCCGGTGCTGTGATGGGGATCGAACCCAGCACCTTCAGATTGTGAGCCGTGTCACTTAACCTTAACCTTTACGCCGTCCCCATATGTAGGGGGTTTAATTTCAATGCTCCCATCTTGCTCAACACATGACAATAAATAGTGCCATCCCAGTTTCCAACTATTATGCTACATCAATGTTCACTGTACAAGGATTCTGTACTAAACCATATAAATATATACTTTCAACAAGCACATTGCTTTTATTGTTGCTCCTTATGAAGCATAGAATCCCCACAGCATATTGTCCCTGAATAACCCAAATGCTAAGAATAATGACCAGAAAATTATAGCAGTGATAACTACTTGTCTGCTGGTCACTACATACAAATGTGCACACAATTGCTGTATAGTAAAAAAAATTAAGTAAAGATCCTGTTAACACGTCAGTGTGGCATATTGGCAATATGGTGTTAGGCTCATATTTCTCTTGACCAATGGCACACTTGGGGTGACCGCCTTTACTTTCCCAGATTTTTCTGGCAACCCAAATTTTTTTTTAAAAGCCAATTCGAAAAAAAGGAGTCGTTTTGCAATCAGAAAAATCCTGCACCTACTGCGGACCGTACCCCGACCGATCAGCTAGGAAGCCAGTGCACTAACCATTGTACTACCTCGAATCCTAGAATAACTGTATAAAGGGATTATATGGGGACTTCCATGTGACTGATAAAGACAAGCATACCATTACAGATACTGCAGTTTAAAACTTGAAATGAATCTTTCAATACGACATAAAGATACAAACAATAAGGGTGAGATGGCCCATAACCTTTATTGTACCACAGCTGTGAAATTGTGACGTGTGCGTTCCTTACCACGGTCGCAGTACGTCGCCAGCTCCAGGGTCATCGCTTTCATCATCATCTAGTTGATCAGTTCAAAGACTGGTTGTAAGATTGTCTGAGTATGTCTCTCCATTTGACCCTATCCTCAGCAGTTCTCTTCATTGCAGCAAAAGTTCATAGTTTAATGTCCCTGCATGTCTGAGATGTAAAGGTGAGTCTTGGTTGCCCTGGTCCTCTCTTCCCTTGAATCTTGCCTTCTAGTATCTTCTGTAGAAGACTTTCATGTCTCATATTGTGACCCAGTCAATTCATTGATTGATCGTAAATAAACGAACGGCTTATGCCTTAGAAACAGCTGAATCTACTGCTCATTTGATTGTAGAGAGTTCCGACTTCCATCTGTACGTTCAATAAAAACAACGGCAATTTTGAAATCTGTTTCAAACTTTTGGAAATGATTTCTTCTGCTTTTCACCTTGAATTTGAAGATTCACGCATTATTGAGAATGGGGAAGTTAAGTTTCTGTAACAGATCTTTTTTAGGTAAATCTATTTACTTTGTTTGTGTAGCTAGAATAATTACGTTTTGTAGTCAAAGTGACAGACATAGCCATTACGTTAAACATCGATAGTAGTATTAGTATTTTTTGTTTTATAACCAAGGGACGCCGAAAGTGGGTGTGTCTACATGTTTGTGCTATTTTTTCCACTATCACCTTCATCTTCTTGTATCTCAGAAACTAAAACACACACAATAAAAACAATAACACCAACAAGTTCTTTATTAATATATGTCTCTACACACAACAAAATCGTTAAAAAGAAAAAAAAAAGAGTTTGTCAAAATCAACAACTATGTCGTGATGTGACATGCTGAAAAATGATTGTTTAATCTGGTATGGTAAAGGTTAATAGAGTAGTAAAAATAATTGTTTAATCTGGTATGGTAAATGTTAATAGAGTAGTAAAAATAATTGTTTAGTCTGGTATGGTAAATGTTAATAGAGTAGAAAAATGATTGTTTAGTCTGGTATGGTAAATGTTAATAGAGTAGTAAAAATAATTGTTTAATCTGGTATGGTAAATGTTAATAGAGTAGTAAAAATAATTGTTTAGTCTGGTATGGTAAATGTTAATAGAGTAGTAAAAATAATTGTTTAGTCTGGTATGGTAAATGTTAACCTGTAGCACGCCCTTGTCCGATGCCTTCTAACCAGCTCGGCCTGCAAAAACGGTGTGCGGAAAAAAATTTTTATTTTTTGAACGGAGTCACTCCTGACAGCCATTTTTTACTGCTGACTACGCCCTCCATATATACACGATATTTTGCCGGTTAAAGTATCGTGTGTTCGATTACAAATGGCTTTTGAACAGTTTTAATTTTGTATACGCCGTTTGGAGCAAGTCGACTTTTTGCGAAAGGGGAAGTAGGTTGTTGAGAAAGATTTTTATCGCGTAGATCTGTTTATTTTGTTTGTTTAAATGAAAGAACTACGTTTGAATTGGAAACTAACAGTTGTGGCGATATTGTAAACACAGTATCGATACGTTGTTGTGGTTTCCATGGTTTTCTATCGAAGCGACTAGGCCTAGTGGTCGAGTCCAAATTTTTCCCGAGATTTTCATAAATTTTCAACTTCATCTTTTTAAATCTCAAAAACTAACAAACATACAACAAAAACAATAACACCCACATGTTCGTTATGCTATTGTGTATCTACACACCAGAAAATCATATTTATTGACAAACAAACATAAAAGTTACAAATTTTGAAAGACGACTACCACGGCGACTAATTAAGAAAATTAATTAGGTCAAATTTTTTTCAAAAATAATGTGGAGTGCGTAAGGTTAATAGAGTAGTAAAAAGAATTGTTTAATCTGGTATGGTAAATGTTAATAGAGTAGTAAAAATAATTGTTTAGTCTGGTATGGTAAATGTTAATAGAGTGGTAAAAATAATTGTTTAGTCTGGTATGGTAAATGTTAATAGAGTGGTAAAAATAATTGTTTAGTCTGGTATTGTAAATGTTAATAGAGTGGTAAAAATAATTGTTTAGTCTGGTATGGTAAATGTTAATAGAGTGGTAAAAATAATTGTTTAGTCTGGTATGGTAAATGTTAATAGAGTGGTAAAAATAATTGTTTAGTCTGGTATTGTAAATGTTAATAGAGTGGTAAAAATAATTGTTTAGTCTGGTATGGTAAATGTTAATAGAGTGGTAAAAATAATTGTTTAGTCTGGTATGGTAAAGGTTATTAGAGTGGTAAAAATAATTGTTTAGTCTGGTATGGTAAATGTTAATAGAGTGGTAAAAATAATTGTTTAGTCTGGTATGGTAAATGTTAATAGAGTAGTAAAAATAATTGTTTAGTCTGGTATGGTAAATGTTAATAGAGTGGTAAAAATAATTGTTTAGTCTGGTATGGTAAATGTTAATAGAGTGGTAAAAATAATTGTTTAGTCTGGTATGGTAAATGTTAATAGAGTAGTAAAAATAATTGTTTAGTCTGGTATGGTAAATGTTAATAGAGTGGTAAAAATAATTGTTTAGTCTGGTATGGTAAATGTTAATAGAGTGGTAAAAATAATTGTTTAGTCTGGTATGGTAAATGTTAATAGAGTGGTAAAAATAATTGTTTAGTCTGGTATGGTAAATGTTAATAGAGTAGTAAATTGCTATCTCAATTATGATGGTTTGGTCATGTCTGCAGACTGAAAGAAGAGCAGTTACCTCAACAATCATGGGAGTTCAAAAGTCAGACCCTCTGGGTAAACCCCAAGTTCATTGTGAGGCCAGCATAAGACAGTATCTAAGAGACTGAAGATTAGACTGCCACCAGGCCAGGAGAAAGAGTAGATTGAACAATCTGGCTTTGTTCTGGCAAACCTCTATACCCCAGAGTAGAAGACAAATAACTAAGTGAGTAACCAAGCTGCTATGACAGAAACTATTTAGTTATTTAGGAAGCAATTATTAATAAGTGTCATAAACCTATCTGATGTGAGGAACGAGGCAGAAGGTGCAGCAGTTAATGTACTGATAGCAGCCAGCGACTCATAGTTGGCTGCGTACATCAGGATCATCGAACCAGAGCTGACCAAGACCCTATTTCATCTTCCAACAGGGGGTCCTGGGAAAAGGTAGTCTGGCTAAGAGAATAAAAATCGAAAGAGGAAAGGTAAACCTGGTCCCAAAACGGCATGCTGAAACCAGATGTGCTGGACCAAAAGACAAAGATAACAGCGCAGTTGGCTGTAAGTTATAACATAATATCCTTTCAGGATGATCGGCAAAGAAGATGTAAACAACATTGATGACAGATTTGCTGTAACATATATATATATAAAGGGTATGATAAGTATTTATTTCTCTTACAGACTGGTAGTTGTAATACTCAGAAGCTCCTTCACCATATCCACCATAGTTTCCAGCCCCTCCACTCATGTCACCACTCATGTTCTGAGAATGAGAAATGAAAGAGGATATCAATGTAACAATGATGGTAGATAACCACCTACCTGCCTTGTCTAGAGCCTTTCTTCTGAGCTATATCAATGTTTTGTGGCAATATATATGGCAAGTCCTAGCACTTAAGCATCATGAGGTTGTCAGACCCAAGTACAACCCTTTTATGTCAAGCTTGGAAGATGACAGTGGTTCTAATCTTTTTATTACGGGTACCACTCGAGTCATACACCACATATGAATGCTATTAAATCATGAAAATGTATTATGTTTAAAAATAATATTATAGTATCAAGAATTCAGTCACTAATGGTGGTGCCAATCAATCAAGACCTTCTTTGTTTTTGTTACCCACATGTTGTCTGCTTTTTATTTGCTCATGTTATGCTTCTGCAAAGGAGTGAAGGGTAATCAGGCTCAGGTGAAATATATTGATGAAGATCCCAGCTCATGGAAACAGGCTGTCACAGCAGTCTGATCAATGAGGTGGGGATCAACATTATAATCCCCAAAGTGGCAAGCTTACTGAGGAGCCTCACACTGTACTACAGCAAGGGAGATCCTGGCTTTGCACTCCAGTAACCGAGTGCTCCAATCTACCAAGCTGTCAATAGGTACCCCTACTTTGGAAAGGTCTGATAGCGGTGCAAGGAGCTGGCCACTCCACCTCACAAAAAGCTCAGATCTTGTATATGAAGTCTCCAGCACTTCATCCCTGATGGTAGTGCCTGTTGTGGGACTATATATACCTTTTCCCCCCTTAGTCGTCGTATTCAAACAGGCATGTTAACTCACAGGTCGTTTTCTTGTCTAGATCTTACATTTTTGTAAACAAATGATAAGTTTAATTATATAGAAAAGTGGACCCATAACGGATTCAGAAAAATATAATTATTGTTATTTGTGATATATAACGGACATTAAAAACATGTGGGACACAGAAAAAATTTTTTCATAAAATATTTTGAAATTTTGGTTACTCATTTTCCCACACGTCATGTTTGACTGCTATTTTCGACAATCTTTACAAGTCTGAATCAAATAATCTTGTGCCGCACTTTAGACAGAAATCATTTAGCATCCACACATTCTTTTCAGAACACTAAAAAACAGGCTTTTTTTCTGCTAGGGAGTGGAGCCTGTGGTTTTGTGAAACAGATTTCAGTCACTTAGAGAGTCTCTAATATTTGATGTTAGTCTAGACTTTTGTAAACGGCTCTCCAGTAATGAGAGGTAAAAGTACAGATGGTTAGAGGCAGGCGAACGTCTACTAGCTCCTGGGTAAAATCACCATCTTTGACGAGTTCACCGAGAGATGTACAGATATTACGCTGGAACAAATTCTCAAGTTTTACAGAAGTAAAGTAGTTATCAAAGTAAATGCAACGAAATTTATCAAGATGATCTGCTGCATTATTGCTATCTACATTATGATTATAGCTCATGTCCTACTGCAACTGCTCTGTACATTTCCAGTATTGAACCTATAATCAGCATATATATCTGTCTTGGCTTTCGCAATACGCTGGATTTTGATTCCCCGTGGGGTTGACATGCAATGAAAAGATGAATAAATGTATTGCTTGAAAAGTCTGCCATTGATTGATTGCCTGTCAGGCTTGTAAAGAGAAGAGTTAGTAGATTCTGGGTCTAGATCACATGCAGGACAGCTAGATTTGGTGAAAATATCAATACTGACTTCTGTCAAACTGTTGCTCCGATTTATTAGTAATGGTCTCAATCTCCTTATCAGAATCTCCATTGTGTCTACATTTTCAGCCACAACAACATTGATGTTCAATTCAGAATCACTTTCTTCATCATTTCTTGGATTTCTATTATTATTTAAGCACATTTTTCATATCCCGCAGCCCTCCGATGAAATGGCAAAAGCCACAATTTTCACCAATTGAAGACAAACTAATCTGGTAATCCAGAAGACGAGCTTAGAAAACTTGTAAATGTCTTTATAGACCTGCTATCAAAGCCATCATGTTCACAAATAAAAGTTTGACATCCGGCATGGTTGTTAACCTTTACCGAACTAGCGTCATGAAATTGCGACTCGTTTGTTCCATACCACAGTGAAGCTCTGCGCAAGCTCTAGGGTCATCGCTTTATCACTTATAAACTACCAGGTTAATGCCAAAGAAATGGCTGAACATACTGCTCTTTTGATTGTAGAGAGTTCCCCAACTTCCATCATGTACAGTTAGGCGAAAGCAATGGCGATTTAAACATTTTTTTAGATTTTTGGAAAGGATTTTTCGTGTTTTTCGCTTGGATTTGAAGATTCACCCATTATTGAGAATGGGGAAGTTAAGTTTCTGCAACTGATTTTTCTGAGGTAGGTCTATTTAGTTTTTATGTAGATACAATAATTATGTTTTTAGTTGAAGTGACAGATATAGCCATTACGGTAAGCATCGATAATTGTAAATAGTACGTTTACTGCTATTTTTTTTCTTCTAACCAAGGGATGTCGCTACCGGGTGAGTTTATGTTTGTGCTACTTTTCACCACTTATCAGCTTCATCTTCTTGTTTCTCAGAAACTAACATACACACAATAACACCAACAAGTGCTTTTTAACATATGTCTCTAGACACATACAAACAAATTTTAAAAAATTATAGGTTCTCAACAACCATGTCGTGACCTGGCGTGCTGAAAAATCAAGCGGCTGCAGGAAACAGACGTAATATTTTCATCTGGCATGGCAAAGGTTAAATACTTGAACACTTAGTTTCATACAAAAATGTATTTGCTTTGTTAGTTCATCAATAGGGGAATTCCCATGGCTGGAATCAGGTGCATTGGGGTCCTAAGCCTATGAAAATATGTGGCCGATTTCGGCCAGGCAAGGGTGGAAAAGGTTAAAACAATGAAAGCCCCTCCATTTTTTTTTCTCTTCCCATTGCCTAGTGTGCAGTTTTGCCTTGTTCATACATTATACACCAGATCTAGAGGTGTTCCTACAAGAAAACAGGTAGATTGGCAATGCAATTATTTGCAGGTTTCTCTGCATTCTCACAAATATTTGCCTTGGATGGTAAAATTACATTTTCCTCAAAAATTACATTTGTTTACATTTTTGCGACTTAAAATTTACATGAAATGTGGCATCAGGGTTCAATAATAAATAATGTTTATAATTCAGTATTTAATGTGTTGGAAAAAAACTTCAAGATTAATTCTTTCAACAACTCATAAAATGACAAGCCCCCACACAGACTGGTTGATTGAGACCACCTGAAAGCAGGCATTTGATCAGAAATATACATACCCCATATGCATCGTATCCATATTCGTTACCGCTGGTTCCCATTACTCCTTTGCTGCCATAAGGACTTTCATATGCACCACTGCCCCACCTGAGAATAATTAGAATGAGATCAGCACAGGTAGCTTGACCAAACTGACAGACACAAAAGGTGGTTAGTGTTGTACTTTCACTTCATAGCGTGCTACAACACCAAGATAAGAGAAAGTTATGACCTCACCTATCCATCTGACTTTTGTTGTCATAAGCCATTTCCATTCTTTTCCTGATCAGACAAAGAAAAACACAGTGAATGTTTACACAGTCAACAAACTCACAGGATGACCATTAAAAGACAAAAACAAAGTGACAATGATTTGACATTCCAATTATCTCAGCTGATCATAGCCTGACTTAGTCTCTCCTCTTCTACCATTGGATAAATAGATGTGTTTTTTTTCCCCCTTTCCTCTGGCTAATGATTCAAAATATCACAGGTTTTATCATACAACTTTAAAGGGTAAATAATTTGCAGTGAACCAGTTTCCTAATCTTCTACTACATTCTTTTCGTTTTTCAGGTCAGGTAATCGCGTAACTGGTGAGGTCATTGGGGCACACATGAAGATAACTCCACCAACCCATGCCATCCCTCTCTGGTCAGAGATTGGTCCATTCTATTATGTTGTCCTCCCATCTCTTTTTGGGACAACTTCTTCGGCGTCTGCCTTGCACCTTTCCATACAGGATCATATTTGCAAGACCATTTGATCTTGATATGTGACTACCAAGCAAGTTTCCTTCTTTTGACAGTTGCCAAGAGACTTACCAACTAAGATACCACTGCTCATACATTTATGGAAATCATTTTTTGTAAAAGTGACTGGATTTATGTGACACCAATTGACAGATTAAATGTTGAAAAATCACATGTTATCAACTGCTAGTTTCTTGGAAGGAAGGTGCTAGTTGAATCTGTTGTGGAGAAATGTAATAATGTTGATATATTTGGAAAAAAATGTGATTTATCAACTGCAAAGTCTAACTTTATTTATTACTTATTAGATGTCAATGTGACATTGTTGTCAGCATGTATTGGAAAATCCTGGGGGAGGAACCTACCTCCTACCAGGCGTATCAGCAGGGTTGCGGATTGCTGAAAGGCCTCCTAATTTGGAGGTTAGCTGCGAATAAATAAGCAGCCGTGGACAAAAACGGGTCGGCAGGCATGGAGGCTGTAAGGAGGCAGCCCCTCCACCATGCAAAGACACAACAGGCTAATCACCTGTTTGTCTTAAAAAAAAACCGATTACAAGTCAAAACTTAGAGAAAACCGGACTGACCTCAACGGCGACGAACAGGCGAGAAAAAAGGACCACGATTTACGGAACATGGAATGTACAACGTATAAATGGAAAAGAACATGAACTAATAAAGGAGATGAAGAGAGCAAAATTGACAGTCCTGGCACTTACAGAAACAAAGAAAAAGGGACAGGGCGTTCTGGACCCTGATGGCAACATGCTATACTACAGCGGAGTTCCCATGAGTGAACGAGCCAGAGCAGGGGTTGGCTGTATAGTGAACAGTAACAACAAAGCAAATATTAAAGGATGGAAATTCATTTCAGAACGACTGATGGTTCTAAGTCTACAAGAGGAGGATAGTCAAATGGATATCGTCACTGTGTATGCACCAAACGAAGATGAGAGCACTGACATAAAAGATGAATTTTATGAGCTCCTTCAAAGGACCATTGACGATTGCCATAATGAAATACTTCTCCTTGGAGACTTCAACGCAAGAGTTGGAAACGACTATTCTAGATGGGATGGAGTGATCGGTATGGAGAAGATGTCTTAAATGACAATGGAAAACGACTGCTGAGATTTTGCAGAGAACAAAACCTTGTCATTACAAATACAAGGTTTCTCCACACAAGCGTACCCATGCCTACACAAGATGCGAGCCGGCAAGAAATGAAAGATCTATAATTGACTATGCGATAGTGAGGAAAATTGATTTCAAGCATGTAAAGGATGCTAGAGTGTTCAGAGGACCAGAGATAGGAAGCGACCACTCCCTAGTTAAAATAAAGAGAGAAATTAAAAAACACTATCCAGCCAGGCAACACCCATCAGCAAGCATGAAACATAATACACGAGGAGAAAATAAAATTAAGGCTTACAAACTACGAGAACCAGATGTTAAGAGGAGATACCAAGGGCTTATAACAACAGAAATAGAAAGGATAGAGGAATCTGAAGAAGATTTGGAAATGCTCTGGGTAAAATTCAAAGACATCCTCAAAGAGGCTGCAGCAGAGGCATGCGGTCAAACCAAAGAAGGGTGGAAGAGAAAGAGTACACCATGGTGGACAGAAGAAGTGAAAACAATAATACGAGAACAGAAAAAGGCATGGAAGTAATACTTAGGGGCTAGGAATACAGAAGAACAAACAAAGAAATATAAAGAATATGTAAATTTTAGAACAGAAGCAAAGAAGACTGTGCTCAAGGCCAAACAGAAATCGTTGGAAGAATTTGGACAGAAACTGGAAAATAATGCTGGAGAAAACCAGAAACTGTTCTACAGGACCTTAAAGAACATGAGGAAGGAAAAGGAATGCCCCCTGAAATTTGTTAAAGATAAACAAGGTGCGCTGTTGACTGCCCCAGAAGAGGTAATGAACAGATGGAAAGAATATTTCTCAGATCTCCTTGGAGTGGAGGAAAACCAAGCTCTGGAAGTAACAGTCCCAATTCAAGAAGAGGGAGCCATGGAGGGAAACGATAATATCACAATGGAAGAACTAAAGGCAGCATTGGAGAAAATTAAGATTGGTAAAGCAGCAGGACATGATGGTATAACACCAGAAATGGTTAAATACATGGGAGCGGCAGGAGAGGTGCTATTCATGAAGATTCTCAAAGGCAGCTTGGTGCCACAAGAAGATACCAAGAGACTGGGAGGTTGCAATAATAATACCAATATTTAAAAAGGGCGACAATCGACAATGTGAAAATCACAGAGGTATTTCCCTTCTCAGTGTCCCCGGGAAAGTATACTCTAGGATTCTAGAACGGCGATTAAGAGGTCTAGCAGAGCCAAACATGGATGAAACTCAATGTGGGTTTAGGGCAAACAGAAGTACTCAAGACCTTATCTTTACACTCAGACAGCTAAGTGAAAAGGCTCTTGAATATGATAAAGAGATGCATCTCTGCTTTTTGGATTTAGAGAAAGCATTTGATAAAGTTCCTTGGGACAAACTCTGGGAGTGCCTGACAAGGAAGAACATCCCAGGACCCCTGATCTCTGCCATACAGAGTTTCTATAAAACATGCAGAAATTATGTGCGGACATCAAATCAAAAATCAGGAGAGTTCAAGACCACTAGCGGAGTAAGACAGGGGGACATTCTATCACGGTACCTTTTCATACTCCTCATGGATGAAGTCATCAAAGCCTGCAAGGAACGGTCAAAAAAGTATGAAGTAGGGTACTGGAAGGTAAGACCAAGTTACATATCGGAACTAGCATTTGCAGACGATGTGGCCTTGATCACGAAAACCGAAGCACATCTCCAGATCAACTTGCAGGTCTGGGAAAAAGAGTTGAAGAAGAGAGGAATGCACATCAGCAACTCCAAAACAAAAACCATGGTGATCGCCAGAGATGAAAAGAGACATCAGATAACCCTGGGAACACGAGCACTGGAGCAGGTCAGCAACTTTAAATATCTAGGAGTGGTAATAGACAGCAGGGGAGGAATCAAAGAGGAGTTAACTGCACGAAGGGCAGCAGCAGGTAGACTGTTCCATGCAATAAACAGAGGTTTCCTCAGTAGAAGAGAAATAAGCAGGAAAACAAAGATGGATGTATACCGCTCGATCTATGTGCCTGTCCTGACATATGGATGTGAGTCATGGGCAATGACTACAGCCCAAGAAAGGCAATTACAAACTTCAGAAATGAGGTACCTAAGAAAGGCGGTTCAGGTGACGAAAAGGGACAAGATCCGTAACCAGACAATACGTAGCAATCTTGAAGTTCAACCCCTGCAGACACGAGTGGAGCAGTCCCAACTACAGTGGTTTGGCCATGTCTGTAGAATGGAAGAAGATCGGATACCAAAGCAGTCATGGGAGATCAAAAGTCAAGGATGCAGACCCTGAGGACGTCCCAAAGTACGTTGGGAAGACAACATACGACAGTCCCTAAGTGATAAAGGGCTGGATTGGAAAGAGGCCAGGAAAAAGACGGCGGATAGAGCAGTGTGGTGTTCTCTTTGGCAAACCTCTACACCTCACGATAGAAGAGGAGCGACTAAGTAAGTGTGTATTGGAAAATGAAAAAAATGGTTCATAGAACCTTCATTGCACCTGGGCTCTCATATATGTGCTCAGTCCCTTTCATTGCTGAAAGTTTCGACAACAGAATAAAAACTACATAGCTCCTGCGGCAGCTCAAAAATGTTCTCTCGACTTTGTCAGATACCCATTTACAGCTGAAAGAATAGGTCATACCAAGAAGAAATCAACATGATTTTAACCTGGTATGTTAGAACTGTGAACCAAGTTCACAACCCCTAAGCATGTGATGATTTATTCAAACTTGCTAAAAGTGATGTTCCAAATCTGTCCCAAAACCTGGTTAATGGGAGCTAGCAATAAAATATTGAACTTCACAGGTTGCTTATTTTATTTCTCTTGTATAACGTATCTAGTACTAAATCCAAAGTTTGGTTTCTGTTTTGGTACATTGAAGACTGCTAAACATATGTTGATAAGACCACTTTTCCTTGCAGAAGTGATTCCTGTAGCAAATTGTTTTACAGGTGATGCGGTTGCAATTACTCACATAACCCTCTTTAGTCACTTTTTACAATATTCTTGGAAGGCGACAGTCTTCTTATTCTTTTCATTCTGTATGCCATTCAGGTCAATAATGTAACTGATGTCATTCAAATGTCTTAGAGACGAAAGTTCAATTTAAATGTACTGAAAAGTTTAGTGCAAATACATAAATGGAACTCTATGACCTGTCAATTATGAGTCAAATAAATATGTTGTATTGTTACTTCATTGGAATAGAATTTAATTCTGAACTTATGTCCATTAACAAACAATCCCTACATTTGTCTTTTACAATTTTGGGGTATCCTTATGGTTGCCACGCCCAATTTGGGATCCGAAGGGGTTATTAATTAAAAGATCATCAAAATTTGTAAAAATGTATGTTGAAATATAATTTACTTACCTACTATTTTACTTATAGGGCAGTAAAGGGACCTTCTAACTACCTCAGTAGACACAAAAAGACTTCCAGAAAAGTGTTCAGCATATATTACCTGTTTTCCATACTCTTCCAAGTTCCTTGATCAGGAGTTGTGCTTGCAACAGCGCCTTGGTTTGATTTGAGAGGAGCATCCCCTAGCAGCGGTTTGTTCCCAGCAGAGCTACTCTTGGATTTCTGACTGCTGTCTGCTGGAACATCTCCTAGAAGACCCTTGCCAGAGCCTGTCTGGTTAACAGTCATCTGGTACAGGATGTTTTGACCAATCTGATGTACCAGCCCCTGGCTAATCTGACTCAACAATGTCTGACCCATGTTGCCCATGGAGCTTCCACTGCCTACATTCAGACCCATAGCCTGCATGATGGAAGAATTAATGCTAGCATTTGCTGTAGTGGCACTCTGGGAGGGTTGAACTGCAGCCCCAGGAGCATCTCCAAGTAGTGATGCTCCTTTCACCAGCGGAGTAGTCATCAAAGGATGTGAAGTACCAGCCGGCATTGGTCCTAGAAGTGACTGCCCTTTGCCACCTATTTTTAAAAAATACAAAACAAATCTTAAATTAGGAAACACAAACAAAACTCATCTGCTCCAACCAACAAGACAAAAAATGATGGATATACAACACTGGAAGTTCATGCATATATTTTCTATATCATAAGAATGCTTCTTGTTTTTCTTTATCCGCCCCGTACTTATTAATTCGTTCCAGTTCTACTCTAGGGGTGGAGAAATTAGCCGGGGTGAATGTACATAAAAATAAGTCCCTAGCACTTCATCCCTGACGGGAGTCTACTATGGAAATACCTTTACAGAATACATTCTTACATCCCCAGAAATTTTAATACAGGAATTCTTATATTGAAAAGTTCTATAATTCATCTAGTCCTACCCTTCAAACACTGTCCGACTTCTTCCCATCATATTTTGGGTCACCCTGATATTTTTACTCGTGTCCCATGTTTGACAATGTGGCCGTTCTTTCATTTGCAGTCATGGCCAAACCATTACAACTGGAGCTAATCCACTACCAGTCTGGAGGAGTGAGGTTTAAAGGTCGTGTCTGTCTGCAGACCTTACCTCTTCTTGTTGTTTACATGCTTGCCTTCGCTAGATATCTTATTTCTGAGGTATAGATTTGGCTTATGGCAGCACAGATGTCTCACATTCATAAGTCAAAACTAGTATAAATGTGAAGTGATGACTTGACTTGGTCGATTCTCTTCTACCATGGAGTGTAGAGGTTTATTTTTTTTTTGGGGCTTATAGTTTCTACAGGATAGTAGCTGGCCTGATGCTCAACCTTCAATAATTGTCTCTTATTGCATGCCTGGTATGTTAGTGGTACTATTCTTTGCTCCATTTTCAAGGGTCCCAGTTACATATAGGTGTATATGAGTTGGTGTCCCATCAAACAATAGACCTTTTAATCTTTTCTAGTCATTGTAAGAAAATCTGAAGTAATTTACCATCATGTTAAGCTGTTAATACCTCAATAGCTAAATTTATAAATAACTGATTTTAAACACGATGTTCACGATAATGTAAAACTGCAAGGTATAATTTAGTGACCAACTTCAATGAAAGACAAATCTTTTAGACATCGAGAAAACAGGTAAGATCTATGACAAAGAACAAGCAGAAGACAAAGATGGTAGATCTTGGTTGACATGACCAGAAGGTTGAGAAAGCCAGAAATAATTGTAGTCTTGGTGAAAGGGTTGGAAGAGATTCTAGAAAGTTCCATTCAGCTATAAATTACAAAATGGCTACTGTTGCATAATCTTTGGCTTGTTGTTAGTTGTCCATCGCAAGCGATGATGGCAACATCAGACACTTTTGTCTTGATCGTATAACCTGCACTGTATTTTGATTATAGTGAGGAAGCAACTGCGCTGGTCATGAATTTCACTCTCTAATCCTGAGCTACCTTGGACCAGTTGCAAGACATAAATCAAGACAACTGGAATAACTCAGGATACAGTCTGGTCCCACCTGAGATGAGGGGTTGCTTGAAACTTGCGGGATTCATTCACACACAGTTTTCATTCATCGCTTTGAGAGGCGAGTGCCTTACCTCTCAACTACAACTGCTCGAAATAATCAATAAATAATCATTCTTTTTTTTAAATTTTATTAGACAGTCATGTTGGTGTCAACTCTTCTAATTGTGTTACCTGGTACAACCAACTACCCCCCCCCCCCCCCCCGGATCAATGACACTAGGTATAACTCATCTGGATCCCAGGTAGCCAATCACAACAGACCACTGGAATCGTCGAACTATCTTGTAAAAGGTGACTTCTCCTGAACACCTTCAGAAAACAAGTTATTCACTTTTCCAATACTGAATCATATCTCAGAACTGGTGTTTTGTTTCTAGAGCTTTCTTCCAACTCTGAAAGAACACTCCATACTAAGCAGACTTTCGACTTGTATGAATGGTGGGATCTGTAATGTTATAAGTTGGAGAGTCTTTTATCCTAGGGGGGTTATTAAAACGTGACTAATGAGCATTATACATGGGTCTATCAAACTCATCATGTTAAACAAATGGATGGGATCAAGATGCTGAGCAGCGCATGAGCTGCAGTGGTCAGCGACCCATAGCTGACTGCTAGCATCAGGGCCAGCGAACCAGAGCTGCCAAGACCCTTCTACACCTCCAAGTGGTGATCCTGGATAACAGGCTGCAGCAGGGCAGACTGGCTAAGGAGAAGGGATCGAAGAGGGAATGCTAACCCGGTACTCAAAAAATGCTTGCTGAAGTCGGATGTGTTGGACCGAAAGGTGCAAATATCGCAGTCAAGCTGTAAACTAACACACAACGCATTCCGTTCTCTGGACTACATTCTGCTACTTAAGCCCTTTCAGGGTTTGGTAGTGGGAGATTGAGAACGAACGAAGAAGAAGAAGAAGAAGAAGAAACAAATGGATACAGAAACCACCCCAACTAGAGCGCAGCAAGTGTTGGTACAAAGAGTGCACATGCACTGTTGGGACTATGCTGTATTCGGAGCAACAATGAGACAAGAAGACACTGGACAAAACAATGGATGACAATGATATTCACCTGAGTCGTGGCTTCCCATATCACCATGCTTCATGTTAACCAGCAGCTGGCCCAAATTGCTGAGCAGACCTAGATTCAGATATCTGCCATTTGCAACAAACTTCTTCACAAGGAACCTGATCTTCTCATCTTGTGATTTAGGCTCTTCCAACGGCTTTCCATTCTCTCCAGTGACCGGTACTTGGTTCAGCTGCTGCTTGAGGCTTGTCAGAATAACATTTGCTTGTCCCGTCAGGGGGTCACCAAGGATAGATGGCTTAGGTCCTGACTTCTGCTGTTGGAATGGGGACAGTTATTTCTGAATAGTCTCATCTCATTTCGCCATCTTAACAACTTCAAAGCCTATAAAATAATTGCTTAATAACTGAACTATTCCATAGAACTTTTACATAGACTCACAAATGTTCTTAAAATGTTGCAGAGTTGATCAATCAGCTAAGGGAAAGTTACATAAAAAGTGTTATGAATTTTAGAAATGTTGTGTACAAATATTTGACTTTCATAATAGAAATCCTGTAAAATTCAACAATTTGGAAACATTTGCAAATTATTTCCTGGAATTTTCCAACTTTTATGCTTCACTAAAATGTGCTTTTTGTGGAAAATTTAGGCAATGTAAAATGAATAGTGCTGTAACACTACACTAATCACACTGAAAATGACTGCACACAATTAGGTGAAGCTGTTAGATATTCTTCCAGCATTGATTACCTACATTTGAAAGTCAACATAAGAAACGTCTTCATAGCCTGATGCTGAAAGGCACAAGCAGTTCAAAAAAGTGAAAAGAAGAAGATACATCATATAGCTGAGCGTATGACTTGCCAGTAAAGATATGTTTATAATTTGTCTGATTAAGAAATATGTATTTGTTAAAATAATACACATCACCACAGAGCATTTGATTAATTAAATAGATCTAGAACATTTATAGACTACACCAAGGCCTTTGACTGCGTAAAACATCAACAAATGTGGAACATTATGAAAGATATGGGCTTCCCAACACATCTGGTTCAACTAATAAAAACCCTCTACAGGGTGCAGCAAGCAGTCGTCATAATACATGGTGAAACCTCAGATTGGTTTGAGATTCACGAGGTGGTTAGACAGGGCTGCATTCTTTCACCATACCTGTTCAATATATATACGCAGAAAACATTATCAGGAATGTAAAGGCAGATCCAATTTCTACAGACTTCGATCCTTTCACAATAGGGGGAAAGGAGATATCAGAAATACAATATGCAGATGACACAGTTTTGCTCTCAAACAGCATCAAGTGCCTAGAACAAATAATTACATCAGTCCAGAAACATAGTGAAACCCAGAATCTCTACCTGAATACAAAGAAAACAAAGATAATGACAACTGATAAGACAAAACTCCAACCTAAAATCGAGATAGCTGGCGAAGAGATTGAAAATGTTGCACATTTTTAATGTCTGTGATCAATACTGAACAACAATGGAGACTGTACAAAGGAAGTACAAAAGACGACTGACTATGGCAATGCAGAAGATAAGGAGTATACAGAACCTATGACATAGATAAGGAGTATACAGAGCCTTTGACATAATACAAACAAAGAACTAAAACTAAAGATCCTCAGAACATGCATTTTTCCTGTGGCAACCTGGACATGTGAAACATGGACGATTACAAAAGCAATAAGAGCGAAGATCTGTGCTTTTGAAACATAGTGCTACAGAAGAGTCCTGAAAATTCCGTGGACAAAGAAAGAAACAAACAAATCCATCCGACAAGACCTGAATGTAGAGCAGAATTGGCTCATAAATGACGTAATGACCCAAAAACAGGTTTTTTGGACACGTCAAACAACACAAACGGACTGGAGAGAGTGGTTATGGAAGGCATGATCACTGGGAAGAGAGGCAGAGGCCAACCAAGAAAATGATGGACATCAAGGAGATGCTGGATTTGCCCTTGGAGCAGGCCAGAAGACTGGTAAAAGAGTTTCCTACAGACAGGCTGTCATAAGAGCGACATTCTGCAAAGGACATGTTACATGATAATGAGATCATCTGACTAAATTAATAGGTCTAGAGCATTTGACTAAAATAAATAGGTCTAGAGCATTTGACTAAAATAAATAGGTGTAGAGCATTTGACTAAAATAAATAAGTCTAGAGCATTTGACTAATATAAATAGGTCTAAAGCATTTGACTAAAATAAATAGGTCTAGGGTATTTGACTAAAATAAATAGACCTAGAGCATTTGACTAAAATAAGTCTAGAGCATTTAACTAGAATAAATAGGCCTACAGCATTTGACTTGAATAAATAGGCCTAGGGCATTTGACTAAAATAGGCCTAGAGCACTTGACTAAAATAGGTCTAGAGCATTTGACTAGAATAAATAGGCCTAGAGCATTTGACTAAAATAGGCCTAGAGCATTTGACTAAAATAGGCCTAGAGCATTTGACTAAAATAAATAGGTCTAGAGCATTTGACTAAAATAAATAGGTCTAGAGCATTTGACTAGAATAAATAGGCCTAGAGCATTTGACTAAAATAGGCCTAGACCATTTGACTAAAATAAATAGGTCTAGAGTATTTGACTAAAATAAATAGGTCTGGAGCGTTTGACTAAAATAAATAAATCGAGCATTTGACTAAAATAAATGGGCCTAGAGCGCTTGACTAAAATAAATAGGTCAAGTGTTTGACTAAAATAAATAAGTCTAGAGAATTTGACTAAAATAAATAGGTCTAGAGCATTTGACTAGAATAAATAGGTCTAGAGCGTTTGACTAAAATAAATAGGTCTAGAGCGTTTGACTTAAATAAATAGGTCTAAAAATAAATAGGTCTAGAGCAATACAATATCCTCGACTTCAGTCCGGCGGGTGTGCCGTATGCTAGGTAGTCAACAATGTCCTGTATACAGTGCAATCTTTCGCCGTATCGTACCAATTCGGACCCAGGTCTTTCAGCAGGCCATCTCACCGTCGTATGGGTGGACGGCGATCTGTTGAAGCCACGTGTTTCGGGGACGGCCTCTCCTGTGCTTCCAGTCAGCTGGTTGGATACCATTAGCACTCGAACTGCCTTGAGAAGGATCAGGTGAGCTTCCTCAGGAATAGGCAACGACGGTTCAGGACTTCTGATACAGTTGGGAGGTTAGTCATAGTAGAGACCTAGACATTTCATACGAGATCGTACCAACCAATTCCAACAATACGCCGCTCATTGCGCACGTGAAAAGACTCGAGTCTTGAGATGTCCTTTTTCAGCAGAGCCCAGGTTTCAGCTCCATACATTAGCACTGACATCACACACGACTGGTAAATACGCAGCTTTGAACGAAGGGATAATTTACTATTGTTCCACATGTGGCCGAGGTCATTCATCACCAAAGCAGCGAAGCCAATCAGTCTAGACATATCTGAGCTACTGTGTCCGTCAGATGACATTGTGATTCCGAGATAAGAAAATTCATTTATGGTCTCCACTGTGTGACCATGAACTGCTATGTTCTGGGACCTTGTATCAGAGCCAAGATACTGAATTTTGGTCTTCACCCACGAGATTGATAGTCCCATATTTGGAGCTGTACAATCCAGATACTCAAGAGACTTGCAGCGCTGTGCTATCAGGACTGTCATCCACGTAGACGAGGTCAGTTATGCATGTTAGGTCAATAGTAATTCCATGGTGCTGAGGCAGTCCACGAGCCAGTCAACAGTCCAACAGAAGAGATCGGGAGCATGGACGCAGCCCTGTCTGACCCCCGTAGATGTTGGGAATCTTTCAGAGAGTGCCCCCAAGACGGATTCTGGCACCAGTATTCGTACGCAACGCTTAATCAAGTCTAGAAGCAGAGCAGGAGTTCTAATGCCTTACATGGCCTTCCACAGCGCCGATCTGTCCACCGAGTCGAATGCCGCCTTCAAGT
This sequence comes from Ariolimax columbianus, assembly GCA_036924085.1. Classification (NCBI taxonomy): domain Eukaryota; kingdom Metazoa; phylum Mollusca; class Gastropoda; order Stylommatophora; family Arionidae; genus Ariolimax; species Ariolimax columbianus. The sequence continues at coordinate 80,648,688 of JAVGWX010000010.1, forward strand.
CCACATACGCAGCGCAAAGGGGGCGAGTAAATGTGAGCTGTAACTCTGCCAAAAGACGGAGCGCGAGGATGGCATCCACTGTTGATCGACCTGGCTTGAAACCTGACTGATGTGGGCGATGTTTTGAGACCAGCAGCGGTTTCAGTCGGGCCAACAGCACGTGAGCGAATACCTTACCTGGAACTGAAAGCAGCGTTATTGGCATATAATTGTTGCAGTCATTGCGGCTACCCTTTACTTTGTAAAGGGCGACAACTATCCCATCACGCCAATCGGCTGGAACACTTCCCGTCCTCCAGACTTGAAGGAAGAGGTGGTGTAGAGCAGATCTGATAGGCATATTTCAGCAGTTCCGGCAGGATGAGATCGGGGCCCACGCACATCCATCTTTAAGCTTGCGTATGGCTGTCTGGACTTCTTGCCAGAGTTGGAGGGTCAGTGCTAGAGTGTGGATCGGGATGCGTTGCTACAGATTCATCATCCAGGTCAAAGTAGGCCATGGCTGGTGGACGGTTCAAGGCAAGCATGTAGTGTTCACCCAACCTAGCCACCCCTTCTTCATGCGTTGTCAGGGTCAGCCATCTGACTTGTTCACAAACTCGACACTGTCATGAGCCTTCTTCTTACCTCCAGTGCGGAGAAGCTTTATGGCCTGGTAGGCGGGCCTGAGGTCGTTAGAATAGAGACAAACTTAGACCGAATCAGCAATGTCACTGAAGAAATGTTTCCTGTTGACTCTTGCTACAGCGAGGAAACGACTTTGTTGCCGTCGGCGTTCGACAAGGTCATTGCGGAGCCTGGCAGCTTTCTTTTGAAGTATTATGTCGTAGGTGGTGTCATAGAGCCAGGGTTGACATTTTGGTTGTTGTGATCTTTTGATAAACTTGGCCAGATCACATAAGGCGTATTTTATGGTAGACCATGCTGCCTCCGGGTCATCTGGGAGGGGGTCCGCAGCAGCGAGGTGATACCTGACAGTATTGAGGTATTTCTCTGCAGTACTCAGGTCGAGTTTGGGAAGCTGGACATTAATTTGAGCATTTGACTAAAATAAATAGGTCTAGAGCATTTTATTGAATCAAATAAGTCTAGAGCATTGACTTAAATGAATAGGTCTAGAGCATTTGATTATAATAGGTCTAGAACATTTGACTGAATACAACAGGTCTAGAACCTTTCACTAAATTAAATAGGTCTAGAGCACTTGACTGAAGATAAATAGGTCTGGAACATTTGACTGAATACAACAGGTCTAGAACCTTTCACTAAATTAAATAGGTCTAGAGCACTTGACTGAAGATAAATAGGTCTAGAACATGTTCATCATCAGGTGGCTCGTTGGTTAAAGACCATCCATTTCTATCACGTGTCGTTTACCAACTCTGAATATATATGCCATAGAACATATTACTGAACTAAGTAGGTTTAGAACATTTGAAAAGGTAAATTGGTCAAGGACATTTAACTAAAGATAAATTGGTCTATAGCATTTGATTGAAGATAAATAGGCCTAGAGCACTTAAGTCAAGATAAAGTAGTATTTGGCATTTTATTGAAGATTAATAGGTCTAGAGCATTTGATTGAAGATGAATAGGTCTAGAGCATTTGACTGAAGATAAATTGTGTCTATAACATTTGATTGAAGATAAACAGGTCTAGAGCATTTGACTGAAGATAAATAGATCTATAGTATTTGACTTGAAAGTAAACTTTTAAGTTGCCAAAACAAATTATATAGAGATGTCACAGAAATACTGCAGCAAATAAGTTAAATATATGCAAGGACTGACTGAGTTAAATTACCTCAGTAAATGAATGCTTGTTACTGGACACCAAAACAACAACCTGCCAGCTCTTTCTCAGAATCATATTGGACAGCCACGCTGTCTACATATACCCTGACAGTTGGTAACATGGACAACAACAAGAGGAGAAAAGCACATGAGCATATTGATGCAAAACCTGGATATTTAAATAAGGGGATTCACCTGAAAGAAAGTGTGTTCCAAAATGGGAACTGTTAGAGAGTTCATAAAAAGATTGACTGCTAACAAACACATTTTTTACATTTCTCACTCAGGGATAATGATTTTTCCCACTTCTGTGTCAGACAGTGGAATGAACATGTGCAATAACAAACACAAACCATTGAAATATTTCTTGGTAACATAAGGTGCAGACAGGCACAAAAAGAGATACAAAATAAATACAGTCAGGTACTCAAATATGCTTTAGAAGAGGTCATGATTATGACAAGTCTTCACTATAGCCAAGTGATATCAAATAGTTGAAGAGCTTACTTCACTTCCATCTTGTTCACTAAGTGTGTTCAGCTGTTTGGCCAGTACTCCGGTGAACTGTAGGAAAACCATTGAAACATAATGTATGTGATACAGACAAAACCTGACCTTTTCATTAAAGCTTTCAAAATATGTTGAATAACGGCAATATTTAAGTTCACTTTTCAATTCAAACGTAACGTTATGTCACATTCAGCAGAACTAACATTACATTTAGCAGAACTGATATTACATTCAGCAGAACTGACATTACATTCAGCAGAACTGACATTACATTCAGCAGAACTGATATTACTTTTAACAGTGTTGACAATACATTCAGCAGAACTGATACTACATTTAGCAGAACTGACATTACATTTAGCAGAACTGACAACACAACACTCTGGGCAGACCCACAGTTTCTTCCAGCGGAATTTTAAAGGTTGTTTTTTTTGCGTTCGCCTTATTTCTCAAATCCCCAAGGCGGTGTGAGTTGCACTGTGGTTTTTTATTTGCGCCTGTCGGCCCAGTGCATCCGACTTCAGCATGAATTTATGTAATGGTCTGCTTCCTCCTGCATTTTCTAAGGGTTTGCTTCCCCGGGGTAACGGCCGGTGCTGTGATGGGGATCGAACCCAGCACCTTTTGGTTGTAAGCCGTGTCACTTAACCACTAGCCCACGCCATCCCCGTTTAGAGGTTTGAATACTGATGGTTGATGCAAGCAGCTCACTGATTGTATACAATGGTGTAATGATTTAAGAGCAGTACTCTGCCAACTATGCCAGCAGTCTGCACCAAAAAGGGTAGTGGTGCAGTGGGTTCCATCCCACTGCAACATCCAAGGCAATGAGGAGGCAGACAGACTGGCAAAAGAAGGTGCAAGACTACCACAACCAGATACTAGTATGACATACGAAGAGTCAAAACGGCTTATTAGAGCTAGATACATGACCAAATGGGAAACCGAACATACTGGATACACAAAAAACTATGCCTATTACCAGTTGAACAGAAGAGAGCAGGTCGTGGTCTTCAGACTTCGCACTGGCCACAATAGACTTAGGTACCACCTATTCAACAAATTGAAGATAGGTGGCACCAACGAATGCCCTTGTGGTACCGGGAAAATGACCGCTGAGCATTTGCTGCAAAACTGCCCGACATACGAGGATCAGAGAGAGCAGATGTGGCCATCACCAGTGGCAACACTAGACAAGCTCTATGGCAGTGTCGACAGCCTCAGGATGACCGCTGCTTTTTTCGAAAAAATAAAGGTTGATGTCTGACTGCGTACGAAGAAGAAGAAGTATACACTGGTGGATCCCTTCTTACAATTTCCCCTAACTGCACAATCTACAAATCATTTAAACCTCCTTCAGTCAGTTAATCACTGATTCACCGATTACAATGCCATCATCTAAAATAACATGTTCCGCCGTACAGCTCAGACATACAAAGGACAATAATTATAACAAAGAATTAACATAAGCTCATTTCAAAGAATCAATCAATCAAAACCTTTTCAGCTTCCTGTAGAGCTTAGGTCTTCAATAACTCATGCCATGTGATCAAACGTTGACCTGTCTGTATCTGTTAAAGTGTTTGTGGCTCTAATGACATGCCTGGCAGGTTGCAGTGTTGCTATTCTTTGCTCCCCTGTTAGGCTCCACTAACTATTCAAAGAATATGAGAACTAATATGGTGAAGCAAAATAATAATTGTGGTAAAATTAAACAAATACCAGTGCGACAATATACAAGGGGAAAATCGTGAAAAAAAATGGATTGTCTGATGTAATTTGATTGAGTGTGTCCTCCAAGTAGAACCGGATACCAGAACTGCCTGGCTATAGTGCCAGAAGAAAGGTGAAAGACAGGCTGGCCTAAAACAACTTGACAGAGAACCATAGAATCATAAACATAAATCATGAAACATAGCTAGGCCACTGTACAAAGGAATGCAACAGACAACATCATGCATGATGGTCACTGACGTCCTTGTCAGTCATTGACCAAGGCAGCAAGCAAAACTATGCAGAAAGATGGGGCAACATTTGGCCGATGGTCCATTCTTTAAAGGGACAGAAGAATGCAAAAGGACTGTGCCAGAAAGATACGAAGGGATGTATAACTTAATAAGAACAAACTTGGCATGCTAAGGTACACAATGGTAAGTATAATAGTTAAAGTATGAGGAACTTATCACAATTCTTGCCTACCTTTGACTTCATAAGAGACAAAATGTCATTAAAACGGGTCACCCCCTCCTTACATGAAGCATGCAATAAAGCACTCTCATGAGGGGCGGTTACTGTATCAATTCAATTGACATGAGGTTGCTAGCTTTAGTCACATTTTACAATACACTTGAACAGTTAGTGCCTTAAGATTATAAATAAATCTATTAACAAAGATGATGTGGCATGATGCCTCACTTGCCTGCTCTTTCTTGGATCCCTGGATGTGAAGGGCTAACATCACCAGTAGGCCTAGCTGCATGTTAGGGTTCATCATTGGACTAAGTGGCAGTGATGGTGCTGGACCTAAAAGACCTGTGTGAAAGACAGGGCTAATCTGCTCAAAGATTTTACAGCAATCAGTTTCATATCACTGTATGGAATAAGCATCAATGTATGAAAAGGACTCTCAAAGGAAGCCAAGAAGAAGAGGTTTTTGTTTAATCCTAAATGTGTTATGATGCATTTATATATACTTGGAACTTCCTAGTAGCAGAAGCATAGGAAGTGCAAACCAGACTACGTGTACCAAATCAGAGGCTAATTTACTTTCTTTGATGTGAAGTTATCAAAACGATACTGTAATGTTTAAAATGTATGTTCACTTTCTTATCTCCAAATTTGTGTGTTCTTTTTCTGTGTCTTATTTTTATGTTTGTTGTAAAAATATTTGCTAAATGTAGTTTTTGTTTCACCTTTCAAAAGCTCCTTTTTTTTCCTTTGATGACCCTCTAATGAGAAGGCAGAAAGTCAAAGCAGTGAAATGTATTTTCAACAGAACAAATGTTAATCTCAAACAAAAATATGAAGAAACACACAGCAACAGTATTAACATTTACATGAAACACAATAAAAACAGAACACTATGAATGTATAAAACAAACATTAACACAAAATGCAGGTTTGACACATTTAAAGACAGAAAATGTCCCCTCATGAAAGCACCACTGATGGAATGAAAAGAATTTTAAAGTCCTGAACAAAATCTGAAAGTCGGATTTTCTCCTTGGCAGTCGGTATACAGCTCTGAAGATGACGAGAAACACTGTATATCTAAAATAGGATATGCAAGAGAGTTGAAAAGACTGAACTTCTGTCAGATATACAGTCACACATACCGTCACCTAAACACAAAAAGAGTCGCACTGCCAGCAATGTAGTTCATATGCTCTACACAGCGTTCTCTTAAAAAGAGACACACTATTGTCTCACACCAGTAGTGATTTCAAAAGTAAGGTGTGTATTCTTTCTCCTGTTAATTAACATCTACATGGACAAAATCGAATCAGAGACTGGTAAAATTGAGACATCTTAAGCAGAACAGAATACACGAGTTGCTCTTTGCAGATTATCAGTGTTTGCTATACGACGATGAAAATATACCGCAAAACCATATGAACGCTCTTGCGACTACCTGTGCTAAATACAATATGCGAATTAGCAAGAACAAAACAGAAACTATGATGATCAGTAGGACACCTGGGCCACTCAAGATAAGCGTAAATGATATTGCTCTTCAACAGGACCATGAGTTCAAGTATTTGGGCAGTATTTTTTCGGCAGACAATATGGTCAACAGGGAAATCGAGACTAGGTGTCAGAAAGCATCTACTGTGCCTTATCAGCTGTTCCCACTGCTTAGACACCCGAGCTTTAGTTTGGTAACAAAGAAACAGCTGATAAACAGTATATTTATGCCGACTCTGTGCTACCAGTGCCAAACATGGCCTCTGTCCAGGGTTGCGTGAGAACAGAATTCTGACATGTGGAATGAAGTATTTGAGGATGGTCATCGGGTGTTACCAGGAGAGACAGAATATGGTACAACGACATTCAAAGTATGGTCGGCACTTCGTTTTGTGCCGAATACATTTCCAGGCAGAAAATAAGTTGGTTTGGTCATCTCATGAGAATGCACCCTCATCATCTTCCACTGATGGCTTACAGCGTTGGTAGATCTGGCTACAGGGCAAGGGGTGCCACGGGGCAGGTGGATAGGTGACAGAGTGATTGTGCAGAGACACGGGTTCATATTGACCGACGCAACGCACTTGGTGCAGGATAAACGACTTAAGCTCCCCACGACACGCAATGGCACAAGTGGAAAGAAAACTAACTAACTCTCTTAAGGAGCGTGAAAGCCTCAGAACTGATCATCCAACCACCAGCTGGTTCAGCAGCATTCAATTTCAGCTTGTTTTCTTTAGTTCCAAGGACTGGTAGCTTAATAATATCATACGTGATTTCAGACTTCTTATCATGTGGTGGGATATGGGGAGATGATAAAGAGAAAGAAAAAAGTGAGAGAGTGATAAACAAATAAAAGAAGCAGAAGAGTTGGAGGACATCGTTTAATTAAAATTGGGGGAGAAAAAACAAACTATAAAAGTCACAATATACTAACAAAAATATAAAAAGGATAAAAATATTTTCAATTTTTTAAAAACATGTGAGCCCTATGTGGATCCTACTTGAAGAAGAAAAAGTAGGGCCATTGTAACCTACCATGCATGTTGTATGAGGTGCCTAATGAGGGCTGTTCATGGGAACTTTATAACATCATGTATAACAAAGTGCTCTTGGAACCACCACTGTAAAAGTAAATAAATGCTTTGGTGTGTGTTTTCTAAGTGGTGGCCTCATGCTCCTTTTGGAGAATAAAAGAGTCAGGATGATGATAAAGATGGTGTATAACTAAGACTTACTATTTGTCTGTCTCTGGCATTAGTAGTTATCCTCAATTGTAAGTTATATCAAACACAGGTGTACTAGAGAAATTGTAAGGCTAGCTGATTTATGACAGGTACTGGAAATCTACTTGGTGTTGGGAAGAGCTTTTCTGACATTGTTTACAAATGGGAGCTGAGATGAGAGCAAACAAAATCTGAAGATGAAAAACTGCTAGGGCAGCTAGCTTAGAGCTCTGAAGACAGACGAGAGATAGACAGAAGAAATAAAGGTGGCATCACTCAATTCAGCCAGACTAATTAGTAATGGCATCAAAGGTAGACAGTACAAAAAAGCCACAACACTTGTTCATCCAGCAGCATCGGGAAGACAGACGAGGGACAGACAGAAAGCTGAAGAGTGTAACAACAAAAATCTAGTTGTTGCTTGGTTGATTTGTGCGTGGTGAGGGTCTCTTAAGTATGTTAGTTGAGTCTATGAAACAGAATGCTGGTTTTGATGTGTGTAAGTGCAGAGTGTTTGAGGTTGTGTGTGTGTCAACCAATTTCAAATCTACCATAGGGATTGAGCCTTGCAAAGGAAGAGGATGAATTCACTTTGTGCGCCCAGAAACTCATGTGCCTGGCCCTGAAAGAATTCACAACACTACATCAATAATACAAAAATATCTTACCATCTGCACTAAAATGCACCAAGAGAATCTGTTCTACTTTGATTTTAAGAAGAATGAGACAGAAAATGATAAACCAGTGACAATTAAAACAATTACAGCAGTACAAATAAAAAAAACAACAAAAACAATAACTGAGTAGTGACAAGTTCACACATGTCTAATGGAAGCAAAGATTTTGAATAAGCAGAAGTGAGCACTCTCTCTCTCTCACTCTCTCTCTTTCTCCGCAAATTAATTTTAACAGAGGAACAACAATAACAAAAATCCAAAACTCAACTTCCATTTGCAAATGATAAAATCATAATACAAGAATAAGAGGAAACTAAGGCATATAAGAGAATCCAGTAATGAAATCATAAATGCTGGAAGCTCATGGTCATGATTCTCTCTTAACCCTTTACACCCTAATGTTGTCATTGCGTTGACAAAATGTCCCTAGACCCCATTACACTTAACTCCGGTAGGGGAAATACCATTATTGTAGAATCAATAGAATCATTATTGCACAAAACTTAACTTCCACATTTTTAACTTCCGTTTGATATTATTAAAGTTTCATTTGAGACCAAACTGCAGTCCGTATTATTTCTATACGGACTTTTACAAGTTTTCAAAGTTTGCCTTCAGTCTTTAAGATATTCTCTTCTGCTTTTTATTTAATATCATATATATATATACACACGGAAAGGAGTTATCTCAATGTGCTTAGGCGCAGCAATTGCATTTCCTGATTTGAGGCTTAGGGTGTAAAGGGTTAAACCTTTACCATGAAATCAAACTTTTAAGGCTGATATAGATTTCCTTTCCACGAGCTGCTAACTTTGTACCATTGAATCTAGTGAATTAAATTCAGCCAGTCCCCATTTTTGTGCTTTCAATTTATGTAAATTTGAATTATGTCACTAATCCCTTTCTTCTAAGTATCTTATGTTTTAATGTGATCTGGCAGTAAAGAAAATTCCCAGAATTCTGCCAAGATCTACCACAGAAGCAATAGGAGTATTGTATCCAGTCAAAGCCCCACCAAAAACACATTGTGCATCTTTCATTTACCAATTTGTCACCACGGAATGTCCATATGTGTTGCCTGTGTGTTGTATTTTACCATTTACAAATGTCGAAATAGCCCCCGTAATTTCTTCCAATGCAACTTAACGAAGAATGCTAAAAACATTTGTAGTGATGTGACGTGTTCTGTCTGCCAAGGTACCTACATGAGTTAGAAATCCAGTTATGGAATACAAGGCCACGCAATTCTCTCATTGTGCACAGAGAACGTGGCAAAGAAGAAAACATGCTTGACTAAGGTGGCTTTTAGAAAGAAGAAGAAGGAATAGAACTGTCAATATATAAATAATGCCCGAACAAAATTTATGTTCAACTTGGTGTTAATTTTTAATGTATGTCAGCCAGTATTTATTTGACTAAAACGTATTTGGGACACTTCCATTTCACACCGTTCCGTTCAACCCCCATTTTTCAAGACCATCTAATGACACTTCCATCCCATTGTGCAGTTTTCTAACAACAAACAAAGCTATTGCTAAGCCATCTATCCTATTTCTGATGTTCAGCAAGGGGTCTGATAAATGAACAAAAGCAGTCTCCTTTGGTATTGCTGTGAAGTGTAAGGGCTATGTATATATTTCACTGTGGATAGAAAAAATATATGCCTTACAGAGATTCAAACCTGTCTCCAGACAATGCGACCAGAATCCCAACAGCTAATTCTCACACTCTTCTCTTAAAAACATAACCCTCACACTATTTGGGGACTCACTGCACATCGATTTAATAATACATTCTGTCTATTTGTTTTCTTAACAATGAAACAATAAAAGGGATAAACAAATTTAGACTAACAACTGTTTTCAAATACATTTTTATGACAACAACTTGATCAGTTAGTCAAAATAACCTGTTCTACCCATTCAGTTAACTCTGTACAGTCCCATTATGTAGACATCAGTGACACGAAAACACCAATTATAACCAGATACGGTAAAAATCAGTACCTAACACCGGTGTTTCAATGTTTAGTTTAGAGCTGACGTTTTCATATTTAGACTGACCAAAAGTATGGCGGAATATGCAGCTTTTGTAATGTAGAGTTATTTTCCTCCGATCTATATTTACAAATGTCATAACTTTTTAATTTGTCGCATTCTGCAAAATGGATATAGTATTTCAATGAATAAAAAATTACTCATTATTTGATCAGGCTAACGATCATGCATCTGGGTTATACTTCGATATTCAATATGCCCGATTTAGACTTTGATACAAAGGACAGTGAACGTGGTAATGTTTTAGAAGGGATAAAAGCAAAAATGTTAACGTATTGTGAGTAAAATTACAATTTATGCCATTTCCCCATTCACTGTAATGACATTTAACGCATCATACATATTTTTAAATTATGAATACTTCAAGACATAGATAATTTAATTACCTATCTTTATATCATAATTTTAGCTCAATTTGTTTAACCTTTACCAAACCTCCGTCACTTCAAAGCGACAAAGTTACAGCAAAGCGACGGCCGTTCTAATCATTTATAACCAAACAGTGCTACTGTAGACATCATCTGAACATATTACTCATTTGATTGTAGAGAGTTCGACTTCCATCTTGTGTGGTTTAAAAACAAAGGCGATTTTGATATTTGTTTTAGACTTGTGGAAATTATTTCTTCTGTTTTTCACTTGGATTTAAAGAGTCCCCCATTATTGAGAATGGAAAGCTTTTGCAATGAATATTTCTGAGGTAGATCTGTTTAGTTTGTTTATGTAGATACTTTAATCATGTTTATAGTGAAACTGACAGATATGGCCATTCGTAAACATAGATAATCTGTTTACAGTGGAATTATTTTTTTTTCAAGTAAGGAACACCAATGTTTGTACTGTTTTTCCAACACTTTCACCTTCATCTACTTGTATCTAAGAAACTAACACACACACAACAATAACATTAACACCAACAAGTTCTTTATTCAGTTATGTCTCTACACACAACAATCAAATCATATATATAGACAGAAAAATAAAAAGGTTACAGGCTCTCAAAGTCAACAACATAGTAAAACGCGACGTGCTGAAAAATAATGTGGCTGCAGGGAAAATTGCATCAATTTTTGATGTGGTGTGTTAAGGTTAATATTAATGAGTTTTATTTTATTTAAAAAACTATATCATATACAGAGCTGTGGCACTTGTCTCAAATTTGGAAAAAAACAAATTCGGCGGGACTGTAAAGAGTTAAAAAGAAGCAATTGCTACACATTGAAATATTGATAATATAAAAGCATGTGGGAAAAGTGAACACGAGATGACTGACCAAAGGAAGCAGATTTAACGTCTGCACCTGGAAGAGTTGGTGAAAAATAGGCTGTGAATAACTTGTTTATAACAACGAACTTTAAATATTACAAATATATTGTGTATATATTTCTTAATGATTATAAGCTGAATAAATAAATAGCTATATACGGTTCATATATTTCATTGTCATAACAGCATTTTACAAGCAAATCCCTCCCAAAGTGAATTTTTTGTAAAGTTGAGTTGTAATAATGCATGAACAATTATTGGTTTGGTGTTACCTGGTTTATTTTCAGGGGACATCATCTGCGACACATATGCCTGTTGCAGCTCTCCAAGTACAGAAGTAAAATCACCCATTACTGAGGATTTTACAAGGGAAACATATTTTCTAAATGCTTAAAATATACCATGTTTGTAATTTATGTTGCTACTTTGTTGCATTTTTTATACAAGTGCTGATTCTTACAGATTGTACCATTCATGTAGTTGTTGTCGTTGTTTGCGAATGCCCACAATGAGTAGGTTACTCTTTTGTACGCCCTGAAAAGGATGTTAAGTGGCAGGTTGCAGTAGCTTTCCTCACATCCTGAGCATGCCGATGAAGGTGGACCGCCGAGGTCCTCCAGGCGGTTGTGCTATGCTTGGCTTCATCTGTGTCACTCACTACTACAGGGATTACGTCGATCCCTCACCTCGTTAGCCAGGCTGTCATGAAAACAGTCTGTTTCCAGGAGGACTACTAGGAAGCCGAGCTGAGGGTCTTGGCCAGTATGTTTTGTCTGACCCTGACTAACATGTCTGATCTGTATATTTTCCCAGACCAAACGTTAGTTTTTCTCCCCACCATTCATGTAGTCCCCACACTTAACCCTTTGAATCCTGGCCACACAATCTATCAAATTTTTCTCTATGCTCCTGAGAAATTACTCACACTTTAGAGGAAAGCTATTTACTTCGTCAACATCTTGTGTTAAAATGTAATTATTATATTTCAAATTGACTGGTCATCTTCAATGCTTGGTATGCCAGTAGATCGTGGAATATATTTACTGCAGATCATCTTGGGTTAAATTTGCTTGGGCATCCCCCCCAAACAGCCCCCAAATACTTGAGAACACTTTCAACAACTTGTTCTGTTGTTAGTCTTTAAGAACAGCCGTATGCCAAATTTTCAAAATGCCTTTCTATTGCAAATGATGCTTCAATGTGTGCGACGCCATTTTTTTTTATTTCCAGAAATGTGTGTACTGTGTCACTATATTATGACCAAGATCCAAACAGCACAGCCCAGAATACGTTCTAAAATAATGATTCATTCATCACACCGAAAAAATGGGTGGCTCTGGGAATGGCTGACACTGATATTTGGGTGTCACAGATCAAAGCATACAATAGTTAGAGAGAAATCTTTGCAGAACATTGAAACACAAGACAATCAATAGTGGCACTCTTGTCCAACAAGTGTTTCAGCATATTAACTTTTTTGACACTCTTATGCCACTTGTCCTGGCAGCCTTTCTGCAGTGTGCAGGCTAGGTTATATTATTCACCTCCAACAGAAAAAAATTCATTCATTCCAGTGTTTGAACCCATGCCTTTTCGACTAGAAGACATGTATCCCATGTATTTGGACGCTGATCCCTATTTTATAGTTAAATTTCACACAAATCACCAAGTTACAAGCGTGTAGTACTAAAGAGAGCAATACTTACATTTTGGGTTGTGTTTTGTGAGACTAATAACGATGGGGTTGCCAGCTATAACAGGCTTGGCCGACACAGGGTCTGGTAAAAGGCTGTTGCTTTTCTGTAGTTTGTCACCCTAAAATAAGGCGAGAAAAAAAACAAAGCAACCAGAATTAGAGCATGCTAGGACATACATATAAAGACAATACAGTTTTACAACATATGCACACACAAAAAAAAGAGTCTCGGAGTGGAGCATGGAAAACGTGCTTCTCATGCCATAGCTGACGTTCAAAGACGTGTAAGTAAAACATGAAGGAACTTAGCGTAGGTCCAACATTCTCAAAAACTGATCCCAGTGGAGGTTTATCCTGGAGAGTCACCTCAAGACTGGGAGAAAAAAAGCTTTCGCAACATTGTGAAAAGACAACGCCAACAATGAAAGGCAAACACAAAACTCAGTAGAGATCTACTACTCTGGGGCAGATTATCCTATAGTCAACCATGACCGAAAGGAGCCATTACTACTGTCTTATTGATCTTTTGTCTCCTTTTCATCCAATATGGCCACTATTGTAGCTGATCCCTTATAGGAAGCTAGTATAAAGCACTTATCTGCACTCTTGCAGTGATGGCTCCTCTATCAGTCTCACATAAGGATGCTAGTCCCATTCACAGCCCCCTTCAGTCACCTTGTACAATATACTTTGAAAATAGATTAGACCTATTCTTTCTACCAGAGTACTTTTCAGGTAATTCTGAGGGATACCTGGTTCTATTAGAGAAGACAAAACAGCAAGGAAGGAAAGCGGTCACTTCACTTAAAATAACTGACAACTGGTACAATAAAAATCTAACACTTTAACATCAACAGTACCTGCAGCAAGAGAGTCTTTTTAACACATATTTCTGTTATTTCTAGGCTCTAAAGGGAAGTAAAGAATAGATACTCTGTATCTTGCCAGGCACACCACACCATAAGGGGTGGCTAAAGAGGGACAGGCATGTTAGGCCAAGAAAACGAAAAGACCTGTACACCATATTGAAGAAGTTAAGCAGTTTAGTCAAGCCTGTTATTTGACATTCTTTCCTTAATACTACAGCATCTCAGTCTATTGTACTTGTTTTTAAACCAGCTGTATTTTTTACAAAATTTGCTGTTGGTCTTAGACTCAAGCACTGTCATATTCACATTTCATGATAACTTGTGTGAACAAACAGGTCCTAGTGAATTACTTTGGGTGCCGAAGATGTAGCACAGTGAATGAGCTGACACCAGCCAGCGACTCGTAGATGGCTGCTTGCATCAGGGTTAACGAGCCAGAGTTGGCCAATACCATCATCTGCAAACCCAGTACCAAAAAAGCCAGCTGAAACTGGATGGAAAACACATCGCAGATCTACTGTGAACTACGGCACAAAATGTCCTTTTCAGGACGAACTCTGTAACAAATAAGTTTTTTTCTCTATCTACATGTGTGCTACCAATACCTGATAGTGGAGAAAAGAAACATTACACTGTAACCTGACCTACATGCAAGATGTGATTAGCGAAGATTGAGCATGGGGCCAGCTAACCCATCCTGTAAAATATAAGCCATAAGACAAAGACCTTCCTCACCCGAGAGTAGAAGAGGTGTAACTAAGTTGTGTAAAAAAACATTTCTATACTTACATATTTCCACATGATTCGATTATTGATCACGACTGCAGACTTTCCTGGGATGCAAAAAGTCATGATCACATCTTTGCCACTAATTTTCTCATTTTTCAATTTTACCCAGGTTTTCTCTGCATCATCAGGTGTCCGAAACTCTATAATGCCAAAACCTACAGATTTATCTCCTTTAGCGATAATCTGAAAAGAAAATTTTTTGTGAATAATTAAAACCAGAGTTTGTGACTGTATTTAAATACTGAATCCTGACAATATTTGTATATCACGTTCACGATAACACCTGTGTATCATGTTACTGTCAACATTCATGTGGCATATTCAAAATATAATTTTTGTTCAGCATGCATACGGCATTCCATACAATAAAGACGTGATATTGCCCTTTGTTTGACGTGACCTCTTAAATTATGACAATGGCCAAGACGCCATTACAATTTTAACAATAAGGGTGAGCCAGTCGTACATCATTAAACTTTTGTGAGAAAAAACTTTTTTTAAGGGAAATTTCAAAACTCTCTGTAGGGAGGCGGGGTGGGCTAGTGGTTAAGTCACACGGCTCACAATCCGAAGGTGCTGGGCTCGATCCTCATCACAACCCCGGGCCGTTACCCCAGGGAAGCAAACCCTTAGAAAATGCTGGAGGAAGCAGAGCCTTACAAAAAATTGCATGCCAAAGTCGGATGCACTGGGCCGACAGGCGCAAAATAAAAACCGTCTTGGGCAATAAAGAAATAAGGCGAGCGCCAAAAAAACTCTCTGTATCAATAAATTATCTCAGGTGCATTGATAACAGTTCTGCTAGTTGAAAGCACAAAAGAACTGCAGAAATTAGTGATTCAAATCAAGAACAAAGGTCCGGTAAAAGTATAGGACATTAGCAGTGAGAAAACAAAATTACCATAATTAACAAAGTAGACTCAAAACCTACTCTACATATAACAGTAGATGATAAAACACTAGAACAGGTCAAGAGCTTTTCCTGTCTTGGAAATATAATAACTGAAGATGAAAGATGCCAAATGGAAATCAAGAAGAAAATAGGAATAGCCAAATCTATTTTCAGCAACATGTGTCATATATTGACCATCCAAATATATAACTTACAATCTAAATATGAGAGTGATCATGTATATTCATCTTTATTGTATGGCGTAAAAACATAGACGATGAACAAACAGATGCAGAAGAAAACTGATGCCTTTGGGGTGCTTAATGGAGTGCATCTCATGGAAAGAAAAGAAAATAAGGAGAAAATATGTGTGAAAAGAGAATTGATGAGCACAAGCAGAGTCAGGTAGTTAAAATATCTTGTCATAACAATACTGAAAGGAAAGGCGGAGGGCAAACATGCCAAAGGTAAACAGCACTGTAAATGGGAGGATATCAAAAGGCGAAAAGCCTGGCAGATATCACCATCATGGCAAAGGGTCTATAAACAATGGTTACCAGTCTTTTACAGATCACAGAATCACCTGAAGCTAATTTTATTAAGAGGTGAAATTAGAAACATGCACACAAAAGCATAGATTAAGTTTGCAGACCCCATATGAACTCTTTGTAACATCCACGATGAGTGTCATTGGTCTACACCAGAGCTTGCCAAGCTTTTCAGTGTGATGGACCAGCAGGGATTTATCCATTGCAGCAGGAACTGACATACAATTTGATGATTATTGTTCATCTTAAATTTATTATAAAACTTTCATAATTTATTTATCGAAAGCATTACATTCATTTCATATGCAAAATATGAGAGATATCATGTTTTGATCGAGAGACAATAGTGTTTTTTGAAGACTGTTCAAAGTTGAGGCCCAAGCGACAAAACGTCTAAATATTTTGTCCAGTTTCTTGACACCCTTTGACTAGTGTTCGTGGAACAGCACCGCTACACAGAGGAGCAGTTTGGGAAGCATTAATCTATACATCTATTCACAATGACAAAAGCTAAGTTCAATCAAAATTCTTCTGTCTATTTATTCACAGGGGCTAAAATCAGCACATGTGTGTAACAACAAATCAATCAAGAAGAAGAACATAAATATACCTGGCAATAAACAGGGCTGGTCACACAGCTAAATGTTTCTCTCAGCTTCGACACATCCACAAAGTCCTCTGGCATGTTGTTGATAAGTAGGCACCTCGACTGCAAGCCCTCCCACGTCTGATATGACTCGCCAACAAAATCAGCATGCAGAGTATGTCCGTCTAATGAATGCCAGTCAATTTCTGATTTTATCTGCTTTACACGCTCAAGGTCAGCAGTAAACTCTACCAAGCCATAGCCCTTGCTCAGTCCTTCATCAAAACAGAAAATACCAATATTGACAGATGCAATCATGAAACATCATCAAATGTGTCGGATATTTGTCCTCAAGAAATAACAACTTTGACTGCCTCAGCCTATAGCAATGTAGAGTGGATAATGAGCAGGTGAAAGAGAATGGTTGAAATAAAAGAGTCAACTAAACACAAAACCTCATGGGCAGAAGAGAGAACAACCAAAACAATAAACACAAACATAAAGACAACACAAAGAACATTTACAGAACGGTTCTTATGAAGAATCATGTGACTGGAGAGCAATGAAAGATCTATTAGACAGAGCCAAATGTGCTGTGATACAAATGAGAAAAGCAAATGAAGATGGGACACAGAAAGCAGACTTCTATCACACCTTGTTCAATAGTCCCCTACAGCAGAAAAAAGGTCACAGATTCATTCCAGGCAAATTGGGAACAACAAAAATAAAGGAGCAAACACCTCACAACCAAACATCCCCAAACTAAAGAATTATAAATAACATCTCTTACAACTGTAGACAGCTATTGATGGACAGGTGAAAGGGCTACAAGTGTGAATATAAGAGTTCTGTATGCAGACATGTCACAGCCCAACCACAAAGAGAGCAGTAACAAATGAAACTGAAGATACCAAAAATACAATCTTCAGGTTGCAATCAAAACATGTGCTTGTGGCCTCAGAGCATATAACATACTGTAGAACTCTGTATGTGACAAACAAGACAAAGAAACAGTCAGTACAACACCATCTTTGAAATTGCACATCTTCGTCAGAACACAAACAACTACTTCCACTAGCTCCCTCTATCTCCAACACCCTGCATGAAAAAAAACCAAATGAGAAAATATACATGTTTCATTAACTAGCACAGGGATGAGAAGATTGAAACACAATATCAGGTGTTGGGGGAAAATCAGCTAAATCATACCTTATCAAGCACTGGCAAGATTACATTGTTTTAAATGAAGAATAAAGGAAAATAAAGAAATAGTGCTATAATTTGACAGAAGAATGATGGACATAACGCACAATGTGAGAAACATGATGAATCTGCATACAGTCATTGTTTTTTTCAACTAAGAAAGAAAAGGGCACTAACTGATTAATAAACATTTTCCAACAATAGTTAATTACAAATCAAACAATCAAAGTGCACACAAATTAATTAAATGTAATAAAGAAAGGCAAATCAACAGCAATTTTATTATAAAGTGCATTGAAGAGTATGTATAATGGAAACTTTTATTTCAGAACACAAAATGGCTCTTTAGCATTACTCTTTGTAGGGATTGCGCCGTATGAGCATGCGCTATTTACCATACAACATGTCGCCCCATTGTCGACTTTCACCAAGAAAAAACGAGGTATTATTAGATTTCTGTGATTAGATGGTGTGAAATCTTCTGAAATGTACAGAAGAATGAAGGTTCAGTATCGAGACAGTTGTTTGAGTCGGAGGAGAGTGTATGTTGTTTGTGAATGCCCACAAAGAGTAGGTTACTCTTTTGTGCGTCCTGAAGAGGGCGTTAAGTGGCAGGTTGTATTAGCTTTCCTCACATCTAGAGCATGCTGATGAAGGTGGACCAGGGTCCTCCAGACGGTTGTGCTATGCTTGGCTTCATCTGTGTGTCACTCACTACTACAGGAAACACGTCGATCCCTAACCTCATTAGCCAGGCTGCCATAAAAACAGCCCGCTTCCAGGGACGGATACTAGGAAGTCGAGGCGAGGGTCTTGGCCAGTATGTTTTGCCTGAGCAGGTGTTAGTCTTGCTCCCCAGAGGAGAGTGTATGAATGGGTAGAAAGATTTGAATGAGAAGAATGTATGAATGGGTAGAAAGATTTCAGAACAGAAGATAAATATCATTGATGAACCGCGGCGTGGGAGACCAGCAAGTGTGGCAACAGGTGAGTCACAATTAATCAAACAGCCGTAGATTTCTTCTTGAGTCATGGTGTTGCACACAAAATTGTCCATGATGACCTCAATTATGAGAAAGTGTTTAGCAGATGGGACCCAGGCGAGATGACAACGAGGTAATGGAGGTTGTAAAAATTAGTTAAAGATCACACCAAAATATATTTTTCTAGAGGGCATCCACAAACTAGTGGACAAAGTGTGTTGCCAGTCACAGAGTCTATGTAGAAAAATCAGAAACGTAAAATTTCTGGTTCACACTCTTGTGAAAATGTTATTAATAAAATTGCTGCTACTTAATGACTCATATTATACATGCTGCTAAACACTATACTTTCGGGAACTGCCCAAGAAACATAAAAGAAAGGAAATTATGCTGGGCAAGCAGACAATATTTCTAAATGGACAGGAAAAACCTTGAGAGAGGCAGTTTTACTGGCAATACATAAGACGGAGCAGAAATACTGGCAATAGACAAATCAGAGTAAAAACAAATAATTGGGACCAAAGATACAGCAGTGAATGGGCTGACAGCAGCCAGTGACTTACATCAGGGTCAATGAATCATTACTGGCCAAGACCCTATTCTGCCTCCAAGTAGCGGTAATGGTAACAGACTGTATTCATGGAGCCCTGTCGAGAAATTAGGGATCGAAGAAGGAAGGAAAGCTGTCCTAAAAATGGTATGATGAAACCAGTTGTCGGGTCGAAAGGAGTATATGTTACAGCCTCGCTGTAAAGTACGACACAATGTCTTTTCCAGAAAAAATTCATACTACTCTGGGGCCTGTGGTGCCTTGCTACCTACAAGGTTATTGGGAAATAAGAAAATATTACAGTTTGAAAGCGGGACTATTTTAAATGGTAATGAACAAATAATTATATGATGATGGCTCTAAAAAAGATTGGTAAAAAATAATATGGATAGGCTACTCATTATTAGAACGAAAAAAAGTCTCATTTAATATGTACACAACAAACAAGAAATAAGACTATGACGAACCAAAAATAATTACGGAAAGAATGGAGTCATGAAAAGTCTGGTGAATTTTGTCTATAAAAAAGTAATGAAGTAGCAGAATGGAAGTACAGTAATCACAAGAACCTTAATAATTACCTTAGAATCATAATTTGTAAAATGTAATGAAACCAAGATAATTAAAACATACCACTGCCGGCTGCTCGAATCACATAAGAGTATTCCACAGGACCATATTTTCTGCAAAAATCTCTGAAGCTGTTGTCTGTGTAAGTGAGTGGGATGTGAGCTATGCAAACAAGCTGGTTACTGAAGCCTGGTCTGATTGCCACAACATTGTCCTTAAACTGTTTGTTATTCAGCTTTTCAACTGCCTCGTCCACTTGGTTTCCATTAATTAATGTGACAAAAGCTGAAACAAATGAAAGATATAACTGAATGAAAGCAGTCTTCTTTTGCGGTCATCTTGAAAAGGACGTTGTGACATACTTTACAGTGAGGCTGCGACATCTGCTGCACCTTTCAGCCCAACACATTCGATTTCAGCTGGCTTTCCTTGGTACCAGGTTTGCCTTCCTACTATGATCCCTATTCTCTTAGCCAGACTAAATTAGTACAGCCTGTTTCCAGGGCTGCCACTTGGAGGCAAAATACAGTCTTGGTCAGCTCTGGTTCGCTGATCCGATACAAGCAGCTAGCTATCTGCCTCAGATATTTCTGTAAGCCATCTTTTTCGTGGCCTGCCTTTGGCTTTGAATCTGTTGTACCTAAATAGCACTGCTTATTTTATTTTATTTTTTGGGTGGGGGGGGGGGGGGGGGGGGGGTGTTTTGCTGTGTGGTGGTAGCCTTGTTACGTGGTTAAACTATTTTAGTTGCTGTCTTTTAATGTAGTCCAATACTAGTGTTGTTCCCACCAGTCTCCTGATGAGAAATCAACGTACCAATAAGAGAAATCAACACAAAAGATACACAGTTGGTCAATGTAGCCTGGTGATCTGCCATTTTGAAGTGGTCAGGAAAGTGCACAAAGTGGTATAAGAGAAAGGCTGGATAAGTCGATAGATGCCAAATGGAAATGAGCATGTGTGTGTGAAAACAGGGAGAAGAAAAGCAAATGGAGGGAGGGGGGAAAGTTAGAAGGTTCTAAGTAAAGGTATGGAAAATGGTACCATGCAGTCCATGCCAGGAGATCATCCTAGCCTGCACCATGTTATCAAACTTTAAGAAAGCTACAATATTTGATCTTGGCTCAAGAATAATAATAATGTTCGCTTAGGTGTCGATAGGCCATATCCATGACCCACTGCCGCCCCGTGGTTCCAGGCCTCGCCCAGAGCAGAGGTGGAGGTTGCTATCCGCTGGAACCATACTGTGGATGATGGCCTCTTCCGCACCTTCAGCCAGTCAGGGAATAACTTTTGACACTGAGGAACGACTTGTGAAGTATCTTATGCGTCGGGGTTTCCTGGTCCAGTCGTAAACATGACCGAACAGAGAAACTCGGCGGCAGTCAAGTGTTTCTGAAATTGGAAGGAGGCCTGTCTTAGCAAAGAACTACACGTTGCGGATGTAGTCATGCCATCGGATGCTCAGAATACACCGCTGGTTGCGCATGTGGAAGGCCTCCAGTCTTGACATGTCATGTTTGAGTAGTGTCCAGGTTTCTGAGCCGTACAGCAGCACTGGGACCACGCAGAACTGGTAGATGCGGATTTTTGTTTCAATGGAGATCTTGCCGTTACTCCACACACGTTGAAGGCCGTGCATAGCAGATGCAGTTAGTCTGATGTTTACAAAGTGTTTGGCAATGACAGTTGTGTGTTACTGGTGCCTGAAAGGATAGTAATACTGTAACTTGCAAGGTGTCATAAGAAGACTGGGCATGAAGCCGGCTACCCCATCCTGTAGAAACTATAAGCCACATGGAAAAGGACAAAAAATATCTTTACATCTCTCCACCCATGTTAAGGAGTGACCAAGTCAAGTCAACTAGGAAACCTCTTTGTGTGAAACAAATTGCTACAGAAGCCACCACTGCAAGATGCTTCGGCACAGGCTTCCTAAAGGAGGTCAACTGTATTGGTGGCCTTTATACTCTGGGTATAGTGAAAAAGAAGAGAGAAGAAGCAAGTTCTTGACTATGATTGGCTGGACAAACATCTACTAAAATAATAAACAGATTCATATAAATGATCACTTAATTATCAGCGGTATAGCACTCATTTTCACGGCCAAGGTACAGGGTTCAACTCAAGTTACCAGCACACTTCAGTCAAACCAACTGCAAATTAGCTTAGTGTTAAGGAAGGAAAAGCATTGACGTAGGAAGATGACCAGCCCACGTCATAAACAAGCTGTCGCCTTGTACAATAAAGTCTCTACCGCTTTGTCCCAATAGCACTATCTGCTATGGGATACCTATAATTACCTTTTAATTTACAACAAGCAAACAAAATGTCGACAGCTGGTATAGTGAACGCGCATTCACTATATTTACATATTTTCTTACATTTGTTCAACCATCACAAAGGCTAGTGAATCTTCCCATAATGCTTGGCAAAACAACATCAGAAAGAGATTAAAGACATGCTATTTCCACCACCAAAAAAAAACTAATGTAAGACTTACCAGAATCGAGTGACTCATTTATAACTATTTTCTTTGCTCTGAACACACCCAGAAATTCCCGAATTTCCTGAAATAAAAAAACAGGTACAACTACATTTCATTCAACTTAAGCTGTATATAGTTAACAGTTTAGAAATACACTTATCAAATCAGAGAACAAAATTTCCCCATGCAAACTGTTTACAATTAGTAAGTCCAGTAACAGATCCTTTACTGTCATCTTGTCTTATGAATGTTGTGGCGCATTTAAGAAACTGGCTACCATAGAAAACTTGAACAATTTTAAAATGTGCAGCATTATTGACTCTTTCTGTCTAATCAGACGATTGTATGCGCTGTTTTGAAAAAAAAGGATCAGGGTTCACCGCCCCTTGCTCTACCATTGATGCCATTCTCGCCCACAGTCTCCCCACAGAACTGCACCATGAGGTTAACCGCCCTCTCCGCATCACCTGTAGACTGTCTTCAATTCTGTGGAAGGCCCTTCAATGCGTGGGTATCCCATGCACCTTGCTGACCCTAGAGGAGTTCTCTACACCATCCAGTGTCTAACAGGGCTGCATTCTCGTTCCTGCATTTTTCTGCCGCACCATGGACTGGATCCTCACTCAGACAAAGATCGGGAATGGATAGCGTAGAATAGGACTTCATGTGTATTTGTTGAAAACCTTAGCAGCACAGGGACTTGAAAGGTTTTAATTGATTTGATTTAATGCTGGTCCATCTTCTATTCTCCATTATGTTAATGCGTGCACATTTAGTAATTACCAATTATACACAGCGTGAAATAATCAGTTTTCCAACTTCTTTTAACGCTGATTAGGAAAGGCACATTTTTTTAAGACGGTAAAGGTCTGTTTACAACCTAGCAAACATGACAAATGTAATTAAACCAACAAACAGGAGACAGTGGTTAAGTGACACAGCTCACAAAATCCGAAGGTGCTGGGTTCGCTCTCCAATCACAGCACTGGCCATTACGCCGGGGAAGCAAACCCTTAGAAAATGCAGGAGGAAGCAGACCGTTACATAAAATACATGACGAAGTCAGATGGTCTGGGTCGACATTCGCAAAATAAAAACAAAGTGCAAAGCACACTACTTGGTGAATAGTAAATATGGCAAACGAGGAGACAAAAAAAACAACTAACAGTACAAGTCGCCTCTAAATGAACACAATGATGGAAACACCATAACAAAGAGATATGGCTCTCAACGAATAGAAAAAGCATTATCAAGACCATAAAGAAAGAAAGAACTACTAATACGCTAAAGATGCTTAATAATGTCAAGTATTGTAATATTGGCAGCCAACAAAATTACATTTTTAAAAACACTGTTCAGCAAACCCAAATGAGTTTAATAATGGGAATCTACATTTTGTGATATTACTTTTAATACAGCAGTGCCCCGCTAACACCCACATTTTTCACTCCATTTCTTCAATACTTCATGAGAGAGGAGTGTGCCGATGGAGGGGGGGGGGGGGGGGGGGGGGGGACGTCGATTCTGAGTTAAGGAAATGCTCTCTTGTTGTGTTTATCGGGTGACCTCAGTGTTAGTGACTAGGTCTTGTCAGCGAACTACAAGGATACGTTGGTAGGTACACATGTGGAAGACCTCGAGCCACTTCCAATCTCCCTGTAAGGTTGTCTAGTCTTAGAGTCATGGCCTACAAAAGGATTTTGAATGATACAGGATCTATACAAGAACAGATTGGTTTGATGGAAAAGGCTCTGCTTGAACTAGACTCTGTGCAGATCGTTCATGACACGACTTCGACAAATTCCCTGGAGCACTTAAATAGTCAGCTTCAAATCTGGGCCTGAACATTTTCAGGTGAAGACCAAGATTCAAAGTCTTGGCAGTGGCCCATCTGCAGCAGAAATCACTGTCATTGGCAATCAGGCAGAAGACTTCTACCTGGACAGCAGACTGATTTAGAATTTAGTTTCTATACTTTAAAAATATCAGTCAATCCACACTGTTAGAACTTTGTGAACAAAAAATACACCACTCACCACTGCTACAGTGAGTGCACAACACAACAAATTAATGACACAGCCTTGCAATTAAAGCCCTGCCTTCTTAAGTAATCTTAAGCCACTTATATTTAAGGCATGATGATGATCATGATGGATAATAATTAATATATAGATCTAGACCCTGTCTAATTGCTATCTGTGGTTGTTGTTGTTGTTATCGCATACCAGAAGCAACCCATATCTGTATCATATCACTATATTAGTACTATTTGCTATAAGTTAGTGTTGAAATCACTAGTTACCAAGCAAACGTGAGTTACACATTACTGTGAGTGTGACATAATTTTTACACTCAGTTACTAGTACTACGTCACAGTCAGTACATTCACTACTGACACTGACTTGGTAGTATGACTAATTGTAATTTATAGTACTATAACTAAGTAATACATCATAGTAATGTGGATGTCACTAATACGTAATAGTAACAACACACTTCTACAGACTACGCTGACAGTGACACTATACTAGACTATAGAATAGACTATACTAAAAATGCTTTACTTACTTACACTTTACAGTAACTTTCTATCACTATCACTATCACCAGTGAGTATCAGTACTATGAGTATCAATCTATGTGTTACGACCTTATGTGTACCCACTGAGACTGTAGTAAGTGTACATTATAATGCACGATCGTTATTTCCTTAACAAACATGTAGACATCTCTGCTCGACATGTTGTTGTAGATTTCAAACATATTGACGCAGAAACATAAATTTATTTAAAAAGCTTCTTTTTTTTTTTTAAATGTTAAAATGTAGGATTTTTGTAGGCAAGGCAGGGCATACGACGGATTGAGGTATCTTGTCGATCGGTTTCTCATAATACCTGTCACTACAAAAACAGACGTTAACAACAGTTCCCTCTAATATGAAAACTTACGCCTTCTGTACTTGGGGGGATGTTTAAAAGCAATATCTTTCTATTTTTATTGAATTCCTCTTTAGGAATTACTCCTCTGACTGCCATTTTGTATAACGTCTGTTACGAAGATCACATGACCAATTTAAGCCAATGCGGAGATAGAGAGTAGCGTTTTGTTCATGTTTAATTTTAAAATGTACCAAATTAATACAATCCAACAATAATGTCTACGAATTGAATATGGATAAACCCCGTGAGTATAGGAAGCGACTGCATTGATGGGCATATACTCCGGTTGGAGTGGGAAAAGTATAATGGGATGTAACATGTATAGTCATTGTAGTGTATGTAGTTTGTGGTATTCCTGCAAATATTATTGTAAATACTGGACAGAAAAAAGGTCAAACGAGCAAGTGTTTAACAATATTGGGGCACAAAGACAACTAATGAAACATTTGCAAAAAGATAGCTTCTTCTAAGGCGTTCGTCCTGAAAAAGGCATTGTGACACCGTACCATAGTTTACAGCGAGGCTGCGATATTTGAGTCTTTCGGTCCGACACATCTGGTTTCAGCGGACTTATTTTGGGTCCCACTTTGGTTTGCCTTCCCACTGTGGTCTCTATTATTTTAGCCAGACTGCACTAGTGCAACCTGTTACCAGGGCCACCGCCTGAATACTTAACTTAACGTAACGTCTTTATACTGGTTTAGAATACTTTGCAGAGTCTGTATACAACCAGTTTCATTTGCATTACTTCGCCTAGAAGCTATGCGCATTCAATGTGTTCTTAAATGCATTAATTTGTTCTGCTTTTACTACTTCCTATGGTGATGCATTCCAAGCATTCATCACTCTCTGACTAAAAACGATTTCCTAATATCTAATCTGGACCTTCCTTTAGTTAATTTGTAACTATGTCCTCTTGTTCTTATAGGTGGTTGTGTTTTGAAAAACTTGCTATAGTCTAATTTTTCCGTTCATTTGATTATCTTAGAAACCTGTATTAAGTCACCTCGAATTCTTCTCTTTTCTAGACACTGTAGGCTGATTTTTCTGAGTCTTTCCTCATAACTGTGACTGTAATTCTGGAATCCCACTGTCAGCTTTGCCGCTCTTTTTTGTATCCTCTCCAGATCGATCCAGTGCCTCTAGGGGGCCTACCAGGGCCTGAGAATCATGACCCCCATGTGAAATCAAAACGATTATACATTTATCAAAGTGTGGCCAGGAGCAAGCTAAAGAATACTTGGCTAGGAATGACGGAAGACACATCTGGAGTCTCATGGCTGGGTTGAATAGAGCAGCTCAAAATAAGAATCAATGGAGTACACGAGTACATCCCTTTGATTAGGAGGTCAAACAAACGGATTAAGTTAAATCGTGACCAGTTTTGAGAAAGCAAGAAGTATTCCTGGTGATTGCTTGTGGAATCAATATTTGTAACTGAAACTCGTAGTGGAAGATGAATGTTGGAAGGTCGCAGAAGAAGGCTCAATTGAAAGTAAAAGCAACTGAAAAGTTTTCGGCAGTGTTCATGAAAGATGCCCAAAATATAAATCTTAAGGAATTATAACAAGAACAGCCACACACAGCAACAACTCTACAAACAGCTCATAAGAACAGCAAGCAAAGAAACTTGGCTGAACAGATGGGTCATGGGAAACACAGGGAGGGAGGTCTACAGTTTGTCCCGAGTGGTCCGTCTGGGTCTTTGTGTATGACAAAGGCAAGAATAGCACTACAGCCACACAGATAGCATATCGTAATAAGGGACTACATGTGTGACCTGGCATAACACCAGCCATAGTTATGTGGTCTGTTAAAAGCAGCATAGATGGCACCTAATAGGTCGCGGGTCTACTTTGCTCTAGTGTTTGAGTCTATTAAGATGGACTCGCACATCGGTTAACCACCTTCAAAGAAGCGGGTTGAATACAGACTCGGCAGAGTCTTCTAATCCAGTATAAAGACGTTAAGTTTAGTTAGGTTATGTCTATATCCCCTCTATGATAAGGACTCCACACCTGTACACAGTACTCCAATCTAGGTCTAACTAATGCTTTAAACAGTTTGACTATCACTTCATTGCTTCTATGTTCAATATTTCTTTTTGTCATACCCAACATTGCATTTACCTTTTTCACTGCTACCTGGATCTGCTCACTCATCTTACCTGTATGATTTATTATAATCCCTAACTCCCTTTTCTTTTCTATCTTTCTTATATTGTTCTCTCCCATTCTGTAATTGTGTTCCGTATTGGATCTATCCACGTGGATGACTACATTTATCTACATTAAACTCTATTTGCCAGCTGACAGACCATTCTCCAATTTGATCTAAATCCGACCTCAATATCTCCACTTCTGCTTTAGATGAGACACTACTGCATAGTTTTGTGTCATCAGCAAATTTTGCAATCATGGATTCAATATCATTTTATATGTATCAAGAATAGAATTGGTCCCAAAACTGAACTCTGTGGCACTCCACTTTTTACTTCACACCACTCAGAGTACTCCTTATTTATGCCCACCCTCTGCCTTCTTCTCGTTAACCAATTTAAAATTCATTTGGCAACTTCCCCACCTATTCCACGTGATTTTAACTTTCTAAATAATCTTTGACGAGGTACTCTATCAAAGGCCTTTGCAAAATCTAGATAAACAACATCCACTGGCTCCCCTTTGTCTATCATTTTAGTAACCTCCTACATGAATTCTAATAGATTTGTTAAGCACGATCTCCCTCTAGTAAACCCATCCTGGCTATTTCTGATTAGATTTAAACTTGTCTAAATGCATTACAATGTTTTCTTTGATTATTGACTCTAACAATTTATAGACTATGCTCGTTAAACTCACCGGTCTATAATTTGTTCGATTTGATTGTTTGCCCTTATTGAATAAGGAAATCCCTCCTGCATCTTTCCAATCCGATGGAACAATCCTTTTGCAAGTGATTGAGAACATAATATAGCTAATGGTTTTGCTAGTTGGTCTCTAATTTCAAACAGCAATTTTGGATTAATACCTTCTTGACTTGGACTTTTATCCATTTTCAATCTCTCAAATGTTTTTAAAACCATTTCCTCTGTAATACAGATTGATCTTTATCCCGCTGTATCCATGTCTCTTTGAAAAAATATCTATAGGCTCTGGGATCTTGGAGCAGTCGTCTTTTGTGTAGACTGTGCTAAAGTACTGATTGAGTAGATTAGCTGCCTTCCTATTCTCACTTATTATTTTCCCTGTACTGTCTATGAGAGGGCCTACTTTGTCTTTCGTTCTTTGTTATTTCAATCATAAGAGAAGAAGCTTTTACTATCAGTCTTGATCCTCTGAGCAAGTTTTTTTTTCGAAGTCTATTTTTGCTGTTTAATTCACTTTCTGAGCTATGTTTTGCTTGTCAAAATATTTTTAATATGTTTCTTTAGATTTACCTAACTATATATTTTTTTCCATGCTTTATTTTTAGCTCTTCTACATTTGACTACAAATCTAGCTATCCACTTGTTATGCTTGAGGTTTACCTCTCTACATGGAACACATTCCTATTTTAGCTTTTCTAGAACTGTTTTAAAACTCTCCCACTCTTGTTACACATCTGTTTCTCCGACAATATCTTTCCAGATTGTGTGGCTCGCTGCATGGAAATGGGGCCTTTGACATCTCAGGTTCGTTAGCTGCTGTCAGCTCATTTACTGTTGCATCTTCGACTCCAATATAAGTAGATTGTCTTGACCTGGTCACAACATGAAACATGAAGGAAGGTCTACTATTGAAAACCACCATCATCATCATATCCGTCTCAGGCTCTGTAGACCATGCGCGTGGCGCCCTGTGAGTTTTGCCAAGATCTGTCTTCTGTATTTCGACTCTGTCTGATATGACTCTAAAGGCCGATTCATGAATGACAGTCCCTACCTCAGATCGTGCAACCATGCTAAGGAGGCTGACTTGCCGGGGTGTTCTCTGACCTCTTCAGCCTCTCTCTTTTCTGCACAGCTAGAAGGCCTCTGCGAGCGTCGGCAGCCATTATGCCCCCTCCAGCTGACTGTCTCCAAACAGTTTGATCCTGAGCAATTGATTCCCAGCCCTCGGATTGGATGTCGCATTACTTCATGTCCCTCTTGCATAAGTCCTTGAATCGCAGTGTGGGATGGCCGATTCTTCTAACTCCAATAGCAAGCTGACTGTTGAGCATTTCATTTGGCAGCCTCTCACTTCCGTGCAGCAAACATGCCTCAACCACCAAAGACGTCGCTGGCTCAACGGCGAGTGCATGCTGTGAATGTTTGCTCGCTGTAAGACCACATTATCTCGGAATATTGAAAATACTGGAAGACTAAATTCAGGGGAAAAGATTAAAAGTGTGTCACAGGAACAAGTACATCACACAATCATGCCAGAACATCGGAGTCCTGAATTACGCTGAGCTCTAGAGATCTGCCGAGAACAAAGGACAGTGGTGTGGTATGATCAGATCAACACGTCTCCGGACTTACTAACAGGGGAGAGTAGCGTGACATGCTCATATAACTTCAGCACAAGTCTCTGGACTAACTAACAGAGGAGAGTGACGTGACATGCTCAGATGACTTCAGCACGAGTCTCTGGACTAACTAACATGGGAGAGTGGCGTGACATGCTCAGATGACTTCAGCACGAGTCTCTGGACTAACTAACATGGGAGAGTGGCGTGACATGCTCAGATGACTTCAGCACGAGTCTCTGGACTGAATAACCTGCTGATCATGCTATAGATAGAGGTTCTTAACATAATGATAATAACAATAAGTTCGTATAGGCGTCTGCGGCCCGTTGCGTCGATTGGTCACTTCTGTTACTCACTGCTGCGGCATGACTCCAGGTCTCGTGCAGAGTGGACGGGAAGGCTGCTATCTGCTGAAGCTATATTATGAAGGGATGGTCTCTTCTGCGTCTCCAGCCGGTCGGGGGAAGTCTTTTTGTGGCTGAAAAACGTCCCGTGAAGTATCTTGTGGGCAGGAGTTTTCTGGTTCAATCGTACAACATGATTAACAAAGAAACTCGTCGGCGGTCTAGTCTTTCCAAGATTGGATGGAGACCTGGTTTAGCAGAGACCTCCACGTTTGGATGGAGACCTGTTTTATCAGAGACCTCCACGATTGGATGGATACCTGTTTTAGCAGAGACCTCCACGATTGGATGGAGACCTGGTTTAGCAGAGACCTCCAAGATTAGATGGAGACCTGGTTTAGCAGGGACCTCCAAGATTGGATGGAGACCTGTTTTAGCATGGCCTCCACTATTGGATGGATACCTGTTTTAGCAGAGACCTCCATGATTGGATGGAGACCTGTTTTAGCAGAGACCTCCACGATTGGATGGAGACATGTTTTAGCATGGCCTCCACTATTGGATGGATACCTGTTTTAGCAGAGACCTCCACGATTGGATGGAGACCTGTTTTAGCAGAGACCTCCACGTTTGGATGGAGACCTGTTTTAGCAGAGACCTCCATGATTGGATGGAGACCTGTTTTAGCAGAGACCTCCACGATTGGATGGAGACATGTTTTAGCAAAGACCTCCACTATTGGATGGAGACCTGTTTTAGCAGAGACCTCCACGTTTGGATGGAGACCTGTTTTAGCAGAGACCTCCATGATTGGATGGAGACCTGTTTTAGCAGAGACCTCCACGATTGGCTGGAGACCTGTTTTAGCAGAGACCTCCACTATTGGATGGACACCTGTTTTAGCAGAGACCTCCACTATTGGATGGAGACACTTTTTAGCAGAGACCTCCACTATTGGATGGAGACCTGTTTTAGCAGAGACCGCCACGATTGGATGGAGACCTGTTTTAGCAGAGACCTCCACGTTGCGGATGTCGTTATGCCATCGGATGCACAGGATACGCCGCTGGTTGCGCGTGTTGAATGCCTCCAGGCTCGACATGTCATGTTTGAGGAATGCCAGGTTTCGGAGCCGTAAACTGGGACTGGACCATGCAAGACTGGTCGATGCACATTTTTCTTTTAAGGGAAATCTTCCCGTTACTCCATACACATCGGAGGTTGTGCATATCAGACGCAGTTAGACCGATCCATCTTAACACATTGGGGACCTCTGCGTCCATCAAATGATATCATGCTGCCGAAATAGATGCATTATTTGGTGCCCTCCGCCATATCTGACCATAAAGTAGGGTCACGAGGGGTCACACCTTTAACATAAGAAACATAGACGCATGCAGAGAGTACAATATCGACGTATACACTAGCTTTATACATTACACGAAAGCATTCGACTGTGTACAACACCAAGTGTTGTGGAATATAATGAGACATGATATATATATATATATGATTTGGATAATTATATTGAATCCATGATTGCAAAATTCGCTGATGACACAAAACTATGCAGTAGTGTCTCATCTAAAGCAGAAGTGAACATATTGAGGTCGGATTTAGATCAAATTCAAAAATAATGTGCGAGTTGGCAAACAGAGTTTAATGTAGATAAATGTACAGTTATCAACACGGGTAGATCCAATTTGGAACATAATTACAGAATGGGCGAGAACAATATTAGAAATTCCAGGTAGCAGTAAAAATAGCAAATGCAATGTTAGCTATGTAAAAAGAAATATTAAACCTAGGAGCAGGGAAGTGATAGTCAAACTGTATAAAGCATTAGTTAAACTTACATTGAAGTACCTTGTACATGTGTGTAGTCCTTATCAGAGAGGAGATATAAACATACTGGAAATGATACAAAAAGGAGCGACAAAGCTGATAGTGGGATTGAGAATTACAGTTATGATGAAAGAAAAACCGTCCTACAGTGTCTAGAAAATAGAAGGATTCGAGGTGACTTAATACAGGTTTCTAAGATAATCAAAGGAACGGATATATTAATTATGAAACATTTTTCAAAATACAACCACCTACAATAACAAGAGGGCATAGCTACAAATTAACTAAAGAAAGGTCCAGATTAGATATTAGGAAATATTATTTTAGTCAGAGAGTGATGAATGATTGGAATGCATTACCACAAGAAATAGCGAAGGCAGAGACAATTAATGCATTTATGAATAAATTGGATGCGCATAGCTTTTAGAGCAAGGAAATGTAAATGAAACTGGTTGTATACATACAGACTCTGCAGAGTTTTCTAAACCAGGATAAAGACGGTACGTATGGAGTTCCCAAAGCACTTGATGTAATTGATCGAATCACTATATTAGGATCAACAAACATCGGTCAGAATAGCCGGCGAAACGTCAGACTGTTTTGAAATTCAAAAGGGTGTAAGACAGGGATGCATATTCTCCTTTTATTTATTCAATATACTTAAGCTGAATCTATAATGAGGAACGTCAAAAACGATGGAAAGTATGACAAGTTCGAGCCAATAACAATCGATGGAAACAAGATACCAGAGCTCAGATATGCAGATAACACAGTTGTTCTCTCAAAGAGCGCTGCACGACTAGAATGGATGATCCTGTCGGTAAAACAACACAGCGAAGACCAACATCTATATCTGAATATAAATTAAACTAAAATAATGGGCACAGACAAGGCAAAGACTAAACCTCAAGTTATTCTAGATCAACAGGAAATTAAGAAATCACAAGTTTTGAGTACCTCGACTCAATTATAAGCAACAATGGAGGTTGCCTAAAGAAAGTCAGACAGAGCATGGTTATGGTAATGGAGAGGTTGAACAAAATGAGAAACGTATGGCAGAACTCTAATAAAACGATCAACATAATAATCCCGCAAGCTTACATTTTCCCATTGGGAACGTACGGGTATGAAACGTGGACCACCACACAAACACTTATGAAAAAGATTGAATCTTTTGAACTGCCATGTTACAGAAGGCTTCTCAAAATACCATGGAAAGCGAAAAGGAACAATGCAGATATTCTGCAGGAACTGGATATCGAGGAAAATGGGTTAGTAAACAATATCTTGCCCAGAAAGCTAAAATATTTTGGCCACATCAAACGTCATAATGGACTGGAGAGAATGATACTGGAGGGTATGGTTCCCGGTAAACGGGGCAGAGGCAGACCGAGGAGAAGATGGGCATATGACATTGCGGAGGTCCTGAACATGACAACG
This sequence comes from Ariolimax columbianus, assembly GCA_036924085.1. Taxonomy (NCBI): domain Eukaryota; kingdom Metazoa; phylum Mollusca; class Gastropoda; order Stylommatophora; family Arionidae; genus Ariolimax; species Ariolimax columbianus. The sequence goes on from JAVGWX010000010.1 coordinate 80,682,135, forward strand.
ACAGAGGCAGGAGTTCTGGCTAGAGATCGAGAGTATTGAAGATCAGCTGTTGTGAAAGCGATGTTCTGCAAAGGACATGCTACATGATGATGGTCAGATATCGCACTAATTTCTGTGTTTGTCTCAGAGCGATATCTGACCATACCTATTTATAATTTCTTGTCACTTTATTTATAGTATTTTACCTCATCATGTAGCATGTCCTTTGCAGAATGTCGCTTCCATCACATCATGGCTGAAAGAAACTCGATCTCTTGCCAAATTTCCAGAGTCATGCCCAAGCATTTCTCGGCGTTTTGGTGCTATCGCCTTCTTGGTCTACCTCTGCCTGTCTTAGCCGACACCATATTTGTACACTTTGTTTTAATCCACAGTGTCGCAGTAGCCCGCTTTATTTTAATTTTTGTAAGAAAATTAAAATCACAGAATAGAGAAGGATTATTGAAGTTCTTCAACAGTAATCACCAACGTACTTTCCCCACATATGATATCAGTTCAGATCAAGTGGCATCTCCACATCGAAGGTCGGCTGCAATGGATCTCCTGTGTACTCTATCTCTTGACGTAATGGCGCAATCTGACAGGCTTTTTTTCAGTCCATCTCCTGATGTTATCCACCCACTTAAAACGTCTGCCTCCCACTCTACCATGTAGTATGGTCTTCAACAAGAAGGTATGTCTTGAAAAAGAGCGGCAAAGATGGCGCCCTACCGGCCGCGGGTCTACAATGCTCTGGTGTGTTAGTTCATTATGGATGCCGCCAGGCCACGGATTTGCCTTGAATTCACACTAGTCGACGACTTACACTTGTGTTCACGGAAACGTGTTGTTGTTTTCCATTTGAACTGGTTAATTAGTTTGTCTTTTGTTCCTTCCGATAATCCTGGCCAGGACATCGACTATATGAATTAGCACTACGCTTAAACCTGTGTCGTATTTTCACGGTCTATTTCACACGGCTGAACTTCATGAGATTGGCGCTCTTCGTCCTAGCTGCAAACAGCATCAGTTTTGGTATGACTGAAATTTAGAAACGACTATAATTGACTAGAATACTGCCTGGGAGAGATGTCCCTACGACCTCTTGCGGTTATGGAAAAGGCACGACACAACGATATATGTTATCTCCCTCCGCACTCTTGCGGGATACCTGTTTACGATAAAGGCTTCGGGCGTACACCCTGATGAAAAATCTGCATCCTGTACTATCTAAAGTCGTCTCTATAAAATTGTGCACTGGCCAAAGGCAGCTCAGGACCAGAAAGTGAGGTTGACAAAAGGCGCAGTTTCTTCCTCACTTTAATCCAAATCATAATACAAGTCCCCCATTTAAGAGGACACAGTAAGAGAAAAGACTGTCCATACAGCTGAACAAATTGAGTGGTCTTCATCACATGTGATGGACGAACATCATCATCATGTCTTGTTATATGAACAAAACAACGTAACTGTCTAATCATGATTTCGATCATTAATTTTCTTTTCGCCTCCAACTTTTTCATTATCTACACATTTGTTTTCTTATCTTTCTAAGAAATGTGACCCAATTGTCTTTATACTTGCATTTCGAAGGCTTCAATACTCTTTTCCAACTTGTTACTCAGTGTCCATGTTTCTGCACCATAATGTAGTGAATAGTATACATAAGTTATCAATCTTGATTGAGTCCACAGTGCTGAGTGGTGGTAAATTTGTTACCGCACGTGGCCAAACCATTTTAGTTGCTTTCTTTTGTGATGTTCCCACCAGTATCCGGAAGTCATCGTTTCTGATCCTGCCACTCCTTGCTACACTCAATATTTTTTCGCAGGCATTTCATTTCTGCTGTTACGATTTGTCGTTTTAAATTGATGTAAGTGTCCAGTTTTAACATTGACAGCACAGTGTCAGGGAAAAAACACCTGCTGAATAAAACTCTTTTGCTAGCTAGTGTCACGTGCTTGCAATTAAGTATTGGTGTTAATTGCCCAATGATCTTCTTCTTCGTTCGTTCTCCCACTACCAAACCTGAAAGGGTTTAAGTAGCAGAATGTAGTCCAGAGAACGGAATGCGTTGTGTCATAGTTTACAGTTTGGCTGCGATATTTGCAACTTTCGGTCCAACACATCCGATTTCAGCAAGCATTTTTTGAGTACCGGGTTAGCATTCCCTTTTCGATCCCTTCTCCTTAGCCAGTCTGCCCTCCTGTAGCCTGTTATCCAGGATCACCGCGTGGAGGTGTAGAAGGGTCATGGCAGCTATGGTTCGCTGGCCCTGACGCTAGCAGTCAGCTATGGGTCGCTGACCACTGCAGCTCATGTGCTGTTCAGCATCTTGATCCCGCCTAATGATCTAATTTGCTCTATTACATTTTGGTTAAATTTCCACTGTAATATCGTGCTCCCTAAGTATGTGAAATCTTCCACCAGTTTGATTTGCTGTTTTGGAAGAAAGATAATGGGTTGTCCTGCTTGTCTAGATATTTTCATGACCTCAGTTTTGTTTACGTTAATTTTCATGCTGTATTCTTTACATGTTGTAACTGATGAGGCAAGTGTATAAGCCGACAGCATCCAGCGACTCATAGCTGGATACTGGCATCAGGGTTAGCGGGTCATAGCTGGCTACTGGCATCAGGGTTAGCGTGACCATAGCTGGATACTGGCATCAGGGTTAGTGTGACCATAGCTGGCTACTGGCATCAGGGTTAGCGGGTCATAGCTGGCTACTGGCATCGGGGTTAGCGTGACCATAGCTGACTACTGGCATCAGGGTTAGCGTGACCATAGCTGGCTACTGGCATCGGGGTTAGCGTGACCATAGCTGGCTGCTAGCATCAGGGTTAGCGTGACCATAGCTGACTACTGGCATCAGGGTTAGCGGGTCATAGCTGGCTACTGGCATCAGGGTTAGCGTGACCATAGCTGGCTACTGGCATCAGGGTTAGCGGGTCATAGCTGGCTACTGGCATCAGGGTTAGCGTGACCATAGCTGGCTACTGGCATCAGGGTTAGTGTGACCATAGCTGGCTGCTAGCATCAGGGTTAGCATGACCATAGCTGGCTACTGGCATCAGGGTTAGCGTGACCATAGCTGGCTACTGGCATCGGGGTTAGCGTGACCATAGCTGGCTGCTAGCATCAGGGTTAGCGTGACCATAGCTGGCTACTGGCATCAGGGTTAGCGTGACCATAGCTGGCTACTGGCATCAGGGTTAGCGTGACCATAGCTGGCTACTGGCATCGGGGTTAGCGTGACCATAGCTGGCTACTGGCATCAGGGTTAGCGTGACCATAGCTGGCTACTGGCATCGGGGTTAGCGTGACCATAGCTGGCTACTGGCATCGGGGTTAGCATGACCATAGCTGGCTGCTAGCATCAGGGTTAGCGTGACCATAGCTGGCTACTGGCATCGGGGTTAGCGTGACCATAGCTGGCTACTGGCATCGGGGTTAGCGTGACCATAGCTGGCTACTGGCATCAGGGTTAGCGTGACCATAGCTGGCTACTGGCATCAGGGTTAGCGTGACCATAGCTGGCTGCTAGCATCAGGGTTAGCGTGACCATAGCTGGCTACTGGCATCAGGGTTAGCGTGACCATAGCTGGCTACTGGCATCGGGGTTAGCGTGACCATAGCTGGCTACCGGCATCAGAGTTAGCGTGACCATAGCTGGCTGCTAGCATCACGGTTAGCGACTCATAGCTGGCTACTGGCATCACGGTTAGCGACTCAAGGTGGCTACTGGCATCACGGTTAGCAAACCATAGCTGGCCAAAACTATTTGAGCTCCCAGTGGAGCACAGGTCTTCAACAAATACACACAAGTCCTCCTGTCCTGGGCCATCATTTCCAGCTCTGTCAATGTTCATTCCTACACTGCGTTACCAAGGTTAATCTTAGTCCTTACTAGAAACACATTAAGAGTAAGATCCAGAGCTGTGAGATACACAGTGTGAGAAGTGCAGCCGGAAAGACAATCCCTGACTAAATCCGCAACACTATGCTGAGACAGATAATGGGGACAAACCCAGTTAGTGTCTACATTGATTCTCAACAAATCAAGTGGTATAGTCATTTAATCAGAATAGATTATAATCAGCCAGCAGCGAGAACATTATCATATACAGGTCTCTAGTCCACGAGCAAGGGTCGACCGTGATGTAGTTGGATCGAGGGTGTCTCTTACATACTCAGAAAGTTACGCCTAACGACAACATAAGCCTCCCACCTGGCGATAAGAATTCTACGCATTGGGCATCTCTTCAACGTCTCTTTTGTAAGGGCAGTAGGACAAAATAAGAAGATGATCATTTAGAATCTCTCTTTTCTCAATAGATACCCATTTATTTAAGCTTGTACTTATTTTGTTGCTGTTTTCGTTGTACTTCATGTTTCACATCCACACAATGGAACAGACTTTACATTGGAGCTAAAGATGTTGATTTTTGTGTTGGACTTCATTTGATACAGCCTGTCCTTGCAGAATCTCTTTCAGTATGCAGATGAGGGGCAGCCGAAGACGGATGTGTCGGACTGAAAGGTGCAAATATCGCAGTCAAGCTGTAAACTAGCGACACAAGGCATTCCATTCTCTGGACTACAACCTACTACTAGCAAAGCCCGGTTTGGGGATTAATAGTGGGAGATTGAGAACAAACACAGTGTTACTGGGGATGAATCATGGGTGCATCCCTACTAACCTGAATCAAAGTGTGCTTCAATGCAATGGAAACATCCTTCTTCATCTTCTACTAAGAAATTCAAGGTTATGCCATCAGCAGAAAATGTTATGTTTACAGTATTTTGGGATTGTCACAGAGTGCTGTTAACCAATCTCCACAAGTAAAGTGAAAATGTAAATACTGTATTGAGAATTTCTGTTGATGCTTTTGGAGGCAAATCAAATAAATTGTGCAGGCTTGTAGACCAGAAGAGTTCCGCCCCATCTTGACAAAACCAGACCACATACGCCTCGATTCATCAAGGAGAAAATTGACCAACTATGGTGACAACTTCTAGAACATCCACCGTACACAATTTTCACCTGTTTAGTGCACTAAAACTCACTTTGGCGAGAGACATTTTTTGAATGACAAAGAGGCTGAAGTTGCAAATGTGGCTAAGCCAGCAGACCAAAGAAGTATTAGTTACTATGGAATCAATCCCAGACTTCCAATGGTGACTGGACATCAATAAAAAGGCCAACAACTACAGAAAATATACTTATTTTTTGTGATTGAGGACATCACATTGTTTATCAATTAACCTGTCTCAGATGTCGAAGTGCCTTTCAAAGACACTTGAAAATAGAATGAGTGCCTTTGAAAATAAATGCTGCAAGACATCTAACTAGGCATTGACTGGAAAGAATTCCTGACTACTGAGCAAATATAGACAAACTAAAACCTATATGTCTAATGTCATTAGGAAAAAAACTGGGCAGGTATTTCAAATGAACAAGAACAGACTGTCATTACAAGCTATTATGTGGAAACCGCGTGGGGCAAGAACAAGAACAGACTATCATTACAAGCTATTATGTGGAAACCGTGTGGGACAAGAACAGACTATCATTACAAGCTATTATGTGGAAACCGTGTGGGACAAGAACAGACTATCATTACAAGCTATTATGTGGAAACCGTGTGGGACAAGAACAGACTGTCATTACAAGCTATTATGTGGAAACCGTGTGGGACAAGAACAGACTGTCATTACAAGCTATTTTGTGGAAACCGTGTGAGGCAAGAACAAGAACAGACTGTCATTACAAGCTATTATGTGGAAACCGTGTGGGACAAGAACAGACTGTCATTACAAGCTATTTTGTGGAAACCGTGTGGGACAAGAACAGACTGTCATTACAAGCTATTTTGTGGAAACCGTGTGGGGCAAGAACAAGAACAGACTGTCATTACAAGCTATTATGTGGAAACCGTGTGGGACAAGAACAGACTGTCATTACAAGCTATTATGTGGAAACCGTGTGGGACAAGAACAGACTATCATTACAAGCTATTATGTGGAAACCGTGTGGGACAAGAACAGACTATCAGTACAAGCTATTATGTGGAAACCGTGTGGGGCAAGAACAAGAACAGATTTCATTACAAGCTATTATGTGGAAACCGTGTGAGGCAAGAACAAGAACAGATTTCATTACAAGCTATTATGTGGAAACCGTGTGGGACAAGAACAGATTTCATTACAAGCTATTATGTGGAAACCGTGTGGGGCAAAAACAAATTTCATTACAAGCTATTATGTGGAGATTGTGTGGAACAAGAACATTAGAAACAGCGTACAGAAAAATCACCAGAGAGAGTGCAAGAGTGGGCGCCAAAAAACCACACACACAAAGAGAGAGAGAGAGAGACGAGAGAGAGAAGGTGGGGGTGGGATGTCTTCTTGTCTCTCAACTTGCAAATTGAAAATATGTAACCGCACGGTTGCAATGATGGATGCCTTGGACTGCAACCATTTCAGGACTAAGTGCTCATTAACGCTGTACTTGAGTTTAGGCTTCAATGTCACGAATATTTTTTTATGGCTCATGAGATGTGATTTAACCAAAAGACAATATGCTATTGAAAGCAGTGTATCTTGAACAAAAGAATTAAAAAAACACCCCAACAACCCACATACAAACACACACCATCACTCCCGAAAACAGAAACAGGAGTTGAGAAACCTAAGAACAAAAAACTTTATTTCTTACAGTGCAAGAGGCATAGCTCCGCCCACAAGATAACAATGAGAATCACATACTTAATACTTGAAATAATTAACAAACGCACATTTCAGAATCACATGCATCATTGTTTTAAACTATTAAAAGACACCTTGTTCACTTCTGCTTGGATTTCTTTTTGCTGGCCTCTCGTCGTCTCTGTGTCAAAGGATTGCGTGGATCTTGAATCTCATACCGGTCATTGTCTGTTACATTTGCATCGAGAACCTTCTTTTTAGCAACATCATCAAACAGTAGCTTGTGCCGCATCCTAATGTCAAAAACAAACAAAGAGATACTCAACCCTCGTAACGTGAGACTAATTACCAGAGATTCTGTACCCTTCTTAGATCATCTAGAACAATCTATGAGGGGGGTTCAAATGAAAAGTTCAAAAGTAGAACAGAAATTTTAAAAAACCATGCCTTTGTATTGTTAACTTGTTAATATGGTTGCTAAGGATGTCAAGAGTGCTCTGTACATGTCAATATGGTGCAGATGAACAATATGTCATCATAATTGCAGTTATAAGATGGACGCTCCACTATTGACATGTACCAAAGAGAAGCAGCGTTCTGTTTCCCATTTTTTTGAACAGCAAAAGGGGTGAAACCTATAGAAATTCATAAGTCCAGTACTGGTATGCATGCCTTTCACTTCAGCAAGTGTATGAGTAGAATAAGAAGTTCCAAAACGGCATGAGTTCTGTGACAGAATGTTCACAACCGGGTCAGGCACACCGAGTAGTGACACCAGAGTCGATTGCAGCCCCTGACTGCCTTGGAAATGAAAATCGTCAATTGACTGTGACTGAAAGGTATGCATCACCGTACTGGACCTTCATTCACCAATGAAGGTCTATAGGTTTCACCCCTGTTCTGTTAAAGAAAAAGAATAACAAAATGCTGCTCCTCTTTGGTGCATGCCAATAGTGGGGAGGCCATCTTTCAACTTCAATTATGACATCATGTTGTTTGTCTGCACCATGATGGCACGTGCAGGACACTCATGACATCCTTAGCAACCATAACAACAAGTTACAATACAAAGGAATGGTTTTTCTCATTCCTAACCCACTTTTTAGGTTTTCATTTGAAGCCCCCTGGTAAATAATTTCCCCATTTGAATCCCTCTAGGATAGAAAACAACCTAACTCATGACATTGCACATCCTGCCATTTATACAGATTAGTAATTTGAAAGAAAGAACAAGAAAGAACATGAAAGAAAACTCAAGGAACAAAACCAGATGACTAATATCACATCAACAAGCTTGGCTCGATAGGCGCATCAGCCAATATAATTGTTCTATCTACGTAGGCTGCTCAGGATTTGGTGGCAGGACAAAGTGTCTAACTCTGAAATTTCCAGCTAGACTAACACGTTGAGCATCCATATACTTCTGCAAATAGGCCAGTTAAGACATGCCCTATGAACACATTCCCAAGCAGGCAGGCGCTCATAAGGATAAAAGAAATGCTACAGAGGCTTCTTGAAAGAAAGTGTCTCTGAAAAGCTTCAACATTGATGTCACCTCCTGGGAGTTGCATACACAGATTCGTTCTACCTGGCCCATTTGCATCACCAATGGTGCTTGATTGTGGAGGCTCAGAGTAGGCATGCCGCCAAAAAAAGCAGGACGTACGATAACTCCTCACATAAGTGCCCCAGGTGCAGCAAAGTCTCCGGTGTCAAAATGCAGAGATGCCACTTGAACTTAACTGAACTGATATTGTATGTGGGGAAAGTACGTTGCTGATTTACTGTTGAGAACACATCATGCAGCACAAGACTGATGCTGTCACCATTTTCGCTTGCGATGGGCAACTATTATTATCTATCATAGAAAAACATAAACCTATGCTGCAACCAAAAGGCCCTTGTCATGAATACACAAAATCAATAACTAACCAAGCACAACAATGAATATAGAATTGTGATACTGATATTCTCAGATATAAAGAATACCTCATATATGATTTAGGAAAAAGATGAGTGAATATCTCTTTTTCCTGGAAATCAGATGACGAAGAAGGATAAGTTGTGATTCGTTCTTACACAAAAAGTTATGATGGGGACAATAAAAATATAAATACATATTTTGAACAAACCTACCATGACATATCTGTAGGATCTTCTTCTAATGTCTCTTCCTTCTTATCTCCTTCTTCTGTTTCTGAATCAGAGTACTCAGCCGCTAACTGCTTCACTGACGACAACTTTGACTTGAATTTTTCTAGAATGGCCAAGGTCTGGTCTTCTCTGTTCTTCCCTTTCCTATTCTGTTGCTTTTTCAGGTTCTTATATTTCTGGCGCTCCTGTTTAAACTCTTCCAAAAAATCGGAAGAGCCATCTGATGAGAAGGGAAGGTTTGACAAATAAAGAATGACGGTGTTATTGTGAAGTATTAGATATATCTATTGGGTCAAAGATGCAGCAGTGAATGAGCTGACAGCAGCCAGTGACACTTAGCTGATGGCTTGCATCATGATCATCAAACAGCTGACCAAGATCCCATTCGACCTCAAAGTGGCGGGCTTGCAAACAGGTTGCACTAGTCTAGTCTGGTTAAGAGAATGGGGATAGCAGTGGGAAGGCAAACCTGACACCCAAAAAAGCCAGTTGAAATTGGATGTGTCGGGCTGAAAGGTGCAGATATCAACACCTCACTGTAAACTGTGGCACAACATCCTTTTCAGGATGAACGCTGAAGAATATGACAACATCTCAATGAATCACAGAAACCAACGTTCGATTAGTTGTACACTATTGTGTTAATTTCTTCTTCATATTTATCATCCTGGACTTTAGTCTTCCTTTCATATTTATCTCTTTATCATCCTGGACTTTAGTCTTCCTTTCATATTTATCTCTTTATCATCATGGACATTAGTCTTCCTTTCATATTTATCTCTTTATCATCATGGACATTAGTCTTCCTTTCATATTTATCTCTTTATCATCATGGACATTAGTCTTCCTTTCTTTATCATCATGGACATTAGTCTTTCTTTCATATTTATCTCTTTATCATCCTGGACATTAGTCTTCCGTTCTTATTTATCTCTTTATCATCCTGGACATTAGTCTTCCGTTCTTATTTATCTCTTTATCATCATGGACATTAGTCTTCCTTTCTTATTTATCTCTTTATCATCATGGACATTAGTCTTCCTTTCATATTTCTTTCTTTATCATCATGGACATTAGTTTTCCTTTCATATTTATTTCTTTATCATCATGGACATTAGTCTTCCGTTCTTATTTATCTCTTTATCATCATGGACATTAGTCTTCTGTTCATATTTATCTCTTTATCATCATGAACCTTAGTCCTCCTTTCTTATTTATCTCTTTCCACAGCGGTACATCATCATAAAAACATTTCAACTCTCTTAACAAATACACGCCAACCAATTTTTTTCCATTTCAGCTCCGCCCATGTCTTCCTGGTTTCCCATGTTTTTTGAAGAAATCAGGCAAGCCAGCAATGCAGATTCCTTGCACTGCACCATTTGCCATGTCGACCTGCTGCTTCTGTCATTGATGACTGGGTCAAATTTAAAAAAATTTGCCATATTTTTTGTTGTTGAAGCTTTTGTGGCTTAAAGTTTAAAAAAGGATCAGGTAGGTAGCCTGCCCCATGCCCAACACTCCTTAGTCACCTCTTACAACATGCTTGGCAGGTTACAGCATTACTAATCTTTGCTGCCCCTTCAAGCCCAGGCAACACTTGGGTGTCAGGGGTACACAATCCAGTAACATTTTAAGGAATCAGCCACTTGCTTTTTCAGTTGCCAGGGAAAGAGAATAAAGTGATGACATTTGAGGACGGCAGCAGTGCATGAGCGGACAGCAACTAATGACTAATAGCTGCCTGTTTGCATCAGTGTCAGCAAACCATAGCTGACCAAGACTCTATTCCGCCTCCATGTAGCGACCCTGGAGATAGGCTGCACTAGTCACTAGTGTAGACTGGCTAAGGGATAGGGATCACAAGCCGAAAGCACTTCTGGTACTAAAAAAGCCAGCTGAAATCAGATGTGTTGGGCAGAAAGGCACAGATATCACAGCCTCGCTGTAAACTATGACACAGCGCCCTTTTCAAGACAAATGCTGAAGAAGAAATTTCATGATAGGTTACAATTTTCAGAGTTAAAGTAAGCAGTTATTTTCACTTGATCTACCATGTATGTTTCAACTACCTGAAATTATTTCTCAGTCACAAACTTGATCTACCATGTGTGTTACAACTACCTGAAATTACTTCTCAGTTCCAAACTTGATCTTCCATGTGTGTTACAACTACCTGAAATTATTTCTCAGTTCAACATCAATATGGCACCAGAAGAGCATATGATGGCAAAACTAACAATGAGCGAAATGGAAGAGGCCATGAAAACATTAAAGAAAAGGAAATCTCCCGGAACAAACGGGATAACAAACGAAATGCTGATGGGGCTGGGCCAAACAGCAAAAAGGAAACTGCTATCAGTCCTGAACCAAAGCTGGAAAAGGGGTATTGTACCCCAGGCATGGAAAGACGCAGTACTTGTACCAGTACCAAAGAAAGGAAAAGACAAAACAGATCCAAATGGATACAGGCCTATCAGCCTACTGAGCTGTGTCGGCAAACTGATGGAACGTATGATAAACACCAGACTGATGTGGCATCTGGAAGAAAAACGGATACTAATTCCACAGCAAGCAGACTTTAGACAGCACAGATCCACTGAAGATCAGGTCATCCTCATAGCCCAGGAAATAGAAGATGCCTACCAGGAACAGAAACACACAGTAGCGGTCTGGGTGGACCTGGAAAAGACATTTGACAAAGTCTGGAAAGATGGACTTAGAGTCAAGCTAAGAAGAAGTGATGTCTGTGGGAAAATGTACAAGTGGATCAACGACTACCTCAAAAACAGAACAGCCAGAGTCCAAGTACAAGGGCAGATGAGCAAAAAGGTGACACTTGAGCAGGGAGTACCCCAAGGGGGAGTACTGTCTCCCACACTCTGCCTGGTGTATTTAAATGACATTATTTAGAATATACCAAGAATAGTTCATAGCTCAATGTTTGCAGACGATCTGGCTATGTGGACCTCTGAAAAGTATCTCACCATAGCAAGAAATTGGATGCAGCAGGCCCTAACATCGCTGGAAGAGTGGGCGAACTCATGGCTGGTCAAAATAAACGAGGACAAAACCACATGTACAATATTCTCGCTATCAATCAAACCCCAAAACACCAAATTAAGTCTAAACGGCAAATACCTTCAGCCAAACGACAACCCAAACTATCTGGGAGTCACATTTGATCGGCGCATGACATGGAAAAGTCAGATCGAGAGAAACCGAATGAGAGCCAGAGAAAGAATGGCAATCATGAGGAAACTTGCTGGCACAAGCTGGGGAGCAGACGAAAGCATACTAAAGAAACTGTACACTGGAAGAGTGAGACCAGTTCTCGAGTATGGCATTGCGGCATGGACAACAGCAGCAAAGGCGAACTTCGATAAAGTTAGCAAACTCCAAAACCAAGCCATGAGAGTTATAACAGGAGGCATGAAGTCAACGCCAATTGTAGAACTTGAAAAGAAAAGATTACAAAACTGCAATCCATGGCCGACAGAAGAGACTGCAGAGCCCAGCTACAATCAGAGAAACTCAGAAGACTGACTGACCACCCAATGCACCAGAGACTAAACAATTTCAGAAATGGGAAGCTAAAGCGAAGAAACTTTGCAGAAATAGCCAAAGCAAAGATGCACGAAGACCCTATGCACACACTAACCACACCAAAGCCCATCCCTACTGTACGAAAACCTACCTGGAGGCAGCATATATTTCCAGAGGTGGTAGAAAATATACCAGGTATTAGAAATAAAAACTGCCAGTCTGAAAAAGAAAGAAAAGATACTACCCTGAGTTTCATTACGGAAAACTACCCAAGCATGGACTGGACCCATGCATACACCGATGGTTCCGTAACAAATACAACACAGAACGGAGGGACAGGAGCATTTCTGAACCTACCAAATGGCAGAAAAATAACACTGTCATTCGCTACCGGAAAATACACAAGCAATTTCAGAGCGGAGGCAGAGGCACTGAGGGCGGCAGTGGAAGAAATGGTGACAGGTAAAAGGAATGAAAGCCACATAGTCCTGCTTACAGATGCACTGGCCGTAGTCACAGCACTGAAAAGCCAGAAAAATACTGAACAATGAATTAAGAGCAGTACTCTGTCAACTATGCCAGCAGGCCGCACCAAAAAGAGTAGTGGTGCAGTGGGTTCCATCTCACTGCAAAATCCAAGGCAACGAGGAGGCAGACTGGCAAAAGAAGGTGCAAAACTACCACAACCTGATACTAGTACGACACTACGAAGAGTCAAAATGGCTTATTAGAGCTAGATACATGACCAAATGGGAAACCGAACATACTGGCTACACCAAAAACGATACCTATTACCAGCTGAACAGAAAAGAGCAGGTCGTGGTCTTCAGACTTCGCACTGGCCACAATAGACTCAGGTACCACCTATTCAACAAATTGAAGATAGGTGGCACCGACGAATGTCCGTGTGGTACCGGCAAAATGACCGCTGAGCATTTGCTGCAAAACTGCCTGACATACGAGGATCAGAGAGAGCAGATGTGGCCATCACCAGTGGCAACACTAAACAAGCTCTATGGCAGTGTCGACAGCCTCAGGATGACGGCTGCTTTTTTCGAAAAAATAATGGTTACTGTCTGACTGCATGCGAAAAAGAAGAAGAAGATTTCTCAGTTCCAAACTTGATCTTCTATATGTGTTACAACTACCTGAAATTATTTCTCAGTTCCAAACTTGATCTTCTATATGTGTTACAACTACCTGAAATTATTTCTCAGTTCCAAACTTGATCTTCTATATGTGTTACAACTACCTGAAATTATTTCTCAGTTCCAAACTTGATCTTCTATATGTGTTACAACTCTCTCTCTTTCACCTTCTATCACCCAGGGGTGCAAAGGCCATCAACCAACCCTCGCCAAGCAGCTCTGTCCTGTGCAATCTTTTCCACTTCCTTCCAGCTTTTTCCTGTTTTCTTTACTTCTACCTCCAGATCTCGTCTCCATATATTTCTTGGTCTGCCCATGCCTCTCCTTCCCTGGGGGTTCCATGACAGAGATTTGCCTAGTGATACTGGCCTGGGGCTTTCTTAATTTATGACCCATCCATCTCCACTTTCTTCTTAAAATTTCCTGTTCCAATTGACCTTGTCCCACTCTCTCCCACAGTCTGTCGTTTGTAACTTTGTCAAATCATTTTATACCAAGAATCTTTCTTAGACATCTGTTGACAAAACCCTGCAGTCTCCTGTCATTGCCTTTGGTCATCCTCCAGGACTCCGTTCTATACAGCAGGATTGGCTTCACATTTGAATTGAAAATCCTTATTTTTGTCTTCCTTCTTATTTCCTTGGAGTTCCATATGGGTTTCAACATTCCGAATGCAACTCTTGATTTGTGTATCTTTGTTTTTATAGCCTCGTCTGTCCCTCCTTCCTTGTTGATGATACTTCCTAGGTGTGTAAATATCTCTACCTCTTCCAGTAGCGTTCCTCTCAGCCTGATTGGTTCTGTGTTTGCTGCATGATCTTCAAACGACTTGTTTAGAGGTATAATCCAGTCTCTATAGTTTCCTTTGCATTTGGCTTTGGCTGTGGGACAGAAGAGCTATATCATCCGCAAAATCCAGGTCCTGCAGCTGTTTAATCAAGGTCCACTGGATTCCATTCCTCTCGTTTGTTGTTACTTTCATAATTCAGTCTACTGCCAGGATGAACAGGAAAGGCGACAGTAGGCAGCCCTGTCGTACCCCTGGTTTAATTTTTAATGGCTCTGTTAGTTGTCATTCGTGTATAACTCTACATTTGTCTGGCAAAGATGGCGCCGTAACTGGCTGCGAGTCTACATTTCTCTACTGTTTTGGATCATTATGGATGCCGCCAGACCACGGATTTGCCTGGAATTCACACTAGTCGATGACTTACACTTGTGTTCACGGATACGTGGAGTTGTTTTCCGTCTGGACTTGTTATTTCGTTCTTTTTTTGTGATTTCTTCCATCCGTTTATCCTGGTCTGGACGCCGGCTGAATGGCGCTACGCTTAAACTAGTTATACCTGTGTCGTATCTCACGGGTTAGTTCTGCCGGTTCACCTTCACGAATTTGGCGTGTGGGAATTTTAGATGCTTCTATGATGAACTGAATACAGCTGGGGAGAGATGCCAGACTCACTCACACGCTGAGTGTTGTCCATACGTCCTCTTGTGGTTATCGAAAAAGCACGACAAACTGCGTTATATGCCTTCCCACCTTTCTACCCTGCGGGTTACATGTTTACGGAAAGGCTTCGGTGGTAACCCTGAGGCAAAATCTGCATCCTATGCTTTCTCCAGTCGTCTCGATGAATGTCTTGCCACTGGCAAAAGGTAGCTTAGGCTCTGTGAGTGAGGTTGACAAAAGGCGCAGTTTCTTCCTCACTTTAATCGAAATCTCCGCGCAAGTCACCCATTTCAGCGGACACAGCAAGAGATACGACTGTCCACACGGCTGAACAAAGAGAGTGGTCTTCATAACTTGTGATGGACAAAACTATCATAACTCTACATTGCATACTTTCATACGTCTGTCTAATTATGTTTGTGACCTTTTGAGCAATTCCACAGTGTCTCAGTAGTTTCCAGAGTATATCTCTGCCCAAACTGTCGAAAGCCTTTTCATAATCAACTAAATTGATGTACAAACAAATTCCATTCCAATGATTGCTCCACAATTATCCGTAACGTGGCTATCTGATCAATGCATGATTTATTCTGTCTGAAGCCCGCCTGCTCATCCCTTATCTTGTTATCCACTGCCTTTTTCAACCTTTCTAGTATTACTCTATTTAACACCTTTCCCGGGACTGATAATAACATTATTCCTCTATGGTTTTTGCATTCCTGTATATCTCCCTTAGGCAATTTCACCAGGTAGCCCTCTCTCCAATCTTTTGGTAAGCTTTCCTGCTCCCAGGTACCGCCATGGCCGGTCCTAAGTCTGGATGAGAAAGGTTGAGTGTGGGGCCAGCTACCCAACCTAGTCAAAAATAAATTGCTTCAAAAACATGTTACATCTACATGAAATTATTTCTCAGTCACAATCTCAGCAACATACACTTATTGTCACAATAATGGGAGACAACATACCGTTTATTGCCTCCTTAACTGGAAGTTCACTTTCTTCCTCTTTCTTCTTCAATGGTGGCTCTTTGCTCTTGGCCTCAGCTCTTTTTTTCGAGTCCCTGATCTCTTTCTGAAGTTTGCTCACCTCCTTCCTGACTTCTTCACTAGAAATAGTAGCCAAATTTACAGATTCAAATCAGCCATAGAAAATCTAATTTATATACTTTTATAACGTAGTATGATGTGACAAGACTTGCGTTAAGGTCAGGTACAACATGCTGACCAAGACACTGTGTGCCTGGAAACAGCAGACTGGGCAATGAAGTGGAGTTGGCAACGTGATCCCTGTAGTAGTGTACCTTCTGAGAAGTCTTGCATTGCACTACAAATGTCTTCTAAACCATTATAAAAACGTCAAGTTAAGCAATTATTAGCTTGCATAATGTCAAGCATTCTGTACGACAATAAACAAATTGCAAATTCCCATCCTGGTTCATTTGCAGAGACAAGATCAGCTTTAAGTGAAGAGTCAAATCAAGAGACCACTCATAATGAACAATTTTACAATATTCACAAAGAATATAATATATCCAAAAGTTTTGTAATAATTTTTTCAAGCTTCCAAGATAAGCTTAGATAAAACAATGTGCAGTTATTGAAAAGGTATTTTTAGATAAAAACTTTGGATAAACTCTGTTATGGTTCTAATTTGAAACTGCTTTCCAACATTGTTTCTATTTCAGCCCTTATTGGTATTAAGCTTTACTGCAGACTTTTTCAAGCTATAATTAGAGGATACCTTAGTACAAAAGAAATAGGTAAGAACAATCAGATAATACCACATGATGTTGTCCGGAGAACAGAATGCGCTGTGTCATAGTTTACAGCTTGACTGCGATATTTGCACCTTTCGGTCGGACACATCCAACTTTAGCAGGCATTTTTGAGCACCGGGTTAGCCTTCCCTCTTTGATTCCTTCTCCTGAGCCAGTCTGCTCTATTGCAGCCTGTTATCCAGGATTCCTGCGTGGAGGCATAGTATAGTCTTGGCAGCTCTGATTCGCTGGTCCTGATGCTAGCAGTTAGCTTTAGGTCGCTGACCACTACAGCTCATGCACTGCTCAGCAACTTGACCCTGGAAATTTCTAAAGGTATCATTAGGTGGTAGGGACATTCAGCTTAATGATTACTGTAGATAGCAGATGGTAGGTATCGCATGCACATGCGCAGCTCAGATACAAAATGGCATCTGTGCTAAAAAGAGTGTACAATCAAAGAACAGCATGCTGTTGTGCGTTTTGGGGTCAAAAGGACTTCCTGTCAAAGATATTCATTTGGAAATTCTTCCTGTTTATGGGTGAGAAGTATTTGTCACATGAAGCATTGTGCAATTGGGTCAATTAAATTTCCTCAAGAATGTCCACAAATTGCTAATGAAATCCGAACATAGTCGTCCTGTTCAGATTGCAACTTCAGTGTCTGTGCGGTGGGTGAGGGACATAATTCAAACTGACAGGCAAGTAACGATAGACAGTGTAGCAACTGCAATAGAGTGCTCACATGGTTTGGCCTACAGCATAACACAAGACCCCACCTTGGCGGAAGATGTTTTGCGAATGGTGAATATATTGAATGTAAAGTGCAAATGTGGCTGAGACAGCAGACCAAAGACTTCTATGCTGCAGGTTTTGGTGCACTGATAAAGCGGTGGGATAAGTGTATCAATGTTGACGGAAATTATCTTGAGAAATAATGGACAGCGTAAAAGCAATAATAAATGGTTTTCAAGTTTGCTTATCTTTTGGTTTAAACAAAAATGAAATTAGCCATTTGTGACCTATTTACTGACTTTGTTCCTGCAACTAAAAAGAATGAATGTGATTTTGTAAACTCTACTTCATATTACCTTTTGCTCTTCTTTGTATCATCTGGAGGTGGTTCCTCAAGTGGCTCCCTCTGAGATGTTGATGTTTCATCTTCCTTCTTCAGCTTTTTCCGTACATCTTCAGTGGTCACGTCACTGCTGCCTGGTGCATCATCATCCTGGAAACGTTATAGCATGGCATACAGATTATTCTTGCTGGTCGTTCACTTACAAAATATAGCATGGCATGCAGATTATTCTTGCTGGTCGTTCACTTACAAAATATAGCATGGCATACAGATTATTCTTGCTGGTCGTTCACTTACAAAATATAGCATGGCATACAGATTATTCTTGCTGGTCGTTCACTTACAAAATATAGCATGGCATACAGATTATTCTTGCTGGTTGTTCACTTACAAAATATAGCATGGCATGCAGATTATTCTTGCTGGTCGTTCACTTACAAAATATAGCATGGCATACAGATTATTCTTGCTGGTCGTTCACTTACAAAATATAGCATGGCATACAGATTATTCTTGCTGGTTGTTCACTTACAAAATATAGCATGGCATACAGATTATTCTTGCTGGTTGTTCACTTACAAAATATAGCATGGCATACAGAATATTCTTGCGGGTCGTTCACTTACAAAATATAGCATGGCATACAGATTATTTTTGCTGGTCGTTCACTTACAAAATATAGCATGGCATACAGATTATTTTTGCTGGTCGTTCACTTACAAAATATAGCATGGCATACAGATTATTTTTGCTGGTCGTTCACTTACAAATAATCCCTCATAGAACTGGTGATTCTTCTCTCATCACCGCGCAGTCTATCCTGCAATTGGGTTGTGAATGGTCATATAGTCACTCTGCTCCTACCATGGAGCCAGCAGAACATTCCCCACCCCTTGTTTGTCTGTTCTGCCTACATGGGCACATGCCTGTGTGTTCAATCTTTAATTTGTTGATAAGATGATTTTTCAGCATTCTGTGTGACATGACACCGTCCATGATTATGTAGTTTGTTAAGAGAAGCATAGATGGCACCTAACAGGCTGCGGGTCTACTTTGCCCTAGTGTTTGAGTCTATTAAGATGGACTCTCACATGGGTTAACCACCCTCTGCGGCCACTTGTTCCAGAGGTGGACAGCTGGTCGATTAACTTGTAGATGTTATTAACATCAAGAGACGGTTCTGTTTTCCAAGGCTTGAAGCGTAGATTTTGAGTGAGAATGTAACAGCTTCTTTATTAGAGATGAAGTGTTAATGATGCCAGTTCATAGAGTCTCCATTTCTTTTTATGAAGTGGGGCGATCAGTTTCCTGTCTCTCACCACCCTCGTTTCTAACAGGTAGTAATTTGCAACTGGACAGACTATCAATTTTGAGAGCAAGGGATGAACTTGATACCTCAACAGTTTCAAACTACAAGCAAAATGAAAGACACTCCATCACAAAATAAAAGCAATACAAAAGTATCAATTACAATATAACAACAAGCATGGATGCCTGGAAGCACTCAGGGTGTGAAGGACAACATAGATGGCTACGGTTGATTTGGCACTAGCTAACAACTTTCATAAGATAAAGTGGGGACGGCGTGGCCTAGTGGTTAAGTGGCACGGCTCACAACCAGAAGGTGCTGGGTTCGATCCCCATCACAGCACCGGCCGTTACCCCGGGGAAGCAAACCCTTAGAAAATGCAGGAGGAAGCAGACCCTTACATAAAATGCATGCTGAAGTCGGATGCACTGGGCCGACAGGCGCAAAATAAAAACCACAGTGTAACGCACACACGCCTTGGGGAATAGATAAATAAGGCGAACGCAAAAAAAAAAAAATAAGATAAAGTGCTATAGAAACCACCACAGCAAGAGCACATGAATGTTTTGGTGCAGGGTTCCTGGCTAGAGGTTAACTACTGTGGCAGTCCCATGCTCCCACTGAGGTAAGTAGAAGGAGGAAAAGTCAGTTTAATACAACAAAATGTTGGAATCTCATCTATCAGATACTGTAAATGATATCCTTTCAATGAGATAGGTAAAGGCAGACACAATAGCAAGCCCTGTTGTCAGGGATGAAGTGTTAGAGACTCCATTGTACTAGGCATTAGTTTGTTTGTGGGGTTGGATGGCCAATTTTCTTTCTCGCAGCCTTTCCTTTTCTAACAGTAAGCCGGGTACCTATTAGAGCTGGGTGGACTGGAGCTTGTCGGCAATGGGAGATATATCCTATACCTTTGGCATGAAAAACGAGTGCTCTATCAGTATGTCAACGAAGTAATAATGATTATTGACCTGTGTTTTCCTCTTGCTGGTAGGTTTGTCAGTGTCACTGTTTTCCATAACCGGTACAGAACTGAGATTTGGGTCATCAGTCAAGTCATGGCTGCTCTTACTTTTCCCACTGAATTTCTGAGGATATGTCAAATATTGAGAACATTTGTCATGACTTGTGAAATGGAAGTACATATTAGCTTTTATTCCCCCACATAAAAAATGGACTCGATTTCCTCTCCAGTCACACTCGTTTTCATCGTGTCACGTTGGCTTTCCATAGTTGTTGACTTTGAGAACCTGTAACCTTTTTATTTGATGGTCTATAGAAATAATTTTTGTGTGTGCAAAGAGAAATATAAGAATAAAGAACTTGTCAGTGTTTTTGCTTTTGTTGTATGTGTGTTAGTTTCTGAGACACAAGAAAGTGAAAATGTTGAAAAACAGCACAAACATTTAGACACATATTTTTGGTGTGTTGGGTATGCAGTACATTTTTAAAATAGCCAAAGAGGACAGATAGGGTTCTTTTTCAAGATCAACATATCTGTTAGTTTCCATTACAAACGTATTTATTACATCATAAATAAAATAAACAGATCTACCTTCGAAAGATTTGTTGCAGCAACATTAGGATCATTAACTTCCCCATTCTCAAAAATGGGCGAATCTTCCAATTCCAGTGAAAAAAGAGAATATATAGTTTCAAAATTCTCTAAAAAAATTTGTAAGTCTTGCTCCCACGCACAAACCAAGAAGAAAAGAAGTGATTTCTATTTTAAATCCAAACACCCATATGTTCTGCCGTTTCTATAGCATTAGCCTGGATGTTTATTCACAATAAAATGGTAGCTAAGCTTCTGTCATGCATACGTGACAGTGGTTGATAGGGGCATTTTTTTCCCCTTTCCCAGAGGCATGACAGTGACACAGTAAAGGTTAAAATGAAAGTATAGAGGTTCCCTGTCCACTGCTAGATACTAGGAAAGTGGAAGGCAGATATGTTAGGTAAAGAGAGGAGAAGCAAAATCTAAACTGATGAAAGGGTATAATATTCAGTTTTGTTTAGGTGCCATCTCCACAGCGAAGGTTGGTTGTAATGGATATCTGATGTCCCAATCTATCAGGCTTTTCTCTGACCATCTTTTGGTTTTTACACTTGTTTACCTCTCACATGTTAGCTCTCCACCTGTCCTTCAAATATTGTCTTCCACAAACTGTTATGCCCTTTTATGTGACCAAAATATCTTAACTGTCGAACTCTTGATTTCATTCATCAATTTTCTTTGCACCCCTAATTTCTCCAATACTTCCTTACATGTTTTTTTTCTTTCCATGAGAAGTATCCCATTCTTTTATATATCCACATTTCAAAAGCATCGATTCACTTCTTTGAAGTTTGTTCATTGTCCGTGTTTCTAAACCATACAGTAAAAATGAGTATACACAAGACCTGATTACACTCATTTTTATATTTGTGAATTGTTTGCATGTCATGTTCATGGAAACAGAGATCTATTCTCTTCCTGATCTCCATTTCACATCTTCCATTATTATATTTCAAAGGCAGGAAAAGCTCTTGACCTGTTTCAGTATTTGACTGTATACTTTTATCTGTGAATTCAATTTTTGAGTGCTTTGCTAATTATCATAGTTTTCATTTTCTCTGTATTAAAGTCCAATCCATACATCCGACTTTTGTTCTTTACTTTAATCTTGTAGTTTTCATGTTTTTGTCCGTGTTCCTGTAAACAGGTCGTGTCACAGAAATTTTGTCAATGAGGTGGGCATTGACATTTTAATCTCCAAAGTGGTGAGCTTAAGTATACTTCAGGATGTATGAAGAACCACTGTAACCTGCCACCAGAAAAACATCAAGAGTTAGCATAATTAGCTCCAAACAACAACAGGTACATGTTTGGTGTCTGCATCAATCATTCTCGAATCCTTTCAGGTACCTGTGAAGCATAGATCATCAACAAATACACCCCAAGTCCCTCAATAGTTGACTTATTTCAGTGTTAGTGGCTTAGTTTCTAGAGGATTAGGCAGGTGGCTCCATGCCCAGTGCTTAAAGCTTCTTTCAACTTGCAGAGTAGGTTACAGTATGCCTATTCTTTGTTAACCTTCCGAGCCTATGTGGTTTTGTGTGTCATTGCGTTCACCATATTTATCTATTCCCCAAGGCGGTGTGTGTTGCACTGCGGTTTTTATTTTGCGCCTATCGGCCCAGTGCATCTGACTTCAGCATGCATTTTATGTAAGGGTCTGCTTCCCCGGGGTAACGGCCGGTGCTGTGATGAGGACCGAACCCAGCACCTTTGGATTGTGAGCCGTGTCACTTATCCACTAGCCCACGTCGTCCCTGTGAAAAAAGAGATGAAATATGACAGATCATAAAGCTGCCTTCCATATAACGGTCCCAACTGAAAATAAAAATATGCAAATCCTGCCATCTGTCTACTCCTTATGTGGCACTTACAAACTTAGACGCCAGGCCTTTGACGCCTACGCTAACATTAATATTATTATTATTACATAAGGCATATGAGAATGGGGATCAAGACGCTGAGCAGCGCATAAACTGCAGCGGCCAGCTACCCATAGCTGACTGCTAGCGTCAGGGTCAGCGAACCAGAGCTGCCAAGACCCGTCTATACCTCCACGCGGTGATCCTGGATAACAAGCTGCAACAGAGCAGACTGGCTAAGTAGAAGGGATCGAAGTGGGATGGCAACCCGGTACTCAAAAATGCTTGCTGAAGTCGGATGTGTTGGACCGAAACGTGCAAATATCGAGTCAAACTGTAAACCACGACACAACGCATTCCGTTCTCTGGACTACATTCTGCTACTTGCAAAGCCTTTTTCAGGCTTGGTAGCGGGAGATTGAGAACGAACAAAGAAGAAGAAGAAGATATGAGAATGTCCTGTTGGTTAGTAACATCAAAATCAACTCACCTTTGATGCCTTGAATGTTTGTTCTTCGTCTTCTTCTGCCTCTTCTCCAAAGGATAACAAACTGAAGTTTCTATGAATGCAAACAATGCCTATTACTAAATAATATATGGAAATGCTGGGTCATAAAGACTAATATCAAATTATGATTATTTCAATGATTCCAATGTCAAGTCAGTACTTGTGTACAGAACATAAATTTGGAGAACGACAAAGGCAATACAGAAGAAACTCCAGTCGTCCGTCAATAAATATAAATGCAGGATAATGGATATATACTGATAAGATATGGTCAGGAACGAAGACCTATGGGAAATAAGCCAACAACAACCAGTGGAGCAACAAATCAAACATGGGAAATGGGGCTGGATAGGACATATGCTGCGGAAGGCACAGTCTAACATAGCCAGACAGGCTTTTACATGGAATCCTCAGGGGGAAAGGAGAGAAAGGTAGACCCAAAAATATGTGGAGAAGAGAATGTGAGGAGGAGCTAAAATTATATAATTACACCTGGAGAGAGGCAGAAAAAGCAGCCTAGGGCCGTGTACTCTGGCTTATGCACCGAGAGGAGCGATGGGCTTTGTTTGATTGATTCATCGTCAATTGGGCGACCTCTTGCTTGTGGCCCTAAAACCTTCATGTAATATGGTTTTGCTGCAGGCTGATCGTTCTGCACCCTTATTAAATGATCAAACCCCTTTATCTTATGTGTGTCAATATGGGAGTTAACCAATGTAGTTCCCATCCTATTCCTCAGCGCCTTCTTGTGAATTTTCTCGTAAATTGTCTATCTTACTGCACTTCATACACAGCACATTTCATAGGCATTGACCTTATATTTGTGCATACCTAATAAGGTCACTGTTTGACACCGATAATATAACATAGCGATGATCAACATGTTTATCTGCATCTGTTTAGTGGACATTGTGACACTTGTATGTGTCAGTCTCAGTGCCAGCTGGTGGTGTACATTGTTTGCCTTGCAAATACTATTTTGTATTTCTCAGTCCATTCTGTCGTCATCAGTGAAGACGCTTCCGAGGTACGTAAATTTCCATACCTGCTTTATGGTTTTTGCTGCCAGTGTGGATACTGCGCTGTGTTGGTTGACGTCTGATTGTCATAGTTTCTGTTTTACCACAGCTGATTTGTATGTCCTACTCTAGTCAAGACATGAGAGGTGTTGTTGTAAGACTTCCTGTTTATTGTAGATGTCTGGTTGTCTGCGAAGGTGAATTCACTGAGCTATTCCTCACAGTGATTTTCTATTTGAGTGGATTTTGTCCATATAGATGATGAATAAAATACGGGATAGTACACTTCCTTGACGCACCCCACTTCTCATTGGCAACCAGTTTGTCTATCCGACACTTGTCCTAGCTGTCCCGTCATTGTTGGTGTACACAACTTGTATATTGTCCAGTAGCTGTACCCAAACACCATTTTTCTCCAAAACACCCAATAATTTACTCCTGTTGACTCTATCAAAGACTTTCTCTTGATCAATGAGAATCAAAAGAGCAGCTGAAATATCACTAATGGCCATCGCCAGTACCATCCCTAGACGAGCTCTATGGAGATGCCAATAACCTCAACCCCAGCATGGCTTCTCAGATATACTCAAGTTGATGCCTGGAAACGCACAAAGAAGATACACCTGCTGTTTTTATTCGTTTAAAACAAACCTATAAACTACCTTCAGAAATGCAAATATTCTTCCCCACAAAATATAATGCTATTCCATCTTCTTCAACATTCTTTCTGAAAAGGATGTTTGTAACATAGTTTACAGTGAGGCTGTGATATCTGCACATTTCGTCCCAACACATCTGATTTCATCGTGACATTTTTGGGATTGGGTCTGCTTTCCCTCTTCGACCCCTAATCTCTTAGACCTGTACATAGGGTCTTGGCCAGTTATGGGTCACTGACACTAATGTAAGCAGTCAACTGTGGGTAGTTGGCAGCTATCAGCCCATTCCCCGCTGCATCTTCAGCCCCCTACCAATGTTCTGATAACTAGCACCCTAACCTGAAACACCTTACTTTGTGGCCTTAGACTTGCTCTTGATTTTCTTGTCCTCCTCTTTCTTGACTTTCTTGATAACTCTTGGTATGATGTCATCATATGGGTTAGCCAGGATCTGATTTCAATGAAAGCAATTATGAGTGAGTCTATTTCAAACATTTATGTTGTTGTTGTTTCGAATGCCCACAATGAGTAGTTTACTCTTATGTGCACCCTGAAAAGGGCGTTAAGTGATGGGTTGCAGTAGCTTTCCTGACATCTCGAGCGTGCTGATGAAGGTGGACCAGGGTCCTCCAGGCAGTTGCACTATGCTTGGCTTCATCTGCGTGTCACTCACTACTACAAAGATCATATTGAACCTCATCTTGTTAGCCAGACTGTTGTCCTCGACAACAGCCTGTTGCCAGGACGACCAACAAGGAGGTCAGGTGAGGGTCTTAGCCAGTATATTTCTCCTGACCCTGGCTAACATTCTCTGATCAGTGTGTTTTGCCTGACCAGACGTTAGCCTCATCGTCCCTTCAAACATTAAAAATTCTTCTTTGTTTATCCTGAAGAGGGCGTTTTGTTATGTCACAATTTTACAGCAATGCTACATCTGACACCTTTATTTTTGGTTCCCTCTTCATACTTTATAATAAGAAAATGTTCAACTGGTGAAACCAGGATTAGTCATTTTTCCTATTATGATCACTGGATAAATGAGATATTCATTGTTTACAATTCATGTACCATATTTATCATTTCAATTGCTTCCGTTCAAATCAGCAGGATTCCCCAAACTAAGAATGCCTTTTGATCTGTGTGAATGGCAGAGTGTGCAATGTCCTAAGTTGAAGAGTCTTCTGTCCTAGAGGGGTTGTTGTTTAATGCCCACAATGAGTAAGTTTACTCTTTTGTGCACCCGGAAAAATGTGTTAAGTGGCAGGTTATAGTAGCTTTCCTCACATTCCAAGCGTGCTGATGAAGGTGGACCGCAGTCCTTCAGGCGGTTGTGCTATACTTGGCTTCATCGGTATAAAGGTCACTTGTTCGTGCAATCACCACACAATAAGCAGATTAAGTATTGTACCACAACGATGTTTTCTAAACTCCTCTCAGCTGAGATCTTCAATCTTGACTAATCTTGACTGTTAGCAGATCTGAAGCGTCACTTCTTACATCCCGCGGTGTACTGAGTAAGGTGGGCCTGGGTCCTCCTAGCTGTAGTGCAATGGAAGGCTTTTCAGTAATCTCACTACTACGAGAATGGCAGTGTCTATCCCCACCACGTTGGTCAGACTGCACGGAGTGGGCTGGAGGTGCGGGTCTTAGTCAGTATGTTGCCCCTAACCCTGGCGTGAGGCGGGGTCTTAGTCAGTATGTTGCCCATGACGCTGGTGTAAGGGTGGGGTCTTAGTCAGTATGTTGCCCCTAATCCTGGCGTGAGATGGTGCCTTCGTACGCTTGCCTCATTACACACGCACACACACAAACTGCCCCCATCCCCCGTCTCACAATATTGTTTGTTGCGTTCGCCTTATTTCTCTAATCCCCAAGGCGGCGTGCGTTGCACTGTGGTTTTTATTTTGCGCCTGTCGGCCCAATGCATCCGACTTCAGCATGCATTTTATGTAAGGGTCTGCTTCCTCCTGCATTTTCTAAGGGTTTGCTTCCCCGGGGTAACGGCCGGTGCTGTGATGGGGATCGAACCCAGCACCTTCGGATTGTGAGCCGTGCCACTTATCCACTAGGCCACGCCGTCCCTCGTCTCACAATATAAATAAAGATAGACCCTCCTAAGCCCAAACCCATGTCTTCAGAGAGCTAGTGGGTTGTGCTGTAAGCAATCTACTTCTCTTACTTAATCTCAGTTTCAAAGTGGTGAGTGCCTGGAACGTCAAATATACCAGGTTCTTCTTCTTCTTCTTCGTACGCAGTCAGACAGTAACCATTATTTTTTCGAAAAAAGCAGCCGTCATCCTGAGGCTGTCGACACTGCCATAGAGCTTGTCTAGTGTTGCCACTGATGATGGCCACATCTGCTCTCTCTGATCCTCGTATGTCGGGCGGTTTTGCAGCAAATGCTCAGCGGTCATTTACCCGGTACCACACGGGCATTCGTCGGTGCCACCTATCTTCAATTTGTTGAATAGGTGGTACCTCAGTCTGCTGTGGCCAGTGCGAAGTCTGAAGACCACGACCTGCTCTCTTCTGTTCAACTGGTAATAGGCATCGTTTTTGGTGTAGCCAGTATGTTCGGTTTCCCCTTTGGTCATGTATCTAGCTCTAATAAGCCGTTTTGACTCTTCGTATGTCATACTAGTATCAGGTTGTGGTAGTTTTGCACCTTCTTTTGCCAGTCTGTCTGCCTCCTCGTTGCCTTGGATGTTGCAGTGAGATGGAACCCACTGCACCACTACCCTTTTTGGTGCGGCCTGCTGGCATAGTTGACAGAGTACTGCTCTTACATCATGATGTGTTCAAAGTGTAGGCCTAGACTGATGACGTCCGGTCGGCAAGGAGATAGACAAGAATACGAAAAGAACATTAAAAAATGAAAGAGATCTGAATGAAACATAAGATGTTTATTCTCTTCCTTTGTCAATGAGCATAGGTCAGTCAATCTTTAGTCATTCAGGGTACCAGCACTGTTGTAATGTTAAACTAATTGAGGCAGAAGATGCAGTTCAGTGAATGAGTTGACAGCAGCAAGCAAACCTGGTACACAAAAAAGTCAGCTGAAACCGGATGTGTCGGGCCGAAAGATGCAGTTTCGCTGTAAACCACAACACCCCTTCAATATGTCCTTTTCAAGATGAACGCCGAAGGAGAATTATGATTACATATACCAAGCTGTTAGTGTTTCCACAGTCAACCATCAGATTAAGCAATTTGTAGGTATTTCAAGTTAAAAGTGAGGTGATACAGGGTGATAGTGATTGTTGAGTAGTCAGGCAGTATCTATGTAGTGAGCCTTGGGTATGCATGCAAGTTGTATGTGTTGCCCTGATTCATATCAATGATGTGTGCTGTTGCATCAACTAAGCTTATCCGTATGGTCTAACTTGTTCAAGTATTTCAAGAGTCTGAGGTGTTCTGTCCTAAGTTGGAAGTTTATGTTTTGTTCAATGAGTTGAAGTTTGTTGATGTTGACATTTCTGGTTGATGAATTATTTCATAAAACAATGATATACCCAGGAGATCCATTGCCTATCAGCAATTTTGAAAACAAAACAACATTGCAAGAAACCTCATCAACCAGTTTGTATTGAGCAAATGAATATAATGCCTCAGAAATGCACAGTAAAAATCAATGTCTTTTTTTAAAACTTGCCTTTTACATACTATATTTAATCTGTCCACTGTTGTTTTTTAGATGCCAGTAGTGGGTTCAATCTTCTTTTGTTTGCTATCTGTGTCATCAAATCAAAATCTTGTCACTTCCTGTGCAGCATATATCTTCAACTAACACACCAAGTATATCTGGCCTGTGTTCCCATATCCAACATCTGGCCGGCCTCCCTCATGGTTCTCTCAAGCTCTCTTCCTTTCAAGTGCGTCTTGGATGGCATCTATGTTTCTTACCTTTCAGGTTATAGAACAACAGCAACTGTCTCGAGATGTCATTCTCCAATTTATAGAAACTATGCCCTATCCATCACCAACGCCGTCTCTTTTATCTCCTGATCTACCACCTGATGCCCAGTTCTATGTCACAGGTCCATGCTAGTAATTGTCAATTTCTGGGATACTGCCTACCGTCTTGCAAGTTCAATTTGCATTTAATAATGATCATGTTTTTTTTGTGTTCGCCTTATTTCTCTAATCCCCAAGGCGGTGTGCGTTGCACTGTGGTTTTTATTTTGCGCCTGTCGGCCCAGTGCATCCGACTTCAGCATGAATGATCATGTGAAAGAAGAGCTCAATCACCAGCAAAGTCAAGATCCTCTAATTTCTTCCCGAGCTCATTTAATGCCACTATCCTTTATGGCAGTTGCCCTCTACTTTGCTCACCCGAGCTCATTTAATGCCACTATCCTTTAAGACAGTTGCCCTCTACTTTGTTCACCCGAGCTCATTTAATGCCACTATCCTTTAAGACAGTTGCCCTCTACTTTGTTCACCCGAGCTCATTTAATGCCACTATCCTTTAAGACAGTTGCCCTATACTTTCTTCACCAGAGCTCAGTTAATGCCACTATCCTTTAAGACCATTGCCCTATACTTTCTTCCCGAGCTCAGTTAATGCAGGTATCCTTTAAGGCAATTGCCCTCTACTTTCTTCCTGAGCTCAGTTAATGCCACTATCCTTTAAGACCATTGCCCTATACTTTCTTCCCGAGCTCAGTTAATGCAGGTATCCTTTAAGGCAATTGCCCTCTACTTTCTTCACCAGAGCTCAGTTAATGGCACTATAATTTAAAGCTGGTGTGGTCTTTATGATCCATTCAATAGCCAGCAGGAAGAGGAATTGGTGATAAAGGACACCCATTCCGCACCTAAGTTTTGATGTAAAATTACATAGTATGTTTACCTTCAAGTAGGACTCCACATTGCATATCTGGTGTAATTTTCATTATTATTTATGTCTGGTTCCCTATGAAGCAGCAACTGATGTTCTCCATCTGTTCTTATTCTGACCATCTTCTTGAGATCTGCTCTCCAGACCCTGATTGAAGAGGCTTCTTCATCAATCTTTCTTCACAAGGTGTTTTTCGGTCTTCCCACTCATCTCTTTCCCCGTGGGTTCCAAAACAGTGCATATTTTGTTATACTGTCCTGAGATTGTGTGCTATCCATCTACACTTACTCTACTAATTCATCTTTTTCTTGGTCTTCCTCTTTGCTATGAAGTCCTGCTTTCTGGTGTTATAAGCTTGTGAGGCTGTTAAAATTATGGGCATTCTTGACATATGTCTGTCCACACCATTTAATTATATGTCTGTTTTAACAATTTAATTATATGTCTGTTCAAACAATTTAATGATGTGTTTGTCAATATTTGTCATGCACGGCATTGATCACAATTTTGGATGTTCATTCTGTCTCTACTAGTTTTCCTGTTCGCATTTAGCAAGCATCGCCTTTGACACATTGTGATCTTTCATGCTTCTGCATTGGTCAGAATCCATGTCTGACACTGATAACAGAAGGTTGGTCAGGATCCATGTCTGATACTAATAACAGAAAGTTGGTCAGGATCCATGTCTGACACTGATAACAGAAAGTTGGTCAGGATCCATGTCTGACACTGATAACAGAAAGTTGGTATGAATATACCTGTTATATAAAATACATAACAGGAAAAAACCTACACAATAACATCATCACATTCAACAACTTTTTTTTACCTCTGTTCGGATAATCTTATGTGGAAACAGAGGCCGCTCATTTTCACCAACTTCAACTTCTTGAAGTTTCAGCATGTTGTACAAGGTTTGGCCAACGACTTTTCCAAAAATGGTATGTTTGTTTTGAAGTTCTGGTGTCTGATTCATGGTAAAGAAAAACTGACTTCCATTGTCATGCGGCCCAGCATTTGCCATTGCCACTAAGCCTCTTCTTATAAAGCGTAACCTCGAGTGAAACTCATCCTGTAGAAACAGGAATATATGATTGACTGCACCTAAGCTCAAAATTCTAGAGGTGACGCAAAAACAAGATAAATTAAAATGTAGTTTACATGAGAACAGTAATAGACTCAATACCAATAATGACTAAAAAAACAGGCTCGGTAAGGTGTAACTTTATAATGAGAACAGTAACATGGGATAACAAAGAATCACGGCAGGTTAGGGGTAACTTTATAATGAGAACAATAACAGGGGATAACAAAGAATCAAGGCAGGTTAGGGGTAACTTTATAATGAGAACAGTAACAGGGGATAACAAAGAATCAAGGCAGGTTAGGGGTAACTTTATAATGAGAACAGTAACAAGGGATAACAAAGAATCAAGGCAGGTTAGGGGTAACTTTATAATGAGAACAATAACAGGGGATAACAAAGAATCAAGGCAGGTTAGGGGTAACTTTATAATGAGAACAATAACAGGGGATAACAAAGAATCAAGCCATGTTAGGGGTAACTTTATCATGAGAAAAGTAACAGGGGATAACAAAGAATCAAGGCAGAGGTAACTTTATCATGAGAAAAGTAACAGACTCAATATCAATTATGACTGGAAAACAAGCAGAGTTAAAATGCAGTTTTATACAAGAGCAGTATACGTTGTGTTTTGTTATTATGATCTAAATAGGCCTCTATCAAGGACAGGGCAAATGCAAGAAACAAATTAAATGAAACCAGTTCCTGAATTAAATCAAACAATTTTCTGTGGCAGCATATGTTGGCAGAAGCATATTGTATTCTAGCTGCTATTTAGAGAAGTTACATTTCTGATAGATGCATGTTTCACATGTTCTTACACATATACAATGATATCTGTGAT
Organism: Ariolimax columbianus; assembly: GCA_036924085.1. Lineage (NCBI taxonomy): Eukaryota > Metazoa > Mollusca > Gastropoda > Stylommatophora > Arionidae > Ariolimax > Ariolimax columbianus. The sequence goes on from JAVGWX010000010.1 coordinate 80,713,643, forward strand.
GAGCAGAAGATTTTGATTTCAGAATTCTAGGATGACTATTAGCAAAAACTATAGATAATAATATCCATAAATAAATAAGAAAAGGGATTACAAATTTGCACATCAAAATTTATATTTACAAAAAATCTATAGAATGTGTCTGCCCAGGAAAACATTGTTAGCATGTGTTCTTGTGGGCAATCTGAAGGTTGCTATTAGCAGTTTGATGATTGATGAGGGAACGCGGTACTCAAAAATGTCTGCCGAAGTCAGATGTGTTAGACAGAAAGGTGCAAATATTAGCCAAGCTGTAAACCATGACACAATGCATTCCGTTCTCCGGACAACATCCTGCTGCTTGCAAAGCCCTTTTGAGGGCTTGGTAGCGGGAGAATGAGAATGAATGAACTAAGTAAGAAGAAGAATGCATGAGCTAACAACCTACTACAGATTTACTGGCATAGGAGTTGTAAGCTTGGTTAACCATACCAATGTACCAGGTTCGAAAATCACGTCGTTCTCAATTTGACAGACTGAGCATGTCGTGGAATTTGCACGGTATTACCGCTTCTCCCAGTTAACCCAGTTCTAAATGTGCACCTGATGATGTCAGGGGACAATTTCAAAAGCTGCTGCGGGAACTACAGAGTTTGTGCTGTTTTCAGCAGTAAATTTACAGAGCATATACAGAGGCAATGAAGTGCAATGAAGTCAAGTCTATTTTCCATTTCCATTAACAACCTACTAGTACTGTGAACTAACAACCTACTAGTACTGTGAACTAACAAGCTACTAGTACTATGAACTAACAAACTACCAGTACTATGAACTAACAAGCTACTAGTACTATGAACTAACAAACTACTAGTACTATGAACTAACAAACTACCAGTACTGTGAACTAACAACCTACTAGTACTGTGAACTAACAAGCTACTAGTACTATGAACTAACAAACTACTAGTACTATGAACTAACAAACTACCAGTACTATGAACTAACAAACTACCAGTACTATGAACTAACAAGCTACTAGTACTATGAACTAACAAAGTACCAGTACTATGAACTAACAACCTACTAGTACTGTGAACTAACAAACTACCAGTACTATGAACTAACAACCTACTTTGAAAGGTGCTCCATAGATAGACTCTCCTCCAGTCCCAGTGCCTGTAGGATCCCCTCCTTGTACAATGAAGTCATTCACAACTCTGTGAAATATTGTTCCACTGTAGTATTCCTCCATGCACAACTGGACAAAGTTGCGGCATGCTTTTGGTGCTTCTTTTGGCCATAACTCAATGTCAATATCACCAACGGATGTCACTAAGAGAACCTGTTGGAATAAACAAGTTATATTATTCTCCCGACATACAGCAAAGAGAGAGAGAAGTGTCATGTTTTGTGATGGCATCAATTATAGGATAAATCAAAAAGGTAAAGTCAAACGCCACCGTCCATCGTAGACGATGATGACATAATTTATTTGCTAGCTATATTTTTAGTAAGGATTAACTGCGCTTCTTTTTATCGTCACTCTGTCATCTCGAGCCACCCGACCCCAGTGACAAGTCAAGGACAAGACGACTAGGGGGCGACTATGAGATGCAGGGGACTCCTTATCAAGCACCCGTGAAAAAGATGGCAGAGTCCGGAGTCTAACCTACACCACCTGATCACGAGACCAACGGTTTAACCATGGAATCCCACGGAATAGGATAAATAAGGTTACAGAAAACACTAATGTTTTTCCCCATAACGTGTCACAATTGCTAAAAAAATTAGCATAAAACAGTACCATCAAAGGAGAGTGTACATGACTTGGTTATCTAATCCTGTAAAAACTATAAGAGACAAGAAAAATAGAAGACCTCTACATCCCATGGCAGAAAAGGAGTGACTTGGTCTGTCAAATCACTAATATGTTTCCTTGTGTGGATTCCCAGACTTTTACCTGGGAAGGAATAAATAGAATCACTACACCCTACTTTACATGTCATAAAAGATGACTGACTAAGGTTGTATGTGGTGCTGGTAATATGGCTTGGCTCAATTTGTTCTCAATCTCCCGCTACCAAAGCCTGACACGGGTCTAAGTAGCAGAATGCAGTCCAGAGAACGGAATGCGGTGTGTCGTAGTTTACAGCTTGATTGCGATATTTGCACCTTTCGGTTCAACACATCCGACTTCATCAAGCATTTTTTTAGTACCAGGTTAACATTCCCTCTTCGATCCCTTCTCTCTAACCAATCTGCTCTGTTGCAGCATGTTATCCAGGATCACCGCATGGAGGTGCAGAAAGGTCTTGGCAGCTCTGGTTCACTGGCCTTGACGCTAGCAGTCAGCAATGGGTCGCTGATGCTGCAACTCATGCTGGTAATATCATGTGAATTAAAGATCTGTAGAAACCATCACTAGAAAAGTATTTAGATGTTCTGACACAGGTTGTTTGTAATGGGGGCTACTGGAGTGAAATGGGATATACAATTATTCGTTCTGATAAGTAAAATAAGCTTCCTCTGAACTGGGTTTGTCAGGGGCTGGTGATTTTAAGATGATATTTTTATGATTCACATATATTTTTTTTGTGTGTAAGACTTTGTAGATACTTCAGAAACATAAGTTGATTCTTTAGTTTCGTTTTATATAAAAATAGTAAAATAGTCAATTCTTCACAAAAGGTGGGCGTTGCTGAATAAAATAAACATAGAACTTTTGTGGTCGGAGACAATAAACATACATTTTGTATCGTTTTCAGCACGATAGACATTTTTTATGACTCGGAAATTAAAGTAGATCTATTCTTCTGGTGTTTGGCTATAAATAAGCAGGTGAAACCTTAAATTTGTGTAAAATAGTTAATATTACCCATTTAAAGTGATATGCTTGTGAGACATGGACAGTTACAGCTGACCTTCAACGAAGGATATAGGCCTTGGAGATGAGTTGTTTCCGAAGACTTTTAAATGTCACGTACAAAGATCGAGTTACAAATGAGGAAATACGAGATAGAATTACAACAGCAATAGGGCCTTTTGAACATCTTTTGGCAACTGTCAAAAGAAGGAAACTCGCTTGGTACGGTCACATATCGAGATCAAATGGTCTTGCAAATACAATCCTCCACGGAAAGGTGCATGGCAGACGACGAAGAGGCTGTCCCAAAAGGGATGGGAGGACAACATAAAAGAATGGACACATCTCCGACCAGAAGAGTCACAGGCAGTGGCTGCTGACAGAGAAGGGTGGAGTGGTGTTGTGAGGATGTCTACATTTGTACCCCAACGACCTCTCCGGTTACGGGATGACCTGACCTGAAAGTGATAAAGGGGGTTTCTGAGTCAGGTAACAATAATTCTCAAAATTATCATGTGCTAGACCAATGTCATGTTAGGTTAATTTTGTAAATGGATGTAGTTTTGAAACAAGTGTTTCCAAAATTACAAAACATATGGATTAGCAGGCTATATTGGGTAACTCTGACATGTTAATTGTTTTTTTCCACGCAGTTTTGTTGTTGTTGCTGCATGTTTCTTACTTCTTTACTATTTTAGAAATGGAACTATATTAATTTAATTTATATTTGCTTATTGCTCATGCAATTTTCTTTCATTCCATATATCACACGACCACATAATATGATAATATAAAACACAATGATACTTTAACTGTAACTGTGGCAGCCTATGGCTGCGAATCAAGGACAATTACCAAAACTTCTAGACAAAGAATTGAATCCATCGAGTCAAAATGTTACATAAACATAATATCCTGGATAGAGAAAAAGACAAATATAGACATTTGGCAAGAGTTGAGCATATAGAAGAACTGGTTTATCAATTCCATTTTGGCAAGAAAATGTAAATACTTTGATCACATCAAGAGACACAAAGGTCTCGAGAGAACAGTGATGGAAGGTATGGTGCAAGTCAAAAGAGGCAGGGGTAGAACAAGAAGACGATGGCATCAAGATGTCCAGGAATGCCTGTGGCGGGGGCTGGAGTTTTGGCAAGGGAAAGAGTTACTTACAGACAGACTGTGATATGAGTGATGTCCTATAAAGGACATGCTATATGATGATGATAGGATAATCACAGAAAAGGTTAAATTAGACTATAACAAATTTTTCAAAATACAACCACCAACAAGAACAAGAGGGCACAGTTACAAATTAACTAAAGAAAGTAGAAAGGTCCAAATTGGATATTAGGAAATATTTTTTTAGTCAGAGAGAAATGAATGCTTTGAATGCATTGCCCCAGGAGGTAGTGGAGGCAGAGGCAGTTAATGCATTTAAGAATACATTGGATGTTCATGCATATTTTTTTTTACTTTTAGTCTTAGAGCAGGGCGCAAGAAGGGTAACTCAAACTGGTTGTATAAATGTATAGACTACTGACTTTGTTTAGTCTTCTAAACCAGTTTAAAGACGTTCAGTTAAGTGTAATCATCTTTAATATTTAAAACAGCATACGCTAGTGGCATTATATCAAACTCTAGTCCTAAGATAACTAGATGTGAGACAATCATAACAGATAATAATGATATTGATAATGAACTCGACTGTCGGCGTAGTAATAAAACTTTCAGATGTGGTAGATTTCACTTTAAAAAAATGTAGGCCTAAGTTTTTATCTTATTTTACCTTCCCCTTGGTTGGTGGCTCTTGAATGTAAATGTTACTCATTGTGTGACAATTTTCTCTCTACTGGAATAATTTTGCACTTCAGGGATGGTAATGTTTCTTAGAAAACAATTCAGGGATGGTAATATTTCTTAGAAAACAATTTAGCAATAACGGTTACGTTTTCCAATTTTTCAGTTTCGGAATGCATATTACTCAAAAAGACGAGATTAATATTATCCGACTGATCTTTAAAAATACTTGGGAAAAGTCCTGTAATGTTTGGAGAAACAATAAATTACACACCAATAGATAATCACAATTTAGCTAAACATATAATAAATTAGTGAATTGAGAACTTACATTTTTACAGAATGTTATCAACTATTTCTTGCTTTAAATGGTTATTACTATATTTACATAATTTTGTAAATAATTTAAATGGTTTTATATATTTGTATCGTAGCTTTATCAACAATTTTAATGAAAGCGGATCCTGACAAGTTGATTTTATACTGCTAACAAGTTGCGGATGCCAAATTCAGATTTGTTCACTAATTTTTCTCTGATCATCATTCTGTCACGCTGATGAGGGTGTGTACAGTTCGTCAACAATTAACTGTTCGTTAAATAAATTATGAATGGAATTTCAAGGTAATTTATCTTCTATATTAATTTCAGCACAATTCTGTCATTGTTGCTTCCAGAGATTTCGATAATTAACAACGCACATAACAACAACAATTTTTACAAAACAATGAATGACACAGTAGTCACTCACTCACTGAGTCAGTATTAATTTATGTTAGTATTATTAGACTAATTATTATTAATAAAATAGTAATGTGTTATTAATTCAATGATACTTCATTCCACATTTGTGTCTATAGGCCAATTCAGAAAAATTGTAACGAATTTTTTTAAAGTTAAACTATAAGTTAATAAGAAAGGGAATATTATTATGATTATTTATGGAAACAAATTAACAATCAATATCATTTTTTACACTAATTAACATTATCAATTAATGAATATTGAATGATGTCCTGAAGTGCAATGCCAATAGTCTTAGTCGACCTGTAATTCTACAGGGACATAAGCCCCTGAGCAGGTCCCATCTCTGATGTGATCTGGATGTAGCCAGGAGGAGGACTTCAGCCCACTTCAGGCTTAGCGGTCTGCTAGGCTCGGGAAGTTTATTACTCCCCTATAGTATAGGGTGGTTAACTGATGTGTGAGTCCATCTTAATAGACTCAAACACTAGATCAAAGTAGACCCGGAGCATCTTAAGTGCCATCTATGCTGCTCTTAACAAACCACCTAACCATGGGCCATGACCGGTGTTATGTCACACAATTAGTTGAGTTAGTTAACGACGATGACATGCTCTCTGTGGGGTAGTGGTGCTATTCTTGTCCTTGTCACATTGCAATATTATAAATTTTAAATATAATTATATTTAAATTATATACAATATTAATTTTGTTTTATATTTAGTCTATGACTGTTATATGTATACATTTCCTAGCCATGTTAAAACTGACACTGTTAGCAAACAGGGAGAAGGGTGTCAATCTTTTGAAGTTCAGCATGTGCACTGGACGAAAATGTGACGCAAGATAACCTAAATACTATTTCAAATAGGTGATGACCTTGCCAGGATAATCGAAGGGAAAAACATCACAAAATGAATTAACTAACTAATCCAAATGGAAAACCACAACACATTTCTATGGATATAAGTATAAGTCATCAATTAGTGTCATTTGGCCTCACATCCGTGGCATGGTGACACCTGTGATGGACTAAAGCACGAGAGCAAAATTAGACTTCGAAGGTCGGTTGCAGATCAGCATTGGATCTCCAACGCCCTCTATCTCTTGTCCTAATGGTACAATCTGTCGGGCTTTTCCCTGTTTATCTCTTGTCCTAATGGTACAATCTGTCAGGCTTTTCCCTGTTTATCTCTTGTCCTAATGGTACAATCTGTCAGGCTTTTCCCTGTTTATCTCTTGTCCTAATGGTACAATCTGTCAGGCTTTTCCCTGTTTATCTCTTGTCCTAATGGTACAATCTGTCAGGCTTTTCCCTGTTTATCTCTTGTCCTAATGGTACAATCTGTCAGGCTTTTCCCTGTTTATCTCTTGTCCTAATGGTACAATCTGTCAGGCTTTTCCCTGTTTATCTCTTGTCCTAATGGTACAATCTGTCAGGCTTTTCCCTGTTTATCTCTTGTCCTAATGGTACAATCTGTCAGGCTTTTCCCTGTTTATCTCTTGTCCTAATGGTACAATCTGTCAGGCTTTTCCCTGTTTATCTCTTGTCCTAATGGTACAATCTGTCAGGCTTTTCCCTGTTTATCTCTTGTCCTAATGGTACAATCTGTCAGGCTTTTCCCTGTTTATCTCTTGTCCTAATGGTACAATCTGTCAGGCTTTTCCCTGTCTATCTCTTGTCCTAATGGTACAATCTGTCAGGCTTTTCCCTGTCTATCTCTTGTCCTAATGGTACAATCTGTCAGGCTTTTCCCTGTTTATCTCTTGTCCTAATGGTACAATCTGTCAGGCTTTTCCCTGTCTATCTCTTGTCCTAATGGTACAATCTGTCAGGCTTTTCCCTGTTTATCTCTTGTCCTAATGGTACAATCTGTCAGGCTTTTCCCTGTCTATCTCTTGTCCTAATGGTACAATCTGTCAGGCTTTTCCCTGTTTATCTCTTGTCCTAATGGTACAATCTGTCAGGCTTTTCCCTGTCTTGATGTTATCCTCCTGCTCATAGTGCAGCTAATCTCTGGCAAATGTGCTTTCCTTCCAATGTTGTTTTCAGCAAGATGCGTCTTGTTTAATTGAACAAAATATCGTAACTGTCTGACTGCTATCATTCATCAATTCTCTTTGCATTGCTAGTTTCTCCAAGATTTCATTATTTTTTCCCCATTCTTCTATATATCTATATTTCAGAAACATCTATTCTCTTTTCCAATCATTTTATTTATTGTCCATGTTTCTATGCCATACTGTAAGGTAATGATGAATAGATCTATAACATCACCTGATCACTCTTTTTTTAAATTTGTGACTTGTTTGGATGTCAATATATGACTCATGTTGGTGAAAACAGATTTGGCCATTGCTATTGTCTTCCTCATTTCCATTTTCCGTTATATATTTTCAAGATGAAAGAAGCACTTGATCTTTTCCAGTGTTTGACTGTCTATATAGAGTAGATTTTCAGTTGACAGAGACCAGTGCACAGATGTAAAGACCATTATACATTAATATATTCAAGAGGAGTTAGGGTAGAACGAGGCATGTACATTTTACTCAACAAGAATCTGGAAAATGTGTGTGTGGATGTTGGGCGCACTGTCCGAATGATGCTGCTGAAGTTGACAGCTAAACTATCCGATATTGCCATTTTACAAACATATATACGAACTCAAGAAAATGGTGACGAAGAAATAAAAGAGTATTATGAGACTCTCAAACAAATAAAATCTACTGATGTTCTCATAGCAATGGGAGATATGGAACTACAAAATAGGAAAAGGCAAGTATAAGAATATGGTAGGGCAATTTCAAATTGAGCAAAAGAAAGGACAGAGAGCCACTTAATTATTTGTAAGACATTTTTTCCAACAATCTCCAAGAGGATTATCGATGTAGAAAAAATCAGATGTAGTAAGAAAATCTAATTTACTTTATTATGATAAAGGACAGATGAAAAACTTGTGTCACGTTGGCAGAAACAGTGTCATACTGGCAGAAACATCCATTTTTTCCAAGAGGATTATCGACATAGAAAAGATCAGATGTAGTAAGAAAATCAAATTGACTTTATTATGATAAAGACAGATGAAAAACTTGTCACAGTGGCAGAAACATATCCAGGTGCAGACATAAGTTCCAATCACAATCAGGTACTGATTATAATAACCATCACACTTAAAAACATAGAAGATATAAAAACGACTCCCAAATAGATATATCCAGTTCAAACAGCCCGACATCAACTATAATTATCTTGTAAAAGTAAAAAATAAATATGATAACCTACTGTCAGAATTTTTTTTTTTTTCCCACCTACCTATTTACTTGAGCAAATATTTTTTAAAACAGTTGTAAATCACCTATCGGCTTGCTGGACCTGTCACAGGATCATTTTTACACTATTTGTAGGTCTTACATTGGTAACAGCTTTCTTTAAAATGTGAAATACAAATATTATACCGTCAACAAATACAAGAAAGCTGTTTATACTGCGCCATCTTGATCAGAACCAGAGCTGCCAAGACCCTTTTTCACTTCCATGCTGTGATCCTGGATAACAGGCTGCAACAGAGCAGACTGGCTAAGTAGAAGGGATCGAAGAGCGAAGGTAATCCGGTACTCAAAAGTGCCCAATGAAATCGGATGTGGTGAATCGAAAAGGTGCAAATATCACAGTCAAGCTGTAAACCACGACAACTCATTTCGTTCTCCGGACAACATCCTGCTAGTTGCAAATCCCTTTTCAGGGCTTGATAATGAGAGATTGAGAACGAACAAAGAAGAGGAATATCTTCATACTTTTTCTAAATTATGTTCGTGAACTTCAGGGGCACTCCGCAGTGTCTGAACAACTTCTACTGTCTAAACTGTCAAATGCCTTTTCATAGTTCATGAACCCTGTATAAAGTGGTTAGTTCCATTCCACACTTTGTTCAACTATCATTCTGTGACCTATTTCTGCGATCATGTCACTTTTTGAGTTTATTTTGCTGTTCCATGGGACAGTTGATAGTTAAAAATGTTTTTATGTTGAGATTTTGATGTTGTTCCATGGGATTGTGTTTATCTCAATAAAGGTGTTTTGGTAATTCATCCTTATATGTTTTACTTAATCAAGTCTTCATTGAATGTTCTGTAATGTTCCTGCAAAATGATATTGTTATCCTATCTATATGATAGAAGTGTTATTTTTTCTTCCATTTATTGGAGTGATCGTCGTAGTGCCCATTGTCACCAAAAACAATTTCTTTTATATCATATTATCAGAAGGATGAATTAAGCTGGGAAGCGTTTGAAATGTGGTGCTACAATAGAATGGAAAGAGTGAGTTGGACAGAAAGAAAATCCAATGACAATGTACTCAATGATGTGGTCGCACAAAGACAAATATTGTATATGATACAAAAACATTGGTTGAGTTGGCTGGGTCACAATATGAGACATGAAAGTCTTCTACAGAACATACTAGAGGGCAAATTAAAATAAAGACAGGGCCTGGCTGACCAAGACTCACCTTTACATCTCAGGCATGCAGGGACATTAAATTACAAACTTATGCTGCAATGAAGAGAACTGCAGAGGATAGGTTCAAATGGAGAGACATCCTTACAACCAGTCTCCGGACTGATCAACCTCATCTAAGGTTTGTGGGTGTGCTTTAGCTGTTGCGAACTATGCTGCTGATCCAGAGGTTACTATTGACCTTTTTACTCTGTGAAGACTTTCTTAAGCCTCATTTTGTTTGCTCCCTAATTTGATCCAGCTATTTTCTTCAATATGGTGGTTTTTTTCTTGCCTTAGATTTGGTTTTTTGATGTGTGACTTGCACGTCATTCTCAAAAGCTGTGACCACGAAACAAAAATCAATTGACTACCAGTAATGACTAACGCACCAGTTTTAGGTTAATGTCCAGGATTTGTTTTATCTTATGTGATATTCATTTTGCTTAGTTTATTATTTTTCTTTGTCCAGTCCTTATTAATTGAAGGCATATTTAGTTCACATTACTCTTCTCATACAAAACTTCACTTTAACCGTGCTTGTATTGCCAACAACAAAAACAAATTAAGAAACAAGAGAAAATATTTTCAGCTGATGTTTACCCATATAAGTTGAATAAATTCCTTATATTAATTTAGGTATTATTTTACTCCTCCCCCCATATTTTGCATAAATGCGTTTTATTTATCCTTGCAGGTTACATTTCAAAGTTCGGAAAATCATCTGATAATCTTCGTACATCATGTAAAAAATGTGGATATGGTAAGTATGATGCTCACACTTTCTTGTGTGGTGGACCAATCATTTTTTTCCCAGTGTCGCACATAGACTGGTGACGTAGAAGGCCAATAAAATTAGTTTTGTATAAAATGAATATTATGTGGTGTTTTTAGCCTGAAAAATCAAGGAACAGCCATAGAAATATTAAACTTGCCTTTCTCAAAGTACCGTATATTTGCACTTTACCTGTGAATTTGTATATTGTTTCTGCAACAAGTTTTTTTGCTATGGTACATGGAACTGTTGCTTCAACAGAATGGATAAGTGTATAAGTCAGAGAGGCCAGACATGTGATTAAATTCTTGGTGATGCAAGGAGAAACAAATATACATGTAGAGATGGAACTGGTATTTTACAATTCATGTCCTCCGGTTGAGTCGGTAAAATGCAGTTGTTGCTGATCTGCCAAAATCTGGTAGACCTGACTCAGAGTGCAGTGATGGAAATGCAGTAAAAGTGAAGAAAATCATTAGCCAGAATTGAAAAATGACAATTGTGGAAATGCTAGTGCACTTAGTAAAACAACAGTTAGTAAAATTGTGCACAACAAACTGAACATGAGAAATGGTTTAACTTAACTTAACGTCTTTATACTGGTTTAGAAGACCCTGCAGAGTCTGTATACAACCAGTTACATTTACATCACCTTGCTCTAAAAGCTATGCGCATCCAGTTTATTCTTAAATGCATTAACTGTCCCTGCCTCCACTACCTCTCATGGCAATGCATTCCAAGCAGACACCACTCTCTGACTAAAAAAATATTTCCTAATATCTAACCTGGACCTCTCTTTAGTCAGCTTGTAGCTATGCCCTCGTGTTATTGTAGGTGGCTGTATTTTAAAAAACTTGTTATAGTCTAATTTATCCATTCCTCTGATCATCTTATAAACCTGTATTAAGTCACCACGAATTCTTCTCTCTTCGAGACACTGTAGGCCGGTTTTTCTGAGTCGTTCCTCATAACTGGAATCCCACTATCATCTTTGTCGCTCTTTTTTATATTCTTTCTAGCATGTTTATGTCCCCTCTATGATAAGGACTCCACACCTGTACACAGTACTCCAATCTAGGCCTAACTAAAGCTTTATACAGTTTGACGATCACTTCCTTGCTCCTATGTTTAATATTTCTTTTTATCATACCTAACATTGCATTTGCCTTTTTCACTGCTACCTTAACTTGCTCACTCACCTTTCCTGTATGATCTATTATAACCCCTAGGTCCCTTTCCTTATCTATCTTTCTAATATTGTTTTCTCCCATTCTGCTCTAGTAAATACCACACGTCTTCTTTTTCTAGTCCTTGAAGGATGGAGACCGAGGTAGCAACTTCAGCTCGGAGACCTCTTTAGTGATTTCTGGAATCATTTTTGACTCTCAATCCTTGCTTCAGGAGCTATAAGGTACAAAAGGGATGACTATGGTATGAGTGGATGGTGAATATCAAGTCTTGGGATCTCATGTGGACTTTCTATGCTGGTCACACTGAGGTTTGTGGAAATTAAAGAGTGGATGTTCTGGCCTTAAGGGCGCCTGTGGTGGGGACCTTGGCAATGAATACAGTTGAAATGATCACCAAAAATCATGTGCATGCCCAGCAGACAGGGATGCTTAAGAAAATGGAGTGTGTACAATCGGCAAGCTATGGGAGCCATCAATATCCACACTCTGCCATTTATTGAGAGGGTCTTAGAGCATATGGATCTGCCTAGAGTACAGTGATGTAGATTCTCAACAGAACATATCCTCTGTAAAAATGAACTATTTACTCACTTATTTCTGCATCATATATATCAGTCTTACATTTTCATACAGGAGAATCCCTTGAAATAATCGTTATGAAACTGCTTAAAAGTGACTATCTTTACAATTCAGTGTCTGTTGAAGTGATCAATAAGTTGTTTATATAAAAATGTAAGCATTGACTCTTTCAGTCTTGTCAGATGATAGTAAGTTGTGCTTTTGAAAAAAAAAAGGGATGTAACTAGTCCATGACGATAACGAATGTAACTCACAAGAGCAATCCGAGCAGAGAAGCATTGTCCACAGCGCGTACAAGGGAAGTTCGGACCGTTTGGTCATTGCATGGTGTGGCGTGTCTTCTCAAACGTTGATTCCTTAGCACATCAGCAATCAGTATCTCCTTTGTCTGTATTCCATATTTAATCATGCCCCTCCATGCAACACAGTCCTTGGCATCCTGTTCCCATGATTCCAAATCAATGCCAGCATCGTTAATATCCTGCTTTCATACATCCTTGCACTGAAGAAGTTGCCGGCCCGAGACCTTTTCCCAACTGTAATTCTCGATAGAGAAGATCCTTTGGTAATTATCTATATTCTTTTGATTTAATTTTATATACATCATAAAAACGTGTTGACAATGTTGAACTATTAAAAAATAGTATTAATATTTAAAAAAATAGTAAATCAATCTAGTATGAATAGAAAATATTGCATATTAATGGAGCACTGCTATACAAGGATGCTCTGTATCTGCCTAAGGACTGAAGATGCAGTGAATGAAATGTGGCTGACTGTTTGTATCATAGTCAGCCAACCAGAGCTGTTTGGACCCTATTTCACCTCCAAGTGGTACCGTGGAAATAGGCTGTATCCATGCAGCCTAGCTGAGAGAATAGGTAAGGAAAATGCGGCCCTGAAAAATGTGCCACACTGGAACTGGATATGTCATGCCAAAAGTCGTAGATATCACAGTCTCGCTGTGAACTATGACACATTGTCATGAAATATCCTTTTCAGGGTGAACACAAAGATGAAGTCTGCCAACCTTTTTGTAGTGGCTTTTGATTTTATTCAACAACTCAGTCTAGTAATTTGATAACCAAGACAACAGCAACAATTACAAAGACAAGCATGTTTGAATGGTAGGGTGGAGTGTGCCATGATAACAGTTGGAGAGTCAGTCTTTTACTGTAAACGGTTTATCCACATTGTATATGCATCTTTATATTTTGACAGCTGGCCACCTGACTTATCAGTGCCGCAACTTTCTTAAAGCTGATCCGACCAAAGAAGTTGTGTTAGATGTCAGTAGTACAAGCTCAGACGCAGATGATGAGCTCTTTATATCTCCATTGTCCAAGTTGAACCAAGGTAAGGAGGGCAGTGTTTGCTTTGATGAGGTTGAGCTCTCTGATTAGTTGACCTTCAACTTTAGCATTTGAGTTTTACATTGCACAATGATTATTTGTTGTCATGGATCTAGCAGCATCCGGGCTTTCACCCTTTGACCCAATGCCTTGTAATGATATCTGCACATGTTTATTAGCTGTTGTCTGGGATCAAGATGCTGAGCAGCACATGAGCTGCAATGGTTAGCGACCCATAGCTGACTGCTAGTGCCAGGGCCAGCGAACCAGAGCTGCCAAGACCCTTCTACACCTCCACGCGGTGATCCTGGATAACAGGCTGCAGCAGAGCAGACTGGCTAAGGAGAAGGGATCGAAGAGAGAATGCTAACCCGGTACTCAAAAAATGCTTGCTGAAGTCGGATGTGTTGGACCGAAAGGTGCAAATATCGCAGCCAAGCTGTAAACCATGACACAACACATTCCGTTCTCTGAACTACATTCTGCTACTTAGGCCCTTTCAGGGTTTGGCAGTGGGAGATTGAGAACGAACGAAGAAGAAGAAGAAGCTGTTGTCTAGTGCCATACAAAGAGTTCCATGTGTCTGGCCACAGAGGAAGAAACATTTTCCTAAAATCATTTAGTGCTGAGCACTCAAAGAGATGATGATCAACAGTCTCATATGGGTGTGTACACAGCTGGCACTCAGGAGTATGTTGTGGTTAAATTCTGTTCAGGTGTTTGTTTAGTGGAATGTGTTGGGTTCTCAGTCGGAAAATGGTGCTCTCATCCTTCCTTGTGAGTTGATTTACACTGTCATTTGGACTGTGGGTTGCCATATGTCTGTAAACTTCCCTTCCCGTGTTTCCCATGGCCTATCTGGTCAGCCATGTTTCTTTGTTTGCTGATCTTATGAGCTGTTTGGCTATTTGTAAAGTTGTTGAAGTATGTGGCTGTTCTTGTCTTGATTGCTCCTTTGCTAGTCTGTCTGGTCATTGCCAGATGCACTTGAGTGTCCAGGGATCCACTGCAGAACTATTTTGACAGCACTGGAACTGATAATGTGGTCAATGTCTAGAGACATTTGTTTACGGTCAACTCTACAATGACCAGCAACTTCTAATGCTTGAAGAGCTGACATTGAATCTGAAAATAACAATGTTTTGGGCCTTTGAAGGAAAGGCATCAAAAACTATCCTCAGATGGTACAAAGCGGCTTCAAGTGCAGTGATCTCAGCTTCATAGTTGGAGCAAACCTCCCTGCAAGTATCAAACAGTTCATCAGAGGATCCGTTCTGAAATTTTATATAAACGCCAAAACCTGGTTTGATGGTGGCTTTAAATGCATACCCAATCAGTACATACATTCGTCGGGATAGGCATCCGTAGTTCTTTAAGCTGGTCGAATGAGAGTACTTGGATGTGAACTTTTGGTTGTACCATTTAATAATTTTGTCTGTATTTCTGGTGTTTTAACTCTTAAAGGCCATAATTTTGTAACTAGTTTTGCCAGAATTATTTCTTCTATAAAAGCAGTCTCATCATAAAACTGTATTTAATTATTCTTTTATTATTTAATTATAGACTTTTCTTAATTATTTCACAAGGAAGACAAACATATTATATATCAAACTAAAGGAAAATGAATATGCAGTAAGAGTATAAAGATCTTGTAGATTGGTCTAGTGTACTTCAGAATAACAGTAATCCAAATATGAATAATATCTACAAGAAAATATTTTTTTGTAGCTGCCAAATGGAGTTGTGTCACTGAGTTGGAGTTCTCCATTCACTCCACATGGTCGCCCACATTTTGGCAGCAATCTGAACGAGTTCTGGGTCTCAGTCAGTCGGTGGTGATGGAATTTGGTATTGAACCCCATTCACTATCATGTGCTCTAGAATTTGCTTTAGAGATATTGCATCTTCGTTTTTCTGTTGATGGTGCAGTCAAACGTTTTTGTCTTTTAGCAGTACTAGGTCCTGGCTGTGACAACGCCCACTCATCTTCAGCATCAGATTCAGTAGGCTGCGTAGGTTGAAAAATATTACATTCTTTGTCTAACTCCGATTCAACATCAGAAAAATATGAATGCTTGTCACTAAATTCATCTAGAGTACACAACTCCCTAGCCTTTTCTACAGATAAAAACAACCTGCTATTAGACAATCTTGAAGTGCTAGGTTCGCTACACATTTTTGTGATAATCTGACTTGAAAGATGACAAATGTTTTCCAACTTTGATAATCCTCTCAATGCATGTCGCTACATTTTCATTTGAAATGCAAATATGAGTTACTTCCCGTACCACGTAATGTCAATTACAATTAGGAAACACTGGACAAGCACAACAAATTTCGTTTAATGTCCTGTTAACGAAATGAGCGTTTTTCTGGCATCAAGCGGGCACCAGGAAGAACCCTGACAGCGTTTTTATGGCCTTTAAGAGTTAAGGAATGCTTGTGAAGGTATGTCTTTTACTTCTCTCTGTAACTCTTGTCTTCTTTCTGGTAGATGGTATCTGTCTTTGATTTCACTAACATGGTGACGTACATACTTTTGTTTAATTCTGCATTTTAGCTGCCAGTTTTCCCACAAGGAAACTGTTGGGATGGTCCTGTTTCATTCTGCTACTTCGCTCTTAAACTTTACAATGATTATTTAAATAAAGTAACAAATTTATTAGAGTTTGCAAAATATAATAAAGGTACCAATTCTAGCTGAGAAAAAGAAGAAATAATATTTTTGCTCCTTGTTCCCCTATAGTGTCAATGATTAAAGAAACATCATTTCAGTGTATTTTTAACTGATGTGTTTAGGGCTGAGGAATAGAGATCATTAGAAACCATACAATGAAAGAATGTGATAGCCTGATGACAGAAGTAACCTTGGAGATGTATTATAAATTCAACAGAATGAGAATACAGTGTATTCCTGCATAAACATACAGTAGTTCTCCTGCATAAACATACAGTAGTTCTCCTGCATAAACATACAGTAGTTCTCCTTGGCAAGAAGAGATAAAGTGGGAAATAGTTGCTGTTGTCTGAAATGTCATTTGTTCAACAAATGCAAATTTGGTTTTTGTTATTGAATGTCCACAATGAGTGGGATTGCTCTTTTTGTGCGCCCTGAAAAGAACGTTTAGTGGTGGGTTGTTGTGGCTTTCCTCACATCGTGATCATGCTGCTGAAGGTGGACTGCGTGTCACTCGCTACTACAGGAATCAAATCGATCCTCCGCCTCGTTAGCCAAGATGCCGTGTATACAGCCCATTTCCAGGGAGGAAGCCGAGGTGAGGGTCTTGGCCAGTATATTTTGCCTGACCCTGACTAACATGTATGATCTGTATGTTTTGCCTGACCAGACATTAGTCTTCCTCCACCACTGCAAAATTGGTAAAACTTGCAAGAAAGTAGGACAGTAAAGCATCCTATCTTAGTCTTTTGATGGCAGGAGCAGAGTGGCACTCCTTCTCAGATACAAACTATATCTGATGAGACTAATCTCACACTGATAGGCAAAACTGTGGTCAAGCACAATATGCTGACCAAGTCCACTATCTTTCTTCCATGTAGCATTCCTTTAAAACATGCTGTTTTCAAGACAGTCTGGCTGATGAGATGTGGATCGACGAGATCCCCATAGTAGTTAGCGCCAAACAGATTAAGCCAAGCATAGCACAACTGCCTGGAGGGACACTGCCCACTTTCATCACCACGATCGGGATGTGAGGAATACTACTACAACCTGCCACTTACATCCTTTTCAGGGTGTACAAAAGAGTAGACTTACTCATTGTGAGCATTAAACAACATGAGGGAAATAGATGTGATTATTTGAGAGTGAGCCACAAAAGTTAAAGTTTTATGTTTACATATAAATATGAACCAAATAGACACTTCTTCAAATGTGTCATTTTTGGTTATTTATTTGTTTATTATTCTTCTTCAAATGTTCAAAAAGCCACAACTCAACAATAAGATATGTATTATCTTCACCAACTAGTATGGTGTCAGCACTGTATCTGCATTATGTCTCATCCAGATGAAGTGAAAAAGGATCAGACAGTCGATAAAGACAAAGAAAAACATAAGCATAAAAGGTCTAAGAGGTAAGTACATGTATATTTAATAATAATTCACACATTCATTCAGTTTTTCCTTTTTGATTTCATACATGCTGTTAACACCTAACCATTAAGAGTGGCCAACATTCAGCCCAGTGGGCTGATGTTTGTAGATGGTTAGAGCTGATGTTTGTAGATGGTTAGAGACATCCAGGAGAATGTACAGACAATCTCTCCTTTACTACCTTTTCTTCTGTAAGAGTAAGCAAAGCAATCATTTGTAGCATGAGCATGCCAGTAACGAGGATCAAGACCGGTACCTTTATCGTGAGAAGTGAGGGCTCTGCAGCTCAGATGCTCGGTAAAATGTACCTGCTTTAAACAGACTCGTAGACATGATCCCTGCACATTTGAGTTGTAATATTTTCATGACAGCAACTACAGGGGAGTCAAAATATTACCTTAATATGACAATAAAAAGTCAAAATCACATAGTATGCAGTTGTGTTAATGCTTTCCAGCTTGTGTGCACTGAAATTGCAGCCCACTATGACCAGAACCAACTTCTGAAACATGCAGTTGTATTTTGTGATTTAGTTTGTGAAATTTCTGTTTTTTTTTACAGCTCTACATAATGTTGACACCTACACAATTGATGACTGTAAGGTTAATTTAGATTGGCAAACACTTGCGTAAGTTATGATGTTTAAAAGTTGGCAGACATTTGTGAAAGTTTTAAAAATAGGCAGACATTTGCTGAAGTTATGATGCTTAATGGATCATCTACCAGAAAGAAGAGTTATAGAGAGTAGTAAAAGACATACCTCCACAAGCATTCCTTAAAACACCAGAAATACAGACAAAATTAATAAATGATACACCTAAAAGTTCAGATCCAAGTACTCTCATTCAACCAGCTTAAAGACCTATTGATGCCTATCCCAATGAATGGATACATGTATATGCTGATGGATCTGCATTTAAAGCCACCATCAAAGCAGGTTTCTGCATTTATTTAAAATCACCGGTCGGATCCTCCGATGAACTGTCTGATGCTTGCGGGGAGGTTTGCTCCAATTATGAAGCTGAGATCACTGCACTTGAAGCCGCTTTCTACCATCTGAGGATAGTTTTTGATGCCTTTCCTTCAAAGGTCCAAAACATTGTTATTTTCAGATTCAATGTCAGCTCTTCAAGTATTAGAAGTTGCTGGTCATTGTAGACCTGACCTTATCCAAATATCTCTAGACATTGACCATATTACCACTTCCAGTGCTGTCAAAATAGTTCTGCAGTGGATCCCTGGACACTAAAGTACACCTGGCAATGACCAGACAGACTAGCAAAGGAGGGACCAAGACAAGAACAGCCACACACAACAACAACTTTACAAATAGCCAAACAGCTCATAAGATCAGTAAACAAAGAAACTTGGCTGAACAGATGTGCCGTGGGGAAATACGGGAAGGGATGTCTACAGACATATGGCAACCCACAGTCCAAATGACAGTGTAAATCAACTCACAAGGAAGGATGAGAGCACCATTTTCCGACTGAGAACCCAACACATCCCACTAAACAAACACCTGAACAGAATTTAACCACAACATACTCCTGAGTGCCAGCTGTGTACACGCCCATATGAAACAGTTGGTCATCATCTCTTTGAGTGCTTAGCGCTAAATGATTTTATGAAAAGGCTTCTTCCTCCATGACCAGATACATGAAACTCTTTGTATGGCACTAGACAACAGCTGATAAACACGTGCAGATACCATTACATGGCATTGGGTCGAAGGGCGAGAGCCTGGATGTGACAAAAGGTCGAATCATAAGGAAAGTTTATCTCCAAGACCAGACAAATGATTTATTATTTGATCAGGCCAATAATCACACATCTGGGTTACTAGTGGATATTCTTCTTCGTTCATTCTCAATCTCCCACTACCAAACCCTGAAAGGGCTTAAGTAGCAGAATGTAGTCCAGAGAACGGAATGCGTTGTGTCGTAGTTTACAGCTTGTCTGCGATATTTGCCCCTTTCGGTCCAACACATCCGACTTCAGCAAGCAATTTTTTAGTACCAGGTTAGCATTCCCTCTTTGATCCCTTCTCCTTAGCCAGTCTGCCCTGCTGCAGCCTGTTATCCAGGATCTAGTGGATAGTCACACACTTGATTCAAACTTTGACTAGAACACATAATACGAATGGTATGTGTAAAAGAATTTACGGATATTTCTGCGAAACACACAACGTGGAGAGTACAACAAAAATTGTACTCTCCGATTTCCACCTTCTTAAATGAGATTTAGCGCTTCATACTAATTTATGATCTTTATTATGAATACTTCAAGTCATAGATAGTTAAATTATGTGTACTACAGGCATTATCACTGCCCACAAGATTAAAGTAACCTGCAATATACCCTGGACATAGCAGGCTACCAGGAAACGAGGTGGCTGATAGATTGGCAAAAACAGGCGCCTCCAAACAAAATTTGGGTAGACTCTGCAGTAACCACACAGTAAAACGGGTTATTAAAAATAATACGAGGATGAACAGGTGGGCGACACCATGTCGCAGTATATTTAACTAATTGTCCCGGGCAAAAAGTAATGATGACATAAATTCACACCTACTCATTGAGTGCAAGGCGCTTGCGGATATGAAGATAGGATTTTTACAAGCACTCATGACAATTGCCAACATGCTGTACGGAGCAGTGAAACAACTGAAGAAGACCTGTATCTAAAATGGGAATGGCATTGGGCTGCCAAGAGCAGGCTTACTCGGTAGCTATCGGATAACAACAACAACGTGTCTTGCGATATTTAGATCGTAATATTTGATGTCAATTTGTTCAGTATTAATGAATTTTATTTTGGATAGAATTTTGACGTACATAATCCTTGCACTTGGCCCGGACTGAAAGACGTAAATCTGCAAAATTATTCAGGACGATATGGTTTAGGTAACCTTCTGACTCATCCCTGTGAATTCTTCAAACCTTTTGAATCGAGTTTAAACATTCTTATGTATATGCTTTATAGCTATTCCTTTCTGTTTCAGTGAATCGTCATCAAACAAGAAACGAAAAAAGTCAAAGAGGGATAAAAAGAAAAAACACAAAAAGTCCAGTGAGTCCGAAAGTGATGTATCATCTGAGGAAAGGAAGAGAAAAAAGATAGAACA
Organism: Ariolimax columbianus; assembly: GCA_036924085.1. Taxonomy (NCBI): domain Eukaryota; kingdom Metazoa; phylum Mollusca; class Gastropoda; order Stylommatophora; family Arionidae; genus Ariolimax; species Ariolimax columbianus. Next base: position 80,734,658 of record JAVGWX010000010.1, read on the forward strand.
AGACAACGACAGTGATGATGATGATTTCAGTTCAGGTGACCGTGACAAAAAGGAACGGCACAAAAGACGAAAGCATGCCTCTAAAAAAGGTGATGATTCTGTGAAAAAGTCTAAAAGAAGTAAGAAGCATAAACATAACAGAGACAGCTCCGACAGCAGCGAGCATGACAGCATTAGTGAAATAGAGAAACACAGAAAACATAGAAGAAAGAAACACAAACGGGACAAGCATTGAAATGACTGTTTTGTTACTCTTGTTTTGTTAAGGGATATATGTAGAACTAAGAAGTCATCAATCAAAGTCTATTCAGTTCCCTGTGGAGCGCAGGGCTTGAATAAGTCCTCCTGTCCTGAGCCAATCACACCTGCTCTGTCCACACATTCTCTGTATGTTTGTCTGAAGCTCCCTTCTATGTGTGCATTTTTGTCTATCGCTATCTCTCTTGCCCTTTGAATAAGTCCTCCTGTCCTGAGCCAATCACACCTGCTCTGTCCACACATTCTCTGTATGTTTGTCTGAAGCTCCCTTCTATGTGTGCATTTTTGTCTATCGCTATCTCTCTTGCCCTGCGAATTCCAGGACAGAGTTTATCTTGTAGTGCTATCAACTGGTTTCCGTAACGTGTATCCTATCCACAAACAGTATGCAAAGCCAGCAATTGGTGCAATCTGGAACATTTTCAAGTAACTTCAGTGGCCTTGACAAGTTTTTCTTGTGATCACATCTTTGATGTTTACACCATCAGACGATTACACATGACCAGCTCGGCCGTTTCCTACAGCTCCTCTTTAGTTCCGTACAATTTTGAGTTTGGTGTTGAATCATTGGGCTGGTGTAACTTCCTTAACTGGTCATACAGGGAGCAGTCTGTAAGACGTGCTCATCAGTTTGTTTAGTTCACATGTGCACAGTGGGGAAGCAGACAGTCCGAGCTTGTAAATGTTTTTGTCCGGTTTGCTGTGCCCCATTCTGAGAACAAGAAGGGTGATTTGTTCCTCTAGTCGAGGATTGGTAGCCATTGGATTGATTCTGTTCTCTTCTGACAGCCTGGATAGCCCTCTATTTCTTAAAGTAATAAAATAGTCCAATTGGAGATGGACAAAAAGTCTCTGAGATCCTGTTGGCACACTGTGCATGTAAAAAAAAATATGTGCGTTGAAAATCGATAAGAGTAGGTTTATACTGGTAAAATGTATATAAAGATCTTAGAACAGAGGATAAGACCTATTGTTGAACCTCAACTGTCCAAAGTTCAATTAGGATTTTGCTGGAATGTGGGCTGTACTCACACCTTAAGACAATTAAGCGAAAGATCAATAGAATATAACGATAATTTGTACATTGCTTTCGTTGATCAATAAAAACTGTTTCATATGGTAGACAGGATAAAACTTTGGTCGATACTGGAAGTTGAAAAAAGTAATGAAAATTTGTACAGTTGTAATTGTTCCCTTTCTTTTTGGTTTGTCCATGTTCGCATGATTTTGGATGACATCATCATTAGTGTCGTCTGCTGGAAAGGTTCTGTTCATTCCAAAAGAAAGATAAGTGATATGTTTATCTTGAGCTTCAGACTCTTTGGCCAGAAAACTAAATCCTGTTGTCAATGCAATTTGAGGCTTAATGGTTCAAGAAATGTTTTGCTCCAAAATAAAAGTCATTACTAAGTAAAAACAACAAATTTTGGACACTTGGAATAAACTATATCAAACCTCTATCTTGTATGATAACTAATCATCCAGTGGCGCAAGTGTCTGATAACTTGTGTTTCAGCAAAAGGAGGAAACTTTGAACACAAAATGAAATAGCCAGCATCTTTGCTCGTACGAATTTTCATTAAATTTTATCAGAATAATAATCATTTAATGGTGAATTTGTTTTGGCTGTTTTTATTTTTCTTGCTCACCCTATAGCAATTTGTTTTACACAATGAGGCTGCTATCTACATGCGAAACTCTCTTTAGTTGACTTTTGCAGCATGCATGGTGGTGCTATTCGAAGTTCCCAGACAGGGAGGATTATTTCTCAGTAGTATTAATATGTGTTTTTTTTTCTGTTGGTTTAAAATGTATGGAGAAAATCTGAGTGTCAGAACAGAAAATAAATAAAAGATTGTTGAGCAAATTAGACTTAGTTTTGTTTTTAATGAAGTTTGGCTACTTTATAAGTCTGTGAGGTCTTGTTTGTTTCCAGTGAAGTATGCCTACTACATAAATCTTTGATTATGGCTTGTTTGTTCCCAGTGAAGTGGGGCTACCACATAAATCTTTGATTAAGTTGTGTTTGTTCAAAGTGACATGTGGTAAAATCTTTCATTACAGCTTGTTTGTTACCTGTGAAGTGTGGCTACCACATAAATCTTTGATTAAGTTGTGTTTGTTCAAAGTGACGTGTGGTAAAATCTTTGATTTAGTCTTGTTTGTTACCTGTGAAGTATGGTAAAATCTTTGATTAAGGCTTGTTTGTTCCCAGTGAAGTATAGCTACCACATAACTCTTTGACTTAGTCTTGTTTTGTTCCTAGTCAAATGTGGCTACTTTGTCCTTCTAGTGGGTTTGATCTTGCTCCCATTGCTGGTTACATCTTGTTTTATTTTGCATCCAACTTTTCCCATAATAAATCCTTAACATATCTTAGAATTGCTCATCCTAAGACTAGTTGTGTTGATCAGATTCGATGGCCAACTTTATGTATGTACACCTGTGAATAGTTTTTAATTAATGATGACGTTATTATTTTGTATTTAGTAAATAATTGGTGATGCATTCCATATCGTAGCTGGGGTTTACAATTTTTTTTTAAATGTTATTGGAAAATTGTGTTCTTCTCCTACATGATAAATTTCTAATATAGTTAATATTTCTGGTTCTTGGATCATATACTTTGATGGCTGGGATTAGTGTCTTCAACTGGTGGTCCCTCAGTTGTCATGGAGATTTATAATGATCTATTTGCTAATGTATTCTCTTACTCTTTCTATCTTATTCTCTTCCTTATATATATTGTTCCTACGTGTGCTCTTGTGCACCCGGTGCTTTTATGTGTACCTGTAGTTTTTGACCACGGCAAGAGCACACACTTTCAATCCCATGTTCATTCCAGCAATGATTTACCAATGTGGAACTTGTGCAAAACAGATGCTGGGAAGCAATGGAACCGGTCTACTAAATATTTTGATATGAGATAGTATCTGGAATGAAGTAATTCGACATCAAACTTTGTTTTGGGAAGAGGTTTTAGAAACATTGATACCACGCAAACATCGTTGGGCTGGACATGTGGTACACATGCCTGGCAACAGACCTAGGTCCTGCATTGGTACATCACTGCAAAAGATCAGGACACATACAGAAAATAGTTGACTTCCTCGTATATGGCTCATCTGCTGGACTGACGATCAGGATAATGTGATGTAGCTTTTATCTAAAAGAGATAATAATTGAGAAACTATATCTGACTTGATTCAGTTGGCGCCGCCCCTCCCCCCTTCCCAATACCTTAGTGTTCATTTTCGTGTGGCTTATAGTTTCTACGGGATGTGGGAGTTTGAGCATATGATAGGACAGAGCAGGAGTGTGTACAACCAAATAGCTACAGGAACCACGAGTATCCAAACCATTTACCTAGAAAGACTGAGTGCCTACATATGAATAAACCTGGAGTGAAGTGGACTCTTAAAACCAGAACAGATTGTGGCTGCCTGTCCTATGATCCCCCATCCTTAGTTGCCTTTCTGCCACACCCCTGTAAGGTTGTACCGCAATGTATTTGAACTCACGATAAGACCCGATCAAGTAAATGAGGTCATCACTACAAAAGACTGATATAATGTATCCCATCTCAGCACCGTCCCTGGGAAGAGGCTGCTGACCGACTGTCAACATAATGTAGAAAGCTGTCCATAGGTATCATGTATGAGGACACCTAGAGGTTATCAGGTGTAGATACAAAACAAAAAGGATGGGCATCTTGCCAGTGGCAACGTCTGGATGTGAGTCTTCATAGACAAACACTAAGGAAGAAGACTGAATTCTTCCAGATAAAATGCTACAGGAAAGTGCTCAAAATATCATGTATAGTTAGAAAGAAAGAAGCATAATTTATAGTAGAGCTGAAGACATGTCTACAAAACTAAAATTGGTGTAAAATAGTTTGGCCACATTAACCACCACTGTGGTCTGGGGAAAAATCTAGTTTCGCTCTGCGATCTGAGCACCGTTGGTGATGCTAATGCGCGGGAACGGTTTAATGCAAATAACTTCCAGAACGTGACATCAATGTTGAAGCTTTTCGGAGACAATTTCAGGGAATCTCCGTTGAGTTTCTTCTGTCCTAATGAGCGTCTGCCTGCTTTGACCCCAGCATACAACAGCTGCTTGGAGAGGCAAAGACATGATGCACATACGTGAACAAAGTGCGGAAGGCCTACGATATAACTGGACAAACTGTGGGTTAATGTTCACCATATTTATGGGCGAGAACAAAAGAAGGAAAATTTGAAGTACCCCAGTAACGAACAACGCATTATAATAGGGCATTCTGGCAGCAAAGAGAGCCAGCTTGTCAGTGGCGCATATCTTATTTTTCAAACAAATTCTACAGATAGTAGGGATTACCACACTGAAATGAATGGACATATTTTCAGGGATTGAATAGGTAACACTCTACTCCTCCTTCTAGATAGACCGTCATACTTTGTAATGGACAATGCATCCTATCATAGTGATAGGCAACACACTACTCCCCCTTCTAGATAGACCGTCATACTTTGTAATGGACAATGCATCCTATCATAGTGATAGGCAACACACTACTCCCCCTTCTAGATAGACCGTCATACTTAGTAATGGACAATGCATCCTATCATAGTGATAGGCAACACACTACTCCCCCTTCTAGATAGACCGTCATACTTTGTAATGGACAATGCATCCTATCGTAGTGATAGGCAACACACTACTCCCCTTTCTAGATAGACCGTCATACTTTGTAATGGACAATGCATCCTATCGTAGTGATAGGCAACACACTACTCCCCCTTCTAGATAGACCGTCATACTTTGTAATGGACAATGGATCCTATCATAGTGATAGGCAACACACTACTCCCCCCTTCTAGATAGACCGTCATACTTTGTAATGGACAATGGATCCTATCATAGTGATAGGCAACACACTACTCCCCCTTCTAGATAGACCGTCATACTTTGTAATGGACAATGCATCCTATCATAGTGTTCCGCAGTAGCACAACATTCTAACGTCATCAACCCCCAAAAACATGACGTCGCTTGCAAAAGAAAATGCCACTTTTTACGGCACTCATTAAAAACCTGGGTTATTGTAGCTTTTGAGACAGACTATGCAGACAAAGATGTATTTTATTGATAAAACCATTGCAGGGCATGGCCCAATTTTTCTTCGACTACCACCTTACCATTCACACTCTAAACATATACAACTTGTGTGGGCTGCAGTCAAAGGCAAGTGGCCGCATAGAACACGAGTTTAAAATTGTGTAATGTTAAAGATTTGTTAAATAGACATTGGGGATCAAGATGCTGAGCAGTGCGTTAGCTGCAGCTGTCCAAAGCTACCAAGACCCTTCTACACCTACAAGTAGTGATCCTGGATAACAGGCTGCAACAGAGCAGACTGGCTAAGGAGTAGGGATCGAAGAGGGAAGGCTAACCGGTGCCCCAAAATGCCTGGTGAAGTCGGATGTGTCAGACCGAAAGGTACAAATAGTCAAGCTGTAAACTACGGCACAGCTCATTCCGTTCTCCGGACAACAACCTGCTACTTGCAAAGCCATGTTCAGGGTTTGAAAGCGGGAGTTTGAGAACGAAATGGAAGATAACGAAATAAACATTGAGTACTCAAGTACTGTAAGAAATGTGAAGAGCTCATACCCAGACGGGAAGTATCATACTGGCAACGAGGTGAGATTGCTGTTTCTTCAGTTATTAACAGTTATCGATCTCTTAAGAGTCGGCTGATCCAGAATAAAATAATCCACATGCCAATCTTTGTTGATGACACCTCCACCAACTGCCTCACTATATATGTATATATATGTTAATATTCTTGTAGTTGACTTATGTGTGTTTGTTGTACTTTCTGTGGCTTAAACAATGGGATAACCAGTCCAGAATAATTATAGTTGCCCATTGCAAGGGACTATAACGACAGCGTCAGACATGTGTATGGAGATCTGACCGGATATCATTGTACAATCCGATCTTGGCGCGGCACATTCTATCGAACGTGGGGCAAACGTTGACAACGCTAGTAATTGGACTGTCTTGCATTCTTTCTATTCCGTGCAATTCGCTCTTCTGCGCCTCAGGACAGAGAACGGAAAGTCAGAGAAGTTGAAGCCCACTGTTGTTGTAAGACGGGGTGACATTACATGGATATATTTTGTCACAGTGCTCCTGGATGACGTCACCATAGTTTGTGAACTAAGGAATGTCCTCAGTGGGGCACTAGAAGATGAGGCCAGTCTAAGTGTCGCAGCTGGCGGTTGCTAGTGAAGTGGGTCTGATTATTAATTCAGAGACACATCTCCACTGACCTTCAAAATTGGGGGGGGGGGGGCTGGAGAGAAGAGCGTTGAACATTAGTAGTTCAAAAACAAAATTATGATGGTCTCTAGAGAGGAGAGAAGACATCACATTCTTCTTCTTCTGCGTTCGTTCTCAATCTCCCGCTACCAAACCCTGAAAGGACTTAACTAGCAGAATGTAGTCCAGAGAACGGAATGCGTTGTGTCGTAGTTTACAGCTTGGCTGCGATATTTGCACCTTTCGGTCCAACACATCCGACTTCAGCAAGCATTTTTTGAGTACCGGGTTAGCATTCCCTCTTCGATCCATTCTCCTTAGCCAGTCTGCCCTGCTGCAGCCTGTTATCCAGGATCACCGCGTGGAGGCGTAGAAGGGTCTTGGCAGCTATGGGTCGCTGACCACTGCAGCTCATGCGCAGCTCATGCGCAGCTCAACATCTTGATCCCAGACATCACATTATTTTTCATTATGAGGGATGAACATCAACTGGAACAGGTCAAGCAGTTCAAATACATTGGAGCTGTAATAGACAGTAACGGATATTTTAAAGAAGAGCTGACTTCACGAGGAGCAATCTCAACTTCGCTAGGTTGATCATTTCTGCGGAATGCAAGAAAATCGGATACCACGGCAGCAAAGAACCAAGGATCCAGAGCCCTACACGGCGATCTTAAGACCGCAGTGGTAACAGTATGCTACTGCAGATTAGACTGGAACCGACCAAAAGGAAGCCATCGGATAGAATAGTTTTAATATCCCTTTTTTCGGCGTTCGTTACTAAAATGACATTGTGACGTAGCTTACAGCTAGGCTGAGATATCTGCACATTTCGACCCGCCACAACATCTCCAGTTTTTGGATACCGGGTTTGCCATTACAACTGATATTCCTATTCCCTTGGCAAACTACACTACTCCAGCCTGTTTTCAGGGCTATCACTTTAAGACGGAATAGGGTCGTGGTCAGTTCAAGTCCCCTGGCCGTGAAGTAGGCATCCAGCTATGAGTCGATGGCTGATGTCAGCTCATTCACTGCAGCATCTTCGGTCCCTAATGTTCTTTCTGTTAATCCACTATACCCCACAATAGAAGAGAAGCGACTGAGTAATATTATATTATATTTTACACACATCAATATTTTAAAGTCTACAAGTATGCCAGATTGGATTATGTGGCCATTTTAGGAATCAAACTGTTGACAGCGAAGGGGATGAAGACTAACGTCTGGTCAGGCACACCATACTGATCAGACATGTTAGTCATGGTCAGGCAAAATATACTGGCCAAAGCCCTCACCGCGCTTCCTGGTAGCCCTCCGTGGAGACGGATTGTTTTCATAATCGCCTGACTAATGGGGGTGAGGAATCGACGTGATGCCCGTAGTAGTGAGCGACACGCAGATGAAGCCAAGAATAGGACAACCGCCTGGAGGACCCTGGTTCACTTTCATCAGCACGCCGCTCGGGATGTGAGGAAAGCTACTGAAACCCGTCACGTAACATCCTTTTCAGAGGGCACAAAAGAGGCCTACTCATTTTGGGCATTCGAAACAACTGTTACAGCGAAATATATATTTCAAACAAAACTACTTCAGACTCATTTTAATGGCCCCGATGAACTGCACATGACATTCTTCTTTTTCTTGTTCTTTTTCTTCGTTCGTTCTCAATCTACCTCTACCAAGCCTTGGAAATGGCTTTGCAAGTATCATGATGTTGTCCAGAGAACGAAATGCGCTGTGTCGTAGTTTACAGATTGACTGCAATAATTGTACCTTTCGATCCAACACATCCGACTTCAGCAAACATTTTTGAGTTCCGGGCTCGCCCTCCCTTTTCGATCCCTTCTCCTTAGCCAGTCTGCCCTGTTAACTTAACTTAAAGTTTTTATACTGGTTTAGAAGACTCACCATAGTCTGTATACAACCAGTTACATTTGCATGACCCAGCTCTAAAAGCTATGCGCATCCAATATATTCTTAAATGCATTAACTGTCCCTGCCTCCACTACCTCCTGAGGCAATGCATTCCAAGCATTAGCCACTCTTGACTAAAAAAATATTTCCTAATATCCAATCTAGACCTTTCTTTAGTTAATTTGTAGCTATGCCTCTTGTTCTTGTAGGTGGCTGTATTTTGGAAAAACTTGTAATATACCAATTTAACCTTTCCTGTGATTATCTTATAAACCTGTATTAATTCACCTCGAATTCTTCTCTTTTCTAGACACCATAGGCCGGTTTTTCTGAGTCTTTCCTCACAACTGTAATACAACAGATCAGACTAGCTAAGGAGAAGGAATCGAAGAGGGAATGCTAACCCTGTACTAAAAAATGCTTGCTGAAGTCGGATGTATTGGACCGAAAGGTGCAAATATCACAGTCAAGCTGTAAACTACGACACAACGCATTCCGTTCTCTGGGCTACATTCTGCTACTTAGGCCCGTATCAGGGTTTGGTAACGAGAGATTGAGAATAAATGAAGCCAAGCCAAGCCACAACTGTAATTCTGGAATCCCACTATCAGCTTTGTCACTCTTCTTTGTATCCTTTCCAGCATGTTTATGTCCCCTCTATGATAAGGACTCAACACCTGTACACAGTACTCCAATCTAGGTCTAACTAAAGCTTTACACAGTTTGACAATCACTTCCTTATTCCTATGTTTAATATTTCTTTTTATCATACCCAGCATTGGATTTGTCTTATTCACTGCTACCTGGACTTGCTCACTAACTTTACCTGTATGCTCTATTATAACACATAGGTACCTTTCCCTATCTGTCATTCTAATATTGTTCTCTCCTATTCTGTAATTATGTTCCATATTGGATTTATCCATGTGGATGACTGTACATTTATAAATATTAAACTCCATTTGCCATCTCTCTCGAATTGTATCTAAATCCAACCTCAATATATCCACTTCTGCTATAGATTTGACACTCCCACATAGTTTTGTGTTGTCCGCAAATTTTTAAATCCTTGATCTTATATTAATGTCCAAATCGTTTATATATATCAAGAACAATATTGGTCCCAAAAGCGAGCCCCGTGGCCCTCCACTTTTTGCTTCACACCACTCAGAGTACTCCTTATTTATGTCCACTCTCTACTTATTCCCGTTAACCAACGTCCAATCCATTCGGCAACTTCCCAACCTATTCCATGTGATTTTAACTTTTTTAAAAATCTTCCATGAGGTACTCTATTAAAAGCCTTTGCAAAATCTAGATAAATAAAATCCACCGGTTCCCCCTATCTATCATTTTGGAAACCTCCTCCATGAATTCTAATATATTTGTTAAGCACGATCTCCCCCTAGTAAATCCATACTGACTATTTCTGATTAGATTAAACCTGTCTAGATGTTTTACAATGTTTTCTTTGATTTTTGATTCTAACTATTTACAGACTATGCTCGTTAAACTCACTGGTCTATAATTTATTGCAGCCTGTTATCCAAGATCAACACATTGAGGTGGAGAATGGTCTTGGCAGCTCTGGTTCACTGGCCCTGACGCTAGCAGTCCACTATGGGTCTTTGACCGTTGCAGCTCATGCGCTGCTCAGCATCTTAATCCAACACGTGGCATTCAAAGGAAACAAAAACATGAATAATTTTCACCAGTAGTCAGAGATAACCTTTTCTTGTTCTTCTTTCTGTGTCATGCCGACTGGAACTTGAAGTAATATCCAAAACACGTGTTGTTTTATGTTTACAAATAATTTTAGCATCCGTCTTTTTACACATACAAGAACCTTATTGGCTAAATCAGGAAGAGTCGGTCTTATATAATAGTCGTCAACATAAATAACCACATAACATATATTTTTTCAGAACCGAAATTACTGTACACTGTACAAACATATAGATACTCAGTCTCTCTTAGCTAATGGTATAGATACTGATGGTTCATGAAGTTCGCTGGTTGTGCACATTCCTGATCCTTACTTTGTGGATTGATGATTAATCGTTTGTAGTATCATTACCCACCAAGAGGGCATAGCTACAAATTAAGTTAAGAGAGGTCCAGATTATATATTAGGAAATATTTTGTTAGTCAGAGAGTGTTGAATGCTTGGAATGCATTGCCACAGGAGGTAGTCGAGGCAGGGACAATTATTGCATTTAAGAATAAATTGGACGCACATAGCTTTTAGAGCAAGGTAGTGTAAATGAAACTGGTTGAATACAGACTCTGCAGAGTCTTTTTAACTACTATTAAGACGTTAAGTTAAGTAGTTAAGTAAGATAAAAAAAATAATGAATTGTCTTAAGTTTAGAAAATGTTGAAACTTGTTGTCTTTAACCATTATTTGATTGTTGTTTTAGCATCTACATGTAATAGATGTACACGTTATTATCACGCATTGTTTTATAAACTGAATAAAATTGTTGATAGAATAGTACGAATTGAATGAATAAGAAAATGACTGAATATTAATTATTTACTGAATTAGAAAATTACAGACTAGTAAGTATTGACTGAATTAGAAAATTACAGAATATTCAGTATTAACTGAATGACTGCATATTAATTATTTACTGAATTAGAAAATTACAGAGTAGTAAGTATTGACTTAATGAGAAAATGACAGAATATTCAGTATTAGTTGAATGAGAAAATGAGTTAATATGAATGAGAAAATGACAGGATATTAAGTACTGAAAGAGAAAATAATAGAATAGTAAGTATTTATTTCTTTTTTCTTTTTTCTGTTCGCTTTATTTTTATATTCCTCAATCCGGCGTGCGTTACCCTGTGGTTTTTATTTTGCGCCTGTCGGCCCAGTGCATCCGACTTCAGCATTCATTCTATGTAAGGGTCTGCTTCCTCATGCATTTTCTAAGGGTTTACTTCCCAGGGGTAACGGCCGGTGCTGTGATGGGGATCGAAACCAGCACCTTCTGGTTGTGATCCGTGTCCCCTTAAGTATTAACTGAATGAGAAAATAACATAATATTAAGTATTCGCTGAATTAGAAAATAATAGAATAGTAAGTATCAACTAAATGAGAACAAACAGAAAATTAAGTATTGACTGAATGATAAAATTACAGAATATTAAGTATTAACTGAATTAAAAACCAAATAAAGTTGTAAATGCATTTTCTCTAGAATAGTTAAGCACGTATACCGACTAGTCTACCAAAATATGCATTTATAAAAGACTGAAAAACGAGAACAGTCCAAATAAAAAATGTATAAATATCCTAGCCTTGGTTGTTTAACAGTCGCCTTTGATATTTAGTTTTTCTGCATCCTTCGCATAATAAAGTGAAATATAATTGTCTTTTTGTTACACATTTACAAATAATAACCTAATTAATTCGAGTTATGTTACAAGATAATGCCATAACTACATATAGTATTTTATACTATTCTTCCTATCTGCCTCACTGTTTCTCTTCATTGCATATGGCATGTACTTATTTCACGTTCACTAACGTGCGGTATTGTTTCCTTGGTGGTAGCCTAGTTTTGCTAGTCTAGTCTGTTTAATTGTTTACTACCAATGTGATTGAGTAATTCGTGAAGCTTAGGACCACATCTACATTTCTTCCTTTTACAGGAGGCTTGCATCTGAATATTTTCAGTGGCAGTTTCAGTAGCAATTAAAAATGTTAATCCCATGCACAGTCCCAATCAGTCATCTTTAACGGCTTGGAAGTGGTTAAATTTGTTTCCAGCCGGGTGTGATATCAATGTATTAGATCAAAAAGATTTGGCTGTTCCTCCCGATCAGGCACCTGGCTCAGCCAGCGACGTTGTTGTTATTCCTGGAGGGAGGCAGGCCATGGTTTGACTTCTGCTGTGTTTCTGTGTCAGGATTGTGTCTCGGCCATTCACTAAACTTGTGTGTGGCGGCATGTCGAAGCAAGAAGAAACTTAGTAAGTGATGCTAATATTGTGCTGGTCGCTAGTATATCTATTTAATTTATTGGTAATTTTAGTGTTTCGCTTAACAATGTTAATAGTAACTATTATTATAGTATTACTATTTGTATAAAAAGTATAGTAGTATTAATAGTCATGTTTTGTCGCTATTGTCATCATTGTGATTGTCTGAGTATTACCATATTCCATACTGAAACTTATTTAAGTTATTTACACAGTGTTACAGTTAATTTATAAACCCTTGCCTTGCCTGGCTTATCACATGAGTGGTACACAGTTTTAAAAGAACACGCGCGCTGTTGCACCCCAATCATATCACGATTGAATGGGAATAATAGCCTAATAATAGGTGACTAGCCTAGGCTAGGGAGGATTGTGCATGGGCTTGCAACCTCATCATCGTGTATGTAAAAATCATCGTTAATTTGCTTTGAAACCACCACTGCAAATGGTAGTATACAAGCTTCATGTAGTGTAACAGAACCAGCTGTAGTAGAAGCATCCGTGCTTTACTTTGAGCGAAAAGATAAATCATCAGACATCTTACTCTTAAGATTTATCATCGTCTTTAGACTTGCTACAAATTCACTTAGCTAGTTAACAATAACATACTTGCATAGGTAAATTACTCTTTATAAAGCTTATAGTTATACAGTTACACATGATTATTGTAATTGACTTTGCACACATTCACGCACTGCCAGATCTATTGTACGTTCTGTTAGTATACAGTATATATATATACACAATATTGATACATTAAAATAGTAATTACATTAAGTCACCCAGCTAGGGTGTCGAGTGTGTGCCGTATTAGTATATTATATAAATATATACAATACTGATAGATAGACTCATAATAATTTAACCAAGTAGATAGGGTGCTGACTGTGTGTGTTGTCGACTGTGTGTTAATCATTGTGCACAGGTATGTAAATGTTATTTGTATAGGTTATAATTTAAAAACTCCAGGTGTATACACTTTGATAGCTGTGAAGTGTTTTATTAATTAAAATGTGATTATTACTGTATCATATTAGTGAATAATATGATATAAAGTAGTCTATAATTATTACTGCTGAAAAAAGGATATACCAATCAAAATATAAATATATGGTCAATTCTTATTTGAATTCAGTTATTGAACTCAATCTTGAAATTATTGGTTTATAAGACGCATCTCTGTTATTTGATGAAGTTAACATAACATAACTTAAATGACAATTTTTTTGAGGGTAGACCCTACTTATTTATTGTTTCTTCGAGTTATACATCTCAGATATTTGGTTCTTTTTCAGTGATAGGGATTGGATAATATGGACAAATGAACGCAGCATAGAAAAATTGGGGTCGTTTTCTGAGACTGCAACAATCATTTAGCAAGGATCAAAATTCACCGGAGTTGTGCCATATTATGGCTTTTGTTGATGACCAATGACAAGTTATAGAAATTTATTCTGCTCAGGTCTCCAGTTTGTTACCACTAAAGAGAGCTCAAAACCAATTAGCGATACCATTGATGATAATAAGAAAGAAGAGACTAAGCATGGTCAGTGTTTAGATAGTGAAGAAAAAGCATCTAATAAAGTAGCTAAGGGGTGTGTTAACAAAGATTCTGTTAATGACGGAATGGAAAGTCAAGCTCAACAACTGGTAGAAAAAAAAGGCAAATCTGATGAATCCCAAACAAAAAAGGATATGGCTGGCCATTATACTAAATCTTCAGTGGATGAAGAAAAACAGAAGATGTCTAAAGTCACTACTACAAAACCCATTGATAATGATTTGTCCAGTGGAAATTCTTTAACTTGTTTGGATTCTACTAGCACAGAACAGATACACAAGAAAAATTTGGTCAAATTTATGCTTTCAGTAGAATCTAACTCTGAAGATGATATAATAGTTTCTGATGTGAGTGGAGCTTCTGACAGTGCTGATTCGGCACCTCCGATAGCCAGATCTAGCACCGGAAGAAAGATATCTGATATTCGAAAGGAGAGTTCTTCTTTCCCTAGTTTGAGGCTTAATCTATCTAGCCCTGAAGTAGTCTCTTCACCTGAATGTGTCAGTTCCCCGGAAATACGCTCCTCCCAAGGTAGAATTCGTATGAGCTCTGGCGAGGGTCTATTAACATCAACACCATCGAGGACGAGACGGCAGACATTCTGTGGTATTTCATATCTTTCAAGAAGAAATCTGTCACGGGAAGACAACTTTGAAGACTTGGAGGATGTTCATTCAGTGTCGTCTTCCGATTTCTACCAAGTGAATACCCTGTCCAGTTTAGGAACAGACAGGTTCCATGGCACTGATGAACTCAGCGATGACACGTCTAGCGATGGGAGATTGCGGGAAAATACAGACTTCAGCGATGACACTGAACTTCGTGTTCCCAATGAGCAGTTACTTACTACTCCTATCAACAGACAATTACGTATTGTTACATCAGTCGACAGGGCACTTCATCCCCATAGAAGAAGCTCTATGACTTCTCCAAAAGTTCTTAACCTTGGCAGATCATCATCGGAAAATTTGGAGCACATAGCATTTATTGATTATCTGAAACGACTTAGGCTGGGCCAGTATTTGAAGCATTTCCCTTCCAACATGTCCCTGTTGGACTTCAGGTGCGTACTAATCATGTGTCTGTTCTTTATATCGATTCGTTCTTTGGAATTACTTGATATTACTTATGAGAATGTTTATGACTGTCATGTTTTAAATGTCTTTGTATCTGTTCGTTTTACTGTTTTCATATGTTTGTTTGGTTTTACTGTAATAGATCTCCATATATTTTGATAATTGTTGTTCTTTTTTATATCTTCATCATTTTCCTTTTGCAGTAAAATGTGATATGTACATTTTATTATGTACTACAATTCAGCATATAGAACGACTCTTACTTTGTTATCAATTTGTTCTTGCTACCTAAGATGCAGCACAGTGAATGAACCGACAGCCAGCAACTCATAGCTGGCTGCTTGCATCAGAATTGACCAAGACTCTATTCCGCCTTCAGGCTGCGGCCCTGGAAACAGGCTGCAATAATGTAGTCTGGCTAAAAGAATAGGGATCACAGTGAAGGCAAACCAGGTGCACAAAAAAACTAGATGTGTTGGGCCAAAAGGACCAGATGTTGCATCCTGACAGTAAACTACGAACATCCTTTTCAGAATGATCAGCGATGAAAAATAGTTTTGTTCTTGAAGATTTTTGGCATCTTTGTGTTTCCTCTTGTAGCCTACCCATCCTTAGTGTTCTCTAGAACTTAGGACTGAATGTTGAACTTTGTCATTGAGGCTTCGTTTCCTCTGGCTTCTGCTTCTGTTGTTAATTGTTATATGTTTATATTTTCCCCACTCTGCTTCAATTGTATTTTTTTAAAACAGGTCTTAACTTAACTTAACGTTTTTATACTGGTTTAGAAGACCCTGCAGAGTCTGTTTACAACCAGTTTCATTTACATCACCTTGCTCTAAAAGCTATGCACATCTAATTTATTATTAAATGCATTAACTGTCCCTGCCTCCACTACCTCCCCTGGCAATTCATTCCAAGCATTCACCACTCTCTGACTAAAAAAATATTTCTTAATATCTGATCTAGATATCTCTTTAGTCAACTTGTAGCTATGCCCTCTTGTTATTGTGGGTGGCTGTATTTAAAAAACTTGTTATAGTATAATTTATCTATTCCTCTGATCATCTTATAAACCTGTATTAAGTTACCATGAATTCTTCTCTCTTCTAGACACTGTAGGCTGGTTTTTCTGAGTCTTTCCTCATAACTGTAATTCTGGAATACCACTATCAGCTTTGTCGCTCTTTTTTGCATTCTTTCCAGCATGTTTATATCTCCTCTATGATAAGGACTCCACACCTGTACACAGTACTTCAATCTAGGTCTAACTAATGCTTTATACAGTTTGACTATTACTTCCTTGCTCCTATGTTTAATATTTCTTTTCATCATACCTAACATTGCATTTGCTTTTTTCACTGCTACCTGAACTTGCTCACTCACCTTACCTGTATGATCTATTATAACACCTAGGTCCCATTGTTCCCACAATATTTCTATATTAATTCCTAGTCCAGTCTATTCTGAACATAGTAGTGCACCATACAAAGGGAGGTTTAAGTTTCACACCATAACTGAAAAGTGAAATATAGCCTTTAATATCTTGCAAATGCATACAAAATCCTCATAATATTATTATTATATTATTGATTAAACCTGCCGATTCAATTGACGAGCGTAGGTTCAACAGTGCATTTGTATTTATCATATCAAACATACAGAATGCTGTATCCACTTGTTATAATATTGTTTTATAGGTAATAGTTTTTACCTGGACACATGATTATGATATCATATATTGAGTACATATGATGATTATTCTCCTTTACACCCCAAGTGGGCCTATATTATAGCTGACCAATCTACTGGAATCCTGCACTTGCAGTTGTGGTTTCATAGCAATATTTTTACATGATGAGGTTACTAGTGCCATACACAACGCCGTTCTAAGTCACTGTTAAAGACAAGCATTGGAAATTATAGTAATCCTTTTATTTTGAAACCCAGATTTTGCTCAGGAGATAACACAATATAACTATCCCAAAAAACCATACAAATTATTTTAAGTAAAAATCCTCTCAAAGCCACTCTTGAACTCATCGGTTGAGCACTTCATGCCAGTAAAAAAACACAGAATAAGCGTCAAACATGATGGACATGTTTATCATTTGAAACCCGCATAATGATGAAGCTCTGAAAATTAGAGTCGATCTGTATTTGTCGTGATTGGTTCACAGTATCTCATTTCATACGATCTGAATTTGTCATGATTGGTTCAAAGTATCTCATTTCATACGATCTGTATTTGTCATGATTGCTTCAAAGTATCTCATTTCATACGTGTGAATATATTAATTAAAAAACATATGAAACAAAAGCCAAGATTGACTATTGTATATGTTTGAATAAATAGTTCCCTGAAAATGTTTGTTAGTTTAATTGAACATTTGATGTTTCATAATTAGAATAATCTGATTTACCAAACTTAACTTATTTTTACTGGTTTAGAATGCTCGGCAGAGTCTGTAAACAACCACTTTCTTCTACTCAACTTGATCTAAAAATAACTTTGTGTATTCATTATATTTTTGAATGCATTAATTGACCCCGCCCCCACTATTTCCTGTGGCAATGAATTTCTAGCATTCACGCCTCTATGAGAAAAAAAATATATTTCCTAATATCTAATCTTGACCTTTCTTTAATTAAACTGTAGCTGTATCTTCTTGTTCTTGCAGGCTATACTTTAGTAAACTTGTTATAGTCTAATTTATCATTTACATTGCTTACCAAATAAACCTTGAATACTTCTCTTCTCTAAATACTGTAGACCAGTTTTTCTAAGATTTCCTCATAACTATAATTCCAGAATCCTACTTTGTTTTGTCTATCTTCTTTGTATCCTTTCCAGTAAGTTTATATATCCTCTACAATAAGGACTTCACACCTGAACACAGTACTCCAATCAAGGTCTAACTAATCCTTTCATACAATTTGACTATCACTTCCTTGCTCCTTACCTGGTGAAAATATTCATCTGTCTAGTAATCTTAATGCCGAACTGTTTGAGACACACAAAGTATTTGAATTTACTTTAATTATTGAAATTTTCCAACAGTATTATTTCTTTATATTTGTATTGTGCTGAGACATATGCGAGACAGTGTGGGGAGACATATTATTTTGACATTTTTAGCTTTGTTTATTTGATTTGTATTTATCTTTACTCAACTTGAACCATTGAATAGAGTTCGGAAGGAAGACATATTTCTGTCATTCATAAACATACTTTGTTTACAACTCACTGCCTGGAAGTTTCTTAAATATTTCTTTTGTTGTTTTATCAGATTTGTTACTTTGTCCATGCTTTGAAGATGCAGCACAGTGAATGAGCTGACAGCAGCCAGCAACTAATAGCTAGCTGCTTGCATCGGTGTCAGCAAACCAGAGCTGACCAAGACCATGTTCTGCCTCCAAGTGGCAGCCCTGGAAACAGGCTGAACTAGTGCAGTCTGGCTAAGAGGATAGGGATTGCAGTGGAAAGGCAAACCCGGTACCTAAAACAAGCCAGCTGAAACTAGATCTGTCAGGTTGACAGGCACAGCCTGGCTGAAGTCAACACAATGTTGCAACATCACTTTCAGAATAAACAGAAGAAGAAGATGACCATATTTTGTTCAGGTTTTCCTTATTAGTCATCAGTGGAAACCTTTCAGCGCTCTATGTATCACGTCTTCAACAGATTCATGCTGCGTCCTCCAGTTTTGTGCTATGCATCCGTTCCAGTTCTTTCCACGTCAACTTTCTCTTTCTTTTTCTGCCTAACGCTCTCTTCTCTATATGTTTTTTATTACTTCACTATGTTATTTTTGGTATATCTTTTCTGTCTTAGTGGTTGAGTTACATATGGTCTTTTATTTTGACAACTATATTTGTGGCTTCAATCAATCAATCAATCAATAAACCTTTCGACTCAGAGGAGCATTGGCTTTTAACAAACAACCGCCAAACTACTGCAGGATTGTGTAATTAACCCCATACCCAACCCTAGTTAATTGCCTCTTATGACGTGCCTGGTAGGCTACAGTGCTACTATTCTTTGCTCCCTTTCAGGTCCTGGGGGCAGCACACAGGTGGTTTTATTACACCGTCTATCCATTCTCATCTTATGCACCTCTTGCCAGGAAACCAGATATTCTGTTATTGACAGCTTGTGAAAAAAGTTGATGGAGGTGTATTCTAATGAGGTGTATTTTTGTTTTCGCCATTTTTTGAATTGTATTTGCTGTTGTTTGTAAGATAAAGATATACAGTACAATCATTTGAACACGCTTGGCATAACTTGTGAAATATGTAAATTGTCACATCAAAGATGGTATCTATGAGGATCAACACAACACCAGGTCCACTAACTAAGTGTAAGCAATATTGAACTTCAGTGGGCCGGGGGGTTCAAATATCTGGGATGTATTTTTAGAAATGATGGAAAGCTTCATAGAGAAATGGAAAGACAATGTGAGAAAGTCTCCGCTGTGATCTATCAATTTTTGTCACTTTTTAAACAACTGGACATCAGCTAAATAGCTAAACAACTGATAAATGTGTATTTATACTAACTCTTGTGCGGCCAATGTTAAAGTGGTCCTTATCCAATACCCAATGTCTTCTCTTTACCTGCGGATTCCAGAACAGAGACTGCATTGCTATGCTGTTAGCTGGTTTTCTTAATGTGTGTCCTATCCAACTCAGGGCCCTCTCCTCATCTCATTTGCCACCGTTATTTTTGCAGTTCTTTACAACAATTCCACATTAGTGATCTTGTCATAACATTTTGGAGCGTAGAGTAATCAGGGTCAGGTGAAAGATACTAACCAACAACCAACCTCACGTCCTCTTACATGCTTCTGGAAACGGGATATGTCACAGAGGTCTGGCCAACGAGGTGGAGGGATAGACACTGTAATCCTCATAATGGTGAGCTTAGATGAAACCAAACATAGCAGAACTGCCTGGAGGATCCCTTCATCGGCACATTTGCGCCAATTTCAGGACACACTAAAGATTAAACTTACTCATTGTGGACATTCAGCAACGACAACTGAGTAACCTCACATTGCACTACTTCCATGGGAACCTCGGTCCACCTTTTCAAGTACACCTCAGAATGTAAGAGGAGCCATTGTAACATGCTATCAAAGAAATGTCAAGAACAACAACACAATACCATTTAAATCTGCATGTTCTACTCGTTTACATAAGACGATTGTCCCTGGTGAAGGATGCGGTAATCCGTGCAGGCAAGACGAAACATAGATGGGCAGGTCACATGTTGCGAGGAAACAATGGTCGATGGAGCATAGCGACACAGTCTGGTACCCCTCGAGGTAAAAAGAGACCGCGGGGAAGACCTCCAATGCGTTGGTCAGACTTCCTTGCTGTACACTACAACATCCAAGATGCCTCTAGAGGAGCACTTACCACACACTGGACTTCCGTGGCCCAAGACAGGGTCAGCTGGAGATGAAGTTGGGACCCGCAGCTACGCCGATGAATGGGTCATCAGGATCAAGATCTCCGTTACCTTTATTGTTGTACATGTTTCTGAACCATACCATATGATCGACTTTACATTGCAGCTGGAGATTTATATCTTTGTGTGGGATTTATTTTATTTTAATTTGTCATGCTCTATAATAGAGGTCCCAAACTGAAATCAGCTGAGGGCTGCATGGGAATAGGGGAATACGTTTAATGGCTTGCTGGTCGCACAATATCAGTCTCTATTTGTCTTACTCTTCTTTCCTGAAACCAATGAGGTCTTTGGCGCAGCACATTTTACTATCATAACAATACAGTAAAATGTGTTTTCCGATTGGTCCGCCGGCGTCTTTGTGTATGACAAAGACAAGAATTGCCCCACTGAGCGCATGTCGTAAAAGACGACTATGTGACATGGCATACCACCGGCCAGGGTTAAGTGGTTTGTTAAGAGCAGAATAGATGACGCCTAACAGGCTGCCTGTCTACTTTGCTCTAGTGCTTGAGTCTATTGAGATGGACTCCCACATCAGACTCTGCAGAGTCTTCTAAACCAGTATAAAGACGTTAAGTTAATGATCTGTTGTTGTGTTTATTAAGACATATCAGTGCTGATAAATGCCTGTTTCGGAAACCGAGGTAACTCAGTGGTTAGTGCACATGCTTCCTTACCGAGTGGTCGGGGTTCAGGCCCGAATTAATGCGCGGTTCATCCGATTGAACAACGGCTCCCGAGGTTGATTCATCCTCAGAAAATGTTCACACGAATAATCTGTGAAAGTCGACCACATCACCCCAAGTGTACCATTGACCAAGACAAATATGTGCCTAACACCGTGTTCGCAATATTCCACACTTGTGTGTTAACAAGGAAATCGTTTTTAAAAAATGTCTGTTTGAGATATTACACCTACGTCAGCAACTTTAGAGATGTAAGGAAAGCTATTGCAACCCGCCACTTAACGCCCTTTTCAGGACGCACAAAAGAGTAACCTTACTTATTGTGGACATTCGAAGCAACAACTCGTGTTCCGGTGATAGCATCAGTGTCATGATCCATCCAATCGTTTGGGTGGCTAATATTATACTCCTTTAGCAGATTTATTGTTTGGTCAAATTAAGAGATCAACATCATCCTTAGGTGCTGGGCATCCAATCTAAGTACTGGACATCCAACTTAAGTACTGGACACCCAACTTAAGTACTGGACATCCAACTTAAGTACTGGACACCCAACTTAAGTACTGGACACCCAACTTAAGTACTGGACATCCAACTTAAGTACTGGACACCCAACTTAAGTACTGGACACCCAACTTAAGTACTGGACACCCAACTTAAGTACTGGACATCCAACTTAAGTACTGGACATCCAACTTAAGTACTGGACACCCAACTTAAGTACCGGCCACTATACCTTAAAGAAAGCCATACAACAAAAGATGAGAGAGGCGAAAGAAGCGTGGATATGTGAGCAATGCACAAACATCGAAGAGAGACTAAACAGAAATGATGCTAAAGGAGCATACAAGGTTGTAAAAGAACTGGTAACACCAAGACAAGGCAGGAACCTTATGATCCATGATAAAAGCGGCAAGTGCCTTATTGAGGAAAATGGCGTACTGGCACGATGGACAGAGTACTGTTCCGAGCTATATAACTATGAAGGGCGAAACGAACCTGAGAAAACAATCCCCCCAACACCAACAAATATAGAGGATAACCAACTGATAACGAAGGAAGAGGTAATTGCAGCGGTAAGACATTGAGAAGAGGTAAGGCGGCCGGCGTGGATAACATACCAGTAGAGCTCTTACAGGCAGGTGGAGAGGTAGTGGTGGAAGGCCTGACACACATCTGTAACAAAATATGGGCGATAGGAAACTGGCCGGACTTATGGACGAAATCAATAGTTATACCGTTACATAAGTGGAAACCTAAAGCTGTGCCAAAATTACAGAACAATAAACCTCATCAGCCACCCTAGCAAGGTCTTGGTTAGAGTAATCCTCGACCGATTGAAACCCCAAGCAGAGAACATTATTGCCGAGGAGCAAGCAGGCTTCAGACAGGGAAGAAGCACTACAGAACAGATATTTAATTTAAGGCTGCTAAGCGAGAAATATCTAGAACAGCAGCAAACGCTGTATCATGTGTTTGTGAATTTTAAGAAGGCGTTTGATAGGGTATGTCATAAAGCGCTTTGGGCAACCATGAGAATGTATAATATCAACGGAAATATTAAAACGGTCCTTGAACACCTGTATGACAAGGCGTCTAGCGCAGTTCTTGTGAATGGGAGGTGATGGGACTGGTTTCGCACATCAGTTGGTGTGATACAGGGGTGTACACTCTCTCCAACTCTTTTCAATATATTCATTGAAGGAATTATGAATGAGGCACTTGGAGGTCACGTTGGTACGGTCAAGATAGGGGGCCGAACGATTACCAATTGCAGATGATATTGACGGGTTGGCGGGTTCAGAAGCAGAACTCCAGGAATGGGTCAGAAGGCTCGATGAAACAGCTCTTAACTATGGTATGGAGATAAACGCTGGAAAGATAGAATTAATGACCAACAACGCCACGGGCTTCAACAGCAGGATAAAAGCTAACGGTCAGGAACTCGAAGTGGTTGACCGTTATAAATATCAAGGGTCGATTGTCAGTGGTGAAGGATCAAAATGTGACGTGTTGGCCAGAATAGCACAATCAATAGCGGCGCTTGCACGACTTAACAAAATCTGGCAAGATAAACGGTTAGCACTATGCACGAAAATCAGATTAATGCGTACACTGGTCCTGTCAATATTCCGCTATGCGTGTGAGACATGGACAGTTGCAGCTGACCTTCAACGAAGGATATAGGCCTTGGGGATAAGATGTTTCCGAAAACTTTTAAACGTCACGTACAAAGATCGAGTTACAAATGTGGAAATACGAGATAGAATTACAACAGCAATAGGGCCTTTCGAAGATCTCTTGGTAACTGTCAAAAGAAGGAAACTCACTTGGTACGGTCACATATCGAGATCAAATGGTCTTGCAAATACAATCCTCCACGGAAAGGTGCAAGGCAGGCGACGAAGAGGCCGGCCCAAAAAGAGATGGGAGCACAACATAAAAGGATGGACCAGTCTCCGACCAGAAGAGTCACGAGCAGCGGCATCTCACAGAGAGGGGTGGCGTGGGGTTGTGAGGATATCTTCATGTGTGCCCCAACGACCTCACCGGTTACGGGATGACCTGACCTGACTAACCTTAAGTACTAGACACAAACCTTAAGTACTGGACACCAACTTAAGTACTAGACACAAACCTTAAGTTCTGAACACCAACTTAAGTACTAGACACCAACCTTAAGTACTAGACACAAACCTTAAGTACTAGACACAAACCTTAAGTACTGGACATTAAACTTAAGTACTGGACACCAACCTTAAGTACTAGACACAAACCTTAAGTACTAGACACAAACCTTAAGTACTGGACATTAAACTTAAGTACTGGACACCAACCTTAAGTACTAGACACAAACCTTAAGTACTGGACACCAAACTTAAGTACTAGACACAAACCTTAAGTACTGGACACCAACCTTAAGTACTGGACACCAACTTTAAGTACTGGACGCCAACTTAAGTACTGGACACCAACCTTAAGTACTGGACACCAACCTTAAGTACTGGACATCAACCTTAAGTACTGGACACCAACCTTAAGTACTGGACATCAACTTAAGTACTGGACACCAACCTTAAGTACTGGACACCAACCTTAATTAAGTAGTGGACACCAACCTTAAGTACTCGACATCAACCGTAAGCGGCATACAACCCTCACGGGATATGTAGTTCTACTGTCATATGATCATACTGAGGTATACGGCAATAAAAGTGCTGACATACTGGCTTAAAATGCATCCATATTATGGATATGTGTGATATTGTGGAGTCAATCGGGGACTGTAATTGATGAACAGCTGCAGTTTTAAAAAAATGTTGAAACAAGATGTGGGACCAGCATGGAGGCGTGTTTGACATGGCGGACCAGACGTGTGTACAGCCAGCGAGCTACGGGAACCATCAGTATTTACACCTGGGCCGAAGATGCAGCACAGTTAATGAGCTGACAGAACACTTTCTGTCATACGGCGGAGCTGCGATTGGAAAATTAGCACATCGAAAATGTCAATAAGTATGTTTACACAGGCCAGGAAATCAACCACAACCACGACATTGATAAGGAGACCTCACGAAGGGGAGCAATGGGATGGATGTGCTTCAACCGCATTAAACTGGTACTACAGCAGATGACGGACTCCAAGGCCTGCGCTCGCACCTTCAATAGCATGGTTATTTCAGCAATGGTATATGGGTGTGAGGTTTGAAGCCTACGCAAATCGGGCGAGGATAAGCTCGGAATTACCGAAAGAACTATAAAGCGTAGAGTCATAAATATCTCCTTAAGAGACCATTTCCAAAACGCCGACATCCGCAACAATAATTTCGGGATGTCGGCGAATCTGCATCAATACGAAAGTACAGATAGGCTGGCTATGCGGTCCGCATGACTGGCGATAGGTAGACTAGGAGGGTGTCTTTCTGGTGGCCACAACTGTAACCGGCCACGCCTCACGCTTTTGGAGAGCCATGGTACACCAAGGCGAAATACAGGCACATATTCTAGCAAGTTTAGGCTACCTGGCATCAGACAACCTTGCCTAATTGAATACAAGTATTCAAGTAAGTGACGTCCTTTTCAGGACGAACATCGAAGAAGAAATATTTTCACCATTTGCTGAGAGTGACTTAACCCTTGGGTCTGTCCTAGTCGAATTATGTCGAGTTTTAGCAGAGCAGACTTCAACCTCAAAGTTTATCTTGATGACCCGGTTCCTCAGCGTAGCTGCTGGTCCCAACGTTGTCTATAGCGGACCCTGTCTTGGGCCATGGAAGTCCAGTGCGTGGTAAGTACTCCTCTAGAGGCATCTCGGATGTTGCAGCGTGTACAACAAGGGAGTCGGACCAACGCATTGGAGGTCTTCCCCACGGTCTCTTCTTACCTCGAGGGGTACCAGACTGCTGTCACTGTGCTCCATTGACCATCGTTTCGTCGTAACAAGGTGGGATCAAGGTGGTAGTGAAGCGTAACATCAGGGTCGGGTGAAACATACTGATATGATCAAGACCTCCGCTTACGTCCTGACGGACTTCCTGGAAACAGGTAGTGTCACTGTAGCCTGACCATAACCGCGGAACACATCGCACAAAGCTGCAAGCTCACGTTGGAAAAAGAAAGAACAATGTGGCCTCGTGAGACAGAAGCTGTATGGAGATAAATCAGTCGTAACAAACAACTGTGTCCTTTGTTTGATAAACAAGGGCCTTGATCTAAGGAAGAACGAAGAAGGAGATGACGAAAACTGTGGCCTAGCTACGAGATATGTCTCGACACAGTGATCCTCATTCCGGCGGACTAAGAAGCCTCCTACAGTCAGGAGCACCCCGATCCACATTCTGAAGTACGTTTCAGGATGCAACAAGAGCCACTGTAAACCCCCTCCCTACATCTATAAGAGTTGAATTCACACAGTACGAGTGGTTTTTACAACAATCCCATATTATCAACATTAAAGACACCAATCAACCAGTCCGCAGATAACGGATCCACGTGTTTGAAACTTCTGCTTCGTAACTCAACATCATTCTGCTGATGTCCCTTAGAACAAAGGCTTCATATGAATGGTCTCCGCTGATTCATAGTGGGCAATAGCCAACAAGAGACTCCAGCCGCCATGAAATCCTCGTTCAAGTTTCGTTGGTCGCGACACTTCTCTCCTTCCTCGTGGGTTTATAATCCAGCGCATTTCTGCTTTATCGACGTCATTATTGCAGCTATTTTGTGACTGACGTCACTAGACAGACCCTGATTACGATATTTTTATTGTTATATCTTCTGTGATGGGGATTATTCTTGCTACCCCTTTTGATACATCAAGGGAATCAGTTGGCTACCTTGTAGGAATTCTGCCTAAGAATGCTAGTCGTGTTAGTGAGTTATGTTACAATTTGTAGTTAATCTCTACTTCTATGATGTGGGGAAAGGAGACTAACTTCCGGTCAGGCTAAACATTCTGATCAGATTATGTCAGTCAGGCTAAGAAATAAACAAATTGATCAAGACCACACCTCACTTCCAAGCAGTTCTCTGTGTGAATAGACTTGTTTCCTGGCAGCTTGGCCCAAGAAGTAGGGATCTGCACTCTCTTCATAATGATAAGTTTACTGAGGAACCTCGCATTGCACTACAACCAGGAGGACCCATACCCATCTTCTCAAGAAAGTTTGGAGATGTGAGGAGGGTCACTGAAACCTGTTACCAACGAAAGTCGTCAGGAGTACCTAACTCAAGTACGAGTGGCCTTCGCAACAGCTTCTATGACGCGATGATTCTTGAGTATATTGTCCGTTGTCCAAAACACCAGAGGTGAACAAATGCCCCGGGAAATCCGATCAGAGCTCAACAAAATTCAGAGAACCTCAACAGTTGCTCTTCAATGGCTACCCTCCCAGTGTGCAATCTCAGGGAGTGAGAGAGCTGATGTCTCGTCCAAAGTTGGTAGCAGGATGGAGCAACTTATCCACTCAGTGTCCCACCGATAGGCAAAAACTGTCATCAGTACAACTCAAAATGGAAGAAAGACATGGACGTGAGCAATAGAGCTGACCAAATCCACCAGCTTCACAGATAACAAACTACCATCTCCGCATGAGAACAGCAGACTATTGGGTCACCTACATCGGCTCAAGATATCACACACAAGTGACTGCCTATGTGGAGCCGGAATCCAGACCCCTGAAAACATCCTACAGGACTCAACTACCCAACATACAGAGACCTACGATACCAAACCTGGCCAGAGGGAGCCGAGGTGATGCAGAAGCTGTAGGGCTGACACTCGGATCTGGAGAGGACCGTGAACTTCGTCCCAGCGACATGACTGCAGTTCTAGCATGCCCAAAAAGCCTGAACGCAGAAAAAGAAGTCCGTTGTCCCTGGCGAAGACCTTTTGGTCGTAAAGTAGGTTTAGTTTCTGTTACGACGCGGTATCTAATCCGTGCCTATCCACATTTTCTCAACTCTTTGTACTACACGTTGATGGTTTTGAATGTTAGCTCGTGTATTGTCTCTCATATGTTAGCTCGTGTATTGTCTCTCATATGTTAGCTCGTGTATTGTCTCTCATATGTTAGCTCGTGTATTGTCTCTCATATGTTAGCTCGTGTATTGTCTCTCATATGTTAGCTCGTGTATTGTCTCTCATATGTTAGCTCGTGTATTGTCTCTCATATGTTAGCTCGTGTATTGTCTCTCATATGTTAGCTCGTGTATTGTCTCTCATATGTTAGCTCGTGTATTGTCTCTCATATGTTAGCTCGTGTATTGTCTCTCATATGTTAGCTCGTGTATTGTCTCTCATATGTTAGCTCGTGTATTGTCTCTCATATGTTAGCTCGTGTATTGTCTCTCATATGTTAGCTCGTGTATTGTCTCTCATATGTTAGCGCGTGTATTGTCTCTCATATGTTAGCTCGTGTATTGTCTCTCATATGTTAGCTCGTGTATTGTCTCTCATATGTTAGCGCGTGTATTGTCTCTCATATGTTAGCGCGTGTATTGTCTCTCATATGTTAGCGCGTGTATTGTCTCTGATATGTTAGCTCGTGTATTGTCTCTCATATGTTAGCGCGTGTATTGTCTCTCATATGTTAGCGCGTGTATTGTCTCTCATATGTTAGCGCGTGTATTGTCTCTCATATGTTAGCGCGTGTATTGTCTCTCATATGTTAGCGCGTGTATTGTCTCTCATATGTTAGCTCGTGTATTGTCTCTCATATGTTAGCGCGTGTATTGTCTCTCATATGTTAGCGCGTGTATTGTCTCTCATATGTTAGCGCGTGTATTGTCTCTCATATGTTAACTCGTGTATTGTCTCTCATATGTTAGCGCGTGTATTGTCTCTCATATGTTAGCGCGGGTATTGTCTCTCATATGTTAGCGCGTGTATTGTCTCTCATATGTTAGCGCGTGTATTGTCTCTCATATGTTAGCGCGTGTATTGTCTCTCATATGTTAGCGCGTGTATTGTCTCTCATATGTTAGCGCGTGTATTGTCTCTCATATGTTAGCGCGTGTATTGTCTCTCATATGTTAGCGCGTGTATTGTCTCTCATATGTTAGCGCGTGTATTGTCTCTCATATGTTAGCGCGTGTATTGTCTCTCATATGTTAGCTCGTGTATTGTCTCTCATATGTTAGCGCGTGTATTGTCTCTCATATGTTAGCGCGTGTATTGTCTCTCATATGTTAACTCGTGTATTGTCTCTCATATGTTAGCGCGTGTATTGTCTCTCATATGTTAGCGCGGGTATTGTCTCTCATATGTTAGCGCGTGTATTGTCTCTCATATGTTAGCGCGTGTATTGTCTCTCATATGTTAGCGCGTGTATTGTCTCTCATATGTTAGCGCGGGTATTGTCTCTCATATGTTAGCTCGTGTATTGTCTCTCATATGTTAGCGCGTGTATTGTCTCTCATATGTTAGCTCGTGTATTGTCTCTCATATGTTAGCGCGTGTATTGTCTCTCATATGTTAGCGCGGGTATTGTCTCTCATATGTTAGCGCGTGTATTGTCTCTCATATGTTAGCGCGTGTATTGTCTCTCATATGTTAGCGCGTGTATTGTCTCTCATATGTTAGCGCGTGTATTGTCTCTCATATGTTAGCGCGTGCATTGTCTCTTATAGCTTATTTGTTGTTTATTTGAAGGAAGAATGACGTCACCGGTTTGTATGAGAGGATGTTGTTGTCCTAGGCTACTCGTGCTGGGCTGTTCGCTCCCGACGAATTGTCTCTGGTAGCAGGTTTCTGCGGCTCTTCTAATATCGATGGATGTACTGAAGAAGGTGTACCTGCAACTTCCTTACTTTAGTACAATGCAATGTTCTCAATAGGCTCACCACCTCGTTGACTAGACTGCTGGAACACAGCCTGTTTCCAAGAACGCGACGTGGTCGAGAGCAGACGTCGGTATGTTTCACCTAACACAGGAATTGTAAATAATATGCCGGTAAGGAAGAATGAAGTCTGGTCAGACATTACATACTGATCAGACGTAAGTTAGGGCCAGGCAAAATATACTGGCCAAGACCCTCACCTTGGCTTCCTCGCAGCCTGTCCTGGAAACGAGCTGTTTCTTTTGTCAGTCTGGCTAATAAGGTGAGGGATCGAAGTGAACCCCGTAATAGTGAACTACACGCAGATGAAGCCAATCATAGCACAGCCGCACGGAGGACCACGATCCACCTTCATCAGCACGCTCGGGATGTCAGGAAAGCTACACCAATCCGCCACTAAACGTCCTTTTTAGGGCGCACAAAAGGGTACATCTACCCATTATGGGCATTCCATCAGCAACAAATGATATGCCATTTCTTCTGTTCCCAATGACACAGTACCTTTTTCTTCTGTCAACTGATGCTATACTTCTATCCCGATGAGGTTCACGATCAACTGATGCTATACTTCTAGCCCGGTGAGGTTCACGATCAACTGATGCTATACTTCTAGCCCGGTGAGGTTCACGAAGGAGACTGTGTATTAAGTCTTCGTTGGGGGATGATGAGGCTAACGTTTGGTCAGGCAAAACACGCTGATCAGATGTTAGCCTGGGTCAGGCAAAACACACTGATCAGACAATGTTAGCCAGGGTCAGGCAAAACACGCTGATCAGACAATGTTAGCCTGGGTCAGGCAAAACACACTGGTCAGACAATGTTAGCCTGGGTCAGGCAAAATATACTGGTCAGACAATGTTAGCCTGGGTCAGGCAAAACACACTGGTCAGACAATGTTAGTCAGGGTCAGGCAAAACACACTGGTCAGACAATGTTAGCCTGGGTCAGGCAAAACACACTGGTCAGACAATGTTAGCCTGGGTCAGGCAAAACACACTGATCAGACAATGTTAGCCTGAGTCAGGCAAAACACACTGGTCAGACAATGTTCGCCTGGGTCAGGCAAAACACACTGGTCAGACAATGTTAGCCTGGGTCAGGCAAAACACACTGGTTAGACAATGTTCGCATGGGTCAGGCAAAATACACTGGTCAGACAATGTTAGCCTTGGTCAGGCAAAACACACTGGTCAGACAATGTTAGCCAGGGTCAGGCAAAACACGCTGATCAGACAATGTTAGCCAGGGTCAGGCAAAACACACTGGTCAGACAATGTTAGCCAGGGTCAGGCAAAACACACTGGTTAGACAATGTTAGCATGGGTCAGGCAAAACACACTGGTCAGACAATGTTCGCCTGGATCAGGCAAAACACACTGGTCAGACAATGTTCGCCTGGGTCAGGCAAAACACACTGGTCAGACAATGTTAGCCTGGGTCAGGCAAAACACACTGGTCAGACAATGTTCGCCTGGGTCAGGCAAAACACACTGGTCAGACAATGTTAGCCTGGGTCAGGCAAAACACACTGGTCAGACAATGTTCGCCTGGGTCAGGCAAAACACACTGGTCAGACAATGTTCGCCTGGGTCAGGCAAAACACACTGGTCAGACAATGTTAGCATGGGTCAGGCAAAACACACTGGTCAGACAATGTTCGCCTGGGTCAGGCAAAACACACTGGTCAGACAATGTTAGCCTGGGTCAGGCAAAACACACTGGTCAGACAATGTTCGCCTGGGTCAGGCAAAACACACTGGTCAGACAATGTTCGCCTGGGTCAGGCAAAACACACTGGTCAGACAATGTTAGCCTGGGTCAGGCAAAACACACTGGTCAGACAATGTTCGCCTGGGTCAGGCAAAACACACTGGTCAGACAATGTTCGCCTGGGTCAGGCAAAACACACTGGTCAGACAATGTTAGCATGGGTCAGGCAAAACACACTGGTCAGACAATGTTCGCCTGGGTCAGGCAAAACACACTGGTCAGACAATGTTAGCCTGGGTCAGGCAAAACACACTGGTCAGACAATGTTCGCCTGGGTCAGGAGAAATATACTTGCCAAGACCCACACCTGATCTCCTCGTTGGTTGTCCTGGAAACGGGCTGTTGTCGAGCACAGCAGTCCTGCTAACAAGGTGAGGTTCAACGTGATCCCCGTAGTAGTGAGCGACACGCAGATGAAGCCAAGCATAGCACAACCGCATGGAGGACCACGGTCAATCTTCCTCAGCACGCTCGTTATGATGAAAGCTACGACAACCCGCCGCTTAACGCCCGATTTAGGGCTCACACAAGAGTAACCTACTCATTGTGGGTATTCGCAAACAACAAGTCTTCGCCGGTCCTACAAAACTGTTCGAGCATGGTCGCTTCCCCAGTCCAGACTGTCTCTTTGGTCTGCATTAGTAGGGCATTCCTGCAGGATATGTTCTGGTGTTTCCTTGGGGGCTCCACAACCGCGTGTGGTGGTGTCTTTGAGACCCATTCTGGGGAGGTGGGCCTTGAGTCTGCAATGTCGTATGGTGGTGTCTTTGAGACCCATTCTGTGGCGGTGGGCCTTGAGTCTGCAATGTCGTATGGTGGTGTCTTTGAGACCCATTCTGTGGAGGTGGGCCTTGAGTCTGCAATGTCGTATGGTGGTGTCTTTGAGACCCATTCTGTGGAGGTGGGCCTTGAGTCTGCAAAGTCGTATGGTGGTGTCTTTGAGACCCATTCTGTGGACGTGGGCCTTGAGTCTGCAATGTCGTATGGTGGTGTCTTTGAGACCCATTCTGTGGAGGTGGGCCTTGAGTCTGCAATGTCGTATGGTGGTGTCTTTGAGACCCATTCTGTGGAGGTGGACCTTGAGTCTGCAATGTCGTATGGTGGTGTCTTTGAGACCCATTCTGTGGAGGTGGGCCTTGAGTCTGCAATGTCGTATGGTGGTGTCTTTGAGACCCATTCTGTGGAGGTGGGCCTTGAGTCTGCAATGTCGTATGGTGGTGTCTTTGAGACCCATTCTGTGGACTTAGGCCTTGAGTCTGCAATGTCCCTTTCTGAGTCTGAAGATCTTTGTCTGCCAATCGCTGCCATATTCTTCAATGCTGTCATTTTCTGGATTGTATTCTTTGTGCTGGTCTCTTCATTCCGTCATCATGGATCGTTTTATGAGTGTCTTTGCTACTCAATAGCTATGTAGATGACGAGTCTGCGTGCCGCAGAAGTAACACAATCTTTGCATCTTTTGAATCAATCTCATTACACCAATGGTCGCATCGTTTTATGTACAGATTACACCGAGTGACTGACTGACTCGACAACCCTAGTCCCTGCTGTCAATCTGAGCCAAGTCAACCCGCCAACCATTCCGTCGATCAGAATTGAATTTATATCTTTTTGTTCTCTCTCTCTCTCTCTCTCTCTCTTTCTCTCTTGCTATCTATACACTCACATACACTCTATTCTTCTCTCTCTCTATTCTATTGCTATCTATACACTCACACACACTCTCTTCTTCTTCTCTCTCTCTCTCTCTCTCTCTTTCTTTCGCTCTTGCTATCTATATACCCACACACACTTTCTTCTTCTTCTTCTCTCTCTCTTTCTCTCTCTCTTGCTATCCATATACCCACACACACTCTCTATTCTTCTCTCTCTCTCTCTCTCTCTTGCTATCTATATAACCACACACACTCTCTTCTTTTCTCTTTCTCTTTTGCTATCTATATACCCACACACACTATCTTCTTTTTTCTCCCTCTTTCTCTCTAGCTATCTATATACCCACACACACACT
The DNA here is from genome assembly GCA_036924085.1 of Ariolimax columbianus. Taxonomy (NCBI): domain Eukaryota; kingdom Metazoa; phylum Mollusca; class Gastropoda; order Stylommatophora; family Arionidae; genus Ariolimax; species Ariolimax columbianus. The sequence continues at coordinate 80,768,048 of JAVGWX010000010.1, forward strand.
CTCTATTCTTCTCTCACCGTCTCTCTCCTTTTCTCTTGTTATCTATATACCCACACACACTATATATTCCTTTCTCCCACTCTATCTCTCTCTCTTCCTCTTTCTCTCTCTTTCTCTTTCTACCTATATACCCCCACATATTCTCTATTCTTCTCTCTCTCGCTCTCACTCTCTATTCACACATCCACTCTATATTCTTCTCTCCGTCTCACTCTCTCTCTAATAACATATCGTACACCCCAAAGATAACTGAGCCACCACCGCACACCCTCTACTGTAGATGAGAAACGCTTGCTGACTTCATCCCCGATTTCCAACAACGAGTTATCTCGTAGGCCCCTCGTTCTCTCCCCCAAACCCTCATAGAAACTGAAGTGCAAACGGCAGAATCTCATTTGCTCAGTGAAATATCTTGCAATATTTTCGCCATTCTATTTTATGGAGGACATTATTCAATATTCCACACAATTTCGCCGTCTAGGTCTGGTTTCTGCAATAAATAGTGACATGATAATTTTTGTATATACCCGTAGTGAATACCAACTAGTATACCCACAGTGAATACCAGCTGGCATACCCAGAGTGAATGTCAGCTGGCATACCCAGAGTGAATACCAGCTGGCATACCCGGAATGAATACCAGCTGACATACCTGGAGTGAAATACAAGCTGACATACACGGAGTGAATACCAGCTGACATACCTGGAGTGAAATACCAGCAGGCATACTTGGAGTGAAATACCGGGGCTGGTATACCTCGCATGAATACCAACTAGAATACCCGCAGTGAATATCATCTGTATATCTTGAATGAAATACCAGCTGGCATACCTGGAGTCAATACCATCCGGTATATCTAGAGTAAAATACCAGCTGGCATACCCAAAGTGAAACATTAGCTTTCATACCTGTAGCGAATATCAGCTGGTATAGCCGGAGTGAAATATCAAATGGTATCCATAGAGTGAATACTGGCTGGTGGCTGGTATACCATTAATGAAATTCCAGTTGGTATTCCTAGGGTGAAATACCAGCTGGTATACCCGGAGTGAAATAACAGAAGGTATACATGGAGTAAATATTAACTAGTAAACCCAGATTGAACACCAGTTGGGACTGATCCCGTTTAGAGTCACCTAAGTCGGTTTTATGAGAGATTGTTTATGATGTATGACCTCTGTAGCAATATTTTCTGTGTGTTTGTTTCAGTTTGGTGGGGCACGCTTCTTTCAGCCACGTATTTTTTGGTTTTATCACAGTATTATTATTAGTTTTTAGTGTGCGATTCCGTGGCTAAAGTGGTTAAGCCGTCGGCCTCGTGATCAAGTAGTGTGGATTCGACTCCGGACTCCGCCGTCTTTTTCACGGGTGCTTGATGCGGAGTCCCCTGCATCTCGTAGTCGCCCCCTCCTTGACTTGCCACTGGGGTCGGGCGGCTCGAGACGAGAGAGTGGGGATAAAGAGTAGCGCACTTAATCCTTACTAAAAATAGCGCTAGCAAATAAATAATGCCATCATCGTCTACGATGGACGGCGGCCTATGCCTTTATTATTAGTTTGACATTAACTATGACTATATTGTATTCGGTTGACTGCTATATATATATAGTTCATATTATCCTGTCCAAATATGTTTGTAAGATAAGCAGGGAGTCAGTCTTTAACACGTCCGTCCATCTGCACTGCAACGTTTATTCTATTTTCTGGGGTTCGTCGTAGAGCTGAGTAATTGAGACTGCTTGCCCCTGCAGTAGCCACGCAGTGTGCAGTTAAATTTATATTTGATCTCAAATAGAAAAAAAAATAACCCATGGCTTACCGAGGTATTGAACGCATGTCCTCTTAGCCATAAGACTAGTATGCTAACTGGTCAGCCACACACGCCAGATTTATTTTCACTTAAAAGAAAACGTCAAGTTAAATCTTCTTTCTGTAAATCTGTTTCAACAGTCAGTTGTTTATCGTTAGAATGTCCTTATTTGACTTGGCTTCGTTCGTTCTCAATCTCCCGCTACCAAACCCTGCGATATTTGCACTTTTCGGTCCAACACATCGGACTTCAGCAAGCATTTTTTGAGTACCAGGTTAGCATTCCCTCTTCGATCCCTTTTCCTTAGCTAGTCTGCTCGGTTGCAGCCTGTTATCCAGGATCGCCGCGTAGAAGAGTAGATGGGAATTGGAGCTCTGGTTCGCCGCCCCTGACGCTAGCAGTCAGCTATGGGACGCTGACCGCTGTAGCTTACAACGTTGGTCTATCAGCGGTCTATTCTCCCCGCTGTCGGACAGTCCTCTAACCTAGAGAGGTTACTGACAATGTTGTACTATCAACGGGTCTATTCTCCCCTCTGTCGGACAGTCCCTAACCTAGAGAGGTTACTGACAATGTTGTACTATCAACGGGTCTATTCTCCCCTCTGTCGGACAGTCCTCTAACCTAGAGAGGAATAGCCTACAGCGTTGGCCCCGAAGTGGGCATATCCTTGCCTTTGTCAAACACGTAGCCCCACCTCCCCCCCCCCCCCTAGAAACCACTCATGTCATGAGATTCTGTAGAAACTTACTCCAAGATTGCCATTTGAACAACACGGAAGGGTTGTCCAGCTAAATTGCTTGGCAACGGTCCCCTATAAACTATTTACTCGCCTTTTGGCACAGGACCAAACTCGCATTGATTGATCGAGCCCTAGAGTGCCCACGTCCAAGGTCAGCGTCTGTGATATTCTTGATAGTTCTGGTTTCGCTTCTGTGTTATTTTATGTCTGTAACTATCTCTGTTATTATTATTGTGTTTGTTTTTGTTTGCTGTCTCATATTATTGTTACAGCAGTCAGTTGTTTAGGTTCAACCTTAACGCACCTACAACTAGGTTATATTGCAATGCAACCAAAACAACTTCATTCACAAAACAAATACAGATCTTCAACTTCTTTGTAGTCAGTCAGACCTATTGTATGGCTCTGAAACGGAGAGGACATAAAAAAGCAGCAAATAAAGATATATAGCTGTTGAAATATATTTAATTATCATTTTTGCATTCATTTGCCCTTCAGAAACGCGGGTATCATATTGTGTATCAGCATCATCACGTGACATCCGGTGTACATGATCATGACCTCCTATAAATTATAACTTCCTGTTTCGATTGTTGTTTACTAATTCTGCTGCCAACCGTCTTCCCAGTGACGTACTAAGAGATACTGCTGCGTTCCGATGGGGGCGCAATCGGGACTGTCGATCTGGCACTCTAATTTGTCTTATTACTCCTAAGTGTGACGAATGGTTAGAGCGTTTATTTCTCGCGGCTAATGGACAGATATGGCACGCTCCAACCCACTCCGCTACAAATGAGTACCTGATTAATCGTTAGAGAAGGCCCGGCAGTGCCGAGGAAAACATGCCACCTTGGCTCACAAAAAGTTGATTATTCATTTGAGTCTCTAACACGTCCTTGCCGACTGCAGTATCTTCTATGGGACGCATTTGTAAAAACTCATTTATATATCCGAGCAATCCAGATGGAGAGAAACTGGACGAGTACCTCTACCTTAGACGCCTGCTCAGAGTTGACAAGACGGCGACGTGCGAGCTGGGCGGCTTTCTCTTCTTTAAACCCTACATTGGACAATATCCACGACAAGAACCTGCGCACCTCATTCTTTAACTCCACAGTACTACCTGTAATATGGGGCGGAAACATGTTCACTCACGAACGAGATGGGAGTCCAAACTCAGAGTGACCCAAGCCTCCTTCGAGAGACGCATGGTCGGTCTTACGCTTCTTAGCTAGCGCACTCCTCTTCTTCTTCTTCTTCTTCTTCTGCTCGTTCACCGTGCTTTTTCTTGTTACGTCTACACGTGACATCCAGGTTGCCGTAGTGGAGAGTTCTTCGGGGCTTCCAAACAGCTTTGTGTGGATATTTGTCTCCGTGGGCCAGTACTGAGTACGCAATTGGCTAACCGAGTAGCAGTCTTGCAGGATATGTTCTGATGTCTGTGCTGCCTGCCCGCACATACACATTGGCAATGGAGCCAATTTTAGCCGGTGTAAATGGCTATTCAATCTGTTATGTCCCATTCTCAAGCGGAACAGGTTCACTTGTTCTGCTCGATCAAGACAGTGATAGTTGTCTTTCGTTTGGTCAACTTTCCTTATTGCCTGGATAAGTGTCTTCTTTTCTTGGAAGGTGATTGGTTGTTCGTTTTGTTCTTGTCAATTGTCATTGGTAGAAGATGCAGTTATTTATGCAGACAAGATGCAACTAACTGCAATTACTGAGAAGAACGGACACTCGATGGAACACAGCGACAGCACGATGGTACTCCAGAGACAAGAATCGACCACAGGGACGACCGCCAACCATCTGGTCCAACTCCCTTGCATCCACCCAACAACATTCACGATGCCACATCTACACCCATAGTGTGGTATTGATAATTAAAACGTTGACCTATCACCAAGATAGCAATGTGTCGCGCGACCTTTAAACAGGATCTTTACTTTTTTATGGTGAGAGGAGGTGTAAATGGGTAAACCTACTTATGTCATTCGATATTTTAGTTACGCCACTGCATCTCATAATCTGACTTGATTTAGTCTCCCCTCATCTATCTTGGGCTGTAGAAGTCTATATGTATATATCTTGTGTTTTTAGTTTGTGCAACATTAGACAACCGGCCCCATGCCCAGCCTTTCAAAGTCTGACTTGATTTAGTCTCCCCTCATCTACCTTGGGGTGTAGAAGTCTATATGTATATATCTTGTGTTTTTAGTTTGTGCAACATTAGACAACCGGCCCCATGCCCAGCCTTTCAAAGTCTGACTTGATTTAGTCTCCCCTCATCTACCTTGGGGTGTAGAAGTCTATATGTATATATCTTGTGTTTTTAGTTTGTGCAACATTAGACAACCGGCCCCATGCCCAGCCTTTCAAAGTCTGACTTGATTTAGTCTCCCCTCATCTACCTTGGGGTGTAGAAGTCTATATGTATAAATCTTGTACTTTTAGTTTGTGCAACATTAGACAACCGGCCCCATGCCCAGCTTTTCATAGTCTGACTTGATTTAGTCTCCCCTCATCTACTTTGGTGTGTAGAAGTCTACCTTAATATATATCTTGTGCTTTTAGTTTCTGCAGGATTGGACAACCGACCCAATACCCAACCCTCCTTAATTTGACTTGATTTAATCTCCCCTCATCTACTTTGGTGTGTAGAAGTCTACCTTAATATATCTTGTACTTTTAGTTTGTGCAACATTAGACAACCGGCCCCATGCCCAACTTTTCATAGTCTGACTTGATTTAGTCTCCCCTCATCTACTTTGGTGTGTAGAAGTCTACCTTAATATATCTTGTACTTTTAGTTTGTGCAGGATACAGTAGCTGACATCATGCATAACCCTCGTTTGTTCTCTTCTACGACACACCTAGCAGATTGCAATGTTACTATTCCCTTGTTTCCCACTCAGAGCCCGGTAACACACAATCTTCCTTGTTGAAGTACTCATTTTCCTAGCATCTCCACTCTTTGTTGTTGTTTGAGAATGCCATCAATTAGTATATTACTCTTTTTGTGCGCTCTGAAAACGACGTTAAGTGGCGGGTTGCAGTAGCTTTCCTCACATACCGAGCGTGATGACGAAGGTTGACCGTAGTCATCCAGGCGGTTTTGCTATGCTTGGCTTCATCTGCATGTCACTCACTACTACGGGGATCACGGTCAGTATTTACCAGTATGCTTTGCCTGACCAGACGTTAGTCTTCCTCCCCACTCTTCGTCATCGTCCGCTTTGTCAGAGCCCGGCAACACACACACAATCCTCCTTTTTGCAGTGTTAATCCTTCCAGCATCTCTACTCTCTGTAGTCGTCTGCTTTTTTATTTTTCTTGTCAATATTTGATGAACATAAACAGACGAAACAAAAAGGACAGACCAGGAAAAACAATCCGGGTTTCAAGTACACGACGCGGTACGCACGTACCTCCCTACTATGTTGATATTGCTTGCATAATCCTGGTGTCGTCGCGCGACTCAGCAAGGTCTCTCGAGAAATGATTCAATCGGTGGCTTAGAAGGATCGTGGAACGTTATAGGAGCTGCCATTCATGTTAATGTCGGTATTGTTGCTGTTCGAGACCTTTCGTTATGAGCTGTTCGCACTTAACGATGTTTTTATTGTAGTAGGTTACAAAGGCTCTTCTTATTTTCTAAACGTACAGAAGAAGATTGGCTTAGGCCCGCCTAGCTATATTGCAACGCTAGGCTTCTCATAAGAATTATGATATAGGGATCACAGTGTCGTCGATCACCCACCTAGTTGATCAAGCTGCTGTGACACTTCCTGTTTCCAGGGGCACGGTGGGGATATGAGCGTGGTCAGTATATTTCACCTGACCATGATGAGGGGAACACCGGGATCTTTGTGTAGGACAAGGACAAGAATAGCACCACTGCCCCACAGAGAGCATATTGTAAGAGGAAACTAACTGTCTGACATGGTATAACACCGGCCGTGGTTAGGTGGTTTGTTTAGAGCAATATATATGTCGCCTAAAAGGCTGCGGGTCTACTTTGCTCTAGTGTTTGAGTTTCTGGAAACGGGATTTCATGACAGTCTGATTAACAAGGGATCGACGTGATCTACGAAGTAGTGCGCTGTTGTGCCTTTAACACTTGCTCTGAACAAGATATGCAATCCACCATAACGGGATTTTCCTGTGGCATACAGTGACTTTGGTATCACGATCAACACTAGGATGCCAGAGGTACTCTTACAGCCTGGCACCGAGGAACCGAACATCGAAACAAACATTACTAAACATAACTAACGTCTCCAGACAGTCGTTAACTTTATCTACCTAGGCAGTACCTTCACCAGAGCGGCGAATATCGTCTGTGAGGTCAATAGCAGGTTTACTAAGGCGAGCTCTGCGTTTGAAAGTCTCCAAGCAAACGTCTGGAACCAACAAGGCATCAGTGTCACCACCAAGGTAAAAGTGTTTCGTGCTGCAATGCTATCCACTCTGCTGCATGCCAGTGAAACATGGCCAGTGTATAGAAGACATCCCATACACCTAAATCTAAAGCCTTCCTGTAGGCTCAGCGATCGCCTGGTGCCTGAATACACAAAACGGACGATGACTCCACAGTCAGCTCCCCGTGTGTGCGCCCCAAATGTGGCAGGGTGTGCCCTGAAATGTGGCAGGGTGTGCCGTTGCAGCGTTGGTCTTTACAGCCATCAGAGAACACACTTCGCAGCACAAGTTTGATGCTGTCGACATCTTCGCTTACGATTGGCAGTTATCATTATTATTATGACCACACTATTTCATTCTGTCTGTCTGGTGTTATAGGCTCGAATTACTGTAAGGTTTGAAGACGTTCTTGCCATATGGCCAAACAATATCTCTCTCTCTCTGTCTGGTGTTATAGACTCGAATTACTGTAAGGTTTGAAGACGTTCTTGCCATATGGCCAAACAATATCTCTCTCTGTCTGGTGTTATAGACTCAAATTACTGTAAGGTTTGAAGACGTTCTTGCCATATGGCCAAACAATATCTCTCTCTCTCTCTCTCTCTGTCTGGTGTTATAGACTCGAATTACTGTAAGGTTTGAAGACGTTCTTGCCATATGGCCAAACAATATCTCTCTCTCTCTGTCTGGTGTTATAGACTCGAATTACTGTAAGGTTTGAAGACGTTCTTGCCATATGGCCAAACAATATCTCTCTCTCTCTCTGTCTGGTGTTATAGGCTCGAACGACTGGAAGGTTTGAAGACGCTCTTGTCATATGGCCAAGCCATCTCTCTCTCTCTCTCTCTCTCTCTCTCTCTCTCTCTCTGTCTGGTGTTATAGACTCGAATTATTGGAATGTTTGAAAACGTTCTTGCCATATAACCAAGCTATGTAATTCTCTTTCTCTCTCTCTGTCTGGCGTTATAGACTCAAGCAACTAGAAGATTTGGAAACATTTTTTTTCATGTGACTAAACGATTTAATTCTGTCTGTCTGGTGTTATATGCTCGAGAGACTATAAGTAGGAGAGACGCTCTTGTCACATCACCAAACCATTTAATTGTCTCTCATGTGTTATAGGCTCGAGCGACTTGAAGGTTTGGAAACGTTCTTTCCATGTAACTAAACTATATAATTATCTATCTCTCTGCCAATCCCATGGTGAATCAAAAAGTAACCGTAATATGATCAATGAACAGAATATTTCACGTGTAGGTCATCTCCTCACAAGTCGTTCGTGGCGTTGCTCTCACTTTCGCTCAGGCGTCTTCATGTCTCAGATTGTCTCTTCTAGTTTAGTTTGTTTTTTTGCCTTCGTTTTATTTCTCTATTCCACAAGGCGGTTTTTGTTTCATTGTATTTTTATTTTGCGCCTGTCCGCCCAGTGCATCCGATTTCCGTATGAATTTTATGTAAGGGTCTGCTTCCTCTTACATTTTCTAAAGGTTTTCTTCCCCTGGGTAACGGTCGGTGCTGTGATTGGTGAAAGAACCCAGCACCTTCGGGTTGTGAGCCGTGTCACGTAACCATTAGCCCACGCCGTCCCCATCTCCTCTAGTGAACCGGACTGTTCTTCACAACCACCTCATCTGACATGTTGTGATCTTCCGTTCTGGTGCCGGTCTTAGTCAGTGTTCAAATCTGGCTCAGATAACAGAGAGCTGGTATGTATGTTGGTATGTATATTATATGTTGGTATGTATATTGTATGTATATTGTATGTTGGTATGTATATTGTATGTTGGTATGTATATTGTATGCTGGTATGTGTATTGTATGCTGGTATGTATATTGTATGCTGGTATGTATATTGTATGTTGGTATGTATATTGTATGTTGGTATGTATATTGTATGTTGGTATGTATATTGTATGTATATTGTATGTTGGTATGTATATTGTGTGTTGGTATGTATATTGTATGTTGGTATGTATATTGTATGTTGGTATGTAAATTGTATGTTGGTATGTATATACCGTTGATCACTGGACTTGTTGTCTCCATTGGATTGTTTGAATGTTGGTAATGGTGATCACTGGCAAATCACAACATATGATTTTGATAAATTTCTCCTTTTATCTCCAGCACATTCAGCCATCGTCTGCAAACTTGCTACCCATATATTGGGATATTCTGACATGAATAACTTATGTGGTTCTGACCTGAATATGAACTGTGGCTTATGTTCTGCTGGCTTTGATAATCCCGGTTTTTCTTTTATATTTCGCCAAATTCTTCGTGTGGGGCATCTGGAAGCTTTTCCTCTGGATTTATCCATCAGCAGAAAGAATTTGATTTGATGGTTTCTGGGTTTGCTTCAGCTGTTTTCCTGCCCATATTATGAACAACGCGAAAAAAGGCATACCAAGTTACTATTGTTGAAAACTCAAATGTGAAGTCAGAACTTCTGTTCGGAGCAAACACTCGGAGAACGAAAAAGTCATCGCAGAAGAAACTCCACTTTCGTTATTAAATGTCTACGGATGGTGAATGGGTGTAGGCTGCAAGACATGAAGAGAATGAAGACCTGTGGGAAAATTGTCAACAACACATAGTGGAACAAGAGATCGAACATAGGAAATGGGGCTGAATAGTACAAACACTGCGAAAATCACCATCAAAACCTGCCAGACATGCCCTGCCGTGGAATCCATCGAGGAAAAGAAAGAGAGGTAGACATAGAAACACAATGAGACGAGATTGAAAATGGACTTCGGTGCCTGAACCTCAACTAGAGAGAGGAAGACAAGACACATGTATCCAACCCTGAAATGCACATTTGGGATCAAGATGCTGAGCAGCACATGAGCTGCAGTGGTCAGCGACCCATAGCTGACTGCTAGCGTCAGGGCCAGCGAACCAGAGCTGCCAAGACCCTTCTACACCTCCACGCGGTGATCCGGGATAACAGACTGCAGCAGCGCAGACTGGCTAAGGAGAAGGGATCGACGTGGGAATGCTAACCCGGTACTAAAGAAATGCTTGCTGAAGTCGGATGTGTTGGACCGAAAGGTGCAAATATCGCAGTCAAGCTGTAAACTACAACACAACACATTCCGTTCTCTGGACTACATTCTGCTACTTAAGCCCTTTCAGAGTTTGGTAGCCGGAGATTGAGAACGAACGAAGCCAAGCCAAGCCAAATGCACATTTAGTATAGAGTTTGAATGTGTAACAACACATGCGTTTAACTGGCTGATGCGGAAACTGCCATGGAAATACTCCAACAAAATGTAAATATTGTAAAGATCATTAAGCCTAAAGGATGGGCTTAACATGATATAAGGATCTAATTATTACTATATTTTGAGTATTTTCCTTGGGCTGGATGAAATTATATGGCGGGCTGGACCTGGCGCACCGGTTAGAGTTTGCGCATGCCTGGTTATATTTTCCCTAAATGCTTTTCTTGTAACCAGAATGAAAGATCCTCCACGATAAAGCACGCACTGGCAGCATAAATTCTGCGGACGCAAGTCAGAAATGATTCGAATGTGCACATCGGATCAATCAATAATTCATAGCTGGCTAGGTCACAAACATTGTTTGTGGAAAGTGCTGTATGTTATGTGCCAAAACGCGTGTTACTAATGTACAGCTGTTGATAGAGAAACGAACAGCTTTGTCCATGTAGAAGGCGCACACTTTCAGATGTGCTTGTACATCCGGATAATCTCTTCTTAATCTCATCTAGTCTGTCAACATGTGTTGTTATGTATCGTTATGCTGTTTCAACGTGGGGTCGCCGTTATTGTACACTTTATCTATGAGAGTTGTTATTTTAAACATTTTTTTGTCTTTATCTCAATCTTTCTCTGTGCGTGACACATGTTATTTTAATCTTTCTCTGTGCGTGACATATGTTATTTTAATCTTTCTCTGTGCGTGACATATGTTATTTTAATCTTTCTCTTTGCGTGACATATGTTATTTTAATCTTTCTCTGTGCGTGACATATGTTATTTTAATCTTTCTCTGTGCGTGACATATGTTATTTTAATCTTTCTCTGTGCGTGACATATGTTATTTTAATCTTTCTCTGTGCGTGACATATGTTATTTTAATCTTTCTCTGTGCGTGACATATGTTATTTTAATCTTTCTCTGTGCGTGACATATGTTATTTTAATCTTTCTCTGTGCGTGACATATGTTATTTTAATCTTTCTCTGTGCGTGACATATGTTATTTTAATCTTTCTCTGTGCGTGACATGTTATTTTAATCTGTCTCTGTGCGTGACATATGTTATTTTAATCTTTCTCTGTGCGTGACATATGTTATTTTAATCTTTCTCTGTGCGTGACATATGTTATTTTAATCTTTCTCTGTGCGTGACATATGTTATTTTAATCTTTCTCTGTGCGTGACATGTTATTTTAATCTTTCTCTGTGCGTGACATATGTTATTTTAATCTTTCTCTGTGCGTGACATGTTATTTTAATCTTTCTCTGTGCGTGACATATGTTATTTTAATCTTTCTCTGTGCGTGACATATGTTATTTTAATCTTTCTCTGTGCGTGACATATGTTATTTTAATCTGTCTCTGTGTGTGACATATGTTATTTTAATCTTTCTCTGTGCGTGACATATGTTATTTGAATCTTTCTCTGTGCGTGACATATGTTATCTCAATCTTTCTCTGTGCGTGACATATGTTATTTTAATCTTTCTCTGTGCGTGACATATGTTATTTTAATCTTTCTCTGTGCGTGACATATGTTATTTTAATCTTTCTCTGTACGTGACATATGTTATTTTAATCTTTCTCTGTGCGTGACATATGTTATTTTAATCTTTCTCTGTGCGTGACATATGTTATTTTAATCTTTCTCTGTGCGTGACATATGTTATTTTAATCTTTCTCTGTGCGTGACATATGTTATTTTAATCTTTCTCTGTGCGAGACATATGTTATTTTAATCTTTCTCTGTGCGTGACATATGTTATTTTAATCTGTCTCTGTGCGTGACATATGTTATTTTAATCTGTCTCTGTGTGTGACATATGTTATTTTAATCTGTCTCTGTGCGTGACATATGTTATTTTAATCTTTCTCTGTGCGTGACATATGTTATTTTAATCTGTCTCTGTGCGTGACATGTTATTTTAATCTTTCTCTGTGCGTGACATATGTTATTTTAATCTGTCTCTGTGCGTGGCATTTGTTATTTTAATCTTTCTCTGTGTGTGACCGTTGTTATTTTAATCTGTCTATGTGCGTGGCATTTGTTATTTTAATCTTTCTCTGTGCGTGACATATGTTATTTTAATCTGTCTCTGTGCGTGGCATTTGTTATTTTAATCTTTCTTTCTGTGTGACAGTTGTTATTTTAATCTTTCTGTGTGTGACAGTAGTTTTTAAAATCTTTCTCTGTGTGTCACATTTGTTATTTTAATCTTTCTTTAAATGGCTGCTGTTATTTAAATCCGTTTATGCCTCTGTAGTGTTTTTTTGGTACACGTGCATCAAATTTTACTCTATCTTGCCCCAATTCACTGCGACCTTATGTTATAGTGCGACCTTATGTAATAGTGTGACCTTTTGTTATAGTGCGACCTTATGTTATAGTGCGACCTTATGTTATAGTGCGACTTTATCTTATAGTGCGACCTTATGTTATAGTGCGACCTTATGTTATAGTGCGACCTTTTGTTATAGTGCGACCTTATGTTATAGGTCGACTTTATCTTATAGTGCGACCTTATGTTATAGTGCGACCTTATGTTATAGTGAGACCTTATGTTATAGTGCAACCTTATGTTATAGTGCGACTTTATCTTATAGTGCGACCTTATGTTATAGTGCGACTTTATCTTATAGTGCGACCCTATGTTATAGTGCGACTTTATCTTATAGTGCGACCTTATGTTATAGTGCGACTTTATCTTATAGCGCGACCTTATGTTATAGTGCGACTTTATCTTATAGTGCGACCTTATGTTATAGTGCGACTTTATCTTATAGTGCGACCTTATCTTATAGTGCGACTTTATCTTATAGTGCGACCTTATGTTATAGTGCGACTTTTTTATAGTGAGACCATATGTTATAGTGCAACTTTATGTAATAGTGCAACTTTATCTTATAGTGCGACCTTATATTATAGTGCGACCATATGTGATAGTGCCATCGTATATTATAGAATCATGAAAGGGATACGTGTAGAGTTACTACTGCCAAATATCCAAGTCCAGGCACGGAAATTCTCATTCTGTTTGTATACTTTCACACCAGGCATTAATATGTTCTTATTTCATGTCGGACTTCTCTAGCGACCCTTAATAAAGCCCTTCTACCAAGACAATAAAATGACTTGCATGGCGTTCTGTAGTATCTAGTGTTAATTATAATTTATGCAGCACCAATAGAGAGATGGTCACATTAATGGACAAGGTTAGTAGCCAGGCAAAACATCACGGTCTTGAACCAAGCCCCTTCTGAATCGATAGGAGCAATCTCTTTGATTTACGCACGTCTGATGAATGGAAGAGAACCAGCTATTACCACACTCATCGGAAGGGGCGGGTATGGAGAGGAGCCAGAGATCCATATCCCTCAGGGCCATTCGAAGTCAACTGAGGTGTCATTATGCGACAGTTTCGGAAGAACCGAGGGCCACACTATAATTAGGCCAGGATGAAGGCAGTTGATAGGACAGTGTGACGTTATCTCTAGTAGACGGGGAGAGGAGACTAACGTCTGATACAGACACAATATACTGATTAGGAATGTTAGTGAAGGTCAGGAAAAACATACTGATAAAACATGTTTGTCAGTGGCTTGCAAAACATACTGATCAGACATGATGTTTAAGGGTCAGGCAAAACATGCTAATCAGACATGATGTTAGGGTCAGGCAAAACATGCTAATCAGACATAATGTAAGGTCAGGTGAAATATACTGATCAGACATCATGTTAGAGTCAGGTGAAATACACTGATCAGACATGTTAGGGTCAGGTGAAATATACTGATCAGATATAATGTTAGGGTCAGGCAAAACATACTGATCAGATATGATGTTAGGGTCAGGTGAAATATACTGATCAGACACGATGTTAGGGTCAGGTGAAATATACTGATCAGACATGATGTTAGGGTCAGGGGAAATATACTGATCAGATATAATGTTAGGGTCAGGCAAAACATACTGATCAGATATGATGTTAGGGTCAGGTGAAATATACTGATCAGACACGATGTTAGGGTCAGGTGAAATATACTGATCAGACATGATGTTAGGGTCAGGTGAAATATACTGATCAGACATAACGTTAGTCGGGGTCAAGCAAAACATACTGATGAGGCTTGTTAGCCAGGGTCAAGCTATGCCACTTTTCACTGGTTGGAATCCTGCGATGGAAACCAATTCTGGCAGAAGGTTGTCCACACTCTCCATTGTAACAATTCAACGATACTTACCCCCAGAAGTTTGATAACTCTATATTCTAACAATTCATCGTATATTCTAACAATTCAACGATACTTACTCCCAGAAGTTTGACAACTCTATATTCTAACAATTCATCGTAAATTCTAACAATTCATCGATACTTACTCCCAGAAGTTTGACAACTCTATATTCTAACAATTCAACGATACTTACCCCCAGAAGTTTGACAACTCTATATTCTAACAATTCATCGATACTTACTCCCAGAAGTTTGACAACTCTATATTCTAACAATTCAACGATACTTACCCCCAGAAGTTTGACAACTCTATATTCTAACAATTCATCGATACTTACTCCCAGAAGTTTGACAACTTAATATTCTAACAATTCAACTATACTTACCCCCAGAAGTTTGAAAACTCTCCATTCTAACCTAACAATTAACTATGCATTCGCCACCCCCCCCCTCTCCCCCTTCTCTACCCAGACTGCGTTTATATCAATAATACCTTCCTCAATGCGTGGCGAGGGACATGCTCATGTATCTGTAGTCTAAGATGGGGCTACCTATAGAAAACCACAGAACAACAATTATCGCATGACCTTCGTAGAGATTATATTTGTCCTTTAATATGTTAAAGCGCTTGGAATGAAATCTCGTAAGAGCAAACTCGCATACGCGAAAGCTTACAACTCACAAACACCTTTTACCGATTAATCATTAAAGCAATTTTGGAGACATGACTGTGTTTATAATTTGTGTTTAAAAACGAGAACATTGTGAAACGTTTACAGTAATAACAAATATCTTACAAAATCGACGTTTTTCAGAATCGCGAAAATTGTACCGGCGTAAAACGAGATATTGTGTATTGTGAAGCAATAACCAACAACATCAGACACAGACCAACCAACAACATCAGACACAGACCAACCAACAACATCAGACACAGACCAACCAACAACATCAGACACAGACCAACCACAACCACATGCACACAGCTGTAACCGGTTGACGCTGGAATTTGGCCTGAAGAAGAGAACCTGACACAGTGATCAGAGCCGTGATGGTAAGGCCTCCAATGGGAAGATGAAGGGGAGGCTTCTTCTTCTTCTTCGTTCGTTCTCAATCTCCCGTTACCAAACCCTGAAAGGGCTTAAGTAGCAGAATGTAGTCCAGAGAACAGAATGCGTTGTGTCGTAGTTTACAGCTTGTCTGCGATATTTGCACCTTTCGGTCCAACACATCCGACTTCAGCAAGCATTTTTTGAGTACCGGGTTAGCATTCCCTCTTCGATCCCTTCTCCTTAGCCAGTCTGCCCTGCTGCAGCCTGTTATCCAGGATCACCGCGTGGAGGCGTAGAAGGGTCTTGGCAGCTATGGTTCGCTGGCCCTGACGCTAGCAGTCAGCTATGGGTCGCTGACCACTGCAGCTCATGCGCTGCTCAGCATATTGATCAAGGAGAGGCTGACCTAAGATAGCTTGGGGAAAACCCATAGAAGCGGAAATGATGATTTTCAAACAGAGACACTTACTTTGACCTCCCTGTGGTCCTTTCTGGAAACGGACTGTTTTCATGGCTACCCCGCTAACAAAGTCAGGGATCGATGTAATCCCCGTAGTAGTGAGCGACACGCAGTAGAAGCACAACCGTCTGGAGGACCCTGATCCACTTTCATCAGCACGCTCGGGATGTGAGGAAAGCTACTGCGACCCGCCACTTAACGCCATTTTCAGGGCCCACAAAAGAGTAAACTTACTCATTTTGGGCATTCGCAAACAACAACCAGAGATGTGATACAGTACGAAGGATGGCTGTAGTCTAGGTGAAGTAGAGGGCTTTTGGTGCATCGCTAATGTGGTCAAATTACGGACCATGGGTTTCCTTCCCAGTTCGTATACTTTCTACAAGTCGAGACATTTTCTGGGTAGACAATTCTCAGTAGAATTAAAAAACATGGGCTGGTGGTTAAGTGCCACGGCTCACAACCCAAAGGTGCTGGGTTCGCTCCCCATCATATCACCGGCCGTTACCCCGGGGAAGCGAACCCTTAGAAAATGCAGGAGGAAGCGGACCCTTACATAAAATGCATGCCGACGTCTGACGCACTGGGCCGACCGTCGCAAAATAAGAAGATAATACAACGCACACTGCCTTGGGAAATAGAGAAATAAGGTGAACGCAAAAAAAAAACAGTTGAGAAATACTGATGGCGGAGGAAACTAAAAGCTTCCTGGTTTGTGTCCTGTGCCAGCCAGGTACTTATTTACAGATGGGTAGATAGTGTCGAGACGGGATCGACAAGGTCTCAGCTTCTTGGAGCTAAGGTGACTCATCCTTTTCCTCGCTGCCGCCCTCCTCCCAAACTTTAACTGATGTATCTGATAAGGACTGTACACGACGCTAGCAATTTCATTGTGTAATTTAACATTATACATAAACCACCAATCTGTGATCACGTGTGTGGCTTGCGCAGGCACCTGCATGGAAGCAAACCGCATTTATAGCTCAGTTCCCCTGTCGAAATGAAATTGTTGGAGCTTTTTTTTTTCTTTTTTTTTTTTTTTTGCGTTCGCCTTATTTCTCAAATCCCCCAAGGCGGTGCATTGCACTGTGGTTTTTATTTTGCGCCTGTCGGTCCAGTACATCAGACTTGAGCATACATTTTATATGGGTCTGCTTCCTCCTGCATATGCTAAGGGTTTGGTTCCTTGTGGTAACGACCGATGCTGTGATGTGGATCGAACCCAGCACCTTCGGTTGTGAGCCGTATCACTTAACCAATAGGCTTCGCCGTCCCCTAAGTTGGAGCTAAATAAGATAACAATCCTGGCATGACACCATTTAACAACCAGACACACGCCTATATCAAAAGATAATATGATTACAGAACTGAGGAGAACAACACCGCGCCGCAGATTGATAAATCAGATACAGGAATTCCTTCAACAAGTCGGGTGTACACTATTCCTTCTTCTTCTTCTTCTTCGTACGCTGTCATACGTCAACTTGAACTTGTTCGAAGAAAGCAGCTGTCATCCTTAGGCTGTCGACACTGCCATAGAGCTTGTCTAGTGTTGGCACTGGCGATGGCCACATGTGCTTTCTCTGGTCCTCGTATGTCGGGTAATTTTGCAGCAGATGTTCAGCGATCATTTTCCCTGTACCACAGGTGCATTCGTCAGTGCCACCTATCCTCAGTTTATTGAATAGATGGTACCTCAGTCTGTTGTGGCCTGTGCGGAGTCTGAAGACCACGACCTGCTCTTTTCTGTTCAACTGGTAGTAGGCATCATTTTTTGGTACACTATTCCTAAAATCTGATGATCGCTTCATTGTTATACATGTAACAAGCTAGTGTACCCGGCGTTATCCAAGATAGTTATACATGTATTGAATTTTCAGTGCTGCTCTTGTCAATCGATGGTTTGATCTTCTTCAGAGTGGATAGAGTTTAATAATATGTTGAGCACCGCAGCGATCAGACTGTTTCACACGGCGGTTGTTGATCGCGATGCGGCTCAATTGTGCCACATTTCCTGTATATTTTTGCTACCTTTGTAAATGTTTAATGACACAAAAATCGAATAGTTTTTCTTTGTAACTTAACCTACCGTCTTTAAAATGATTTAGAGGACTCCGCAGAGTCTTCTTCTTCTTCTTCTTCTTCTTCTGCGTACGCAGTCAGACAGTAACAATTATTTTTTCGAAAAAAGCGGCGGTCATCCTGAGGCTGTCGCCACTGCCATAGAGCTTGTCTTGCAGTTCCACTGGTGATGGCCACATCTGCTCTCTCTGATCCTCGTATGTCGGGCAGTTCTGCAGCAGATGTTCAGCGGTCATTTTACCAGTACCGCACGGGCATTCGTCGGTACACCCTATCTTCAATTTGTTGAATAGGTGGTACCTCAGTCTATTGTGGCCAGTGCGAAGTCTGAAGACGACGACCTGCTCTCTTCGGTTCAACTGGTAATAGGCATCGTTTTTGGTGTAACCAGTATGTTCGGTTTCCCATTTGGTCATGTATCTGGCTTTGATAAGCCGTTTTGACTCTTCGTACGTCATACTAGTATCTGTTTGTGGTAGTCTTGCACCTTCTTTTGCCAGTCTGTCTGCCTCCTCGTTGCCTTGGATGTTGCAGTGTGATGGGACCCACTGTACCACTACCCTTTTTGGTGCGGACTGCTGGCACAGTTTGCAGAGTGCTGCTCTTAAGTCATTAAGCTCAGTGTTTTTCTGGCTTTTTAGCGCTGTGACTACGGCGAGAGCATCTGTAAGCAGGACTATATGGCTTTCATTTTCACTGTGAGTCACCATTTCTTCCACTGCCGCCCTCAGTGCCTCTGCCTCCGCTCTGAAATTGCTTGTGTACTTACCAGTAGCGAATGACAGTCTTATTTGTCTGCCATTTGGTAGGTTCAGGAATGCTCCTGCCCCTCCGTTCTGTGTAGTATTTGTTACAGAACCGTCGGTGTATGCATGGGTCCAGTCCATGCTTGGGTAGCTTTTCGTAATGAAGCTTAGGGTAGTATCTCTCCTTTCTTTTTCAGTCTGGCAGTTTTTGTTTGCAATACCTGGTATATTTTCTACCACCTCTGGAAATATATCCTGCCTCCAGGTAGGTTTTCGTACAGTAGTGATGGGTTTTGGTGTTGTTAGTGCGTTTATGGGATCTTCGTGCATCTTTGCTTTGGCTATTTCTGCAAAGTTTCTCCGCTTTAGTTTCCCATTTCCCAAATTGTTTAGTCTCTGGTGCATTGGATGGTCGGTCAGTCTTCGGAGTTTCTCTGACTGCAGCTGGGCTCTGCAGTCTCTTCTATCGGTCATGGATTGCAGTTTTGTAATGTTTTCAAGTTCTACAATTGGCGTTGACTTCATGCCACCTGTTATAATTCTCATGGCTTGGTTTTGAAGTTTGCTAACTTTATCGAAGTTCGCCTTCGCTGCTGTTGTCCATCCGCAGAGTCTGTATACAACCAGTTTCTTTTACATGTTGCTTGATCTAAAAATACCTATGCGCATCAAATCTATTCTTGAAGCATTAATTGACCTTGCTTCCGATATTTCACGTGGCAATACATTCCAAGCATTCACCACCCTCTGACTAAAACTTTTTTTCTTGTTATCTAATCTAGATCTTTTTTTAATTAATTTGTGGCTGTGTCCTGTTGTTCTTGTAGGCGGCTGTGTTTTTAAAAAAAGTTCTTATAGTCTGTTATCCTTTCCGTTGATCATCTTATAAAACTATATTGTCACCTCGAATTCTCCTCTTTTCTAGACACCGTAGGCCAGTCTTTCCTCATAACTATAATTCCGGAATCCCACTATCAGTTTTCTCGCTCTTCTTTGTATCCTTTCCAGCATGTTTATATCTCCTCTACGATTAGGTTTTCACATCTGTACACAGTACTCAAATCTAGGAGTAACCAATGCTTTTTTTAGTTTGACTATTACTTCCTTGCTCCAATGTTTTATATTTCTTTTTATCGTTTTGATTCAACTTGGGACATTTTGGTATTTAAATAGGCAGGTTATGCCTCCTGCGAGGTAGCCGAAGGTTATCCCTAGTACATTCTTTATTTTGCAATGTTTACTTCCTGGGGCTTACTAAGCGTAGGGGAAGGTAGGCTGCGTATTGTGTAGGAATTTCAATCCTATTTTATAATTTGGCCAGGACAGAGGTTAACAGCAAACTTTTATATATTTTCAACTGCCGAGGGTTCATTTACGTGCACACGGGGTTTTCGAGTTTTTCCTCAATCTCCAATATGACTAGATACTAGACTCGCCTGGGGAGGAAGACAAATGTCTAGTCAGGCAAAATATTCTGATCAGACATGTTAGTGAGGGTCAGGCAAAACATACTGGCCAAGACCATCACCTTGGCTTCCTCGTAGCCCTCCCTGGAAAGGGGCTGTTTTAATGGCAGCCTGGGTACCAAGGTGAGGGATCAACGTGATCCCCGTAGTAGTGTGACACGCAAATGAAGCCAATCATAGCACAACAACCTGAATGACTACGGTCCACCTTCATCAGCACGCTTGGGATGTGAGGAAAGCTACTGCAACCCGTCACTTAACGCCCTTTTCACGTTGCACAAAAGGGTACACCTACTCAGTGTGGGCATTCGAAACAACAACAACTAGTCTCGCCTTCCTTGGAGACCAGGACGCCAGAAACTTGTGGGATTCGAAACAAAAACAACAACAACAACAACTAGTCTCGCCTTCCTTGGAGACCAGGACGCCAGAAACTTGTGGGATTCGAAACAAAAACAACAACAACAACAACTAGTCTCGCCTTCCTTGGAGACCAGGACGCCTGAAACTTGTGGGATTCGAAACAACAACAACAACTAGTCTCGCCTTCCTTGGAGACCAGGACGCTTGAAACTTGTGGGATTCGAAACAACAACAACTACAACTAGTCTCGCCTTCCTTGGAGAAGAGTACGCCTGAAACTTGTGGGATTCGAAATCCCAGTTTCGCGCTTTTGATTCTTGAAAGTCACGCCTTTCCCTCTCAGCTATAGCACTCCTATTTGATTCTAACATGGCGATCAAGATGCTGAGTAGAGCATGAGCTGCAGTGGTCAGCGACCCATAGCTGGCTGCTAGCATCAGTACCAGCGAACCATAGCTGCTAAGACCCTTCTACACCTCCTCGCGGTGATCCTGGATCACAGGCTGCAACAGAGCAGACTGGCTAAGGGGAAGGCTAATCCGGTACCCAAAAAATGCATGCTGAAGTCGAAAGTGTCGGACTGAAAGGTGCAAATATCGCAGTCACGCTGTAAACTAGGACACAACGCATTCCGTTCTCAGGACACATCATGCTACTTGCAAAGGCATTTTCAGGGTTTATTGGCGGGAGATTGAGAACGAAGAAGGAGAAGAAGGTTCTAAAATGGACTAAAACCTCATAGAGAGCAAAAGGGATTCCTGCGTCAAATTTAGTGACGCTGCGACTAGAGATGCAGACGTACATCAGACACATCACAAACATAATACACATCATAAATATTAGATGTGTATCAGACGTGCATCAGAAACATCAGACACATCAGGCGTGCATTAGAGACATCAGAAACATCAGACGTGCATTATATGTGCATTA
Source organism: Ariolimax columbianus (assembly GCA_036924085.1). Taxonomy (NCBI): domain Eukaryota; kingdom Metazoa; phylum Mollusca; class Gastropoda; order Stylommatophora; family Arionidae; genus Ariolimax; species Ariolimax columbianus. The sequence goes on from JAVGWX010000010.1 coordinate 80,789,582, forward strand.
GACGTGCATCAGATACATCAGAAACATGAAACGTGCATCAGATACATCAGACACATCAGACGTGCATCACACACATCGCACATCAGAAACACCAGACGTGCATAAGACACATAAGAAACATCAGACCTGTCAGAAACATCAGGGACATCATAAACACCAGACACACCAGAAACATCATAAACATCAGACAAACACTCCTATTTGTTAATGTAGATTATGTAAACGTCTTCGGCTATATATAACGATAAAAACAAGTAAAGTTAGCCCATTGGAAGGCACAGATTTAGAGGAGTATTTACAACGTTATTGTACTAGACCATAACATTTTTTCGTTTGGGATGGACAGTTCCCTTCCTCGCTGCCTTTCCTTCCCAAATTGTAAGCAAGGTACACATTTACACCCGGGGAGACTGGAGCGTGTCAACCTCTCTACACCTCTACTACCCAAACGCTCAGCTTAAAAAAAACAACCTCAGGACATTCATATTTGAATCTTCCTCTTTGTTCTCTTCTTCTTTAACACTCCTCCTGACAATGACATTGTGACGTCCTGTCGTAGTTTACAGCGAGGCCGTGATATCTGCGCATTTCAGCCCTACAAATCTGGTGTCAACTGGATTTTGTGGATACTGGGTTTGCTTCCCGACCGCGATCTCAATTCTCTTATCCACTGTACTCTAATGCAGTTTGTTACTAGGGCCGCCGGTTGGAGGCGGAATAGGATGTTGGTCAACACTGGTTCGCCGACCTGATAGAAGCAACGAGCTATGTGTCGCTGGCTTCTGTCAGCTTATTCAATGTGCTGCGTTTTCTGCACCAATTGAACATAATCTGCGCGCTTTGATTTCATTTCTGTACACCAATTACTCTGTTGGTATGGACAATACGCCATAATATAACGAACAGATCTGTGGATAAGGAAGTCGTGCCTCGCCGCATGAGGAAACACACATTCCATATCCGTTCTGAAATCTAAATAGAAAACGCAGCAGAGGAAATATTTAGCTAAGAAAGTTATTTTGTCAGTGTCATTGTGTTTAGGTTAATGTCCAGGAAAGCATCAATAACGTTAATGGAATTGTCTTCTGAATCCATGCATGCAGATGATGCATGACTTTAGAGCTAATGAGTTCTATTAAACATTTAAAATATATTATTGATTAATTATACCTGTTTGTTGCACAAATCAATCTCCTTCTTCTTACGATTGTGCTCATAGAGAAGAATAATACCGGTTGTAATGTTAGCTTCACACAGAAAGAATGTGCCAACGCCTGTTGTGTTTTCTTGCAATGATGGTGTATTGAAACAATGTGTTTTACACGATGAAGCTGCTAACCTCATCTTCTTATGTCCTTGACACGTTCTTCTTCTCAATCGCCTTGTTTTCTTTGGCCGAGCAATTTTCTTCTTTTTTGTACGTCGTACTGTTCAGTACACCCGACTTCAGCACCGATTGTTGTTGTCGAATGCCCACAATGAGTAGATTTACTCTTTTGTGCGCACAGGACATTAAGTGGCGGTTTGTTGTAGTTTTCCTCACATTCCGAGCGTGCTGATGACGGTGGACCGGAGTCCTCTATGTGGTCGTTCTTCTTCTTGGCTTCATCTGCGTGTCGGTCACTACTACGGAGATCCCTAACATCGTTAGTCAGGCAGCCATGCAAACAACCCGTCTCAGTGGAGGATTTCGTGGAAGTCGAGGTGGGGGTCTTTGACCAGTATATTTTGTCTGACCCTGACTAATATTTCTGATCTGTTTGTATTACCTGACCCTGACTAACATTTCTGATCAGTTTGTATTACCTGACCCTAACTAACATTTCTGATCAGTTTGTTTTACCTGACCCTAACTAATATTTCTGATCAGTTTGTTTTACCTTACCCTGACTAACATTTCTGATCAGTTTGTATTACCTGACCCTAACTAACATTTCTGATCAGTTTGTTTTACCTGACCCTAACTAATATTTCTGATCAGTTTGTTTTACCTTACCCTAACTAACATTTCTGATCAGTTTGTATTACCTGACCCTAACTAACATTTCTGATCAGTTTGTTTTTCCGAACCAGAAGTTAGTTTTCCTCTACCCAGCACCCATTAAGAAACGTGTTTACTTTCTAAGGTGTTGCTACCTTTCTGAACTTGCTGAACTTGACCATATTCTTGTTTTGGGTGTTATCGGTGTCTTTAACCACTTCGCTACGCGCACCAATATAAAAACCACAGTGCAACGCACACCGCCTTGGTGATTTAGATAAATTAGACGAACGCAACCAAAAAAAAAACCCACAAAAAAAAACCACATGCTTCTGATGGAGCTTCCTCGAAGACGGTCTTCAGATAGCTCCTAGATCCTAGGGTAGTTCCTACTCAATTCTCATTGTCCGTATAAGTTCATATAAACCACTAATATATGGCCCGACTGAGCGACCTAGGTTCTTCTTCTTCTCCTCTTTTTCTTCTCTTTTTTCTTTTTCTTCTTCTTCTTCTTCTTCTTCTTCTTCTTCTTCTTCTTCTTCTTGTTCTTCTTCTTCGTACTCTGTCAGACGTCAACTTGAATTTGTCCAATGAAAGCAGCGGTCATCCTGAGGCTGTCGACACTGCCACAGAGCTTGTCTAGTGTTGCCACTGGTGATGGCCACATGTGCTTTCTCTGGTCCTCGTATGTCGGGCAATTTTCCAGCAGATGTTCAGGGGTCATTTTCACGGTACAACAGTAGCACATATCTTCAGTTTATTGAATAGATGGTACTTCAGTCTGTTGTGGCCTGTGCGGAGTATGAAGTCCACCACCTGCTCTCTTCTGTTTAACTGGTAGACCTAGGATCAGTCCCTAAGTGGTGCAGGATATTTTTTCCATCGCAAACGGTGTCGACCCAGCCTCAAAACGCATATTGTAAACAGGATCTACTAACGTGGAAAAAGTCAAACTTTGCAACTGTGATATATATGTATATTAACAAAGAGGTTTGCTGGAGAGCTGCGTTTGTGTGACAGAGTCGAGAATAGACTCATTGCCGCACAGAGAATATGACGTAAGAGGCTATTAGAAACCCCCCCCCCCCCGCTTCTCTCTTTCCTCCCCCCACTCCCCCCTCCCACCCCACCCAAGGCGACATGGCAGGAAAACACAAGTAGAGTTAATTTTAGTCTTAGTCTATCTGTACTTCTACAGAGACGGAGGCCACCGTGCAGGATGCAGCCGGCAGGAGGATTTCCTGCTTAGCGGGCCAGGTCCGAGCAGCTTATTACTCCGATGTGTTGGGACAAGTACCGCCGAGGGTGGTTAACTGATGTGCCAGTCCTTCTTGATAGACTCAAACTCAAAGTAGACCCGCATCTATGATGCTCTTAACAAACCACCTAACCATGTCCGATGTAATGCCATGTCACACAGTTAGTCGCCTGTTACGACTTGCTCTCTGTGGGCGTAGTGGTTTTATTCTTGTCATACACAGAGGCCCCGGCGGACCACCATATGGAAGTTCTTGTTTGCGAATACCCATAATGAGCAAGTTACTCTTTTGTGTGCCCTAAAAAGGCCGTTAAGCGGTAGGTTGTAGTAGCTTTCCTCACATTCTGAACGTGCTGAAGAGGGTGGACCGGGATCACCCAGGCAGTTGTGCTATGCTTGGCTTCATCTGCGTGTGGCTCACTACTACGGGGATCACGTCGATCCCTCACCTCGTTATGCAGGCTGTCATGAAAACATTCCCATTTCCAGGAAGGGCGACAAGGAAGCCCAGGTGAGGGTCTTGGCCAGTATATTTTGATTGGCCCTGACTATCTTGTCTGATCAGTATGTTTTTCATGACCAGACATTAGTCTTCCTTCCCACCGTATGCAGGTAAAATAGAAACCTGGCCTGCAAATTGTACGACCACTCATCTAACAAACGTTCTTTATCCATCATCATATCCATCATCCATGGAAATCCCCACGTTGAAACCCATCAATGGGAATACACGCAGACGGGATATTTTTGTGACTATTTTTGCAACAGATTGTACTTTCCCGAACAGCGTAGTTGAAAGAATGCCAGGTCTAGCCTAGTCTCACCTGCTTAATAATCTTTCCGTGGAGAAAGTAATCAGAGGCATTACGGTAACAGACAGCGTGTCAAGACAACAGAGCACCGGTGATTATGATAAGAGACCCATGTCGATCTGGGGGCATAATTGGACGGAAACGTCAAACTTTTCGCGAGTAGAAGAGCAATCGATGAAGACAAAGAAGACACAACGAACTGGTACCAGAGCAGAAGTTATTCAAGATAAAAAATGTTGAAATAATATAGTTAGCATATTTATGTTGTATGTTTGTGTGTATATTGTTATATTTGTTACTCGCACTGAGTAATTTTTGACGTTTTTTTTTCTCTCTGGTGGTTTGTTTTCTTCTTCTTCTCCTTCTCCCCCTCCTCCTCTTCTTCATCTTCTTCTCCTTCTTCTCCTCCTCATCTTCCTCTTCTTCTTCTTCTGCTTTTTCTTCATTCGTCGTGAAAAGGACATTTGTGATATTGTGTCGCAATTTGCAGTGAGTCTGTAATTCCTGTGCCTTTTGACCCGACGCATCCGATTTCAGCACGACATTTTTGGCACCTGCTTTACCTTCTCTCTTATATCCATAACCTCTTAGCTCCATAGTTGTGGTATGTTTCTAGGACCACTACTTGGAGGAATAGGACCTTGGTCAGCTGTGGATCACTCACTGATGCAAGCATCTGGGTACGACTCACTGTATGCTGTCAGCTCATTCACTGCCGCATCTTTAGCAGTGGTTTCAAGCGGATATACTTATATTCTGAGACGTACTGAAAAAGTTTTGCCTAGACCCCCCTCCCCCTTCCCTAACTGTAGTGCAATACTAGGCATCTCAGACTGGCTACTGCGTGCACCAGAGTGTAGATTTCTACGGCGTCATGCAGGCTGATGTAACACATTTCTCTAGGTGCACACCGTGGACGTGAGGTTGGAGTATTGGTTGTTGGTTGTTGTTGTTGTTGTTGAATGCCCACAATGAGTAGAATCACTCTTTTGTGCGTCCTGAAGAGGACGTTAAGTGGAGGGATGTCGTACCTGTCCTCATATCCCGAGCGAGCTGTTGAAGGTGGACCGGGGTCCTCCAGTCTGTTGCACTATGTTTGGCTTCATCTGCGTGTCGCTCATAACTACGAGGATTACGTTTTGTCCTCACTTCGTTAGCCAGGCTGCCATGAAAACAGGCCGTTTCCAGGAAGGGCTACCAGGAAGCCGAGGCGAGGGTCTTGTCCAGTATGTTTCGCCTGACCAGACGTTAGCCTTCCTCCCGTGTGACTGTGATGCTTGTCATTCTTATACCGTGTGACATTTTATAGTTACCATATCCCAAATGAATTACCAGCAATGATCGCCTAGTTATTCAGTTGTCATTGTCATTTATGACATTTGTGTGACTTGTACCTTTGGTTCGCGTACATCATCACAGTTTGACTGGGTTACCTGCTCTGCCTCCTGTGGATTTCAGGCAATCCAGATTAACCGTCCATTCCCAATCTCCCGCTACCAAGCTCTGAAAAGGGCTTTGCAAGTAGCAGAATGTAGTCTAGATAACGGAATGCGTTGCGTCGTAGTTTACAGTTTGACTGCGATATTTGCACCTTTAGGTCTAACACATTCAACCAGAATACATTTTTTTAGTACCGTGTTGCCTTCTTTCTTCGATCCATTATCCTTAGTCAGTCTGCCCAGCTGCAGCCTGTTATCCGGGATCACCGCGTGGAGGTATAGAAGGGTCTTGGCGCTTTGGTTTGCTGTGCCATTTGTTATGAACATAGCGATTTAGTCTTGGTCGTCACCCTACATTCCCAACATATGCGATATCAGACCCCTGCTGTCTTGCGTGATACCCATTTACGAGAAAGGCTTCGTGAGTAAACCCTAAGAAAAAATCCGCATCCTGTGCTATCTCGAAAAAGTCTTGCCAATGGCCAAAGGTAACTCAGGACGAAAGAGTGGCTTGGCTTCGTTCGTACTCAATCTCCCGCTATCAAACACTGAAAGGGCTTAAGTAGCAGAATGTAGTCCAGAGAACGGAATGCGTTGTGTCGTAGTTTACAGCATGACTGCGATATTTGCACCTTTCGGTCCAACACATCAGACTTCAGCATTTTTGAGTACCGGGTTAGCATTCCCTCTTCGATCCCTTCTCCTTAGCCAGTCTGCCTGCTGCAGCCTGTTATCCAGGATCACCGCGTGGAGGTGTAGAAGGGTCTTGGCAGCTCTGACTCGCTGGCGCTGACGCTAGCAGTCAGCTATGAGTCTTGATCCCGGACGAGAGAGTGAGGTTGACAAATAGAAAAAATTTGACTCCAAGTCATCTTTTCAGTTTTGTCAACAAAAGCAAAAATTGTCCACGGGCTGAACAGAGAGTGGTCATCGTCACACATGATGGTCAAACATCGTGTGCAGAAAATATGCGTACACAGATATAAACTATCGGTCACATTTTGCGTGGTTACAAATTCAAATCGACAGTATACTTTATGACCAATAGATTGCCATTAGAAGCACAGAACAACACGAGTAAGACTAACACATCTAAGTGATTTAGATAAACTTTTCATTTCAAATTCTTAGTCTTTGCCTTATCCTTAGCCTTTGTCTTTGTCGTTGTCTTTCTTTGTCTTAGTCTTTGTCGTAGTCTTAGTCTTTGTCTTAGTCTTAGTCTTTGTCGTTGTCTTTCTTTGTCTTAGTCTTAGTCTTTGTCTTGGTCTTAGTCTTTGTCGTTGTCTTTCTTTGTCTTAGTCTTAGTATTTGTCTTAGTCTTAGTCTTTGTCTTAGTCTTAGTCTGTGTCTTAGTCTTAGTCTTTGTCGTTGTCTTTCTTTGTCTTAGTCTTAGTCTTAGTCTTAGTCTTAGTCTTAGTCTTTGTCGTTGTCTTTATTTGTCTTAGTCTTAGTTTTTGTCTTTGTCTTAGTCTTAGTCTTTGTCCTAGTCTTAGTCTTAGTCTTTGTCGTTGTCTTTCTTTGTCTTAGTCTTATTCTTTGTCTTAGTCGTTGTCTTTCTTTGTCTTAGTCTTTGTCGTTGTCTTTCTTTGTCAGTCTTAGTCTTTGTCGATCCGCGCTTCCACAGGGTGCAGGTCCCAGTTCTGGCGTGAGCTGGATGTAGCCGGGACGAGAATTTCCTGCTTAGTTGGCCAGGCACAAGCTGCTTATTACTCCGCCGTATTTTGGGGCAAGTATCGCCGAGGGTGGTTAACTGATGTGTGAGTCCATCTTAATAGACTCAAACACTAGAGTAAAGTAGACCCGCCACCTGCTACGCACCATATATGATGCTCTTATCCAGCTACCTAACCATGGCTGGTGTTATGCCATGTCACACAGTTAGTCGCCTCTTACGACATGCTCTCCGTGTGGCAGTGGTGCTATTCTTGTCTGTGCTATACACAAAGACCCCAGCAGACCTCATAAATTTCAATGTTTAGAAGGAGAGATTGGAACGAAAGAAATAAGGAGCTTTGGTAAAAGAAACAAGGTGAAACACACTGACCAAGATACGTATTTAGGTGGGTAGGTGGGGTGGTTAGAAGATGGCGAAGCATGTTGGAGAGAGAGAGAGAGAGAGAGAGAGGGAGAGAGAGGGGGAGAGAGAGGAGGGGAGAGGGAGGGAGAGGGGGAGAGAGAAAGGGAGAGAAAGGGGGATAGAGGAGGAGAAAAAGATAGGGAGAGAGAGGGGGAGGGAGAGAGATGGAGGGATAGAGAGGGGGAGAGAGGGAGGGAGAGAGAGGGAGGGGGCGAGAGAGAGAGGGAGAGAGAGAGAGGGATAGAGATTGAGAGGGAGAGAAAGAGGGAGAGAGAGAGGAGAAAGAGAGGGAGGGAGAGAGAAGGAGGAAGAGAGGGAGGGAGAGAGAAGAGAGAGAGTGAGAGAGAGAGAAACAAGGGGGAAAGTACGAAAAGCATAGAATTGTGTTAAACATTTTCGTTTGAGACACCCCATGTGGAAGTTAAGCGATTTCCCAATTAAATCTTTGTCTAATCCAAGAATCCAGGAGAGCGTGCAAGCCGCAGAAGCTGTGCAGGTTTGACTACTCTTTGCTAGTTTAATGGATTCGTGTACGGCTTCACATATATGATATGTTCATAATTGAACGCAAACAAAATTATAAACAGTTTATTTATTTAACGACAACACATCCCCACTTCTCTTTTCCACAGTCAGAGCGAGTTCACTAAAGTAAAAAAAAAATGTAAATGTAGTTCTACAGTAGACACTGCCGTCGAGGATAACGTGTTTAATTGAAACGTTCACACAAAAGTGTGGCGAACGTGATCTGCGGTGACGGTCTAGTCCACCCGAATTGCTGCATCATTTTTGGCGATGTCATCTTCTGACGCAACAGTATGCGCCGATATAGTTCGGAAGCTCTTTCGTTAACTCACGTCCTTCTTTAAACATCGTTGTCCAGTTCTTCACTGTTGTCTTGGACACACTTTTGTCACCATACACTGCCTGCATTCTGCGATGAATGTCAACTGGTCGACATCCTTCAGCTGTTAGAAACCGAATCCCCGCTCGCTGATTAACTCTGGGCGGATTTTGCATCACCATATTTTCAACGGTCTCCTGAGCAAGCTATGAGTCGGAGGATAATGCAATTTCCCAAACTTGACGGTTGGTATGTGTTGGTTACATTAGAAGTGACGTCATCATGCGCTTCGTACGTATGTTCACTTGGGACAGTTAGGTTCAGTTTCATTTGAACACTCCTCGTATATTAGACCTCAGCTTTCTCTCGTGGTAACCAGTTCCTTTCATTGAAGCCTTTTTTTCCTCAACTATAAGTCAGGTACCAATTTCTGGCTGCGTACACTGCGCTGGCTCATCTGAGGATTAAACCAGTACACCGATAATTGAAGATGCAGCACACTGAATGAGCTGACACCAACCAGCGACTCATAGCTGGCTACTTGAATCTGAGTCAGCGAACCACAGCTGATCAAGATAGTTTTCCGCTTCCAAGTGGCGACCCTGGAAACTGGCTGCACTTGTGTAGTCTGGCTAGTACAGTTGGATCCACACAGAGAGGACACATTATGTGACAGTGTGTGTGGTGTGTGTGTGGTGGATGGGTGGTGTGTGTGTGTGGTGGATGGGTGGGGTCTGTGTATGGGTGTGGCGTGTGTGTGGTGGATGGGTGTGGTAAGTGTGTGGTGTGTGTGTGTGGGGTGGATGGGTGTGGTGTGTGTGTGGTGGATGGGTGTGGTGTGTGTGTGTGTGGTGGATGGGTGGGGTCTGTGTATGGGTGTGGCGTGTGTGTGGTGGATGGGTGTGGTGTGTGTGGTGGATGGGTGTGGTGTGTGTGGTGGGTGGGTGTGGTGTGTGTATGGTGGATGGGTGTGTTGTGTGTGTGGTGGATGGGTGGGGTGGATGGGTGAGGTGTATGTGTGGTGTGGATGGGTGTGGTGTGTGTGTGGTGGATGGGTGTGGTGTGTGTGGTGGATGGGTGTGGTGTGTGTGTGGTGGATGGGTGGGGTGTGTGTGTGGTGGATGAGGGGGGTCTGTGTATGGGTGTGGCGTGTGTGTGGTGGATGGGTGTGGTGTGTGTGTGTGTGTGGGAAATGGGTGTGGTGTGTGTGTGGTGGATGGGTGGGGTATGTGTGTGGTGGATGGGTGTGTATGTGTGGTGGATGAGTGTGTATGTGTCTGTGTGTGTGTGACGTGTGTCTGTATGTGTGTGTGTGTCTGTGTCTGTCTGCATGCCTAAATATATATATATATATATATATATATATATATATATATATATATATATATATATATCATATACATACATACACACACTTCTATTACATGTACCTATACACACATACATATACATACATACATATACATACATATATATATATATATGTATATATATATATATATATATATATATATATATATATATATATATATATATATATATACATAAACATACATATATATATACATACATATACATTCCTGTTTCTAAAAATCAACGTCACTGCACTCCGGGGATACCCATAGGTGCTCAGTCTCTCTCATCAAATGGCGTACGGTATGGATGCTGATGGTCCCTGTAGCTCGTTGGTTGCACACTCTTCAGCGCCGTCCTCTCATGCGCCCCACTCTGATCGAACCTCGTTTAATGGCGAAAATTTGCAGTCTGTGGATTACTGCCACATCTATTGCGGTGTCCTCATCCAGCAGGCGGTCATGGATTGATTTCAAAATGTCACTTCTGTCCATCGCTAATGTGCCCATGATGGGAGCTTGTAAAGCCAAGATGTCAGCTCTCTCATTGCCTTGAACCCCGGCATGAGCAGGACAGTAGATCCAGGTTAACGTCTGGAGGTTTGAGGTCTCAACAGCAGCTATCCACTCGTACCGAAACCATCCCTTCTGTACTTTCTGAAGGTACAAATATATACATATACATACATACAAAAATATATATATACATAAATATGTATACATACATACATACATATATATATATGTACATATGTATACATATACATACATATACATACACATACATACACATACATACACATAGACGCTTGGTACGCTAACATAATCGTTTACCAATTCACAGTACCGTCCGGTAATTAAAAAAGTTTAAAAAGAAAATGATAAACATATGGAGAGACAAAGATATTGATATAAAAAGACGAGACATTTCCTTATGAACTGAGTGTTAAATCGTACTACTGGCTTCCAGAGGCTAATGCGCACGTCACGCTCCACTGGGCTGTTGTTACGATCAGAACATTTTCTTTGGCAGTTGGCCCTGATAGCTTGGTGTTGTTGTTGGCTGTGGGAAGCAATCTTTGCCGCTCATTTGTTTAGACAGGCGTATCCCTCCCTACCTGAAACTGTTCCGTCTGTTTTTGTTACCGTCTGAGTAGTCAAACGATAGAGCTCTCGCTTCTTGCTGTCATTTTACCGAGTTTGATTACGTTTATTCACAAGGCTCCAGTCAACCCAACTCTGTATGGGTACCGGAGTTACTGTTAGGAAAAGACATACCGCGAGGAAGAGAACTGGCCAGTCAACCAATTACAAAGCTGAGAATATATGCAAAGTCTAACACTTCATCCACAACAGCAGTGTTTGATATGAAAGTACATGTTCCTCTACCTGCTTTCCTACATCAGTGGTATGGATCAGTTGGATTCCTGGTCAGGAAATTATCTTTTGATAGACAAGGGAATGGTGAGGTTCTGTCATGACAGACAAGGGAATGGTGAGATTATATCATGACAGACAAGGGAATGGTGAGGTTATGTCATGACAGACAAGGGAATGGTGAGGTTATGTCAAGACAGACAAGGGAATGGTGAGGTTATATCATGACAGACAAGGGAAGGGTGCAGTTATGTCATGACAGACAAGGGAATGGTGAGGTTATGTCATGACAGACAAGGGTAGGGTGAGGTTATGTCATGACAGACAAGCGTAGGGTGAGGTTATGTCATGACCGACAAGGGTAGGGTGAGGTTATGTCATGCCAGACAAGGGTAGGGTGAGGTTATGTATTTCGATACACAATGAAAGTGTGAGGTTATGTCTTTTCGATAAACAAGGTAAAATTGCGGTTAGTTGTAGGCTGGAGCTCTAGGGACACGACCAACAACAACAAAGGATATACTTTCAAAACTAGCTGCGGTTGCGCAGAATAGAAGAATTGAAACGGTTATATAAGATCACTGATGTGGAGCTTTTTAAAGGAACCAGACAGACGAGAATGAAACAGGAGGCGAGGAAAAACTGCTGGCTCTAGAAATAAGAGACGCACATTATATATATATATATATATATATATATATATATATATATATATATATATATATATATATATATATATGAAATATATATATTATTACCTGGCAGTCTCTTTTCTGGGATCCCCAGAGACAGAGAACTAAACCAGCTGATAGTATTACAAGGCAGTCTCTGTTCTGGAATCCACAGGGCACTAGAAGTACAGGCATACTTAAAGACACACGGAGATGAGAACTCAGGACCTATATAAAAGAAACGGTGAAGTCGTGGAGAGAGTTGGAATTCAGGGTTCATACCATGATGACTTAGCATCTCTCTGTTGAAGACATGCATCTCAGGGAGCTCAAATGACTTTGATTGATTTGATAACTCCTTGCATGCTTCCAATCATGTCAGAGGAACATCGGCTTTATATCTTTCCTGTCCCGAGCTAGACGTATTTACATCAATACTAGTCTATACTAGTCTTCAGCCTCTTTCAAATGTCTTTAGTTTCCTTCATATGTCTATTTTCATTCACATGTCTTTAGTTTCCTTCACATGTCTTCAGTTTCCTTCACATGTCTTCAGTTTTCTTCACATGTCGTTAGTTTCCTTCACATGTCTATTTTCATTCACATGTCTTTAGTTTCCTTCACATGTCTTCAGTTTTCTTCACATGTCTTTAGTTTCCTTCACATGTCTTTTCTTCACATGTCTTTAGTTTCCTTCACATGTCTTTAGTTTCCTTCACATGTCTTTAGTTTCCTTCACATGTCTTTAGTTTCCTTCACATGTCTTTAGTTTCCTTCACATGTCTTTAGTTTCCTTCACATGTCTTTACTTTCCTTCACATGTCTTTAGTTTCCTTCACATGTCTTTAGTTTCCTTCACATGTCTTCAGTTTTCTTCCTTCACATGTCTTCAGTTTCCTTCCTTCACATGTCTTCAGTTTTCTTCACATGCCCTTAAAATCCTTCACATGTCTATTTTCATTCACATGTCTTTAGTTTCCTTCACATGTCTTCAGTTTTCTTCACATGTCTTTAGTTTCCTTCACATGTCTTTAGTTTCTTTCACATGTCTTTAGTTTCCTTCACATGTCTTTAGTTTCTTTCACATGTCTTTAGTTTCCTTCACATGTCTTTAGTTTCCTTCACATGTCTTTACTTTCCTTCACATGTCTTTAGTTTCCTTCACATGTCTTCAGTTTCCTTCCTTCACATGTCTTCAGTTTTCTTCACATGCCCTGAGAATCCTTCACATGTCTTCAGTTTCCTTCCTTCACGTGTCTTCAGTTTCCTTCCTTCACATGTCTTTACTTTCCTTCACATGTCTTTAGTTTCCTTCACATGTCTTCAGTTTCCTTCCTTCACGTGTCTTCAGTTTCCTTCCTTCACATGTCTTTAGTTTCCTTCACATGTCTTTAGTTTCCTTCACATGTCTTCAGTTTCCTTCCTTCATATGTCTTCAGTTTTCTTCACATGTCTTTAGTTTCCTTTACATGTCTTTAGTTTCCTTCACATGTCTTTAGTTTCCTTCACATGTCTTTAGTTTCCTTCACATGTCTTTAGTTTCCTTCCTTCACATGTCTTCAGTTTCCTTCCTTCATATGTCTTCAGTTTTCTTCACATGTCTTTAGTTTCCTTCACGTGTCTTTAGTGTCCTTCACATGTCTTCAGTTTCTTTACTTCACATGTCTTTAGCTTCCTTCACATTTATTCTCATTCATTTCGTGTATTAAGGTATCGACATTCCAGCAATGTATATCTGAGAAGAGGCAGCTATAACAACTAACAGCTGCTGGCTTGCAGGTAGGACGAGAACAGTCAATGGCTAAGGAAATAGTCCCAATACACATTGAAGACCGATGCACATAGTCCCATGGCGCATAACATAGTGCAAAGCAACCGGCCTTCAAAGGACAGTCACATGACTCGTTTGGAGCCATTGATGTAAATTGCCGGATGACGATTGAGAACGAAGAAAATATTTTCTTTGTTTAAATACAAGTAATAATAACCATAATAATATGTAACCTTAAAGCAATAAAGCAAATTGAAATATTGGTAAATCTCAAAATAGAATTCGAAGACAGATGTACTGCAAGCCAGGATTACGTTAAATTCGGTAGACCGGCAAATGAGAAATTCGATATGTCAGATGACCAATCGAATCAATATTGTTACTTCATGTTCTCACGTCACTGTTTACTGGATAGTAGGAATAATGCGACAACTGGCTAAATAACAGTCACTTGGTTTCTGCCCCCTTAAATACCTGGATGGCAAAGTTCATAATTTCTTCCACTTCCTCGTTTGTCATCAAAGTTCCACTGGCTGGCTGACTGTAAGAGACAAACTGCGTTGTTCACCATCAGAGATCCACACCAATGACTCTAACAAAGCCATGCCCACAGCTGACTTCATGAGACGAACTGCGCTGTTCACCATCTGACATCCACACCAATGAATTTATTAGAAGAGTTACATTGCAGTGTATTCTGAACCTGAGGCCCCAGTGGATCCGTTTTCAGAACAGACTGCATTTGATTGAGTCTCTTCCCCCTCCCACCTTTCCAGTCTTTGGTTATCTCCAGCCTACCTGGAAAGGTACCGGGTTCGATTTTTCGCTGTCGATACGCTCCAGTTAAACCATCCGTAAATGAACATCTGGCTTACTTAAAGAAGGAATGTCAGTGGTGAGAAACTGGCTACCCTACTTATTAGAGATGCCGAGAACTACTACAAAAAAGTCTTTGAATACTTCGAAGACGTATATTGAGCTGACAGCATCCAGCAATATATAGCTGGCTGCTTGCGGCCATACCAACGAAGATAAGCTTTAAATAGCGACTCTGGAAACAGGCTGCACTCGTGCAGGTATCGAGGAGGGAAGTCCAACCTGGTGTTAAAAGGTTTATTTTGCAACCTGGTGTATCGAAAGGCAGAGATACCGCAGCCTTGCTGCAAACTACAACACATCGCGCTTTTCAGGACGAAAGCCGAAGAAGACTTCATCCTCGTCAGCAGTATCTAGTATGAGATATAAGGTAGAAACGTGACCCATATCATTACTGCCGTAGGGGTGTGAGGTGTTAGCGATCTTTTATTTCAAAGGCTCGGCTATATGAGGGCGGTAGCCATCTCCTCTCCCTCGCCGCTTTTACTTCCGGGACTGAACCGGTACCCATTTTAGGCTGGGTCGACCCGGGATCCATTGCAGTCTGAAAAACATTACCGCCTCAACTGGGGAATGAACCCAAGACCACTCAGATGCGAAGCCAGAGCGCTAACCACTGCACTACGCGGCTCCTATGAGATATGGAACTACCTTTAACCTGCAACGTGGCCTGAGGACATTACACAATACCAACCCACCAGTTCCGAATAACGATTTGTCCAGTTTGAATGGACACGTGTTTTCTCTTCTTGGTACGATCGCTGGAGTACCTGCATCATGAGTTACCCCCAGTCGTCTGTTGTTGTTGACTGCCCACAATGAGTAAGATTACTCTTGTGTGCGCCCTAAAAAGAGCGTTAGGTAGGGTGTTGTCGTAGCTTTCCTCACATTCTGAGCATACTGATGAAGGTGGACCGGAGTCGTGCAGGCGACTGTGCTATGCTTGCCTTGATCCCAGTGTCGCTCACTTCTACTGGGATCACGTCGATCCCTCATCTTGTTAGCCAGGCTGCCAAGAAAACAGCCCGTTTCCAGGACGGGATACTAGGAAGCCAAAGCGAAGGTCTTGGCCAGTATACTTTGTCTGACCCTGACTAATATTTCTGATTATATTTTGCCTGACCAGACGTTGGTCTTCCCTCCCTCTCCAGTCGTCATGAGTCATAGTCTTGCGCGACTATCCAAATGTAGCTCAGGACGAGAGAGTGAGGTTGACGGTCAGCCCATTTCCTTAACACTATAATCCAAATACAGCGCAAGTTACATTATCAATACCAAATTTTGAAAAATCGTTTAATGACGTCACCATCATCGCTTGCATGGCCCTACAGAGACAGGAATAGTGTTATAAGAGGACTATCATGTACTTCAGGAGATAACCAATCACCAACAGACTTACCGGGTTTGGATTCTGGAAACAGCACGGTAGTATTTCCAGCGGAAGTGAACCCATTAACAAATATGTGACTAAGTCTGGTGCGCTACGTAATTAGGCGCAATAGAAAGAAGACGAGCGAAAAAAAAGCTACGTTATAGCACACAACACGATATAAATTTGTCAAACGGAACGATAGAATATACAATTTTGTAATGAATGGCAAGCATGTCAGGATTATATCGAATGCGATAGACCGTATAATGCGGAAATTCAATAAGAGAATAAGGAAATGATTAACTTGAGAAGGAAAATAGATGAAAGTGGGCTCGTCATTTTTTTAGACGCTGAAAGGGATTTAATAGAATATCGGATCGAGTTCATTTAGTTACAATTGATTCTTCTGTTTCAGAACATACTGACTACATAAAAAATGATGCTTATTACCAGTTGAACAGAAGAGAGCAGGTCGTGGTCTTCAGACTCCGCACAGGCCACAACAGACTGAGATACCACCTATTCAATAAACTGAAGATAGGTGGTACTGACGAATGCACTTGTGGTACCGGGAAAATGACCGCTGAACATCTGCTGCAAAACTGCCCGACAAACGAGGATCAGAGAAAGCACATGTGGCCATCACCAGTGGCAACACTAGACAAGATCTATGGCAGTGTCGACAGCCTCAGGATGACCGCTGTTTTTTTTCTCGAAAAATACAGGTTGACGTCTGACAGCGTACGAAGAAGAAGACTGTTTCTCTTTAGGAGCATGGAGCCGGCATTGTGGTTTACTTCTCTGTAGAAAACATACGCGTGCTCTCCGATTTAAGGCTTCTGTAGTAATAATAATTGAAAGTTAAGGGGGATGTAGTCAGAGCAGAATGCTCATAATGACACGTATGCGAGGTTTGTTTAAAAAGTGCGGTTTTTTTTTTCTGGCTTACCTCGAACATACGGAGGTAGTGTGGCTTATATGTGTTATTGTTGTTGAATGCGCAAAATGAGTAGATTTACTTATTTGTGCATCCTTGAAAAGGATGTTAAGTGGTTGTTTGTTGTAGCTTTCCTCACATCCCGAGCCTGCTGATGAAGGTTGTGCTATGCTTGACTTCATCTGTCGCACACTACTGCGGGGATCACGTCGATCCTTCGCCTCGTTAGCCAGGCTGCCATGAAAACAGCCCGTTTCCAGGGAGGACTACGGGGAAGTCGAGGTGAGGGTATTGGCCATTATAATATTTTGCCTAACCCTAACATGTCTGATCAGTGGTTATTGACGAACCAGACATTAGTCGTCTTCCTTCTCTCTCTCTCTCTCTCTCTCTCTCTCTCTCTTTTCCCCCTCACACACCCACACTCCCCCCCCCCCCCATCATATAGGTGAAACGTCCGTTTCGTAATCCCAGCATATCGTGTTCAAATTCCGCCATGTCCAGTTTGGTAGATTTGCGATCTCTCCTCCACGTAGGAAAGTAATTAGTACGTACCGTCCTGCACACCTGCCATGAAGCATATGACAGCCAAATCGGTTGGTGGTTGACTTTCTGGATAGGGCATGCTACTTACATACATCGAACCTAGTCAGCGTGTTTCCCTCGAATTGCTCACATTCTCCCTCTGTTAATACAAAATCCCCCAAGCTGTTTCCACTTCTGGAATCAGTCATGATAAGCATTTTTGTGAATCGAATCGTGCGTAGGTCCGACTCCAAATTATACTTAATATCTACAATAGTCTGAAATAACCGTTCTTTCAAGCTAGATTTCAATTTGGAAAGTACAACAAAAATAAAAGTCTCCCGGGGCCATGGCGACGCACATTTGTCTTTGGATTGGCTAAAACACGTGTCTTTGGATTGGCTAAAACACGTCTGTCTTTGGATTGGCTAGAAATTGCAGAACGTGCAATGATGTGTGGGCTGGCATATTGTCATGGAGGACGAATCAGGTGTTTTCTCTCCCCAACTCAGGCCCGGTGTATTTCTAATTTCTCTGTTACAATGTCATGGCAGCATCCTATGGACATGTTTCATTCTTCTACCATTTCCAGAACTTTCTGATAATGATTAGAACGCATCGACTCACGAAACCAGGAATCGTGAATGTCGTCGTCAGATGATGCCGTGGGCAGCTGCCAACGCGAGTAGTCATCTGTTGACTGTCGATCGTTCTTAAATAGCCTGAATCATTCGTTACAACGAGGTGTCTGGGCTCCTCCCCCAGCGAGATGTGTAGACCCCCCACCACAACGAGGTGTCCGAGCTTCTCCCCCAGCGAGATGTCTGGACTCCCCCAACGAGGTGCCAGGGTTCCCCCCAACGACGTGCCAGGGTTCCCCCAATGAGGTGTCTGGGCTCCCCGAAAGAGATGTTTCGCTCACCCAACGAGGTGTCTTGACTATACTTCGTGAATGGGATTATTTCCTGGTTTCTGTTCCAGAGAGATGTCCGGGCTCCTCCCAAAACGAGATGTCTGGGCTTCTCCCCAACGAGGTGTCTGGGCTCCTCTCTCAACGAGGTGTCCGGGCTCTCCCAACGAGGTGTCCGGGCTCTCCCAACGAGGTGTCCGGGCTCTCCCAACGAGATGTCCGGGCTCCTCCTTCAACGAAATGTCTGGGCTCCTCCCTCAACGAGATGTCCGGGCTCCTCCCTCAACGAGATGTCCGGGCTCCTCCCTCAACGAGATGTCCGGGCTCCTCCCTCAACGAGATGTCTGGGCTCCTCCCTCAAATGAAATGTCCGGACTCCCCAAATAGGTGTCTAGACTCCCCCAACTATGTGTCTGGACTCCCCAACTAGGTGTCTGGACTCCCCCCAACTATGTGTCTGGACTCCCCAACTAGGTGTCTGGACTCGCCAACTAGGTGTCTAGACTCCCCCAACTATGTGTCTGGACTCCCCAACTAGGTGTCTGGACTCCCCCCCAACTAGGTGTCTGGACTCCCCCCAACTATGTGTCTGGACTCCCCCCAACTAGGTGTCTAGACTCCCCCAACTAGGTGTCTGGACTCCCCCCAACTATGTGTCTGGACTCCCCAACTAGGTGTCTGGAATCCCCAACTAGGTGTCTAGACTCCCCCAACTAGGTGTCTAGACTCCCCCAACTAGGTGTCTGGACTCCCCCCAACTATGTGTCTGGACTCCCCAACTATGTGTCTGGACTCCCCCCAACTAGGTGTCTAGACTCCCCCCAACTAGGTGTCTGGACTCCCCAACTAGGTGTCTAGACTCCCCCAACTAGGTGTCTACACTCCCCCAACTAGGTGTCTAGACTCCCCCAACGAGGTGCCAGGGTTCCCCCCAACGACGTGCCAGGGCTCCCCCAATGAGGTGTCTGGGCTCCCCGAAAGAGATGTTTCGCTCACCCAACGAGGTGTCTTGACTATACTTCGTGAATGGGATTATTTCCTGGTTTCTGTTCCAGAGAGATGTCCGGGCTCCTCCCAAAACGAGATGTCTGGGCTTCTCCCCAACGAGGTGTCTGGGCTCCTCTCTCAACGAGGTGTCCGGGCTCTCCCAACGAGGTGTCCGGGCTCTCCCAACGAGGTGTCCGGGCTCTCCCAACGAGATGTCCGGGCTCCTCCTTCAACGAAATGTCCGGGCTCCTCCCTCAACGAGATGTCCGGGCTCCTCCCTCAACGAGATGTCCGGGCTCCTCCCTCAACGAGATGTCCGGGCTCCTCCCTCAACGAGATGTCTGGGCTCCTCCCTCAAATGAAATGTCCGGACTCCCCAACTAGGTGTCTAGACTCCCCCAACTATGTGTCTGGACTCCCCAACTAGGTGTCTGGACTCCCCCCAACTATGTGTCTGGACTCCCCAACTAGGTGTCTGGACTCGCCAACTAGGTGTCTAGACTCCCCCAACTATGTGTCTGGACTCCCCAACTAGGTGTCTGGACTCCCCCCCAACTAGGTGTCTGGACTCCCCCCAACTATGTGTCTGGACTCCCCCCAACTAGGTGTCTGGACTCCCCCCAACTAGGTGTCTGGACTCCCCCCAACTATGTGTCTGGACTCCCCCCAACTAGGTGTCTAGACTCCCCCAACTAGGTGTCTGGACTCCCCCCAACTATGTGTCTGGACTCCCCAACTAGGTGTCTGGAATCCCCAACTAGGTGTCTAGACTCCCCCAACTAGGTGTCTAGACTCCCCCAACTAGGTGTCTGGACTCCCCCCCCCCCCAACTATGTGTCTGGACTCCCCAACTATGTGTCTGGACTCCCCCCCAACTAGGTGTCTAGACTCCCCCCAACTAGGTGTCTGGACTCCCCCCAACTATGTGTCTGGACTCCCCAACTAGGTGTCTGGACTCCCCAACTAGGTGTCTAGACTCCCCCAACTAGGTGTCTACACTCCCCCAACTAGGTGTCTAGACTCCCCCAACTAGGTGTCTAAACTCCCCCAACTAGGTGTCTAGACTCCCCCAACTAGGTGTCTAGACTCCCCCAACTAAGTTTCTTGACTCCCACAACGAGGTGTCTTTACTATACTTATCAATGTGATTTCCCCCCGTTTATGCAACCCTTTGGATCTGCATAATGCGATTGTTAGCTCCATATACAGCTCTCCTTAGTAGCTTTTTACCAAATGGAACCACAGGAAACACATCGTGTGGCTTATAAATATTGCTCTCACAAGCGGGGATCCGCACAAAGTTAAACACCAAAATTTGTTGATCGCTCTAACTAAACAGTGCGCTTAAGAGCGCGTACATAAGCTGACACAGGAGGGATTATACCAGATTAACCTTGAGTAATCGGGTAGGGGGAATCGTACAGCAGTGAAACCCAGAGAGCCTAAGTATATGAAGCCTGAGGGTTACAAACTGCCCTACATGTGGGGTACTATGTACTGAAGAATACGGTACTTTGAGCTCGATAGTTTTGCAAGGGAAACATTCCCAACAACGTGGTGGAGGCAGCACTCAGAAAACGTCTTGCACACCCCACATGAAAACTACAGATTTGTAGACATACACATGAAAACCAACAGAGTACCAGCTGTGCACGCATCCCTATGAAATTGTTGAACATCATCTTTTTGAATGTCCACCACTTGCCGGTGTTAGGAAATAGGTTCTTACTTCGAGGCCAGACAAATGGAACACTTTGTACGGAACTAAACAACACCTTACAAACACTTGCATATACCACCATATGACATTAGGCCAAAGGACAGGAGCCCCGCCCCATAGGCCGCTCGATAAGTAACCAACCAACCAACCCAAACTCTCTCTCTCTCTCTCTCTCTCTCTCTCTCACACACACCCCCCCCCCCTCTCCCCACGCTGCCAACCACGAAATATACAACATCCCATTCAACAGAAGTGGACAGCTCGCAGAATGACATACAAAAAATGCCTGTAAAAAAATAATAGCCCTGGATGCAATCACATTAATTATTATTGGATAAATGGGGGGGGGGGGTGGGGGGACGGGGACGCAGATGGCTGTATATTGTTCAGATATTTCCCAGTCCATGTCAGCCATGTGAAATATTTTCCAAGACAGCTTTACAAATGGTTTGGTCTGATTTTCAGACAGACAATTCATTCTCTTCTTGAACAACACAATTGTGATGCTCCATCTACTGCCCAAGTGTTTCACTCTGCGTGGTTGTCTCGACAGCTAACGTCAGGGTCATGTAAGACGTATCGATCATGACCCCCACCTCACGTCTTCGTCTTGCACCTGGAAATAGGATGCGTCACATCAGCCTAGTCAACAACGTAGGGGATCAACACTTCGATACTCGCAGTTGTAAGCATGCTGAGAAATTTTACATTGCACTATATCGAACACCAACTTTCCTCAGTACGTCCAGAGAAGTAAGGCAAGAAAAAATGGAAACTCGGAGACAGCTCTCGTCAAGAGTTTAAAACAAAAAGTAAGAATAAGCTTCCAAAACATTAACAATTCTGCGTGACAGATCTGCGTTGTACCGCGCTTTCAAGTACGTACTATACTTCTCCTGGTGCATGCTATTGTTGGTACAGTCTCTACTGTTATTAGGAGAATCAGCATCATTTGTTGTTCACTACTACGGGGATCACATCGATCCCTCACCTCGTTAGCCAGACTGCCAGGAAAAAAGTCCGTTTCCAGGGAGGACTACGGGGAAATTGAGGTGAACGTTTTGGCCAGTATGTTTTGTCTGACCCTGACTGACATGTCTGATTAGTATGTTTTGTCTGACCCTGACTAACATGTCTGATTAGTATGTTTTGTCTGACCCTGACTGACATGTCTGATCAGTATGTTTTGCCTGACCCTGACTAACATGTCTGATTAGTATGTTTTGTCTGACCCGGACTAACATGTCTGATCAGTATGTTTTGTCTGACCCTGACTGACATGTCTGATTAGTATGTTTTGTCTGACCCTGACTGACATGTCTGATCAGTGTGTTTTGCCTGACCCTGACTAACATGTCTGATTAGTATTTTTTGTCTGACCATACGTAAGTCTTTCTCCCCAGTAGAATGTAGAGTGGTCAGAGCCATTGCTTCACTCGACAATGGTCACGGTCTTAATCTCAGGTCTCGACACGTTCAAGTCAACCCATATGCAAAAACAAAACATGATTTACTGTTAAGGATTGAATACACTTAAACAATAACAAAGATCTAGTACAGTGAAGTCTATACCACTTCATCCATGACGTCAGTGTGATATTCGGCCACATTTAGCGTTTGTGTACTTTCACCAGTTGTTTCATGGCATATCTCTTTGTAACTTCTGCTGTTCGTTTTTGTAAGCTACGCGTCTGTTTTCACGTTCTTTCTACTTGTCTACCCTGTGGTGCTTGAAGTAAACATGTTGCCAACATTTTCCAATTTTCTTTTGCAACTATCTTTTTCACTATTTTCTCTCTCTCCTTTTGGTTGATTGATTGAAAGTAAAGGAAGTTGATGGATTTGACGTAAAGGTAGTTGATTGATTGATTGAACTTAAAGGTAGTTGAATGATTGATTGAACGTAAATGTAGTTGATTGATTGATTGAACGTAAACGTGATTGATTGATTAAACGTTAAGGTAGTTGATTGATTGAACGTAAATGTAGTTGATTGATTGATTGAACTTAAAGGTAGTTGAATGATTGATTGAACGTAAATGAAGTTGATTGATTGATTGATTGATTGAACGTAAACGTGATTGATTGATTTAACGTTAAGGTAGTTGATTGATTGAACGTAAATGTAGTTGATTGATTGATTGAACGTAAAGGCAGTTAATTGATTGAACGTAAAGGTAGTTGATTGATTGAACGTAAATGTAGTTGATTGATTGAAAGTTAAGGTAGTTGATTGATTGATTGAACGTAAAGGCAGTTAATTGATTGAACGTAAAGGTAGTTGATTGATTGATTGAAAGTAGAGGTAGTCCCATAGCAGACACTGCAGTTGGGGATGAAGTGTAAGAGATTTCAGTGTACGAAGCTTAAACTTGTTATGATGTAGGGTGGTAAGGTCTCTTCCTCGCTGCCTTTTCTTTACTAGAAGTAAAGAAGGAACCCATTCAGAACTACGTCTACTTCATCATGTCCACAACGGGGATCTAGTTCTTCTTATTTTTCTTCTTCTTTTTCTTATTTCTTCATCCTCTTCTTCTTATTCTTCTTCCTCCTCCTCTTCTTCTTCTTCTTCTTCGTTCTTCTTTCTTTTTTCTTTTTCTTCTTTTTTCTCTCTTCTCCTTCTTTTTTCTTCGTTCCTCTTTCTTCTCCTCCTACTTCTTCTCCTCTTTTTTTCCTTCTTTATTCGTTCCTCTTCTTTCTTATGTCTTCCCCACCAGTTCTTCTGCCTCCTCCTCCTCCTCCTCTTCTTCTTCTTCTTCTTCTTCTTCTTTTTCTTCTCCTTTATCTTCTTCTTCTTTTTCTTCTGTTTTGTCTTCTTCTTCTACATCTTTGGTATTAGTCGTGAAAAGGACGTTTGTTACTTTGTGTTATAGTTTACAGCGTGGCTGTGATATCTGCTCCATTCGATCAGACACATCCGATTTCAACATTACCTTTTTTGGAGGACCAGGGTTTACTTTCCCTCTTCGATCCCTAATCTCTTAGTCAGCCTGCATGGCTGCAGTCTGTTTACAGGGCTGTATATGGTTTTGGTTAGATATGTGTCACTGACACTGATGCAGGTACGCATCTAAGAGTCACTGCTTAATCTTCGGTCCCGACATTGGGGATCAAAATCGACAACTTTGCCGTGGAAAGCTAGCATTCTGCCACTAATCACTGTATTACGAAGACGATCTAGGCTAACTTAAAGCGCTATTACCACGTTGAGGGAAGTTTCACCACAAAGAATGGCAAAATAGCCCTCCAGTAACAAACTGTATGGCGATGAGAGAATCACGAAACACAAGCTTATGAGGTAAATAAATGTCGCTCTTTGATGTAGGATAAATTGTTTGCGAGAGAAACAGGTGACACACCGCCAAGTTTATGACATGATGATTTTGAATGCCATCAGTTAGTAAGGTTACTCTTTTTTACATCATGAAAATGGCGTTAAGTGTATGAGAGGAATGGAGACATATCGTCAGGTTTTTTGAGGTCAATAGATGTCGCTGTTTGAGGGATAGACTGTATGGCGAATAGAGAAACAAGAGTCGCATATACAGGTTTTTTTTAGGTAAATAGATGTCGCTATTTGAGAGATAGACTGTATGGCGAATAGAGAAAATAGACGCATCTACAGGTTTTTTGAGGTCAATAGATGTCGCTGTTTGAGGGATAGACTGTATGGCGAAAAGAGAAAATAGTCGCATCTACAGGTTTTTTTAGGTAAATAGATGTCGCTATTTGAGAGATAGACTATATGGCGAATAGATAAAAATAGACGCATCTACAGGTTTTTTGAGGTCAATAGATGTCGCTATTTGAGGGATAGACTGTATGGCGAATAGAGGAAATAGTCGCACCTACAAGTTTTTTGAGGTCAATAGATGTCGCTATTTGAGGGATAGACTGTATGGCAAATTGAGAAACAAGTGTCGCATATACAGACATGTTGAGATCAATAGATGTCGCTATTTGAGAGGTAGACTGTATGGTAAATAGAGAAACAAGAGTCGCACAGACAAATGTATGAGTATTTCAGATAAAAATGCCGACCACTAGAATAAGTTCTGTGTTAAAACCGACATTTTGTTTCGGTAGCTTGTCAGCAAAATTATGTTAGATAAACAATCTTGCTAACAATGGTACCGCTTGTGAGGGCTACCAAAATATACGAACTAAAGTGTTGTTTATCTATTTGGGCAGCACAAATGACACATCATGAGGTACAGATGCAGATGTTAGAACCAGAATTGGGAAGGCAAGAATGGCATGCATGGAGGGAAATCAAGATTCACAACAAGGTTGGAATATTCAACGCCAATGTCAAGTTGGCGCTACTGTATGGAAGCATAACATGGAGAACGAACAAGGTCATAGATCGAAGACTCCAGTCGCTCGTTAACAGATGCCTACGAAGGATAATGAACATAAAGTGGCAGGGTATGTTGAGAAATTAACACCCACGAGAAAGGAGCCAACAACAGCTATTGGAACAATTAATTAAGCGAAGAAAATGGGGCTGGACAGGACATACGCTGCGGAAGGCACAATCCAGCATAGCCAGACAGGATCTTACACGAAATCCTCATGGGAAGAGAAAGAGAGTTAAACAAAAGAAAAGCGTGGAGAAGAGAATGTGATAAGGAACTAAGATTAAAGAGGCAGAACTAGCAGCTTAAGACCGTTTATGTTGGCAAGATTGGCCTGTAAAACAGACAAGAACTAGCAGCTTAAGACCGTTTATGTTGGCAAGATTGGCCTGTAAAACCGACAAGAACTGGCAGCTTAAGACCGTTTATGTTGGCAAGATTGGCCTGTAAAACCGACAAGAACTAGCAGCTTAAGACCGTTTATGTTGGCCTGTAAAACCGACAAGAACTAGCAGCTTAAGACCGTTTATGTTGGCCTGTAAAACCGACAAGAACTAGCAGCTTAAGACCGTTTATGTTGGCCTGTAAAACCGACAAGAACTAGCAGCTTAAGACCGTTTATGTTGGCCTGTAAAACCGACAAGAACTAGCAGCTTAAGACCGTTTATGTTGGCCTGTAAAACCGACAAGAACTGGCAGCTTAAGACCGTTTATGTTGGCCAGATTGGTCTGTAAAACAGACAAGAGCGACGCGCTTTGATTGCCTGGTTAAAAGTGCTGTATCTGCTGGACTTGGCAGTATTGTTCTGTACACCATCAGGAGTAAGCTAACCCGTTTTACTATCGCTAGAGATATTCTCACGTGGAACAACTACATTAATCAATGTTCCTGCCACGCAAGAAACAAAACCACACAAATAGCAACAGACACCAAGTCTAACTTTCATGTCAAGTGTGTCCCAGCTGGTCTCAAACGTTTTTGTCATTCGGTACAATAGTTTCATCTCTAACATTTAAGGGGTTCTCGGGTAGACAAGAATAAGTCCACTGTGACCTTGCAAATATGTCGCTAACACTCAAAGGGTACTCGGGTAGACAAGAATAAGTCCACTGTGACCTTGCAAATATGTCGCTAACACTCAAAGGGTACTCGGGTAGACAAGAATAAGTCCACTGTGACCTTTGCAAATATGTCGCTAACACTCAAAGGGTACTCGGGTAGACAAGAATAAGTCCACTGTGACCTTGCAAATATGTCGCTAACACTCACAGGGTACTCGGGTAGACAAGAATAAGTCCACTGTGACCTTGCAAATATGTCGCTAACACTCAAAGGGTACTCGGGTAGACAAGAATAAGTCCTCTGTGACCTTGCAAATATGTCGCTAGCACTCAAAAGGTAGTCGGGTAGACAAGAATAAATCCTCTGTGACCTTGCAAATACGTCTCTAACACTCAAGGGTACTCGGGTAGACAAGAATAAGTTCTCTGTGACCTTGCAAATATGTCGCTAACACTCAAAGGGTACTCGGGTAGACAAGAATAAGTCCACTGTGATCTTGCAAATATGTCGCTAACACTCAAAGGGTATTCGGGTAGACAATAATAAGTCCACTGTGACCTTGCAAATATGTCGCTAAGACGTCGACAGACAGTTGGGCGTCATCACGTAAAGCCATTGCTATAGAAGCCGCCACTGGAAGTGATCGGTTACAGACTTCCGGTAAGGAAGTGGGCGTGTCCAACTGCATTGGCAGCCCTATGTTTCACATGAATTAAATGACTTTTGCATTAGGATAATGTCGGGGAATTAATTTGTTAGAGACTTCAGTATACTAAGCCCCAGCTAGTGTGAGGTAGGGTGGCCAGTTCCTTTTCTCCCTGCTTTTAATTTCCCTAGTTCAGTGCTAGGTACGTATTTAAATACGGATGGGCCGACTGACACATACCGATAGCTGGATTCGTACCTCATATCTTTAGCATGAAAAGTGAGTGCTCTACCACTCCACTAATCATACGCCCTTAGGATAACATTAGGATAGCTTTCATTAAATCTGTATTTCCCAGTTCACTACTTAATCCCTTACAACATATGGTCTTCTTCTTCTTCTTCGTACGCTGTCAGACGTCAACTTGAATTTGTTCGAAGAAAGCAGCTGTCATCCTGAGGCTGTCGACACTGCCATAGAGCTTGTCTAGTGTTGACACTGGTGATGGCCACATGTGCTTTCTCTGGTCCTCGTATGTCGGGCAATTTTTGCAGCAGATGTTCAGCGGTCATTTTCCCTGTACCACAGGTGTATTCGTCAGTGCCACCTATTCTCGGTTTATTGAATAGATGGTACCTCAGTCTGTTGCAACACATGGTCTGAGAACCTCTACACTTGAAAATAAACACAGCACCCGGCCGGTAAAACAGGCATTCTGATCGGATGTTTCCAGTTCCGAAACACATTGGGTTAAGTGCTCACATTTACACAGGTGCATTCTTGCCACACTTAACCTTTAACCCTTTAACCTTTGTGACTGCTGCATTTAAAGCACTTGAGGATGATACATGATTATATACGTGTGCCACAATTTATGGTAGTTTGTCTTGAGTATATGCCGTGTGAGTTCTAATTTTGGTTGAGTGTTTTCAGTCCTAATTTGAATTATTTTGTCTCGTCATTTGTAAGTGTTTTTTTTTATACGTCATCTTCAGCTAACACTTTTCAGTGTTTGCTAGGGCTTTTGTTTTTTAAAGTGCGTTTTTAAAACAATAGTCAACATTTTAGTTGGATCATGTACCGTGAAAATCAATGAGTGGATGCTTGGGGTCACCTGCTGGAAAGGAATTAAAGGAACACTGCACGTTCATACATGTCATAAAAAGCTTCTTAGTGAGCATTGCATGTGACTAGCAATCTCAGCATGTTAAACAAATTGCAATAGAAATCACCACTGCATGAGCACACACATTGCTCTGCCGGAGGCTTCTTAAACGAGCACAACAGTAGTTGTGGCCATTCACTTCGTCTGGAGCGAAACATGACAAGAAGAGGTGTAAGGAGGAATCTGAACTGGAAAGGCTGTAATAGACTCCCTCAACCCTGTGTATTCTTGGTCCTTGGGACCAAATATTATATAGACCTGTAACTGGTCCCTTAGAAAAATTAATTGCCCATTAATTACTTCCCCTTTCACACAAAAAGAACATTCAACTCGAAAACTTTTTTCTTCAGGATATAAAAACAATGAATAAGTGTTTTTGCATAACTTGATATGATCACATCAATGCAATACTAGGCTATCATTATCAAAGCTACACTGTCCAGAGGTTGTTTGCATTAACCAGATGTCGTCTCTGTTGTAATCTATACCCAGGTTCGTAAACTCATGATCAGTTCTAATCTATTTCTCTCCCTAACAGCATAATCTAATTGCTATACTCTTGGTTCTTGTTCCGCGCCTCATGTAACATGTCTGACTTCTGGTCATGTCAGCTTCGATCGTTTATGTTGCTCTGTGGAATATTGAGGCTTCTTGAATTCATACTTTCGGGATACGATCCTTGGCGTTTTGCCTGCACATTTCTCTCAGTATACAGAATGCAAATGCTAGTGTTTTATACACACTTTTCTGACATAAGTGTTTTACACTACCTTCTCTGAGGAGGAAGACTAACGTCTGGTCAGGTAAAATATACTGATCATGCATGTTAGTCAAGGACAGGCTAAAATATACTAGCCAAGACCCTCGCCTTGACTACCCCGCAGTCATCCCTGGAAACGGGCTATTTTCATGACAACTTGGCTAACAAGGTGAGGGATCGATGTGAGCGACACCCAGATGAGGCCAAAGATAGCACAACCGCCTGGAGGACCCCGGTCCACCTTCATCAGCACGCACGGCATGTTAGGAAAACTACGACAACTCGCCAGTTATTGTCTTTTTCAGGGCGTACAAAAGAGTAATCCTACTCATTGTGGACATTCAACAACAACAGCAACAACAGCAACAACAACAACAACAATAACACATTTTTCTGACACAAGTGTTTTACACACACTTTCCTGACAAGTGTTTTACACATACTTTTCTGACGCAAGTGTTTTACACACACTTTTCTGACGCAAGTGTTTTACACACTTTCCTGACAAGTGTCTTACACACACTTTCCTGACAAGTGTTTTACACACACTTTCCTGACAAGTGTTTTACACACACTTTTCTGACACAAGTGTTTTACACACACTTTTCTGACACAAGTATTTTACACAATTTTATGACAAGTGTCTTACACACACTTTTCTGGCACTAGTGTTGTACACACACTTTTCTGAGATATGTATTTTACACACACTTTTCTGAGACAAGTGTTTTACACACACTTTTCTGAGACAAGTGTTTTACACACACCTTCTTGACAAGTGTTTTACATACACTTTTATGACAAGTGTTTTATATACACTTTTCTTCTTCTTCTTCGTTCATCCTCAGATCAAGGTCCCGGTTTCTCTTTCAAAGGATACCGTTGTTTGTAAGGCTGTTTCATCTCCATACATCTTTTGTCTCATATCTGTCTCGCCAGGCCTGTATTGTTCTCTCTTTTCCTGCGTGAGTGTGCAGCTTTTCCGACACAAGTGTTTTACACACACTTTCCTGACATGCGTGTATTACACACACTTTCCTGACACACGTGTTTTACACACACTTTCCTGACACAAGCCACAATTGGTCTTTCGACTGACATGAAGACACACTGGTGTTCGACAAATACTTACTGGAGCCAGTACATAAGTGCCAGCTTGAGACAATTTGAGACAATGCAGGTGTCAGCTTCACCGATGTTCCGATCTCACATACGTTCTGTCAGGCTCCCTCAAAAATGGTCACTCATAGAGTTAACGCAGCGAACTCAACAAGCACTTTGGGTCTGCCTTCCTGTCAAATCTGATTTCAATCACTAAAGCATTTTTTATCTGCCTCCCAACCTCCGCCCTCTGATTTCATGACATGTCCAATAGTACACCAAAGCTCAATTTATGGAATCCTCCTTTGCTTACAAAACAGCTAATATCCTCTCTCTGTACTGGTTAATTTGGAACATATTTTAAGTTGATCTCTCACGTTCACGTGTAAGCTAAAACGTGTTACGGCATGTGACGTCCTAATGCAGCCAGAGTACCGCTGGATCTGGTTTTGATATATGCGCCACCATCCTTCTGACGATCAGACAAACAAACCCCTACCCACAATCTCAGCTAGAAGTCTTAGAATAATTCCGAAGTTTGACAGGTGAGATTCTAGTGTCCATCATATAGAACAACCCTAGAAAACTGCATATTAAGAGTCGGTAATAGAAGACTCTCCTGGCCACCTGTGACAGATCCCCGTCGCTTAGAGTCGAGCCGCCAACATGATTAGTCGAGACTTGAGACAATGGCAAATAAGTACACTATTTTTTCCTTATATGTTGACATCCCCCATACACGTATTCGTCCCTTCTTCTATCTTTTGCTACTTTATCGTTGTTGTTTTTTGTTGTCCCTGATGAAGTCCTATTGGTCGTAACGTAGGTTTTGTTTGTGTTTTCGTCTCGGTACGGTATCTGACCATACCCATTTTAAATTAAAATTAAATTAAATTTTGATGAACTTTAAAACATTTTTTTCATTTATTTTTTCTTAAAATAACAATACATTTTTAAAAATCAAATTTCCCTTGGCGTTTATTTCGGACTATGAAAAGTTACATTACCAATAAGACCATGCTTTGTTTGAAATAGCTGAGATACAGATACACTTTGTCTGAGCCCTGTTAGTCATTGTTGCTCACTCATATTATGCTTCCTACCTGCCTGGTTTAGTGTGATCGATTTGAATCGTAATAAAGACAATTACAATTTGTTTTCAATGGCCGCTTGGTCCGGAATCCCTGTTCGTATCATCTTGGCCCTGTCTCTAAGCAACTGCAAAAATGAAAGAGAACATATGAAAACAGCACGCATTCTTGCCTGAGTCTTGCCTATAGGTAGCTGACGTGTTGATGTTTTCCCAAATTTTGGTAGAATCCCCTAACGATAGTAGACTCTCATCAAACGCATTACATTTGCACACTTCGCAATCGACATTTTCAAATGCCCGTTGAGGGTCGCGTAGCAGCCTGGCCTTGAAAGAAGGCCCTACGCAAAAAAACAAAAAACAAAACCCAGAAGGATGTCAATTATGGCACACACACTATGATATGGTCAAGGTAACCTTTCTTTCTCTCCTCATCGCCTTGCCTACCTGTAAGTATGAGGTGAGGTAACCTTTCTTTCTCCCCTCATCGCCTTGCCTACCCGTAAGTATGAGGAGAGGTAACATCTCTCTTTCTCTCCTCATCGCCTTGCCTACCTGTAAGTATGAGGTGAGGTAACCTTTCTTTCTCTCCTCATCGCCTTGCCTACCTGTAAGTATGAGGTGCGGTAACCTTTCTTTCTCTCCTCATCGCCTTGCCTACCTGTAAGTATGAGGTGAGGTAACCTTTCTTTCTCTCCTCATCGCCTTGCCTACCTGTAAGTATGAGGTGCGGTAACCTTTCTTTCTCTCTTCATCGCCTTGCCTACCTGTAAATATTTTCTTCTTCTTCGTACGCTGTCAGACGTCAACTTGAATTTGTTCGAAGAAAGCAGCTGTCATCCTGAGGCTGTCGACACTGCCATAGAGCTTGTCTAGTGTTGCCACTGGTGATGGCCACATGTGCTTTCTCTGGTCCTCCTATGTCGGACAATTTTGCAGCAGATGTTCAGCGGTCATTTTCCCTGTACCACAGGTACATTCGTCAGTGCCACCTATCTTCAATTTATTGAATAGGTGGTACCTCAGTCTGTTGTGGCCTGTGCGAAGTCTGAAGACCACAACCTGCTCTCTTCTGTTCAGCTCTACCTGTAAGTATGAGGTGAGGTAACCTTTCTTTCTCTCCTCATCGCCTTGCCTACCTGTAAGTATGAGGTACGGTAACACCTCTGTTTCTCTTCTCCTCACCTTGCCTACCTGTAAGACAGGTACATACTCTACATGTCCAGCTGGATACACTGTAGAGAAGAAACCAGGGATGTAACCCGACTCCTTTTCATGCGAGAGACAAGTGCTCTAGCCTCTCTGTCCCTCTGACTAACAAACTCGTTTTCCTGGGGATTTAAAGAAGGGCCAACATATGCGTACGATAAGTGTAATGGTAGAGCACTATATTTTCATGGCGAAGGTAAGGGTCACGAATTCAGTTATCCGTACGATTCAGTCGACCGGGCTGTAAATTGGTATCTCGCATATGATTAGAGAAGTGGAAGGCAGCGGGAAAGGAACGGGACACTTTTCTTCACACAAGCAGTGACGTAATACACTGAAGTCTATAACAACTTCACTCGCCGATAGTAGTGTAACTACTATGAAGACAAACCTTGACTTTTTTGCAAAAAGATGCGCCAGTGAATGAGCTGACAGCAGCCTTTCACTCAAAGCTGGCTGCTTGCACCAGGGTCATGGAACCAAAGCTGACGAAGACCACATTCCCAAGGGCGACCCTGGACACATGTTGCACTTTCGTGTAGGCATCAAATAGGGAATGCAGACCCGGATACCGCTCTGATGCCGGACGTGTCCCTCGAAAGGCACAGATATCGCCGCCTCGCTGTATACTGTTACACAACGTACTTTCAAGAACGAAGGCCAGAAATAAAGAATACAAGAAAGAGGAACATAGACGCAAGAGTTAATTGCACGCACAACCGAGAAGGGTGCGGGTAGCCTGTATGTTAACTGTGTCATCTCATGCGAATATATGGCACGCACAGTAGAGAAGCGTCTGGTAACAAGTGTGTTAGGGTCTGGTAGCCAGTGTGTTAACTGTGTCATCTCATGCGAATATATGGCACGCACAATAGAGAAGCGTCTGGTAACCAGTGTGTTAGGGTCTGGTAGCCAGTGTGTTAACTGTGTCATCTCATGCGAATATATGGCACGCACAATAGAGAAGCGTCTGGTAACCAGTGTGTTAGGGTCTGGTAGCCAGTGTGTTAACTGTGTCATCTCATGCGAATATATGGCACGCACAATAGAGAAGCGTCTGGTAACCAGTGTGTTAGGGTCTGGTAGCCAGTGTGTTAACTGTGTCATCTCATGCGAATATATGGCACGCACAATAGAGAAGCGTCTGGTAACCAGTGTGTTAGGGTCTGGTAGCCAGTGTGTTAACTGTGTCATCTCATGCGAATATATGGCACGCACAATAGAGAAGCGTCTGGTAACCAGTGTGTTAGGGTCTGGTAGCCAATGTGTTAACTGTGTCATCTCATGCGAATATATGGCACGCACAATAGAGAAGCGTCTGGTAACCAGTGTGTTAGGGTCTGGTAGCCAGTGTGTTAACTGTGTCATCTCATGCGAATATATGGCACGCACAATAGAGAAGCGTCTGGTAACCAGTGTGTTAGGGTCTGGTAGCCAGTGTGTTAACTGTGTCATCTCATGCGAATATATGGCACGCACAATAGAGAAGCGTCTGGTAACCAGTGTGTTAGGGTCTGGTAGCCAGTGTGTTAACTGTGTCATCTCATGCGAATATATGGCACGCACAATAGAGAAGCGTCTGGTAACCAGCGTGTTAGGGTCTGGTAGCCTGTATGTTAACTGTGTCATCTCATGCGAATATATGGCACGCACAATAGAGAAGCGTCTGGT
Organism: Ariolimax columbianus; assembly: GCA_036924085.1. Taxonomy (NCBI): domain Eukaryota; kingdom Metazoa; phylum Mollusca; class Gastropoda; order Stylommatophora; family Arionidae; genus Ariolimax; species Ariolimax columbianus. Next base: position 80,823,554 of record JAVGWX010000010.1, read on the forward strand.
AACCAGTGTGTTAGGGTCTGGTAGCCAGTGTGTTAACTGTGTCATCTCATGCGAATATATGGCACGCACAATAGAGAAGCGTCTGGTAACCAGTGTGTTAGGGTCTGGTAGCCAGTGTGTTAACTGTGTCATCTCATGCGAATATATGGCACGCACAATAGAGAAGCGTCTGGTAACCAGTGTGTTAGGGTCTGGTAGCCAGTGTGTTAACTGTGTCATCTCATGCGAATATATGGCACGCACAATAGAGAAGCGTCTGGTAGCCATCGTGTTAGGGTCTGGTAGCCAGCGTGTTAACTGTGTCATCTCATGCGAATATAGGGCACGCACAATAGAGAAGCGTCTGGTAGCCAGTGTGTTAGGGTCTGGTAGCCAGTGTGTTAGGGTCTGGTAGCCAGTGTGTTAACTGTGTCATCTCATGCGAATATATGGCACGCACAATAGAGAAGCGTCTGGTAGCCAGTGTGTTATGGTCTGGTAGCCAGTGTGTTATGGTCTGGTAGCCGGTGTGTTAACTGTGTCATCTCATGCGAATATATGGCACGCACAATAGAGAAGCGTCTGGTAGCCAGTGTATTAGGGTCTGGTAGCCAGTGTGTTAGGGTCTGGTAGCCAGTGTGTTAGGGTCTGGTAGCCAGTGTGTTAGGGTCTGGTAGCCAGTGTGTTAGGGTCTGGTAGCCAGTGTCTTAACTGTGGCATCTCATTCGAATATATGGCACGCACAATAGAGAAGCGTTCCTCATCCCCTTTCACTCGATGTATATCCAGGCTTAAAAGAATAACACTACTATAACATTCCAAGCGTATTGTAATAGGCGACTAAATAGGGATGTGCATGGGACCAGCAACATAATGGTGTACAACCATTGTTGTTGACACTGCTACTGCAAATGCTCAGATGCATGCATCAGGGAAAGGGGACATCTGTAGTGGTGATCCTATGCTTCACTTGGAACGAAATGACGAATCATCACAACCATCGTCATATTTTTCTCATCATCATACCTGATTGACCCTTAACATATCATCTATTTCCCTATCAGGTTGACAACTGAAGACGAGCTGGTGGAAGTCTACGGAGTTCACGACACCGAGGGGAGAAAGGCGCTACTGAGGGCCATCGAGTCCGCCCGAGAGGAGGAGGAGAGTGATACAGACTCGTGGGTGAGTACACACTATCACGGCACATTCGCTCAGCACAGAGCACGCAGTCAGCGTATAATCTGGACATTAATCTTCCAAGTTGCTGTAAAACAGGGATTCCCAACCAATGTCCCGCTACATTTCAGGCTTGTGTCACGATCTCGCCAACCCCAGATAGAGCATCTGATTGGCCTAGGGGTAGAGCACTCGAGTGTCACGGGAAACGTACGCGGTTCAACTCCCGCTACTGTTACTCTCCAGTCAACCTAGTTATAAATAGGACCTGCCTTACGATTTCGAAAAGAAAAGGCAGCGAGGGATGGGAACTTGTCACCTCACCTGGTGCAAGCTAAGGCTTAGTACACTGTCTCTAACACTTCATCCGCGACGGTCCTGTCTGCAATGGGATTCCATTTACCTTAACAACCCCCATACACATACATACTGAGGCTTAGAAATCCAATATCTTTAAATATGTTTCTTTTACTGTCGTCTAGAAAGAACCTGATTATGATCACATTTGATGTCAGTAGTGAAAAATTATTTACCTGCATTTTGCTTATTTCATTTGGGACTCTAAATCTCCGCTAACTGGATGCCATTCACGTAGTCGGGTACCCCACTTTATCACTGGTGCGTCAATCATTCGCTGCTCTAACTCGGCCAATTACTTCTCTTTCTCAACTTTGTTCGCTTATCCGTGTTGCCAATCTTCTTTCAGTGGATATTCTCTAATAGAATGTCCCAAATCCAATAATCCACGGGGTTAAGATCCGGACTATTTGGTGGGTACAAATTCAGTTCAATGAATTCCAGCGTCGCCTTAGTGAGCGACGCAACTGTATCACTGGCATGATGTTCATTGTATTCCGTCTTGCTTGAAGATGACGAATTCTGGCATTTCCATCATGTCAGGAAGGAGGCATTACAACAATTGTTTCGGTACTTGCTTCTTAATTCACCCCAAACAGAGTTCCATTGGTTCCCATCGTGCATATTTGACATCTGGCTACTGTAACGGGACTTTTCATTTCCGGTTAAATTTGAGGACAGATCGATACAATTTTATTTTAAATAAATAAGTAAAGACTTAGATAAAGATAACAGTGTAAAAAAGATAGTTATATTCAGTTTTTTTTCGAAAAGATGGTTTTATGATTAGGGTTTCGGTTAGGGTGATAGAAGTGTAGAACAAATGGTTATATTCAGTTTATGGAATAAACAGCTGCAGAAATTGTCGTCATGTCTCGCAGAATGTATGACAAAACACACACACCACCACAACAACACCCCCCCCCCCCCCCGCCCGCCCCTGTAACAAAGTAGACTATCTATTATGTGACATCACTACCTCAAATTCTGTGCTGGGATCAAGACGCTGAGCAGCGCATGAGCTGCAGTGGTCAGCGACCCATAGCTGACTACTACCGTCAGGGCCAGCGAACCAGAGCTGCCAAGAGCCTTCTACACCTCCACCCGGTGATCCCGGATATGTCTATACTGTATATACTATTAAATACATCTTTTTTTTATTCCCACTCATACAAATATTCTTTGACAACCGAATTTTTTGTCTGAAAGCTGTTTCCGGAAAGCTATATACGGAGCGTTGATTTCACGTTAGAGTCAATTATTTGGTTTACCATAATCGTTTTAATGTCTGGTGTAGGATACGAGGGACCTATAGTATGCATATGGCGGACTTTATCAGGAGCGTGTGGTATGAATATGATACGAGGGACCTATAGTATGCATATGGCGGACTTTATCAGGAGCGTGTGGTATGAATATGGTGTACGATATGAAGAGAGTGTGGTATATATATGGTATTTGATGAGGAAAGTGTGGTATGCATATGGTATTTGATATGAGGAAAGATGTATTTGTATGGTATACCATATAAGGAGCGTATGGTCGCGCGGTTTGGATGTCGGTCTCGTCACCAAGAGGGCAGGTGTTCATAACCCGGGAAAGGCATGTGGTTTTAACAAAAAACAGTTTCGTAAAAAGCTAGTCAGCACATTGCGTGGCAACTCCAGGCTCATTCTTTTAGCCCTATAAATTTCTCCCACCCGTCGGATCCCAGCAATGGGAATAAATTTTCTCCACCCGTCGGATCCCAGCAATGGGAATAAATTTCCCCCACCCGTCGGATCCCATCAATGGGAATCAATTTCTCCCAACAGTCGGTTCCCAGCAATGGGAAAACCCGTCTTTTGTGGGATAGTAGAACATAGCAGCTGGTGGGTGGGATGGTAAAGTACTCGTAAAGTGCCGGCGATCTCAAAACCCTGTCGGTCACGTAGGATGAGCTGGTACTCAGCAACTCATGAGCCGTTCTTACCTGTCTGGTCTGTCGTGACGCAAATCACACGCCTACTTGTTCATGTTTGTCCGTTTGCTCTTAACGATAACATAGTAACCATGATCTGTTTTGCTACATGTTTCAGTTTTGCTTGTTCATGTGTAAAATAGCGCATCTGAAATTCAGTTCTCTTTGAAATTAATATACCAGTAAATGTATGTGTGGGGAAATATATATATATATATATATATTTATATTGGTGAGGAAGACTAACGTCTTGCAGGCAAAATATACTGGCCAAGACCCTCACCTCAGCTTCTAAGTAGCACTCCCTGGAAACGGGCTGTTTTCATGGCAGCCTGGCTAACGAGATGAGGGATCGACGTGATCCCCGTATTAGTGAGTGACACGCAGATAAAGCCGAGTATAGCACAACCGCCTGGAGGACCCCGGCTCACCTTCATCACCACGCTCGGAATGTGAGGAAAGCTAGTGCAACCCACCACTTAAAGTCCTTTTCATGGCCTTTCGGAAACTATATATAAATATATATATATAATAATTATTATTACATTTGTTTTCAAAATATGAATACATTCTGACGGCTGTAGTGTGTAGTATTTTCAAATAGCGGACCACCAGATGCGAAAAATAAGTAAAACTGGTGTACAACGAAGAGTACATAGCATATGGATTGACGTGGTGTGGGGATATTCCATTTCCAAAGTTATTGTGTATATGGGGAGCAAATGTATCAAACGAGGGCATTTGTACTAACCATATTAACACACCACTTGTCTAAAAAAGTGTATTCCGTGGCGAAGCGGTTTTTTCGTCGGCCTCGTGATCAGGAGGTGTGGGTTCGACTCCGAACTCCGCCGTCTTTTTCACGGGTCCCTTGCATCTCATAGTCGCCCCCTAGTCGTCTTGTCCTTGACTTGCCACTGGGGTCGGGAGGCTCGAGACGAGAGAGTGAGGATAAAAAGTAGCGCAGTTAATCCTTACTAAAAATATCCCTAGCAAAATAAATTATGCCATCATCGTCTACGATGGACGGCGGCCTGTGCTTGTTTTAAAAAAAAACATCTTGACCATAGCAAGAAGGACGCTACTAATGGGCTCAGTGGCCTCGCGTGTCGGAGGTCGCGGGTTCGAATCACGGTGTCGTCCGGATTTTAAAAAAAATCTCACGTGGTACTTCTGGTAAATAGTGAGATCAGACTTCCGTTTTCAGTGTCGAGCACGTTAAAAATTCCTTGGCAGTTGGAAATTGAAAACAGCAGGCTTTAACGGCCGCTGCCAGGACAAAATTCAAGTTAAAATTCTACCCAAGTTATTTGTGCCTTTCCCCAGGTGGTTTCTTAAGAGCAGCTATAGATGGCGCCTAACAGGCTGCGGGTCTACTTAGCTCGTGTTTTAGTATATTAAGATGAACTCGCATATCGGTTAAACCACTCTCCAAGAAACTGGTTGTATACAGTATAAATACGTTAAGTTAAGTTAAGTTAAGTTAAGGTATGACCTGAGCGTGAAACCAGCGAAGACATTTTTAGAGCAGCAGACGATTTGATGAAAATCGATGGCACAGATGGAAACGTTACACAAATGTTTGCACTGACGAAGCCACACATAGGACGTCTAAAGTTCAAGGATTTTAAAATCATATTTCCCGAAAAGAAAATCAATAATTTAAAGTTGCTCACTGTTTCCGTCACCGCGAAGTACGCAGGCATGGCGAAAGGTATACAGGATAAATTATCAACAGTGTATTATGATGTATAACATGATACAAATATAGGGATTTAATTTCTCGTTTATTTCTTCTTCGTTCGCTCACAATCTCCCCCTATCATACCACGAAAATTGCTTTTACAGGTAGTAGATTTTGTTCAAGGAACGGAATGGCGTTGTTTCGTAGTTTACAGCTTGTTTGCGATAGTTGCACTCTTCGGTCGGACACATCCGGTTTCAGCAGGGATTTGTGAGTACTGGGTTTACCTTCACTCTTAGATCCCTTCTCCTTAGCCAGTCTTTCCTGTTGCAGCCTGTTATTCAGGATCACCGCGTGGAGGTGTGCAATGATCTTAGTAAATCTGTTCACTGACTCACGCTAGCAGTGAGCTATGGGTCGCTGACAGCTACAGCTCATGCACTGCTCAGCATCTTCTCACGTATAGTTGAAGATCATGGTAAGGAGATGGAGTGAGGGCACAATTCTGTACTTTTCCCCACAAAAGTCTGGCAAGAACTGAAGTTCCCAAACTTTTATGATACAAGGCACCCTTAGTGTACCAGAATTCGTCCACCACACCTCTAGTGAGATATAAGCCCACTTGACACTTGTAGTGCGCAGTTGATGCAGTTAGGTTTGTTAACTGGAAAACAAATCCATTAATAAAACGCGTATTTCAAATTCTAAAAGAGTTTATGTAAAACATAAATAAGTGCACACCTGGAACGATCATATAATTGAACTGTCGTAAATAGTGGGAAGGGCGGACCTGTTGTTCACTGAACGTATTCTCAAATGTTGGATTCAAATTAGACACAGGCACCCTACATGTCCTTAGATGTCCAAAGTTTCATTTCAGTGAAAACAGTGGAGTGTTCCGCGGCACGTCTGAGTGTCACGGTGCACAGTTTGGGAGCCAATGGGCAAGAAGAAAAGATTAAACGAGACTGCATGAACTTCAAAACGAGCTGAAACATTTTCTTACAAATCAAAACGAGACACATTTACGCTGGAAAATAACCATTGGCTAGTACATGTGTTCTATTTGGCGAATATTTATGAACATTTGATGAACTTAATGCAAGGTCCAACTGAACATATTTTGACAAGTTAAAATAAATTAAATGAGTTTCAAAGTAAATTAAAATTGTGACATAATGAATTGGGCTCATTAGAAATGTTTCTCCAGTAAAATAGTTACCACAAACGACAAAGCAAGAATATTAGATTTAGCTGAAAGACATTTCATTATGCTAAAAGACCAATAGCATAGTATTTTCAGCCATCTGAATTAAAGCAGAAAGATTGATTGGAATCCACGTGGATCATCTGATGATATTGCTGTTACATCTCTTCCTTTCAAAGCGAAGAGAACATTTTTCAAGCGTTAAAGCGACATAATCTTATAACTGAACATATCTTCATTTGGCCGTTGTTTTTGGCTTCAAGTGAACGAAGAGATTGCTAGTCGTTATTTCCTTATTGTTGTATTTGTGTATGTTGTTGTTGTCGTTCCATCTACCTACCTGTAGAGTTCATCTTCTCAACGTTGACTTTATCTAAGAATAACAAGAATCCTGTTTGCAAGATGTGGACCAAGAACTTAGAGTAGCTATATATGTCAGATAGCGACACATATCAAACGGTTATCCTCCCTTAAAACGGGCACGCGTATCTAGCTAGTTCTCTTCAATATCATTGAGTTTATTTCCATGTTAGACCGAAGATGTGACAGTGAATGAGCTGACAGCAGCCATAGCCTCATAGTTTTCCACTTGTATGCAAGTCGGCGATCATATCTGACCAAGACCCTATTACACCTCCAAGTGCTAGCTTTTGGAAACAGACCTCAACCATATTTTCTCTATCATATGTGGAGGCTTAGAGATGGGGATAAAAAATGCTGGAATTGGGTGTGTTGTCCCAAAAGGCACAGATATCGCTGTGAACTACAACGTCACAAACGTCCATTTCAGGACGAACGCTGAAGAAGAAAAAGAAGTTTCCATGTTAAGGAAATTGTAGGTTGGAAGTTATTATTGCCATCATCATGTAGCATGTCCTTTATAGAACGTCGCTCCTATCACAGTCTAAAAGAAACTCGTTCCCTTGCCAAAACTCCAGCCTCCACCACAGTCATACTCAGGCATTCCTGGATATCTTGGTGTCATCGTCTTCTTGGTCTACCCCTTCCTCTTTTGCCTGGCACCATACCTTCCATCCCCGTTCTCTCGAGACCGTTGTGTCTCTTGATGTGACCAAAGTATTTGCATTTTCTGGCCAAAATGGAATTGATAAACCAGTTCTCCTCTATGCTCAACTCTTGCCGAATGTCTACATTTGTCTTTTTCTCTGTCCCGGGTATTCTGAGGATCTTTCTGTAACATTTTAACTCGAAGGATTCGATTTATTATTGCCAATGATTAAATATAATTGAAAATGTCATGTTATTTTGTTTATATTTTAAATTATTGTATGCATGGCAGGGACATGAATATCACTTCACAGAGAGCATGTCGTAAGAGGCAAATAACTGTGTGGCATGGGAAAACACCCCTAAAGGTTAAGTGGTTTGTTAAGAGCAGCATATATGGCGTCTAACAGGCTGCGAGTCTACTTTTCTAGTGATTGAATCTATTAAGATGGACTCGCACATCGGTTAACCGCCCACGCGGCACTTGTGCCAAGGCAGGGGATTAATAAACTGCTCTAGCCTAGCTCTCTAAGCAGGAAATCCTTTTCCTGGCTACGCCCAGCTTACCCCAGTTCTGGGACCTGCACAGTGGCACCCCTGCCCCTGTAGAAGTACAGGTCGACTAAGATTAAGACTAAGATGTTAACAAGCATTGCGAATGAATTACATAACTATTCTAATTAAAACCATTGTCTTATAAGTTATTATGGTTTTAAAAAAGTACTAAAATCGTATCATAGTCTGTTTAAATATTTCATTTGCTGTGCAGGGAATTTTAAATAAGATACTTTAGTGCACTGTATAATTGAAACGGTTGCTGAATGTTTGTGTAGGGAGTTGATCGTCCACTTGACGAGACATTACACATGATGGTTATGATATATTATATGCTACTGTTGATCCTCTATTATATATAGGGTTTTGTATCTAGAGATGTGTTTCTTGTAACATATTTGGGGCTTTGCATCTAGAGATGTGTTTCCTGTAACATATATGGGATTTTGTATCTAGAGATGTGTTTCAAACGTAAAAAGTTACTACTCACTTGATACGCGTTTTGACCAGTTGGAATGACTAGGTATTGAGTCTTCTACCCTGGAACAGAAGGATAGACTGCACTGTTAGTAACCTTCTATAACATGCTGTCCCTGTGCCATGGGTGCTACTCTCGCGTCTTTCACCCATACTTCCTACTCAGGTCTTTCCGTGAAGTAAAAAAAAATACCACTCACATTAATATGGCATCTACCAGTATTAATGTTCAATTGCCCACCTGTATCTCCACCATTTTCGGGAGAGATATGATTAGCTGATAGAATCACGTGTGATGTCATGTGGGTCAAAGTGAAGAGCAGTGCAATCGTTATGTGGGAAATTGGTGTGGGAATGTGACCTTTAATTGTTAAACTGCTATTGTTTTTTATTTAATATTTACAATTTGACTGACTTGCGGATAATCTCTGCTAGTATTCTGTTAATTCACAAATATGAAAGTTACACAATGACAACCCTCCCTCCCCCACATCCCCTCGTTGCATGTATTACTACGTCCTTGTTTGCATTGGGTGTTCTCCAGACACGAGTATCATCTCATCTGTGCACTTATGTGGTCAGGGAACCGCGTGCAGATGAATGCTTCTGTCATGTTTTATATGTGCGGAGATGAATGCTTCTGTCATGTTTTATATGTGCGGAGATGAATGCTTCTGTCATGTTTTATATGTGTGGAGATGAATGCTTCTGTCATGTTTTATATGTGCGGAGATGAATGCTTCTGTCATGTTTTATATGTGCGGAGATGAATGCTTCTGTCATGTTTTATATGTGCGGAGATGAATGCTTCTGTCATGTTTTATATGTGCGGAGATGAATGCTTCTGTCATGTTTTATATGTGCGGAGATGAATGCTTCTGTCATGTTTTATATGTGTGGCCGTCGTTATTTTAATCCGTTTCTCTGTATTGTTTCTTCAATTCTGTCAATCGATCTTTTCTTTGGTTCTCTTTCTCTTTGGCGTCCTACTGTCAGGTGTTACAAGCTCGATACATTTGTAGGGTTGGAAACATTTAAACAGTATATGCCATACCTGTTGTTGTTTACAGTTTTTTTTCTGAATTTCTTCTTTTACCAATCTATCTCTTCAAATGGCGCTGACCGCATTTAGCAAGCATCGAATTTCACTCGTGCTATTTCGGTCCCGTGCCTTAGTTAGCGTAAAAGTCTGACACGCATACGTGAGAGTTGATATGCATATACTGTTGATTATGTTGTGTACGTGTGTGTGTGTGCTCGTGGCTGTCTCTCTCTCTCTCTCTCTCTCTGTCTCTCTCTCTCTCCACTATAGTTTGTGAATCTCCTGTGTAGTTTGACAGTTCCAGCTGGAGCAGGGGGGGGGGGTTTAGGGCAGGGGAGAAGGGCTGGCGACTCTGGGAACAAAGGGTTGCCTGAATGCATGCCAAAGTCAATCACCGTTTCGATACTAGGTCGACAAAAGATACAAGGCGTTTAGGTGGAAGACTTTGTCGGGGGCGGGGGGGGGGGGGGTTTCGTGGCTGGCCACACTGGAGTTCCGAATTAGCGTAGTTTGAAGTGGGGTGGGGGTGGATTTGGCGGCAGTCAGATGCCGCCACGACTGGCTACAACATTTAGAGTGACAGTGATTCGTAGATAATCATCCAATAACAATTAGTTGGGCGCAGCTCCAAATCAGAGTGAAGGCTAAGTCAGACAACCAACAGAAGACCATTGGACAGTCATGTTGTTGCTTGATGCTTTGCAAAGCTGAACTCAAAGAGACTGGCTAGGAGAGAGACTGATAGGCTGTCAGTAGCCTGGGAGACAAAATAGGATAGTGGCTGAGAGGCTGTTAGTAATCTGAGAGTGAGTATGCAGGCTGACTGAACCAGCATGCACTTCGAGTTTTGGCCAGTCGCTCTATAGGTGTTTATATTGGTCACGCTGTGAACAGTAAAAGATATGAATGTCCATTGTATGTGCAGGACACATAGAGAATGATGCGTGATCTAATTACATACGAATGTACATATTTGTGTGAATATATGAAGTAAAAGAAGTAATTGTGAATGTACTGATCGCTTAAGGACGAGATATGAATGTCTGTGGTATGTGCAGGACACTTTAGGAACAATGCGTATTCACAGATCGACTGAGTATGTGACCACAAGTGAGTACGTGATCCGACTATAAGTGGCGTGATCTAATTATATATATATGAATGCACAGATCGCATGAGCATATGTAAACCGATTGTATGAGGATGTACATATAACCTGATTGAAGGTGATCTGATAATATGCAAATGCACAGAACTACTGAGTATATAATCCGATCGCGAGGAATAGTTTGTGAATGTGCGTTGAGTGTGCAGATAAGAGATGTGCATCTACGAGAGCTTGGGTTATGTAGTTTTGGGGAAATATCAAAAGCTAGTGCTTAAAACCTCAGATGTAGTTCAATATATATATATATATATATATATATATATATATATATATATATATATATATATATATATATATATATATATATAATGATTATTTAGTTTAGATGTAATTTGTTCTTTTTGTTAATATTGTTTTGATTTAACAATTATAAAATCATATCATTTTTACTGTGTTATTTACTGTGTGAAGTCGTTTCTAGGTTTAGATACATGTTGTAACTCTTTAGATAAGTCAAACTACTCAGATAAAGACTCAGCCACATCTCTTATTTTGTTCCCAGTGATCAGGATATCTTTGATAGGATAAGTACAACGCAACAGCTAAACGCGGTACGCTGCCACAGTAGGATGTAAGATGGCACGACCCTGCATGCACTTTCTGAGTTATTGAAACTCTCACACTCTTGACTCTTCCGTCATCTTAAAACATGTATCTGAATTTTCTAACAAAATACTCGCCTAGGCAGTTATTACATGTGAGTTTTGTTTTTGTGTCTTCTCTCTCACACTTCCCTATTTCTGCATTAATCTTTCCATAGATGGCAGTACAATTGTCTCCGGGCGCCGACATGTACAAGTATTGGTTGCGAATCCAAACTTTCAATTATTGAAAATGTGTTGCTAACATATCGGTGGATAATTGAAATCATATACTCTGAAGGTTGTCTGCGTGTGAAGAGGTTCTCAAGCGGTTGTCTATCTGCATGTGTCGGAGGCACTTGGATGCCAGCGTGTGAAGAGGTTCTCAAGCGGTTTTCTGTCTGCATGTGTCGGTGGCCCGAGGACGTCAGCGTGTGAAGAGGTTCTCAAGCGGTTTTCTGTCTGCGTGTGTTGGTGGCCCGAGGACGTCATCGTGTGAAGAGGTTCTCAAGCGGTTTTCTGTCTGCATGCGTTGGTGGCACTATGATTCCAGCTATATCATGAATGGTGTGGTGAACCACATCCGATGTGCTCTTCCAAACTGTTCAAAATACCTGAACTGCAGCTCTTCTTTGGGATCTTCTCTTTTTGTAAACGTTTCGTCCGTCTATTTTATTATCACTCACGCGCCCTAATATGCACACATGACTGGGGTTTAGCAAACCCTGTTGATAGTTTCTTCTTGTGATCGTATCTCTGATGTTTACACGTCTAACAAGCTCATGTGTTGTACTCAAACAAGCTCATGTGATGAACTCTAGCTCATGGGATGAACTCAAACAAGCTCATGGGCTGAATTCAAACAAGCTCATGTGATGAACTCTAGCTCATGGGATGAACTGAAACAAGCTCATGGGATGAATTCAAACAAGCTCATGCGATGAACTCTAGCTCATGGGATGAACTCAAACAGGCTCATGTGATGAACTCTAGCTCATGGGATGAACTCAAACAAGCTCATGGGATGAACTCTAGCTCATGGGAGGAACTAAAGCTCATGTGGTGAACTCAAACAAGCTCATTGGATAAACTCTAGCTCATTTGGTGAACTCAAACAAGCTCATGTGATGAACTCTAGCTCATGTGGTGAACTCAAACAAGCTCATTGGATGAACTCTAGCTCATGGGATGAACTCTAGCTCATGTGGTGAACTCAAACAAGCTCATTGGATGAACTATAGCTCATTTGGTGAACTCAAACAAGCTCATGTGATGAACCCTAGCTCATTTGGTGAACTCAAACAAGCTCATGGAATGAACTCTAGCTCATGGGATGAACTCTAACTCATGTGGTGAACTCAATCAAGCTCATGGGATGAACTCTCTCATGGGATGAACTCTAGCTCATGGGATGAACTTTAGCTCATGTGATGAACTCTAGCTCATGTGGTGAACTAAATCAAGCTCATGAGATGAACTCTAGCTCATGGGATGGACTCAAACAAGCTCATGTGATGAACTCAAACAAGCTCAAGTGATGAACTTGACCGTTGTTTGGATTTCTTCTGTGTACAGTTTTGAGTTTAGTGATGAATCGCCCTGCTCTGCGACGTACAATGGTGACCTGTCCCTGCTAGTCATGGGTGTGGCGTATTGCAGACACCATTGTATGGGGACTAGGTCACTTCAAAGCTTACATGCTTACCTACCACATTATATAAGTAATAAGACTCGATCTTCGGTTGAATGCGACGTTTGAAATAAGTGAAAATACCATTTGTACACCGCATGAGATATTTGGAATAGGGTGTTTGGCCAATACTCTCTTGAGCAATACACAAGAGGTGATTCGGTGCTGTCGTTACTTGCCACACCTGTTCTGGTATCCACATTTTGAGATTGGCTCGACTCAAGAACCGTTTGCGATCGACAAAATATACCACATAAACTAGGAGTTGAATCTAGATTGTTCGCCTGGACAGCCAGTGTGCTAATCACAACTCTAATCAGACATGCCTCGCCAAAACACGGATACAAAAACCTAGCTAACAAACAACTGCTGTCACGAAGTGTTGCTCATTTACGACTAGGTAGACTTGAACGTGTCGAGACCCGGGATTGAACCTGGTATATTTGACGTTTCAGGCACTCACCACTTTGAAACTGACATTAAGTAAGAGAAGTAGATTGCTTACAGCACAACCCACTAGCTCTCTGAAGACATAGGTTTGGGCTTAGGAGGGTCTATCTTTATTTATATTGTGAGACGGGGGATGGGGGCAGTTTATGTGTGTGTGTGTGCGTGTGTGCCGAGGCAAGCGTACCAAGGCACCATCTCACGCCAGGATTAGGGGCAACATACTGACTAAGACCCCACCCTTACACCAGGGTCATGAGCAACATACTGACTAAGACCCCACCTCACGCCAGGGGTAGGGGCAGCATACCCGCACCTCCAGCCCACTCCGTGCAGTCTGACCAACGTGGTGGGGATAGACACTGCCATTCGTAGTGGTGAGATTACTGAAAAGCCTTCCATTGCACTACAGCTAGGAGGACCCAGTCCCACCTTACTCAGTACACCGCGGGATGTAAGAAGTGACGCTTCAGATCTGCTAACAGTCAAGATTAGTCAAGATTGAAGATCTCAGCTGAGAGGAGTTTAGAAAACATCGTTGTGGTACAATACTTAATCTGCTTATTGTGTGGTGATTGCTCGAACAAGTGACCTTTATACCGCAGCCGTATCTCGCCACAGCAGCAGTAATGATAGTATTTTGTTATTGTGATAGGTTATACATAATTAGCAGCATTTGTGGTGTTCTTGATAGTGGTGGTGGTAGGGATAATCCTATGGTTTGTGGGGCTTCAAAGTTTGGCACCAATACAAGTGGTGGTGTGACCTCTGCCCCATCCCACGTTTGTTTCTTGTTGCAAAAGGATTAGATTCGTGTTTCGGTGTCCTTTGATATACGCAGCTGGGAAATTGGTACCGGGTTCTCCTCTGCGTTACTTCATGTAGGACAGTCTTGAAGGGAACAACCAGTCATCCTCTTCTCCAAAGGGCTAGTAGAATTTTCCTCGTAAGCTTTTCGCACCAAGGTGGCTCGTGAGGTATGTACTGGTTCATGAGGTATGTACTGGTTCGTGAGGTATGTACTGTTCGTGAGGTATGTACTGGTTCGTGAGATATGTGCTGTGATCTGGTTCGTGAGGTATGTGCTGGTTGGTGAGGTGTGTACTAGTTGGTGAGGTATGTGCTGGTTCGTGAGGTGTGTACTGGTTCGTGAGGTATGTGTTGGTTCGTGAGGTATATACTGTGTACTGGTTCGTAAGGTATGTGCTGGTTCGTGAGGTGTGAATTGGTTGGTGAGATATGTGCTGGTTCGTGAGGTGTGTATTGGTTCGTGAGGTATGTGCAGTATACTGGTTCGTGAGTTATGTGTTGGTTCGTGAGGAGGTATTTACTGTGTACTGGTTCGTGAGGTGTGTACTGGTTCGTGAGGCATGCACTGGTTCGTGAGGTATGTACTGGTTCGTGAGGCATGTACTGGTTCGTGAGGCATGTACTGGTTCGTGAAGTAGGTACTGTGTACTGGTTTGTGATGTATGTGTTGGCTCGTGAGATATGTGTTGGTTCGTGGGTTGTGAACTGGTTCATGAGGAATGTACTGTGTACTGGTTAGTGAGGTATGTGTTGGTTCGTAAGGTATGTACTATGTACTGTGTATTGGTTCGTAAAGTGTGTACTGGTTTTTGAGATATGTATTGAGTGATGGTTCGTGAGGTATATGTTGGTTCGTGGAGAATGTACTGTGTACTGGTTCGTGGGATATGTACTGTGTACTGGTTCGTGAGGTGTGCACTGTGTACTGGTTCGTGGGGTACGTATTGAGTACTGGTTCGTGGGGTATGTACTGTGTACTAGTTTATTAGTTGGTGGGTTGCAGTAGCTCTTATAATATCCCAATGCGCACTGAAGAAGTTGGACATGGGTCCTCCTGACTCCTCGTGAGCTGACCATTATGGAGATCACAGTGTGGATCTCCCACCTCCTTATCCAGACTGCTGTAGGCATATCCTATTTTTATGAGCCACGGCGATGACGTGTGGCCGTGTCTTGATCAGTATGTTTCACCTGACCATCATGTTAGTCTTGTCTCCCAAATTCATGGTTTAATGTACACCACCATTTAAGAAGTGAGTGAGTTAAGGGTCCACAATTGTTAAAATCTTGAGAGCCGCTTAGCAAAAAAACAGACTCGACACACACCGTCACAATAAACAATGTGTTTTTCTTCCTCGTTCTATGAGTAATTAATACTTACCTGGCACACTCAGTACACTGCTATAGCATTTATTTCAAGGTAGACCAGCGAACAGAGCGGTTCATAATCACTGCCATTTTCTCAGACGATCGATTTGTTCGATCGGAAGCTTATGGAAGAAAGCAGCCGTTTTCAAACGTTTTGTCGCGTGAGAGCCTTTGAAATAATGTTCAGGTTTCAGGGATACCCTTGCATCAATCTGGTTATATGTACAGACCAAGGTGTGGTGGTGAGATTAGTTAGTTGTCTATATCTTCTTCGTCGTTCATTCTCAAACTCCAGCTACCAAGACATGAAAAAGGCTTTGCAAGTAGCAGGATGTAGTCCGGTGAACGGAATGCGTTGTGTTTTAGTTTACAGGTGAATGCGATATTTACACCTTTCGGTCTGACACATCTGACTTCAGCAGGCATTTGTGGGTTCTTCTTCTTCTTCTTCTTCTTCTTCTTCTTCTTCTTCTTTCTTTCTTTCTTTCTTTCTTTCTTTCTGTCTGTCTGTCTGTCTTTCTTTCTTTCTTTCTTTCTTTCTTTCTTTCTTTCTTTCTTTCTTTCTTTCTTTCTTTCTTTCTTCCTTCCTTCCTTCCTTCCTTCCTTCCTTCCTTCCTTCCTTCCTTTCTTTCTTTCCTTCTTTCCTTCTTCCTTTTTCCTTCCTTCTTTCTTCCTTCTTTCTTCTTTCTTCCTTCTTTCTTCTTTCTTTCTTCTTTCTTCCTTCTTCCTTCTTTCTTTCTTCTTTCTTTCTTCTTTCTTCCTTCTTCCTTATTTCTTCCTTGTTCCTTCTTTCTTTCTCCCTTTTTTTTCTTTCTTTCTTCCTTATTTCTTCTCTCTTCCTTCTTTCTTCCTTCTTTCTTCTTTCTTCCTTCTTTCTTCTTTCTTCCTTCTTTCTTCCTTCTTTCTTCTTCCTTCTTCCTTCTTCTTTCTTCCTTCTTTCTTCTTCATTTTTCCTTCTTCCTTCTTTCTTCTTTCTTCTTTCTTATTCTTCTTATTCCTATGCTGTCAGACGTCAACTTGAATTTGTTCGAAGAAAGCAGCTGTCATCCTGAGGCTGTCGACACTGCCATAGAGCTTGGCTAGTGTTGGCATTGGTGATGGCCACATGTGCTTTCTCTGGTCCTCGTATGTCCTGAAATTGCTTTAGAATTTTCCAGTTGCCACTGACAGTGTTATTTTTCTACCGTTTGTTAGGCTCAGGAATACCCCTCCCCCTCCATTCTGTGTTGTGTTTGTTACAGAACCATCGATGTATGCATGGATCCAGTCCATGCTTGGGTAGTTTTTCGCTATGTACCTCAGGGTTATGTCTCTTCTTTCTTTTTCAGTCTGGCTGTTTTTGTTTCCAATCCCTGGTATATTTTCTACCACCTCCGAGATGATATGCTGCTTCCATGTGGGTTTGCGTACAGTAGGGTTGGGCTTTGGTGTTGTTACGGTGTTCATAGGGTCTTCGCTCATCTTTGCTTTGGCTATTTCTGCAAAGTTTCTCCGCTTTAGTTAGAATGGTCTTGGCAGATCTAGGTCGCTGGCCCTAACGCTAGCAGTCAGCTTTGATTTGCTAACCGCTCCAGCTCATTCACTGCTCAGAATCTTGATCCCGTCCAGATACAAAACAACCCACCTTACCGCCACAAGACTTTCGTCGGCTACAAAGAACAGGCGATAACAATTAAGGAATCACAACAAAAACAAAGACATTAGACATGCCAACGATACAATACGGCTTGAGTTGGCAACCATTACACATAAAGTGGTCAAGAATGTGTGTCAGGGTATGCCAGTTATGAAGAAGTAGACTAAACAAGAAATTGTGAATGTGATTTTGCACGCATATTATGTACACATGTTGATACACACACTAAAGATTCAACGTTTGAGAAGACACGCCACACCATGCGATGCCGCAAACGGTCCTGATTTTTCTTGCACACACCGTGGAAGATGCTTCTATGCCAGGATTGGTCTTACGAGTCACATTCGTTACCGTCGTGAACTGTAGTTGCATACCTTTTCAAAGCACAATTACTATCGTCTGACAAGACGGAAAGAGCTATTGATGATGAATGATGATGATACACATAAATACAAATCTGGTTAAAACATGACACAATAAGTTATCACATAAACACACAAATAGATACATATAATTGGACAGACAGGTATATATTTTTAAAAAAAGGCTAGTTTCCCATCGCAAACGGTGATAGCGACATCAGACGGGTATGTCTTGATGATGTGTTTTGATTATTATGAGGAATACCTTGCTCTGGTCATCAACCTCACTATCTGGTCCCGAACTACCTTAGACCAGTGGCAAGACAAGTCAAGATGACTGGAGATAACTCAGCATGCAGACACTCTGGTCATATTAGACCAGGGATCTCTTGAAAACTTGATGGAATAGATCGTCCACCATTTCCGTTTTCATCGCTCTGAGGCGAGGTCCTGGCCTCTCGACCACAGTGACCCCCAGGAGACGGCAGAGTCTGTAGACTACCAGTTTCTCATTCCAGTCGTGTAGTCTCGTCACAAAGTGACCAGTGGACGATTGCATTGTTCATGTCTCCCCCGTACTGATGGATCTAGGGTTGTCATTGGCCATCTCTTTCCTCATCAGACGCCAGTACTGAACAGGGTCTATGGTTTCACTAGTTCCATCCGACTGCGGCACCACTCATTCTGCCTCCACTATTTTTGCTTTCCTGTCTAGCGACATAAAGGATGATTCGTCCTTTCGTGAGATTGTTTGTGTAAAAAAAGAAACATTTGCACATACAGACAGAAAACTAGAAATAAATAAATGTACAAACATAGTAAGAGACATTATACAAAAAGAGGTGGAAGATAACCGGATGAGAGAGAGCGAGATGTATCAGGCTAAGGAGAGGGGGCGAGACGCGGATGTAAAATATATATATATTAATACCGTGCAGCCGAAGGTGCCCCCAGGAGAAAACTTTTTCCATTGATTGAATTGATACAAGTTAATTGGTAATGCTGAATATCAAGATAGCTCGCGCAGGCGCTAAAACGGAAATAAACGGATTAAAAGTAATACCAGTGATACCACAATTCGGACCATATTCATTGTAAAAGAATATATTTTGACACAGTAATTTAGCAATTGTGAAGTTATTTGGAGGTCCTTGTGAAGACTGGGATAGACGCATCGAAAAACGTCTAGTGAACACGGATTACAACACAGATAAGACAGCGCACTCAGGCCAGAAAGAAAGTCCAAAACTGGTGTCCTATATCCCGTTCAACTACCGTGTCGAACACAGTACATGTCGTTCTAACACAGCTGAATGTCCAAGGGCCACCCTCACTGCACTGAAGACGACTACACATCTTCACGAAGCCCTCTGGTTGGAGGTTTTTAGAAAAAATACATCAGAATCCTCTGTAAAACTAACACTCCGCATACCCGAAGAAAGCAAGCCAGAGAGAGAACAGGAGGAAAGTGAAAACAAAAACAAGACTAAGAACGATACAGGATCACTCCGGCCGGAGAGGGTTGGACCCAGCCCGACTGGAGACATGCCCAAGACACATCCCTCACACGCTAAGCAAAGTGAGATGTAATGTCCTTACCAGTTCTTATGGTTACAGGAAAGACGAGACAAATATTCAATAGTTTGATTGTATTGAATGCTACACACAACATAGCAGTTAACTGGTAATGCTCGAATAGTTCAGTTACTATCAATCAATTGTAGACTGCTCAATCACGTCTTCATCCTGGTCTGACTCTTGAATAGCTCTCGGTCCTTCGAAGATTGTCATGTGTTGCCACCGCAGTGGAATTTGGGTAGTCCTAGTCACCAGCAACTCTTGATGTTCAATTCCTAAGATAGTTGTGGCTTGTTCTTATTGTTCTTCTTGCTCTCCCTCCTCTTCTTCTTCGTCGTCGTCGTCCGCTCAAAATCGAATCTATCTTTAGCTAATCTATGTAATTTAGTTTAGTTAATCTAAGACTTCTATCGTCACCACACAGTTTATCTCTCAACTGGTTGGCAAGGGTCACCATTTAACTCTGTTCCTCTCAGCGAGCCTACGAGATCTCACGTCCTTTACTGGGAAGGGCAGGAAAGAACTCTCAGCCTATCTCACCTCGTCTTTCTCGTAATCTGAGCTCGTTGGGGCATAACGTCTCTCTACATTCTGAACCATTGCTGACTTAGAGATGGATGCTAGTTCCCTGGTAGGACGTGAAGATCCTGGGACACGGATGCGCTGGTCAACCTCCTTTCGGGAATACTAGAAAGATGTATCCATTTCTTCTCTTCGATATTATCATACATCATAACATACTCTATACGAACTTCAACTGAAAAGGATGTGGGCTTTTGTCCAGAAGGCACTGGGCTGTCAAGAGCTACCAGCTCATAGCTAAAGGGAATATGTCATCATCATCATCATCACGAAGCGTCTTTTATCACCACAGTATGTCTACCGCTAGTGTATCGTCTCCTCCACGGATTTTCCTGACATTTTCCGAACATCATTTGTTCAGCGCATCTCGGGACAACCCCTCCCCCTCTCTCTCTCTCTCTCTCTCTCTCTCTCTCTCTCTCTCTCTCTATCTATCTCTCTCTCTTTTTGTCTAGGAACCATACCCTGGGGTATTACATTAAGCAACCCATTTGATCGTATCAAATTTCCGTACCATCGAGTTGGCGCGTTTGTACAGTTGCCAGAAGACTTTAGTAGATCCCACAAACTGTGGGATTGTAGTGAGTATGTTGTCAGTTGTGACACGATCCCCGTACGTTATTCTTTCTCGAGCATCTCATCTCCATCACCTAGATCTAACGAGAGTAGTATCCACATATCCTACTATGTATGTGATAAAAGTTCACTAAGGAGGGTTGTGCATTTGAATGTCATTTATGGATTACTGGATGATCCGTTCTTCAGCAGCGATTACACCGTTACGGGTCCCATCTTCTCTTCCAACGGTCTCTGTCATGGGCCACGGTGGACCAGTGGATAATGAGTCGTCCATCTGTGGCATCGTGAATGTTGTTGTGGGATGTAAGGGAATCGGACCAGTGAGTTGGTGGTCTTCCCCATGGATGGTTCTTGTCTCTGTGGTACCATATTGCTCCATCGATTTTCCGTTCTTCTCAGTAAGTGCCCCAGCGATGTTTCATCTGTCTGCATAAATAACTGGATCTTCCACCAGGGACAATAAACGCATGTCTGGCTTAGTCTCCCGCTACCAAACCCTGAAAGGGCTTAAGTAGCAGAATTTAGTCCAGAGAACGGAATGCGTTGTATCATAGTTTACAGTTTGACTGCTATATTTGCACCTTTCGTTCCAACACATCCGACTTCAGCAAGCATTCTTTGAGTACCGGATTAGCATTCCCTCTTCGATCCCTTCTCCTTAGCCAGTCTGCCCTGCTGCAGCCTGGTATCCAGGATCACCGCGTGGAGGTGTAGAAGGGACAAGGCAGCTCTGGTTTGCTGGCCCTGACGCTAGCAGTCAGCTATGGGTCGCTGACCACTGCAGCTCATGCGCTGCTCAGCATTTTGATCCCAACGCATGTCTGAGTTAAGTAGACCTGTTGTGCGCTAGCTAGGAAGCATGAGGTCAATCATGCGTCTCTCGAGGGAGACCTGGGTCATTCTGAGTTTGGGCTCCATCTCCTTCGCGAATGACCATGTTGGATGGCATTATCTAAAACAAATGCCACATGAAGAAAATCATGGCTGCTGTATACCTCCGAGTCACACCTACACCAAGCCTAGTAATGCGCAAAAAGGAAAATCACCCACATCTTACTACCAATAGCCAAGTGAAAGACAAACCAGAAAAGACACCTACTGACAGATTTCCAGAACAAAAAATATATATTTTGGCTATCTGGCATCAGTTACTGATGCCTGATTGAAAGCTAGGATTCTTATTCTAACTGCCACATTAGCATAAGGGAACACACGTGCCATAATACATGCCCTCTGAAAATAGGCCTACTGTGATGGTTGTGGCTTCATGCAACTATCAGATTGAAGAAGAGTATATGATATAATAGCGGGGAACTGAGACGTTAGTCCAGTCAGGCACAGATTACTGCACAGGACGTCGCGTCAGGGTCAAAACACTGACCCAGACCACACTCTCTTCCGTGAAGAGTTCCCGAGAAACAGGCTGTTGTCAAGGCAACCTGGCTGTTGTCAAGGCAACCTGGCTAACGAGATGTGGATGGATGTGATCACGCAGATGAAGTCAAGCATAGCACAATCGCGTGGAGGGCCACAGTTACCAGAATGCTCGGAATGTAAGGAAAGCTACTACAACCCGCCACTAAACATTCTTTTCAGGGTGCACAAAAGAGTAAACCGGGGGCATTAAACAACAACAAAATGATATAATAGTAGTTTTAATTGCAACTTCAGTAATACAATGCCTTGTAAAAGCTGTGGAAATTAGTGGGACTATAATTTTTTGTTTTGGTGGTGGTTGTAGTAATAATGGTGGTGGTTGTAGTAGTAGTAGCGAAATAATAGTTGATGCATGTAACTAAGTTGTGTAATGTGCTTAATATGTTGGCTGACCCCACATGACTCTTCCTCAATGTTGACAGATCCCACATGACTCTTCCTCAATGTTGGATGACCCAATATGACTCTTCCTCAATGTTGACTGACGCCACCTGACTCTTCCTCAATGTTGACTGACGCCACCTGACTCTTCCTCAATGTTGACTGACTCCACCTGACTCTTCTTCAATGTTGACTGACCCCACCTGACTCTTCCTCAATGTTGGCTGACTCCATCTGACTCTTCCTCAATTTTGGATGACCCAATATGACTCTTCCTCAATGTTGACTGATGCCACCTGACTCTTCCTCAATTTTGACTGACCCAATATAACTCGTTCTCAATGTTGTCTGACCCCACATGACTCTTACTCAATATCGGCTGACACAATATGACTCTCATTGTTCTACAAGATTGGCTGACTCTACATGACTCTTCGTCAACGTTTTCGGGCCCCAACATGACTTCACGTTGCCTGAGGTTGACGGACTACAACATGACTCTTCACGTTGCCTGAGGTTGACGGACCCCACCATGACTCTTCACGTTGCTTGAGGTTGACGGACCCCAACATGGCTCTTCACGTTGCCTGAGGTTGACGGACCCCAACATGGCTCTCCACGTTGCCTGGGGTTGACGGACCCCCACATAACTTCATGTTTCTCAATACTGGCAACCTCCCTACATGACTCTTGGCCGGGTTCAATACAGTTGACGGACCCCTTGTAAACTATTCCAGGAACAACCCATACCCCCATCCCCTACACAACCCCAGTTTCTCGCTTCCCTTAAGCTAACTGTCATATTACAAATCTCGACGTTCCATAGCCAACACCAAAAATAACACCTACTTGACTATTGAAGACTCTGAGCCCGGCCTTGACACAGATTTCTAACTACTCTGTTGTTGTGTTGTCTTAAGATGGTCGGCCGTATCGACACCAATTTGCTGGTTGTAATAACCTGGTCTGCTGAGCCGCGTGTGAGTTTAACTACGTCATAATCGAAACTGGGTTAGTCGTTGGAAGGAATGGTGGTTAGTAGGTAGGTCCTGGTTGTCTGTCGCGCTGGCTGTTTCTCTCTATATCTCTCTCTCAGTTAATATGTCTGTCTGTGTCCATGGCTGTCTGCCCGTCTCTCTCTATCTACATATCTATCTCTCTCTCCTATGTTTGTTTCTCTCTTTCTCTCACCCCCTCTCTCGCTCGCGATTTTCTGTTTGTTTCGACCACTCTCTTTTTTCTATCTTTGTTCTCTCTCTCTGTCGCTCTCTTTCGCTATCTATCTCCTCTCTCTCTCTCTCCCTTTCTCTCTCTCCCTTTCTCTCTCTCTCTCTCTCTCTCTCTCTCTCTCTCTCTCTAAGTAAAACGCAGACCTCTCATGGGATAACTGAACAATGTAATTGGTCGGTTTCGAAAAGGCGTCATTAGACGGCACCATCCTCCAGCTTGATGATTACTTTTGTTCGTCTACAGCGCGTGTCTTCAGCCGACGTTTTAAGACGCAATTCGTCTACAGCACGTGTCTTCGGCCGACGTTTTAAGACGCAATTCGTCTACAGCACGTGTCTTCCGCCGACGCTTTAAGACGCAATTAGTCTACAGCATCTGTCTTCCGATGACGCTTTAAGACGCAATTAGTCTACAGCATCTGTCTTCCGATGACGCTTTAAGACGCAATTAGTCTACAGCATCTGTCTTCCGATGACGCTTTAAGACGCAATTAGTCTACAGCATCTGTCTTCCGCCGACGCTTGCAGGACGTAATTAGTCTACAGCATCTGTCTTCAGCCGACGCTTGCAGGACGTAATTAGTCAACAGCATCTGTCTTCAGCCGACGCTTGCAGGACGTAATTAGTCTACAGCATCTGTCTTCAGCCGACGCTTGCAGGACGTAATTAGTCTACAGCATCTGTCTTCAGCCGACGCTTGCAGGACGTAATTAGTCTACAGCATCTGTCTTCAGCCGACGCTTGCAGGACGTAATTAGTCTATATCATCTGTCTTCCGCCGACGCTTGCAGGACGTAATTAGTCTACAGCATCTGTCTTCCGCCGACGCTTGCAGGACGTAATTAGTCTACAGCATATGTCTTCAGCCGACGCTTGCAGGACGTAATTAGTCTACATCATGTCTTCAGCCGACGCTTGCAGGACGTAATTAGTCTACATCATCTGTCTTCAGCCGACGCTTGCAGGACGTAATTCGAGGATAACATCCACACCTGCTGACCAGAACAACACTGTTCCATCGCACCAACGCCAGACCACGGACGGATTGATTAACCCAAGAGCAAATTGAGCACCTAATGTGGCAACTTCCTGACAATTCATCCCACAGCCCCGGCTTGCAAAAAACAAAGACAAAGGCTGCTGATGAAGGCATAATTAATTTTGCTAGCGCTATTTTTAGTAAGGATTAACTGCGCTACTTTTTATCCTCACTCTCTCATCTCGTGCCGCCCGACCCCAGTGGCAAGTCAAGGACAAGACGACTAGGGGGCGACTACGAGATGCAGGGGACTCCGCATCAAGCACCCGTGAAAAAGACGGCGGAGTCCGGAGTCGAACCAACACCACCTGATCACGAGGTCGACGGCGTAACCACTTCGCCACGGAATACCCAAAGCCCCGGCTTAGCTCCCAGAGATTTCCACATGTTTGGACCACTAACAGCGCAACTTGGTGGCAGATGTTTCGCGGATGACAATGGTGTTGATCAGAAGAAGAATTCCAGGTGACTTAATGCAGGTTGATAAGACAATCAAATGAAAGGATAAATTAGA
Organism: Ariolimax columbianus; assembly: GCA_036924085.1. Lineage (NCBI taxonomy): Eukaryota > Metazoa > Mollusca > Gastropoda > Stylommatophora > Arionidae > Ariolimax > Ariolimax columbianus. The sequence continues at coordinate 80,848,404 of JAVGWX010000010.1, forward strand.
CTTTAACAAGTTTTTTTTCAAAATACAACCACCTACAAGAACAAGAGGCCATAGCTACAAATTAACTAAAGTAAGGTCTAGATTAGATATTAGGAAAGATTTTGTTAATCAGATAGTGGTGAATGCTTGGGATGCATTGCCACAGGAAGTAGAACCGGCAGGAACAGTTAATGCATTTAAGAATAGATTGAATGCGCATAGCTTTTAGAGCAGGAAATGTAAATGCAACTGGTTGTATACATACTCTAGTAGGCTAGTTGTTAAGTGACACGGCTCACAACCCGCAGTTGCCTCATCAGCAGTTCGACGTCCATCTTGATTCTAGATTGAACATAATGTGGCCCAGTCTTCATCAACGTTCATCGTTTTCAGGACATTTTGTCGTAGTTTACAACAAGACTGCGACATCCGTGCCTTTCGGCCCGACATCCGCGCCTTTCGGCCCAACATCCGCGCCTTTCGGCCCGACATCCGCGCCTTTCGGTCCGACATCCGCGACATTCGGCCCAACATCCGCTTTCAGCAGACGTTTTGTTTGGTACCTATTCTCTTAATGAGACTGCGCTAGTGCAGCCTGTTCTCATGGCCACATGAAGCGAAAAAGGGTTTAGGTCAGCTCTAGTTGGCTGACCCTGATGCAGCTATGAGTCGCTAGCTGTTGTCAGCTAATTCACAGCTGCCCGTTCGACCAGCGATGAGACTCGAACAGAAACCACAACCGACGTGCTCAATAGTATTTGTTCACAGCAAACGATTAGCAGCTATTCTTCGTTGTTCGGTTCCTGCCATGAGGAAAATTTTTGAGTTATTCATCTTCCAACAAGACGGTCTTGATGACCCGTTCCTCGGCGAAGCTGCGCGTACCAACTTCTTGGGCTTTTGAAGTCCAGTGGGTGGTAAGCACTCCTCCAGTTGTTTCGGACAGCAATGTTGTCTGACCAACGCATAGGGTGTCTTCCAAGCGGTCTCTTTTTGAATCAGAGGTACCAGATTGCTGTCGCGTGCTCCATCGACCATCGTTTCGTCGCAACGTGTGACCTGTTCATTTATGTTTTGCCTTGTTTGCATGGATTACCGCATCATTCACCAAGTACATTTGTCGTATGTCACAAATGTGGAGATTTTACACACATTGGCTGCGGAGAGTGATTCCGATCAAACTTCTCTCAAGAGAGTTTGTCCTCTAGTGATTTTGTGAGTGTCCATGTCTCGTCACCAAACCTCATCCAAGGGGTCACAGCGGAATTGAAGAGAGAGGCTCGTAGGTACTGGAGTTAACACCCGTCCAGAACCGAGTTAATGAACGAAAATGTTGCCCAGTCCGCTAGCGACGCCGTGTTAGTCCAGCCGGTGACATGAACACAGCTTCGCCGCTCACTAAAGAGACATTGAATTCATCGAACCGATTTTATATCCACCAAGTAGTTCAGATTTGAACTTTGTTGACAATGTGATCTTGGACACTTTGCACGAGAATGTCTACCGACATAAAATTGGTCTCATGAGTGAGGGAACCGATAAAGAAGGGATGGGATGAGCTGTTGAAACAGCGCACATTTGACGAGTCAGTAAAAAAACCTGTCGCACCTGTCACCTGATATCGCGTATATTTTGAGCACTGATTGAAATTGTCACCAGATGTTGGGGTGAGCAATCTCTTATCATTGTCACCAGATGTTGGGGTGAGCAATCTCTTATCATTGTCACCAGATGTTGGGGTGAGCAATCTCTTATCATTGTCACCAGATGTTGGGGTGAGCAATCTCTTATCATTGTCACCAGATGTTGGGGTGAGCAATCTCTTATCATTGTCACCAGATGTTGGGGTGAGCAATCTCTTATCATTGTCACCAGATGTTGGGGTGAGCAATCTCTTATCATTGTCACCAGATGTTGGGGTGAGCAATCTCTTATCATTGTCACCAGATGTTGGGGTGAGCAATCTCTTATCATTGTCACCAGATGTTGGGGTGAGCAATCTCTTATCATTGTCACCAGATGTTGGGGTGAGCAATCTCTTATCATTGTCACCAGATGTAGAGGTGAGCAATCTCTTATCATTGTCACCAGATGTAGAGGTGAGCAATCTCTTATCATTGTCACCAGATGTAGAGGTGAGCAATCTCTTATCATTGTCACCAGATGTAGAGGTGAGCAATCTCTTATCATTGTCACCAGATGTAGAGGTGAGCAATCTCTTATCATTGTCACCAGATGTAGAGGTGAGCAATCTCTTATCATTGTCACCAGATGTAGAGGTGAGCAATCTCTTATCATTGTCACCAGATGTAGAGGTGAGCAATCTCTTATCATTGTCACCAGATGTAGAGGTGAGCAATCTCTTATCATTGTCACCAGATGTAGAGGTGAGCAATCTCTTATCATTGTCACCAGATGTAGAGGTAAGCAATCTCTTATCATTGTCACCAGATGTAGAGGTAAGCATTCTCTTATCATTGTCACCAAATGTCATAATAATCGGGTCATTTTCGTTCGGGTTTAAAATAAATATTGAAATATTATGAATTTATTGGTCTCACCCTGTCTGCGTCTCTTGAGCATTTCAACACCTTCTGATTCTAAATGTGTTCTCATCGCATATCGTTTTCCTGGTCTTCCTCTTCGGCTCCTTCCCTCGGTAATTCCTCCGTTGTCACCTGATTGTCCAATACTTCCTGCCAACGTATGTAGCCAAAGACAACTCAATCTTCTTCTGTTTTTGGCGTTATCAGTGATCTTTTGATATTATTTCCCAGATCTTATAAATTGTCTGTGGTCTCATCTTGTGCTGATTCAGACTGATTCAAAAATATGTTTCCACTTATATGGCACTTCTGACATTGATTACAGGGTCTCCACTCGTAAGCCGTCGCTGCTATACAACACGATATGCTTTCCCACAATGTGATCGGAGTGTCAGAATTGGACATTAACAGATAAAGATACAAGAAAAATCATAACAACAGAGATACAATGCCGGATCAGAATGTTTGGAGTAACAAGAATGAATAGAATCAGAAACAAAAATATTAGGAGACAAGTAATTAGAACACACCTCAAGAGACAGCAAACCAAATGGTTCGGCCACGTGGTACGTCAAACTCCAGATATTATCCCCCAGAAAGCAATGCTACACAGATACAATGGTTACAAAGCCTACCATCTAAAAGACGGATAGTAGAAATAACAGAATCAGTAAAAGGGCCCGGTATAGAAACGTCTTCAAAATCTTACGCTGAAAGGCACAAGCAGGACAAAAGCGAAAAGAAGAAGAAAGGCGAGCGTCGCCACTTGTTCGCCAACATTGCCGACACATTTCTGGAACCTCTCCCACGTGATCTGCACAGCCCGGATGTACAACTCGGTGGTATTGTTGCCATAACATTAGACATTCTCTCTGGGAGTTCTCCAATATCTGGTGGCTTGGTAGCAGAAACAGGTTGTGTTCCCCCGTGCTAACATCATTCTGAATCGCTCTTCATTTACTGCGTGTATTAACTCACTTTTGGCTAGTCCGGACTCTTCTATCCTTGTGTGTATTCTTCGTCTTCTTTCATTGTTTGTGTGCGGATGGTTTATAGCGTCTACATGATGATCTATCCAGCCCCATCTCCAACACTCTTGTCTGACTTGACCTAATTTCCCGTCAACTATGGGATGTACATATCTTCTTTGATTTTCTGACACTTTTTAGCAGCACGTGACCGAACTGGGCAGTGGTGAGGCTGATCTCGTTTTTCTGTTGGGGGTGAAATAAACAACTATAGCCATCATACGACAACCTCATGGCGACAGCAATGGCGAAGTGGACTGTAGCTTGCAGCCTATAAACCCCTCGACTACCCCCATCAGTGGCGAAGCGGACTGTAGCTTGCAGCCTTTAAACCCCTCGACTACCCCCAGAAGTAGCGAAGCGGACTGTAGCCCTCAGCTTTTAAACCCCTCGACTACCCCCGAAGTGGCGAAGCGGACTGTAGCCCTCAGGCTCTACGCCCCTCGACTGCCCCCAGAGTTTCTTCAACGAAATCGCCGATACAGTTGAAATAGGTCTTAGATCCAACGGTCTCAGACCTGCATACCAAGTCAACAGGCTCCTCCGCCCCGACAGCAAGCAGAAAGCGTATAACAATATCGAGTTTTTCAATAGAGCAGATGGCTCACCACATTCTACCCACGAAGATGTAGCGGACAGATGGAAGGAGCACTATACGCTCGCGCTCAATCATCCTAGATCAACGGCTTGCTCGGACCTGGATTCGGAATGTGTGGATACTCCCCCTAACGCGCAGACGTGCATCTACCCTCCAACATTGGCAGGTCCAAACCGCCAAACGGAGGCTTAAAGATGGCTCGCTGCAGGTCCGGACCGTATTCCGCCAGAGCTATTGAAGTGATCCATGGACCCCATCAGCTTCGCTCTTCACCACATCTTTTGACAAGTCTGGAGAACAGGGCACGTTCACGTAGATTGGCGAAATGAAATAGTTGTTGCCCTATACAAAGGCAAGAGAAGCCGTAAGGACGGCAACAACCGTAGACCAAACTTCGGCTGGACCAGAAAGTACCGGCTCACCAGATAATGCCCAAGTCTGCTACGTGCAACAACGGTCTCCCACCGGCCGGCTGGAGGCGGGGCATGGGCCGTCCTCGTTCTTCATGGCTCCGACAGATAGCAGTCTCTCCTTCGGCAGTGAACGAGGTTTGGCTACAAGCCTCAGTGGTCGATCGGCGCAACGGGTCCTAGATGTCTATTATTATTATTACTACCCCCATCAGTGGCGAAGCGGACTGTAACCCTCAGCCTTTAGAACTGTCGACTACTTCCATCAGTGGCGAAGTGGACTGTAGCCCTCAGCCTTCAGAACTGTCGACTACTCCCCATCAGTGGCGGAGTGGACTGTAGCCCTCAGCCTTCAGAACTGTCGACTACTCCCCATCAGTGGTGGAGTGGACTGTAGCCCTCAGCCTTCAGAACTGTCGACTACTCCCCAGCAGTGGCGGAGTGGACTGTAGCCCTCAGCCTTCAGAACTGTCGACTACTCCCCAGCAGTGGCGAAGTGGACTGTAGCCCTCAGCCTTCAGAACTGTCGACTACTCCCCAGCAGTGGCGAAGTGGACTGTAGCCCTCAGCCTTCAGAACTGTCGACTACTCCCCAGCAGTGGCGAAGTGGACTGTAGCCCTCAGCCTTCAGAACTGTCGACTACTCCCCAGCAGTGGCGAAGTGGACTGTAGCCCTCAGCCTTCAGAACTGTCGACTACTCCCCATCAGTGGCGAAGTGGACTGTAGCCCTCAGCCTTCAGAACTGTCGACTACTCCCCAGCAGTGGCGAAGTGGACTGTAGCCCTCAGCCTTCAGAACTGTCGACTACTCCTTATCAGTAGCGAAGTGGACTGTAGCCCTCAGCCTTCAGAACTGTCGACTGCTCCCCATCAGTGGCGAAGTAGACTGTAGCCCTCAGCCTTCAGAACTGTCGACTACTCCCCATCAGGGGCAAAGGGGACTGTAGCCATCAGCCTTCAGAACTGTCGACTGCTCCCCATCAGTGGCGAAGTGGACTGTAGCCCTCAGCCTTTAGAACTGTCGACTACTCCCCATCAGTGGCGAAGTGGACTGTAGCCCTCAGCCTTTAGACCCCTCAACTACCCTCCCACCCACCCCATCATAAAATCGTACACCAAAAAAATAACAACAGGGTTTATATTGTCTTCAGGATAGCGTAGCCTGGTCTGTCTCGAACCAGCCATAGTAACTTCTTACGATATGCATGCCATGCGATCCTTTGCTTCATTGGGAGCATACCCCTGCTCTAGTCAATCGTCACCATTGACACAATACTATTATTTTCAACTTAAGTACTACACGAATATTTATAAATGTGATCTTTTCATCTGTGATCTTTTCATCTGTAATCTTTTCATCTGTGATCTTTTCATATGTGATCTTTTGATAGCAAAGAAAACTAATGATTCGGTACTCGAGGAGGCACAAACACAAAGAAAACTTATGATACGGTACTCGAGGAGGCACAAACACAAAGAAAACTTATGATACGGTACTCGAGGAGGCACAAACACAAAGAAAACTATTGATACGGTACTCGAGGAGGCACAAACACAAAGAAAACTTATGATACGGTACTCGAGGAGGCACAAACACAAAGAAAACTATTGATACGGTACTCGAGGAGGCACAAACACAAAGAAAACTTATGATACGGTACTCGAGGAGGCACAAACACAAAGAAAACTAATGATACGGTACTCGAGGAGGCAAAACACAAAGAAAACTATTGATACGGTACTCGAGGAGGCACAAACACAAAGAAAACTTATGATACGGTACTCGAGGAGGCAAAACACAAAGAAAACTATTGATACGGTACTCGAGGAGGCAAAACACAAAGAAAACTAATGATACGGTACTCGAGGAGGCACAAACACAAAGAAAACTAATGATACGGTACTCGAGGAGGCAAAACACAAAGAAAACTATTGATACGGTACTCGAGGAGGCACAAACACAGAGAAAACTTATGATACGGTACTCGAGGAGGCACAAACACAAAGAAAACTAATGATACGGTACTCGAGGAGGCACAAACACAAAGAAAACTAATGATACGGTACTCGAGGAGGCACAAACACAAAGAAAACTATTGATACGGTACTCGAGGAGGCACAGACACAAAGAAAACTAATGATACGGTACTCGAGGAGGCAAAAACACAAAGAAAACTATTGATACGGTACTCGAGGAGGCACAAACACAAAGAAAACTAATGATACGGTACTCGAGGAGGCACAAACACAAAGAAAACTTATTGCAAGGATCAGAACAAGACAGTTATCTTTTTTTGGGCATGTTAGGAGAAGAGGCGGCTAGAAGGACGTCGTGACAGCGGGAAAGAGCGGGAAGGCGAGATATAGGAAAGCAGAGAGAGAAGATGCTGGACAGCCTGATAGAATGGCATGGTCGACAATCAACTACAGAGTTGTTAACGACAAACGTGATAGAAATGGATGGAGGTCCATGATTGCCAACACCAACCGGTAGGACACCTGATGATGATGACGATCTTTTCATATTTGTGATCTTTTCATATTGGTGATCTTTTCATATTGGTGATCTTTTCATATTGGTGATCTTTTCATATTGGTGATCTTTTCATATTGGTGATCTTTTCATATTGGTGATCTTTTCATATTGGTGATCTTTTCATATTGGTGATCTTTTCATATTGGTGATCTTTTCATATTGGTGATCTTTTCATATTGGTGATCTTTTCATATTGGTGATCTTTTCATATTGGTGATCTTTTCATATTGGTGATCTTTTCATATTGGTGATCTTTTCGTGAAGCAGGGATCATGTCAGTTTCCATCCCTGATATACATGGCCTGTTTTAAGAGTTTGTCGACGGGAATGCCAAAGCGAGCTACATGTCCAAATAGGTACAGGCGGCGACGGTTTAGCATTTTGACAGTACTTTTGATGCCCAGTTGTAGGGTGAGCTCGTCGTTAGAGCTTACCAGTGGATCATACGTGTGCAAGGTTCAATACGCCTCTAATAACTGCGTCATGCTCAAGTGTTATTACTATTTCTCTCCTACGAGGCCCAGAAAACACACGGGTTTGCATGTATTTGCGGTTAGTTTTATTCGTCTCCCTACGAAGCAGAAACCTAGCATTGGAGATGACTCTTTACCTGGACCCTAAGCCAGGACATTTATTTGCTCTCGTAGTGCTGCTTTCTGAACCAATTTGTTTTGCTTGCTAATAATATCCTAGGTAAAGGACTACCGTTACTCATGTATCATACTACGCATATTAATGTATTTGTTAGTATATATAATGTACTGGCTGTACGGGACATACATGCACTAACAATAACTAGCTGTTGGCAAATTTACATTCTAACATCCTCAGTCCATCGATTTGTGTATCAAAACCATGGGAAATAATTTCGATTAGTCGAGCTTGCAATGAATTTTCTATAGTTATTTCCCTTTGTATGAAAGAAAATAGTGTGCATGGTAGGGATTATCGTCTCTTCGCACACTGTGGGTGGGGGTGGTTCGACGGCTTGGTTTCAGCGTTTTGTGAGAGATAGATTGGGTGGGGGGAGGGGGGGCACTAAGAAAGGTACCCATTTACGCTTGGGTTGACTGGAGCCTGTCGATGCCAGGCATCGAACCTCGTCACTTTACCTCGAAAAGTAAGAGCTCTCACCATTCATCTACCCTGCCACTTTACAGTAGGTCTGGTCATTATCATCATGTAGGGGTCTTAGCTGCTCGTGTGTTACCGGGACTGGGCGGAGGAGCAGAGAATATTAACTCTGTAACGTGCCAGGTATGTCGTAAAAGGCGACAAGGAGTGTTGGACGTTGGACCGGTTACCCAATCCCGTAGAAACAAAGTCACAATAACAAGAGGAAATAACCTTTACACATAAAGAACAAATGAGATCGAGAGAGTATGGGATTGAGTGAGTAAATTAATTATTGAGTATGTGAATGACAGAGTAAGTAAGGAAGTTGTGGTGTAAGTTAGTGAATGATTAAGTGATAAAGTAAGTGAAGGATTGAGTTAGTAGGTGAGCGATTAAATAAGTGAGCTGTTAAGTAAGTGATTGAGAAAGTGAGTGATAAAGTTTGTTGGTGCTCGAGCAAGTATGTTAGGGATTGAGTGAGTAAATGAGTGATTTGACTAAGTAAGTGAATGATTTAGTATGTGAGTAAATACGTGAATGTTTGTGTAAATATACGAGTGATTCAGTAAATATGTGAATGATCAAGCTAGTGAGTGATAAGTAAATGCGTGAGTGATTGAGTAAATGAATGGTTGATGAGTAAGTAACTGAATGTGTGTGGAGTGAGTAAGTAAGTGAACATGTGAATGAGTAAATAAATGTTTAAATGGAAGGTTGAGTGAAAGCGTGAGTGAATAAGTGAGTGTTTGAATGGAAAGTTGAGTGAAAGCGTGAGTGAATAAGTGAATGTTTAAATGAATGAGTAAGTGAATTCGCGTTAAGTGAGTAAGAAAATGAAAATATAAGTTAATGTTTGAGTGAATAAGTGAGTGAATGCGTGGGGGAGTGAGTAAATTCAAACCTAGAATCTTGGATCATTTTAGTTAAACCTCATATCATGGACTGGTTGGTTGGTATCATGGACTGGTTGGTTGGTATCATGGACTGGTTGGTTGGTATCATGAACTAGTTGGTTGATATCATGGACTGGTTGCTTGATATCATGGACTGGTTGGTTGGTATCATGGACTGGTTGGTTGGTATCATGGACTGGTTGGTTGATATCATGGACGTGTTGGTTGGTATCATGGACTGGTTGGTTGGTATCATGGACTGGTTGGTTGATATCATGGACTGGTTGGTTGATATCATGGACTGGTTGGTTGGTATCATGGACTGGTTGGTTGGTATCATGGACTGGTTGATTGATATCATGGACTGGTTGGTTGGTATCATGGACTGGTTGGTTGATATCATGGACGGGTTGGTTGATATCATGGACTGGTTGGTTGATATCATGGACTGGTTGGTTGGTATCATGGACTGGTTGGTTGATATCATGGACTGGTTGGTTGATATCATGAACTGGTTGGTTTGTATCATGAACTGGTTGGTTGATACCCATGGACTGGGCTGTTGGTATCATGGACTGGTTGGTTGGTATTATGGACTGGTTGGTTGATATCATCTTTGGTAATTGATATCATGACCATGTTTGTTGGTCGATATCTAAAAGTGACATTTCCTGAGGGGTTTTTAGGTGCGTGTCGCAAGAGGTCACTTTAGCGGGTCTAGTGTGTATTAATGGCAGATCTGGGGATACATGTGGATCAACCGGCTGCAAAGTGGGGAGAAGCCTTCTAGTTCTTAAGGTAATATATAGAAACAATATCACATGCATACAGGAGTGAGAAAGTCATTTTTCAGTGATCGATAGAGTTATACGAATAATGAAAATGATAATAAAAAGAACACAAAGAATCAGAACGATGAGAAGAAAGTGAAAGAAAAAGAAAAAGAAGATGTTGATGATAAAGTATATGATGAAGATAAAGATGCCAAAAATAATTAAAATGATAAAGGCGATGAAGATGATAAAGACGATGAATATGGTCAAGAAAAAGGTCACGAAGAAGACGAAAATGATCCAAATGATAACAATAATGAAAATAAAGAACACGAAAAATCATAAAGATGATGCATATGAGAAGACCAGAAGATGACGAAATAGAAAATTATTGTTATGAAGAAAATGAAACAGGATGAAATAGATAACGATGATGATGACAAAGATGAGGGTGAAGACGAAGTGGATGACGCAGAAGAAGGAAGTGAAGAAGAAAGACGGCATGTATTTTCCGACTAGGGCAGAGAGTTCAAGTTACTGAAATACGCTGACGTTTTTTCCATAATACATACTGTGTGCTAGATCAGATATGGACTAGATCAGATATGGACTAGATCAGATATGGACTAGATCAGATATGGACAACCTCGCTGGTTGAACGGGCCCTGCAAGGCCCTGTCTAGACCAATTTTTGCCACTAGAGCATCACATAAGAGGGCTCGGCTTCATTGCCGTGGGTTTCCCCACTTGTCTCCGCCTCTCTCCGCAGAACACTAGTCTGGTGAGGTTCACTGCAGAGACTGTTTGATACGGGGTGTAGTCACATCCGCGGAACAATATCCTGTTTGCCGAGAGCATCACACAAAGCACGAACTCCGTAGCATCAGCAATGCACCCAGGTATCTCCGGAAAAATTGCTGTCGTGAACAGACCGTCGAAGCTCGAATTCGAACCCCGACCGTCTGAACACGAGGAAAACGTCTTGATCCCTTCACCACCCCCTTCCCCCCCCCCCCCCCCATGCCCCCCTCTGACATCGCGTGTTGATGGGTTTTGGTTTATATACAGTGGGATATGCTACAACCATAAACAGTTGTTATCAATATAATCAGGATGCTGCAACTAACACAGATGTTAACGCGTGCGGTGTGGGAGAATACCGTTGGCCGATGTTGTACGTCATTACAAATAACGTCTCGACAAGTCCAAGATTTCTCGCTTTTATTATCGTTTGTGAAGTTCAGTGTTCAGTTATGAGCTAATAGTTGAGTTATCTGCTTATTGGTGTCTTTAGCCGTGAAAACATTTTGTTATTATCCATCTATATAATTCTTGCGTTGAGCCAGCACAATAGAATGATAAAGCTCATTAATTTTGAAATTAAGGAAATCATGTCAAAGCGAGAAATTGGAAAAAAAGTGTAAGAGATCGAAGTGTTGAATATGGTATGGCTAGATCAATTATTAGTACAATTAAAAACACACACACACATTTGCGCGCACGCTCTCGCTCACGTGGAAGAACTAAACGGGCATTGGTCACGAAAGGAATCTCTTAGTTAACAGCTACAAATTGATGTGCCTTTTTCCTGTACTACACCGTCAGCTAGTCCATACATCAATCTTTTAGAACAAGTTGATCGTTTACTACGTACGTCAATCCTACAACGCCGAAACCGACAATTTGACTGAAATTGTAATCTATGTTCATCGATACACATTCCAGTGACGTCAATAATTCTTGGTGTGGAAAGTACACAAATGAATATTAATTGACATTTATCACTGAGCAGGCCCTATATATGAACTATAGATTTGGTAATAATACGATTCCAGTCATCCTACACACCAGTGGAATATGTATTTAAAGGTTGAATCATTTTAAGAATTACCAAAAAACATTAACTTGTAATCGTCTTTTTGCGGAGTAAACAAAAACGTCATCACCATCTTGGTCGCTATGGGAGATATGACCCGAATAAAGCCCATGAGTCGTCTTCTTCTTCTTCTTCTTCTTCTTCTTATTTTACTACTACTTCTTCTTCTTCTTCTTCTTCTACTTCATCTTCTTATACTTCTTCTTCTTCTTCTTCTTCTTCTTCTTCTGCGTTCAGGCTTTTTGGTCATGCTAGATCTGTAGTCACGTCGCCAGGACGAAGTCCGCAGTCCTCTCCAGGTCCTAGTGGCAGCCCCATAAGTTCTGCGTCATCACGGCTCCCTCTGGCCAGGTTTGACATCGTAGGTCTTTGTTGGCCAGTTGCACTACTCTGCCTCCCCCCGGCCTTTAAGTTGACAGAGGCAGCGGTCTTTACTGGCCAGTTGCACTACTCTGCCTTCCCCCGGCCTTTAAGTTGGCAGAGCCACCCGTTGCTTGTGTGAATCCTTTCTATGGTAAGTATGCTGCACCGTTTCTCTCCAGTTGTAGCTATTAAAGACGTTAGGTTAGATTGTCGCATGGCCATGCCTGTAGATGCGCGTGTCCCATAATTTGTCCCTGTGTCTGCTCGTAGCTAACACACTTCTACTTCAGCAGACCGGGTTGTAATGTATTCTGGGTTAATCCAACATTGTACATTTCAACAACTTTTGGCTCTCTAGTATCGGCCATAGATTCTGTCAGACTTAAAACCAGGAATACATAATACAGCATTAGCCTTTATCTCTCTCATAAGTCATCTCTCCTTCGGAATTCCAAGATTGCACTTTGTGCTACACGTAATCCAGTTAATTGGTGACGCAGCTACACGTCTACGGTGACCGCCAAAGCTGCAGTCTCGTTTCTTAACGTTCATCTCGCGTGACGACGCTCTCCTTAGACACACCGTCTGCGGTTAGCATTCCCGTAGGGGAATTAGTTTGGTGGTCTGCTCCCTAACCACCTCTCAGGCGCACGCAATGCATAGATTCTTCAGAGAGTATTTGTAAGTTCATTAAGTTGAACACGTGCGAGGAACAAATATCCACATAAAAGAAAGAGGGAATCACGCGAGACATAATTGCACCATTGTCTGTCGTTTACTGACTCGCAGACTACTGTAGTGCTGTGTGTGAGAACCGTTGTCGCATCGTCTGTTGTGGTGAATGCCCCCGATAAGTAAGTTGACTGTTCTATGCGCCCGGTTGTATTAGCTCTGTATCACATTTGGAGGGTGCTGGTAAGTGTGGATCTGGGTCCTACAGGATGTTGTGTTATGATTAGCTTCATCTGTGTATCGCGTACATCGACCCCCACCCACCTCGTCAGCCAGCCTGTCAGTAAACAGGCAGTTGCAGGGAGAGCTGCGTGGAAGTGAGGAGGGGTTTGATAAGTATATTTTGCCTGACCCTGACCAACATGTCTGATAAGTATATTTTGCCTGACCCTGACTAACATGTCTGATCAGTATATTTTACCTGACCCTGACTAACATGTCTGATCAGTATATTTTACCTGACCCTGACTAACATGTCTGATCAGTATATTTTACCTGACCCTAACTAACATGTCCTATCAGTATATTTTACCTGACCCTGACTAACATGTCTGATCAGTATATTTTACCTGACCCTGACTAACATGTCTGATCAGTATATTTTACCTGATCCTGACTAACATGTCTGATCAGTATATTTTACCTGACCCTGACTAACATGTCCGATCAGTATGTTAACTTAACTCAACTTAACGTCATTATACTGGTTTAGAAGACCCTGCAGAGTCTGTATACAACCAGTTTCATTTACTTCATCTTGCTCTAAATGCTATGCGCATCCAATTTATTCTCAAATGCATGAACTGTCCCTGCCTCCACTACCTCCTCTGGCAATTCATTCCAAGCATTCACCACTCTCTCACTAAAAAATATTTCCTAATATTTAATCTGGACCTCTCTTTAGTCAACTTGTAGCTATGCCCTCTTGTTATTGTGGGTGGCTGTATTTAAAAAAAAACCAACTTGTTATAGTCTAATTTATCGATTCCTCTGATCATCTTATACACCTGTATTAAGTCACCACGAATTCTTCTCTCTTCTAGACACTGTAGGCCGGTTTTTCTGTCTTTCCTCATAACTGTAATTCTGGAATCCCACTATCAGCTTTGTCGCTCTTTTTTTTTAGTCTGACCAGACGTTGTCGTTTCTCCCGACCATAATCTACTGTTTTGAGGCTCATATCTCTATGTTAGTACTAACTCATATCTCTGTGGTAGTACTAACTCATATCTCTATGGTAGTACTAACTCATATCTCTGTGGTAGTACTAACTCATATCTCTATGGTAGTATTAACTCATATCTCTGTGGTAGTACTAACTCATATCTCTATGGTAGTACTAACTCATATCTCTATGTTAGTACTAACTCATATCTCTATGGTAGTACTAACTCATATCTCTATGGTAGTACTAACTCATATCTCTATGGTAGTACTAACTCATATCTCTATTGTAGTACTAACTCCAATCTCTGTGGTAGTACTAACTCATATCTCTGTGGTAGTACTAACTCATATCTCTATGGTAGTACTAACTCATATCTCTATGGTAGTACTAACTCATATCTCTATGGTAGTGCTAACTCATATCTCTGTGGTAGTACAAAGTGACATCCAATGACACTATCTTCTATTGCTGTGTGGCACATTTTTATCTGGTGTCATTTGTGTGTTCGTGAGTGCGTGCCCACGCGCGCGCTCTCTATTGTTTTCTAAAGTATACTTTTTCTGCGCACATTTTCCTTCACTCACATCTTGTTGTTTTATTGTATATGTTTATTGTTTGCGGCAGTTAGACAATAAAATTATTTTTATTTAGCAAACTAAAAACATACACAGGCACGCACGCACTCAGAGAGAAAGAGAGAGGGAGAGGTACAAAATATACGACTAGGAAAAACTCGATACTTGTGTGAAACCAACACTTTACATTAAACATACCTTAATTGGCCGCTTATCAGAGAAATCGATATGCACGTACCTTGTCAAATTGAGTAGTTGCCTGTTTTGTTTGTCTCATAAAAGCTTGTGAAGCTTTCTTTTTTGTTATCATTTTTTCCATGGGCTAAAATCCAGCGTCATCACTCGTTCCTAGAAAATGTATGTGACCCTCGGTGTATATAGAGGAAGTTTCTAGACAAAACAAACATTTTACACGTGATGTTAATAACAGCTACGTAATCAAGACCTTATCTTGACACTATGGTTTCCGAGTGTACAGGTTCTGGAATATGATAACATGCATCTCAATTTCGCGGATCTGGAATAGGCATTTTATCATCTTGTGTGTGGGCAAGTTTTGTCAATCAGTCAGAGACTAGGAGCTGAAGATGCGTCAGTGAGTAAGTTGATAGCTGCCAGTCTAGGAGCTGAAGATGCGTCAGTGAGTAAGTTGATAGCTGCCAGTCTAGGAGCTGCAGATGCATCAGTGACAGCCAGTCTAGGAGCTGAAGATGCGTCAGTTAATGAGTTGATAGCAGTCAGTGATTCATAGCTAATTACATGTTTCAGGATCAGCAAATCATAACTGATCACGTTCGTATTCTGCCAGCGGGTAGGGGGAGGGGTGGGGTGGGGGGGGGGGCACTTGAAATTTGCTTCACTCGTGCAGTCTGGCTAAGAGAATAGGTATCGAAGTGGGAAGGTAAACTTAGTTCCAAAATGCCGTGCTGCAACCGGATGTGTCGGGCCGAGAGTCGCAGATATCGCAACCTTGATGTAAACTGCCACACATCGTCACGTCATTTTAAGAATGAAAGTCAGAAAGAGAAAGAAGACAATTAAAACCCGTCGCTCCTCTCAGTGCATCGGCCACTGGTAACATCTCCCCTGCATACACAGTCCTGCACTACTCTTCCTGCCGCTCTCCACATGTAACCATTTAATCATAGTCAGTTCTCATATCCTCTTCTCCGTGTGTTCTTAGATCTACCTATCTTTCTCTACTCCTTAAGATCCATGTGAGAGCCTGCATGGCTATGTTCTGCGTGTGTTCCTCGCTGTATGTCATATCCAGTCTCATTTTTTTCTTCTCTTAATTTGTTGTTCCAGCAGCTGTTGTTGGCTCCTTTCCCACAGGTCTACATTCCTGACCATACCTTTCCCACAGGTCTTCATTCCTGACCATACCTTTCCCACAGGTCTACATTCCTGACCATACCTTTCCCACAGGTCTTCATTCTTGACCATGCCTTTCCCACAGGTCTTCATTCCTGACCATACCTTTCCCACAGGTCTTCATTCCTGACCATACCTTTCCAACAGGTCTTCATTCCTGACCAAACCCTTCCCACAGGTCTTCATTCCTGACCATACCTTTCCCACATGTCTTCATTCCTGACCATACCTTTCCCACATGTCTTCATTCCTGACCATACCTTTCCAACAGGTCTTCATTCCTGACTATACCTTTCCCACAGGTCTTCATTCCTGACCATACCTTTCCAACAGGTCTTCATTCCTGACCATACCTTTCCCACATGTCTTCATTCCTGACCATGCCTTTCCCACAGGTCTTCATTCCTGACCATACCTTTCCCACAGGTCTTCATTCCTGACCATACCTTTCCAACAGGTCTTCATTCCTGACCAAACCCTTCCCACAGGTCTTCATTCCTGACCATACCTTTCCCACATGTCTTCATTCCTGACCAAACCTTTCCCACAGATCTTCATTCCTGACCAAACCTTTCCCACAGGTCTTCATTCCTGACCAAACCTTTCCCACAGGTCTTCATTCCTGACCATACCTTTCCAACAGGTCTTCATTCCTGACCACACCTTTCCCACAGGTCTTCATTCCTGACCATACCTTTCCCACAGGTCTTCATTCCTGACCATACCTTTCCCATAGTTCTTCATTCCTGACCATACCTTTCCCACAGGTCTTCATTCCTGACCATGCCTTTCCCACAGATCTTCATTCCTCACAATGTCCTACAGAATGAAACTCATAAGTTCCACACATCTGTTAACAAAGGACTGGAGTCTTTATTTTATCGTCGTGGTCGTTATCCATGCTTCCACTACAGACTTATTCGTACGCTGACGTCGACTTGAATTTGTTCAAAGAAAGCAGCGGTCATTCTGAGACTCTCGACACTGCCATAGAGCGTGTCTAGCGTTGACACTGGTGATGGCCACATGTGGTGCTTTCTCTGGTCTTCGATGTCGGACAATTTTGCAGCAGATGTTCAGGGGTTACTTTCCCTGTAGCACAGGTGTATTCGTCAGTAGCACAGGTGCATTCGTCAGTAGCACAGGTGTATTCGTCAGTAGCACAGGTGTATTCGTCACTAGCATATGTGCATTCGTCAGTAGCACAGGTGTATTCGTCACTATCATATATCTTCAGTTTATTAAATAGATGGCGCCTGAGTCTGTTGTGATCTGGGTGGAGCCTAAAGACCACCACCCGCTCTCTTATATTCAACTAGTAATAAGCACTATTTCTTGTGTAGCCAGTATGATCTGTTTAAAACAGCACCATCTTGACACTGGCGTTAAATATTCTAACTGTGGTATGAATCTTAATTTTAATGGACCCCCCCCCCCCCCCCCCCCCCCCCCCCAATGCCATTTAGTGTTTGGATATGCTTGCAGGGAATTTTATTCCAGCAGTCTTTATCTGATCCGTATCGAGCCTCTGAAAGAATTGCTGAAATGATGCAGCAAGCCAACAGGTTTCGAGGCCACCTTCCAGAACACAAAGATAGTGGTAAATCTCTCCTCCTTTGCAACCCGTCTGGACTCGTGGAGAAAAAGTAATGTCCACAATCCACAAGAAAACCAACCCTCAAACGTCAGAAATGAGGTACATAGGAAAGATGGCCCAAAGTAAAAGGAAGATATCAGATACGATCTTGAAACTCACCCTTCAGGCTCAGTGGATTCTCAGCTGCTGTCATGTCTGCAGAATATGAGAAGGCCAGCTACCAATTAGGGAAAGCCAAGAGCTATGCATCCACGCCCCAATGACGACACAAAGTCCCCTGGAATGACAGCAAAAGACAGTCTCTCAGAGACCCAGGACTAGTCTGGAGCCGGGCCAGTAGTTCAGTTAGGATTTTCCTCGCGCCAGCCTTACGAAATTCGATTTGGAACTGTTTGAGAATAACCATTTCTGACACACAACGCCGGTACGGAAGTAATCCATGATGTCCTAGTGTTGCTAGGACATGTTTTGAAATCTGCTTAAGCAAGCAATCAAATATAGTGAATGAACTATACAATCTTACATAGGAAATCACTTTGGTTGATCCATTTAATGAGCTGCTGATTGGGCACAGAATGGGGCTGTATTGATCCAGAATGGACTGAGTCATGTAAAACGGACTTGTCACGTTGAATGAGGGTAGTTATTACCTTATAAATCATGGTATAGCCGTTATTGGTATATTGTGGGGGTGTGGGGGGTGGGTAATCATGACGTCATTGCCCTTGATTGCCGAGACGGTGCGGAGTAACACAGGATATGCTAATGGTTATGTGTTGTTTGTTGATCTTTATTAGTGCGTGTGTTACAATAGTGTGGGTCAGCGTGTGTGATTAGTGTCTGTGAGGTGTGTTTGAATGCGCAGTTTGAGCGTGTGTGTGTGGTGAGTGTGTTAGCGCTGTTTATGTGTGTGTTATACTAGTGATGCGTGTGTCGTAATTGTCACTAACAGAAAACTGCTCATCGTTTCGACTACCCACCATCCTCAGTTCATCTTTCTCCTGCTACGTCGCTGGTCTCCCCCCCCCCTCCCCCACAACCATCCCTCCCTTAAATCTCAACTCGTCCATCCTTCCTTCTTTCATATTCATAAATGTTGACGTCATTATTATCATCCCAGTAAGTGCTTGGTATTGTAGTGGCTCCTATCATGGCTCCTATCATGGCTCCTATTATGGCTCCTATCATGGCTCCTATTATGGCTCCTATCATGGCTCTTATCGTGGCTCCTATTATGGCTCCTATCATGGCTCCTATTATGGCTCCTATCATGGCTCCTATTATGGCTCCTATCATGGCTCTTATCGTGGCTCCTATTATGGCTCCTATCATGGCTCCTATTATGGCTCCTATCATGGCTCCTATTATGGCTCCTATCATGGCTCTTATCGTGGCTCCTATCATGGCTCTTATCGTGGCTCCTATTATGGCTCCTATCATGGCTCTTATCATGGCTCCTATCATGGCAGCTAATGTGGCTCCAATCATGGCTCCTATCATAGCAGCTAATGTGGCTCCTATCATGGCTCCTATCATGGCAGCTAATGTGGCTCCAATCATGGCTCCTATTATGGGTCCTATCATGGCTCCTATTATGGCTCCTATCATGGCAGCTAATGTGGCTCCTATCATGGCTCCTATCATGGCTCCTATCATGGCTCCTATCATGGCTCCTATCATGGCTCCTATTATTGCTCCTATTATGGCTCCTATCGTGGCTCCTATCATGGCTCCTATCATGGCTGCTATCATGGCTCCTATCATGGTTCTTATCATGGCAGCTAATGTGGTTCCTATCAGGGCTCCTATTATGGCTCCTATTATGGCTCCTATCATGGCTCCTATCATGGTTCTTTTCATGGCAGATAATGTGGCTCCTATCATGGCTCCTATTATGGCTCATATCATGCTTCTTATCATGGCAGCTAATGTGGCTCCTATTATGGCTCCTATCATGGCTCCTATCATGGTTCTTATCATGGCAGCTAATGTGGCTCCTATCATGGCTCCTATTATGGCTCCTATCATGGCTCCTATCATGGTTCTTATGGCAGCTAATATGGCTCCTATCATAGCTCCTATTATGGCTCCTATCATGGTTCTTATTATGGCAGCTAATGTGGCTCCTATCATGGCTCCTATCATGGCTCATATCGTGACTCCTATCATGGCTCATATCGTGACTCCTATCATGGCTTATATCGTGACTCCTATCATGGCTTATATCATGGCTCCTATCATGGCTCCTATTATGGCTCCTATCATGGCTCCTATTATGGCTCCTATCATGGCTCTTATCGTGGCTCCTATTATGGCTCCTATCATGGCTCCTATTATGGCTCCTATCATGGCTCCTATTATGGCTCCTATCATGGCTCTTATCGTGGCTCCTATTATGGCTCCTATCATGGCTCCTATTATGGCTCCTATCATGGCTCCTATTATGGCTCCTATCATGGCTCTTATCGTGGCTCCTATCATGGCTCTTATCGTGGCTCCTATTATGGCTCCTATCATGGCTCTTATCATGGCTCCTATCATGGCAGCTAATGTGGCTCCAATCATGGCTCCTATCATAGCAGCTAATGTGGCTCCTATCATGGCTCCTATTATGGCAGCTAATGTGGCTCCAATCATGGCTCCTATTATGGGTCCTATCATGGCTCCTATTATGGCTCCTATCATGGCTCCTATCATGGCAGCTAATGTGGCTCCTATCATGGCTCCTATCATGGCTCCTATCATGGCTCCTATTATTGCTCCTATTATGGCTCCTATCGTGGCTCCTATCATGGCTCCTATCATGGCTGCTATCATGGCTCCTATCATGGTTCTTATCATGGCAGCTAATGTGGTTCCTCTCAGGGCTCCTATTATGGCTCCTATTATGGCTCCTATCATGGCTCCTATCATGGTTCTTATCATGGCAGATAATGTGGCTCCTATCATGGCTCCTATTATGGCTCATATCATGCTTCTTATCATGGCAGCTAATGTGGCTCCTATCATGGCTCCTATTATGGCTCCTATCATGGCTCCTATCATGGTTCTTATCATGGCAGCTAATGTGGCTCCTATCATGGCTCCTATTATGGCTCCTATCATGGCTCCTATCATGGTTCTTATGGCAGCTAATATGGCTCCTATCATGGCTCCTATTATGGCTCCTATCATGGTTCTTATTATGGCAGCTAATGTGGCTCCTATCATGGCTCCTATCATGGCTCATATCGTGACTCCTATCATGGCTCATATCGTGACTCCTATCATGGCTTATATCGTGACTCCTATCATGGCTTATATCGTGACTCCTATCATGGCTTATATCTTGACTCCTATCATGGCTCATATCGTGACTCCTATCATGGCTCATGTCGTGACTCCTATCATGGCTTATATCGTGACTCCTATCATGGCTTATATCGTGACTCCTATCATGGCTTATATCGTGACTCCTATCATGGCTCATATCGTGACGCCTATCATGGCTCATATCGTGACTCCTATCATGGCTCATATCGTGACTCCTATCATGGCTTATATCGTGACTCCTATCATGGCTTCAGGGCTCATTTCGTGACTCCTATCATGGCTCATATCGTGACTCCTATCATGGCTTATATCGTGACTCCTATCATGGCTCATATCGTGACTCCTATCATGGCTTATATCGTGACTCCTATCATGGCTTATATGTGTTGGAGTTGTGTTACATGTTTTCATACCCGTACTCCTATATTATTCTCACATTTAATTAAATTCTGAAAATCATGCCATTATAATCGTGGTTGCTGTTTTGAAGATGTTTCGAGGGAACATTTTTTTTATTGACATACCCCACTTGACTATCCGCCTTATATCCAACAGTCCTGAATTATGGAGTGACATGTTTACCTCACACTCCACTATCCCACTCCACCTAATTTAGCAGTCCGCGACCCAGGACACCGATAAGACGCCAACACACAACGGCAAAACATTTCCCGAAATCACGCAACGGTTATCAAGTTCACCGCGCTCCAGCACCTATAGCGTGATAATACGCTGATAACACGCACACTAATTCACTTCGACACAGTCTATATACGTTTGTAGATCAGTCTATCATTGTCTCTTGCTCTCTTTCTCTCCCTCTGTCCCTCTGTTTATCACTATATCTGTCTTGCTGCCTCTCTCTGTCTCTCCACTCTCCCTGCCATTCTCTACCTCTCTCTCTCTCTGCCTTTCTCTCCCTCCCTGTCTCTCTTAAATTGTTAAAAGGGGTCTCATATAGCCATCTCAGCGATGGCGTTACTGTTTCCATCTCCATTCTCAAACTGAAGGTTGTTGGCATGTATGCCCCACTCAGCTCAGCAAAGACATGTCCTCCTACTCTAACTGAGAAGCCACAGCTTAATGCCCTGCTACGATGCACCGATCCGTCAGTTATATGCCGGCATCACGATCCTGCATGTTCTCATTTATCAGCTGATTCACCTAGTGCTCTGCTGTCTTGTTGTCCCATTTTCTGCAGGCCTTGCCTAAGGTTATGATAATAATAATTATATCACAAGTGTGGAAACATTCTTGCCCCTGGGCTATCGTCTTAACTGGGATGACATGTCCGATTGTTTTCTCTGTCTGTGTCATCATGACTCCCCTCTCTTGATTCTCGATCCCTTGATGTCTGAGCTACTTCTGTATAGCGGGTGCCGCGTGTCTGAGGTGACACTCGTATAGGCTTTGACTTGTGCCAGTTTATGTCTGGATGTCACCGATAACAATCCCAACATGTACCACATCTTCACGACCGGAGTATCTCTAGTGCAACCAAGAACCAGTCGTACGCCTTCATTCTGGATACGTTCCAACCTCTCACAATGCGCTCTCGATAGTGTGAGGATGTCTAGTCCGTAATCGATGACTGATAGCACAACCTGGCGAAATAGGATGAACAGGAGGCGCTGTTCCAAGTTGGCAGCAGCCATAGTCTTGAGTGCTGCTAGCCCTCGCTTACTTCTTTATACGGTCTGGTCAACAACATCAGCCATAGTCTTGAGTGCTGCTAGCCCTCGCTTACTTCTTTATACGGTCTGGTCAACAACATCAGCCATAGTCTTGAGTGCTGCTAGCCCTCGCTTACTTCTTTATACGGTCTGGTCAACAACATCAGCCATAGTCTTGAGTGCTGCTAGCCCTCGCTTACTTCTTTATACGGTCTGGTCAACAACATCAGCCATAGTCTTGAGTGCTGCTAGCCCTCGCTTACTTCTTTATACGGTCTGGTCAACAACATCAGCCATAGTCTTGAGTGCTGCTAGCCCTCGCTTACTTCTTTATACGGTCTGGTCAACAACATCAGCCATAGTCTTGAGTGCTGCTAGCCCTCGCTTACTTCTTTATACGGTCTGGTCAACAACATCAGCCATAGTCTTGAGTGCTGCTAGCCCTCGCTTACATCTTTATACGGTCTGGTCAACAACATCAGCCATAGTCTTGAGTGCTGCTAGCCCTCGCTTACTTCTTTATACGGTCTGGTCAACAACATCAGCCATAGTCTTGAGTGCTGCTAGCCCTCGCTTACTTCTTTATACGGTCTGGTCAACAACATCAGCCATAGTCTTGAGTGCTGCTAGCCCTCGCTTACTTCTTTATGCGGTCTGGTCAACAACATCAGCCATAGTCTTGAGTGCTGCTAGCCCTCGCTTACTTCTTTATGCGGTCTGGTCAACATGTCGTTAAATAAGAGACTGCGATCAAACGTCTCTTCGAGTGAAAAGTAACAGAAACACTTTGCATCACTGACAAACTAGCATAGGTACAAACAGAAGCACACAAGCATCCAAGCACTGGTAAATACGTCCTGATATCGCCTAATAGACTACAGTCTGGGGTAAAAGGGCGTGCCTCCGCCAGTAGAATACAGACCGGCAAACCTATAACGAAAAAGAAGTCACTGCCAGGTATTTCAACTTGTCGCACATGTCAAAAGGGATGTCCGAGAGGTCAACCTTTACTATAGAGTTGTTATGTCATACCTTGAGGAATACTGGTAGCATTACCCAACAGGATTTGCGTGGAAATCATGTGGGAAAGAGAGAGAGAGATAGACCTCGGCACACTCCTAGACGGTTAGGGGCAGCAAAGAGAACACTGATCAATCGTGCGGGCGAGGCTGGCGCTGATCTGAGCTTATAATGATAATTTGTTGAAGTCCTATGCTCCGCAGGTGGTTGATGGGTTTTGATTTGATACATACAGAATATAATCACTCTATATAGATTTAATACATACATAATATAGCGACATTATATATATTTGATACATACATAATATAATGAAAGATAGATTTTATACATACAGCATATAATGACGCTAACAGATTTGATACATACATAATATAATGAAAGATAGATTTGATACATACAGCACATAATGACGCTAAAAGATTTGATACATACATAATATAATGAAAGATAGATTTTATACATACAGAATATAATGATACTATATAGATTTGATACATACAGAATATAATGACACTATAGATTTGATACGGACAACACATAATGACACTATATAGATTTGATACATACAGAATATAATGACAGATAGATTTGATATATACATCATAAAATGACACTACATTTTATACATACAGAATATAAGGACATTATATAGTTTTAAGATGGAAGAAGAAGGCGGAAAAGAAACACTGGACTATCCAAGCCCGATCTTCTGACCCACATTGTCATTGGAATAGTAAAGTGAAGGTAGTCCGGTAGGAGATAGTGCAGTTGCGGAAGAAGTGTTACAGACTTGATGGTACTATGTCTCCGATTTGAGTAAGTTGGCGTGAACGGTTCTCTACTTTGCTGCATGAGAACTAGAATTGTTGAAAGCCTGGGAAGTTACACGTCGTTGTAGTAATTGGTCCATATCGTCACTAGGAACGACACATGATGATGATCACAATGCTAGCGCTTTCAATTCCCTTCAGCTGCGATATCCATATCGAAAGTCACATGTAATGGACTCACAATGTCCTCTGTCTGTAGCATTGATTGGGGAGGGGGGGGGAGAAGAAGATGAGACTAACGTCTGGTGAGACAAAACATACTTACCGGACATGTTAGTCAGTTCAGTTCATCTCGTAACCCATCAGGTCGTTGGGAGCACACTTGAAGACACTCCCACAATCCCACGCCATCTCTCTCTGTCCGCTGCCGCAAGTCGTGCCTCACCGGGACGAAGGTTTGACCACTCAGTGATGTTGTTTGCCTATCTCTTCCTTGGACGTCCCCACTATCTTTTTCTTGGTACAGAACTATGCAGTATCGAGTTTGTAATTCTGCTGGACCTCGTGACGTGCCCATACCAAACCATCTTTCGCCTTTTGATAGCTGTGAACAGATCACCAAAAGGCCCAATTGCGATTCCACTCTTCGTCGTATGTCTACATTCGTGACATGATCCTTATATGTAACATTTAAAAGTCTTCTAAAGCACCTCATTTCCATTGCATGTATTCTTCACTGGATATCCGCAGTAATGGTCCAAGTATCACAGGCATACACAAATATTGAGAGCACCAATGAGCGCATTAGTTTAACTTTCATGCTGAGGGCGAGCAGCTTATCTTACCATAAGGTTTCAAACGTGTAAGCGCCGCTGTTGTCTGTGCTATTCTGGCAACCATCTCAGACTGCGAGCCCTCGTCACTGATCAGTGATCCCAGATACTTGAACCGGTCTACAACTTCGAGTTCCTGGCCATTTGCTTTTCTTACAGATGTAAACCCTTCTGTGTTATTAGTCATCAGCTTTGTTTTCTCTGCATTTATCTCCATCTCATAGCTCTGTCAAATCTATTAATCAGCTCCTGGAGTTCCGTTTCCGTGCCTGCCAGACCATCTATATCATCTGCAATTCGTAGGTTTGTAATCGTCTTGTCACCTATTCTGACCGTATCAACATGTCTCTTCAGGGCCGCTTCTAATGTTCTTTACAAGAAAACATTGAAGAGTATTGGAGAGAGTATACAACCCTGTCTCACCCCAACAGATGTGCGGAACCATTCGCCTAGTATTCTGTCTACAGAAACTGCACCTAACGCCTTCTCATAAAGGTTCTCAATTACCTTCACAATATTACTATTGATCTTGTAATGCTTCATTGTTGTCCATAGCGCCGCAAGCCATACTCTATCGAACGCCTTTTTGAAATCGATGAAGACATGATATATGTATTGTTGATACTCATTTCTCATTCAATATCCGCAGATTAAATATCTGTTCAGTGGTACTTCTTCCCGCTCGAAACCCTGCTTGCTCTTCGGCAATAATATTCTCTGCCTGTGGTTTTAATCTGTTGAGGATAATTCTTAAGAGAACCTTGCTAGGATGACTAATACGGCTAATTGTTCTATAGTTCTGACACATCTTTAGGTTCCCTGATTTAGGCAGCGGTAAAACCACTGATTTCGCCCAGATGGTTGGCCACTCTCCTGTCCGCCAAATATTAAATAATTATAAATAAAATAGAACAAAATATGTGAAGAAACGATACTAAGGGGTAAATAAAGTAGTCAAGGACCTAGAATGACCTATACTAGGTCGCAATACAACGTTTCCGGTTAAGAGAAGGAAATGTCTCACAGAAGCCCAAGACATTCGGCTCATTGGACAGTGTACTGCTCTAAATTATATAAGCATGAGGTCGAGGTGACTCAGGAAATGCGATCACCCCCGAAATGAATATGTTAGAGGAGATTCAACCGATAACAAAAGAGGAGAATCAACCGATAACAAGAGAGGAAGTAACTGAAGCGGTGAAGATGCTAAAAAAGGGAAAGCTGTGGGTGTGGATAATATCCCAGCAGAGCTCCTACAAGTGTGAGGTGAAGTAATAGTAGAGGCTCTGATATACAGATTAGTCAGGGTCATGCAAAATATACTGGCCAAGACCCCCACATCTTCCTCGTAGTTTTCCCTGGAAACCGGCTGTTTTCATGGCAGCCTGGCTAACGAGGTGGGGGTAGACGTGATCTCCGTAGTAGTGAGAGACTCGCAGATGAAGCCGAGCATAGCACGACTCCCTGAAGGATCCCTGTCCACCTTCATCAGCACGCTAGGGATGTGAGGAAAGCGGTTGCAACTCGCCCTTTAGCGCCCTTTAGGGGTGCTCAACAGACTAAACTTACTCATTCTGGACATTCAACAACAACAACAACAACAACTACAACAGCTACAACAACAACAACAACAACAACAACAACAACAACAACAACAACAACTACAACTACAACAACAACAACTACAACTACAACAACAACAACAACTACAACTACAACTACAACAACAACAACAACAACTACTACTAGAATTGATGGTATAATTTGCTAGGCTCACTCAATCACCTCCTGATGTTATCTTTTTCCCTCTCACAGAGTTTCTCACCTCTGACAAGTTTGCCTTTTACTTTTCCTTCCAATACAATTTTCAGCAATGTTCTTTATTATCTTCTTCTTCTTCTCTTTTTTTCTCCTGTTACTTCTTCGTCTGTTACTTTTCCTTCGCTCATCCTAAGATCAAAGTCTCGTTTCTCTTACAAAGGACACCGTTGCTTGTGAGTCTGTTTTATCTCCGTACATCTTTTGTATCACTTGTCTGGCGAGTCCAGTATTGTTCGCT
Source organism: Ariolimax columbianus (assembly GCA_036924085.1). NCBI lineage: Eukaryota > Metazoa > Mollusca > Gastropoda > Stylommatophora > Arionidae > Ariolimax > Ariolimax columbianus. Next base: position 80,875,638 of record JAVGWX010000010.1, read on the forward strand.
CTCTTCCCGTGGGAGAGTGCAGCTTTGTAGGCTGTGTTCAATTATCATGGTATGCTCCCCACATGGGCACTTGTCATCTGTACCAATCCTAAAAAAAATTGCAGAGTTCGGGTTGCAGATGTGTCAGTTTGTCTTAGGTGGGAATGACATGTCTTTGATTGGTTGGTTGGTTGGTTGGTTGGTTGGCTGGTTGGTTGGTTGGTTGGTTGGTTGGTTGGCTGCTAATGCCAAAAAGGGTAGGTAACCGTTTTTGTGCGCCCTGAAAAGGACGGGACTTGTAGCAGAATGTGGTAGCTTTCCTGACATCCCGAGCGTGCTGATGAAGTGGACCGGGTCATCCAGGCGGCTGTGCTTTGCTTGGCTTCATCTGCGTGTCACTCACTACTACGGGGATCTTGTCGAACCTCACCTAGCTAGCCAGACTATTGGCCTCGAAAACAGCCCGTTTCCAGGACGACCAACGAGGAGGTCAGGTGACCTCAGGCAAGGAGGCCAGTATATTTCTCCTGACCCAGGCTAACATTGTCTGATCAGTGTGTTTTGCCTGACCTAGGCTAACATTGTCTGACCAGTGTGTTTTACCTGACCCAGGCTAACATTGTCTGATCAGTGCTTTTTGCCTGACCCTGGCTAACATTGCCTGATCTGTGTGTTTTGCCAGACCCTGGTTAACATTTTCTGATCAGTGTATTTTGCCTGACCCTGGCTAACATTGTCTGATCAGTGTGTTTTGCCTGACTCTGGCTAAAATTGTCTGATCAGTGTGTTTTGCCTGACCCTGGCTAACATTGTCTGACCAGTGTGTTTTGCCTGACCCTGGCTAACATTGTCTGATCAGTGTGTTTTACCTGACCCTGGCTAACATTGTCTGACCAGTGTGTTTTGCCTGACCCTGGCTAACATTGTCTGATCAGTGTGTTTTGCCTGACCCTGGCTAACATTGTCTGACCAGTGTGTTTTGCCTGACCCTGGCTAACATTGTCTGACCAGTGTGTTTTGTCTGACCCTGGCTAACATTGTCTGACTAGTGTGTTTTGCCTGACCCTGGCTAACATTGTCTGATCAGTGTGTTTTGCCTGACCCTGGCTAACATTGTCTGACCAGTGTGTTTTTCCTGACACTGGCTAACATTGTCTGACCAGTGTGTTTTTCCTGACCCTGGCTAACATTGTCTGACTAGTGTGTTTTGCCTGACCCTGGCTAACATTGTCTGATCAGTGTGTTTTGCCTGACCCTGGCTAACATTGTCTGACCAGTGTGTTTTGCCTGACCCTGGCTAACATTGTCTGACCAGTGTGTTTTGCCTGACCCAGGCTAACATTGTCTGACCAGTGTGTTTTGCCTGACCAGACGATAGCCTCGTTGTCCCACATGTCTTTGGGTGTAGGGGAACCTTGTCCGATCTCCTAAAGGTGTGGTGAAGTACTAAGGCACTCTCCTCTCAGGAAGATGAACTGAAACGGTTAGAGATCGAATCACGCAAATTTCAATCAACGCATGGCCTCAAGGGAGGCAGACCAGAGCGTGTGCAACTCGTTAACTTTAATCGTCTCGACTGATATTCTTGCCATAGGCCCATGGTAACTCGTGGCGAGAGAGTAAGGTTAATGCCCAGCGCAGTTTGTTACTCACTACAATCCAAATACAGCGCAAGTTACACCATCAAGATAAAACCGTCTGTTGATGTCGTCATCATAACTTGTGATGTGTAACTTGCTAGCTTGCTAATAGCAACGAGCTGTTTTATATTCACTTTTTTGATCTACCACTTCCGTTTTCAGCAATCATTTTCTTCAGGTTTGCATTCTTAGCCCATGGTTGTCGACAACCGGCCTGGTTACCAAACCTGCAAAACATTGGTATAACCAAGCACTATAACTGCACGACTCTCATTTAGTCCATCTCTTAACAACACACGCATTATTGCACTAGAAACCGAGGAAAGATTCTAAGTTTGTTTCTTAAGGACGTATGCAGGTATTACTGTTGTGCGAATGGCGGGCCACCAAATGTGTCTTCTTCATCTAGCGTGTATGCCCATCTAGCGTAATTTCATGCGGCCCTGCGCCTGGGTTCAGTTTGAGACTCCAGTTTGAGACTCTAGTTTGACGTGAGTCGCTGTAAATTTAATTAAGAGATGTAAAGTCTCGCCAGCCGTTGTGAGATAAATGTCAAGTCATTTTCTGATTTCCTTGGGGTCTAGACCACAGTTTCTCAGCATTTTGAATTCTGGATGAACCCCTGAGATAGCTGTCAGATCTGACGGAACTCATGAGTTTTTAAAATGGTTTTACATCCCATAGGAGTAGGACTTTGTCTGTTCCTGAATCCGGACACATGCAAGTCTTGTATGTGCGCTGGGCCATTAACCACGCAACTACGCTCCCAGCAACCACCCCCTCCAACCCAGAACATTTGTTCGTATCCTGGTTTCACTCCAGATGGATTATAATGCCATCACTTACAGTTGGCCTCGTTTAGGAAACCTGCGACCAAAAAAAAAAAAAAAAAAAAGTTTGCATGTTTTTGCAGTGGTTGTTTCTGTAGCACTGCACAACTTTCTTGAATCTCATTCTATGACGTGCACGGAGTGTTCTATTCTTTCCCTAGTAATAGGTGCCTTGATAATGCACAACTTTCTTTAGTCTCATTCTATGACATGCACGGAGGTGCAGTGTTCTATTCTTTCCCTAGTAATAGGTGCCTTGATAATGCACAACTTTCTTTAGTCTCATTCTATGACATGCACGGAGGTGCAGTGTTCTATTCTTTCCCTAGTAATAGGTGCCTTGATAATGCACAACTTTCTTGAATCTCATTCTATGACATGCACGTAGGTGCAGTGTTCTATTCTTTCCCTAGTAATAGGTGCCTTGATAATGCACAACTTTCTTTAGTCTCATTCTATGACATGCACGGAGGTGCAGTGTTCTATTCTTTCCCTAGTAATAGGTGCCTTGATAATGCACAACTTTCTTTAGTCTCATTCTATGACATGCACGGAGGTGCAGTGTTCTATTCTTTCCCTAGTAATAGGTGCCTTGGTAATGCACAACTTTCTTTAGTCTCATTCTATGACATGCACGTAGGTGCAGTGTTCTATTCTTTCCCTAGTAATAGGTGCCTTGATAATGCACAACTTTCTTTAGTCTCATTCTATGACATGCACGGAGGTGCAGTGTTCTATTCTTTCCCTAGTAATAGGTGCCTTGATAATGCACAACTTTCTTTAGTCTCATTCTATGACATGCACGGAGGTGCAGTGTTCTATTCTTTCCCTAGTAATAGGTGCCTTGATAATGCACAACTTTCTTGAATCTCATTCTATGACATGCATGGAGGTGCAGTGTTCTATTCTTTCCCTAGTAATAGGTGCCTTGATAATGCACAACTTTCTTTAGTCTCATTCTATGACATGCACGGAGGTGCAGTGTTCTATTCTTTCCCTAGTAATAGGTGCCTTGATAATGCACAACTTTCTTTAGTCTCATTCTATGACATGCACGGAGGTGCAGTGTTCTATTCTTTCCCTAGTAATAGGTGCCTTGATAATGCACAACTTTCTTTAGTCTCATTCTATGACATGCACGTAGGTGCAGTGTTCTATTCTTTCCCTAGTAATAGGTGCCTTGATAATGCACAACTTTCTTTAGTCTCATTCTATGACATGCACGGAGGTGCAGTGCTCTATTCTTTCCCTAGTAATAGGTGCCTTGATAATGCACAACTTTCTTTAGTCTCATTCTATGACATGCACGGAGGTGCAGTGTTCTACTCTTTCCCTAGTAATAGGTGCCTTGATAATGCACAACTTTCTTTAGTCTCAGTTGATGACATGCGTTGATGTACAGTTATATTCTTTCCCCAGTAGGAGGTACCAGGGTTGCCTCGGGGACCCAAGAAAACAGGCAAGTAAACTAGTATGTCCTACAGAGCAAGGTATGTTAGGGTGAAACGTAGGTTGTGAATATAATAATATGATAATGATTGCCTGTGATCAATTGATCTGTTCTAAATACTGCATAAAAATATATTGACTATTTGAGTCGTGCAGCTATTACAAGTCGTATGTGACAAGATTATGGATAGAAAATATATTTGCCGCTCACTTATAGACACTTATATTTGGGCAGCATAATAGACACGACGGAGGTGGAACAGATGTGTACTATAGTAGGAAGGACTCAAGGCACTTATCTGACAATTGGTGTGAGGTCTAGTCCGTCCCTATATATTCACCCTCAGATATTTTATTCACCTTCCTGATGCCCTGATTGTAGAACTCCTCCGTCTGTGCCTGGAACCACGTTTCCAGTGCAGTAATCAAGTCACGGACGTCAGAAAAACGTGCCGGTATGAAATCACACCCCCATCCACCGAGCTCACTGAACTTGGCACCTAGTGACTTCTTCTTGTTCCCAAACATGAAGATTCCTCTTTCTGGACGTCGTTTTTCTGACGTCTAGGACTTGATTACTAAACTTGAGACGTTGTTCCGGGCCCAGACGGAGGAGTTCTACACCAAGGGCATCAGCAAGGTGAAGAACAGATGGGAGAAGTGTATCGCCGTGCAGGGTGAATACATAGAGACCTACTAAAGTGCAGGGTGAATACATAGAGACCTACTAAAGTGCAGGGTGAATACATAGAGACCTACTAAAGTGCAGGGCGAGTACATAGAGACCTACTAAAGTGCACAACTTTTCGACCATCCCTCATTTTGCGACGTCAAGACCAGGATTGGAAAGCCAAAAATGGTATTCTTGACAATATGGAGATACAGAGAAATGAAGATTAATAGTTCGGATATTCATCGCAAGTGTCAAGTCGGTGCTGTCGTATGGAGACGAAACATGGAGAACGGCCAAGACGATGCAACAAAGGATGTGGTCGTTCGTTAAGAGATGCCTCGAAGAGTAATGGGCATACAGTGGCAGGACATGGTGATGAATGTAGCCCTGTGAGAAAGGAGCCAACAACGGGCACTGGAACAACACATTGAAAGGACATACGCTGAGGAACTTATAAACAGAGCAGACTACACTGTGTCACAGCTGCCAGTAGGTTTTTATGGGCAATGAACTATTCTTGTTGTTATGAATTAATTTGTATTAATGTATTATTTATATTTTAAAATTGACGATCTCTCGCGTCTGTTTAGCGTAGCAAGATTAGCTTTTAGCGGCAGTCTGCACGTGAAAGCAGGCGGAATCAGCTTGCTCGTGTTTGGCATGAGTGGCGTCGTTTGACAAAGCTCGCTTGTTTCAAGCACTTTTTTTTTGTGGTTGTTTATTAGCACGTGAGTAAGAACACGAGAAAGGATTATAAATAAAAAACCACAATCTTGCCACATTTTTTATTGGATCCCCGAAGTATGGTGTCTAATATGTTGACAATATCTCTCAAACAATGTCATTATAAGTTAAAGAAACCACCAAGATTATGCACGGCTCTGTGTTCGATAACTGACAAGATAACTGAAGGAAGTATACACCCGATTCGATATAAATATCTTTGGTAAATGCTGTCAAATAGTGTGTGATGAAGACCACCGATTAGTGTCACCCGAAATGATTGGACACTGACAGGTTTACAAAACCACTGCTTAAGGCGCTTTGCAGGCATTCATTGTACAAAGAGAGGGAGGGCGGGCGGGGCGGGTGTTATCTAGTCTCGGGGGTTTCAAACTAGCGACTTCCGGACAACACCTGGCTTACAAAGAGATTCCATATGCTGCGCAGCGTGAGTTGCCTTGCAGAGGGATGTAACTTACTATATATATATATATAGTTAGTCGAGCACAAAAACTGCTAGCATACAATGGAAACATCCCAGATAACCGAAACAAAAAAAATTCAACTCGCACATTTCAGCTGGTAAGGTTATGCTGACAATGTTTTTTGGCCATGTGGAAGTTACTGCTACACCCATCCTATAGCCCCGATATGTCCCCTTGTGACTTCCATTTGTTCGGATCCGTAAAAATATTTATGAGGGGACAAATATTCGCGGCAAAGACCTCGGTGACCAAGTGGTTCAAAGAGGAACCAAAATAAATTTTTTTCGGACGGCATTCGCCGTCTACCCAACCAGTGGGATGCATGTCTGAACGCCTATGGTGACTTTTTCTAGCCCCGTGGAATGTTTGCTGCATAATAATTGCTATATTTAATTCTGTCACACAAGATGATGTAACTTTCATATGTTTGTAATAAAGCCACTGGTTCTGGTTGCATTTGAACACGCCCCGTATATGCATATATATATATATATATATATACGTAGAAGTTAAAATAATAAATGTTTCTGAACAGCATACGTTGACTACATGAACAGAGAAAATATCGATTAATGGTGCAACTTTGATATGGGAGGTATTTCATCACATAAACATTCACAAGAGGAATGTTCAATACGTAAACATATAGAACAATTTTAACATAGGTAAGGCAGCAGGAAAAAAAAAACGTTTCGACTTAAGGTCTCTTCTTTATCAATTATAAACACTATAAAAATGGTCATAAGTGACCTTTGAGCCATCGGCATTGTTTTCATGTTGCTTTTGGTCAGTCGACACTGCTTATTTGTGGCCCTCGCGTAATCGACTTTTTATGTGGTTCTCGTCGATAGACGTTGTTTTTGTGTAGCCCTTGAGTAATCGACATTTTATCAATGTGATCCTTAACCACCTACATTACTTTCATGCAGCTCTTTAACCATCGACATTATTTTCATATGGCCCTTGAGCAATCGACATTGTTTTCATGTGCCCCTTGAATAATCGACATTGTTTTCACGTGGTTCTTGAACCATATAGATTGTTTTCCTGTGGTCCTTAAACCATCGACATTATTTTCATGTGACCCTTGAGCAATCGAAATTGTTTTCATATAGTGCTTGAACCATCGACATTGTTTTCGCGTGGCCCTAGAGCAATCGCCATTGTTTTCATGTGGCCCGTGAACCATCGACATTGTTTTCGCGTGGCCCTCGAGCAATCGTCATTGTTTTCATGTGGCCCGTGAACCATCGACATTGTTTTCGCGTGGCCCTAGAGAAATCGCCATTGTTTTCATGTGGCCCGTGAACCATCGACATAGTTTTCATGTGGTGCTTGAACCATGGACATTGTTTTCATTGTGGCCATTGAGCAATCGACATTGCTTTTCATGTGGCCCGTGAACCATCGACATAGTTTTCATGTGGTGCTTGAACCATCGACATTGTTTTCATTGTGGCCATTGAGCAATCGACATTGCTTTTCATGTGATCATTAAGCCATCGAAATTATCTTCAAACAGCTCTTTAACCATGGACATTGTTTTCATGCTGCTCTTGACCCATTAACAGCTAAGTGGCCCTCTAAAGGGTTTGAGTTCGAGACCTCCAGTCTATGTCATTAGGCCTTGTTGTGTGTGCACAATGGCAGACAGACAAATACGCCGCACAAACATACAGGAAACAGCCTACAGGAAGTCGGATGCCTAGACAGATATTGATGTATTTTGTTAGACAATCTGGGCACTGAGAAGTCGGAACGGTGGACACATACAGTTACGTGAACAGGAAGGCTGGACACTCACAACTAATGACTCATTCATTGTGTGCGTCTTCCGGCACTTACCCAGTTTTATTGTCTTGCTCATACTATGCCTCTTCTTAATACACACAACCACATACACCATCATACACTCGCACACACAGAGCCACATATACACTCATACACTGGTACACACAGAGCCACATATACACTCATACACTGGTACACACACACATACACCATCATACACTCGCACACACACAACCATATACTCGCACACACACAACCATATACACGCTCATACACTCGCACCCACAGAGCCGCATATATACTGATACACACACACATACACCATCAAATACTCGCACACACACAACCATATACACGCTCATACACTCGCACACACAGAGCCACATATACACTCATACACTGGTACACACACACATACACCATCATATACTCGCACACATAGAGCCACATACACCATCATACACTCGCACACACACAGCCACATACACCATCATACACTCGTACACACACACAGCCACATATACCATCATACACTCGCACACACACACACACACACAACCACATACACCATCATACACTCGCACACACATACACAACCACATACACCATCATACACTCTCACGCGCACACAACCACATACACCATCATACACTCGCACGCGCACACAACCACATACACCATCATACACTCGCACACATACATACACGCTCATACACTGGCACACACACACACACATACACGCTCATACACTCGCACACACACAGCCACATACACGCTCATACACTCGCACACACACAACCACATACACCATCATTCACTCGCACACACACAACCACATACACCATCATACACTCGCACGCGCACACAACCACATACACCATCATACACTCCTACACACACATACACGCTCATACACTGGCACACACACACATACACGCTCATACACTCGCGCACACACACACAACCACATACACAGTCATTCACTCGCACACACACACAACCGCATAACACTCATACACTCGCACGCGCACACAACCACATACACACTCATTCATGCGTTCGCAAGTGCTCTATTATTGAAACGTAAAAGCGTCTACTTATCTCCAAAATAAATGCTTACAGTAACAGTATTTAAAATATGTAGTGAGAATAGGACTGAAACTCCAGATTTATATTAATAATGAAGAAATCGAAAATGTCACACATTTTGAATACCTTGGCTCTACGCAATCCAACGGCGGAGACTGTTTCAAAGAAATTAGAAGACGTTTGGTCAGGGCGATGTAGAAGCTAAACAACATGGACAATAATGGCATAATACTAACAAGCAACTAAAACTGAAGATCATGAGAACATGCATATTCCCTGTGCCAATGTACGGGTGCGAGACATGGGCAAGTAACAAGGAAAGAAGTTGGAGCGTTCGAAACAAAATGTTACAGAAGAATCCTAAAATTTCCTTGGATACAGAAAGTGACGAATAAAACCATCCTAGAAGACCTGAGTGAGAAAACTGGCTCATAAACAATGCTATGTTTCGGAAATTGATTTTTTTCGGCCAAGTCAAACATCATAACGGACTGGAAAGAACGGTCATGGGAGAGGGAGGAGGGGCGCATGGTTGGGTACTTGGAAGGTGACCCATGGGTCGACCAGGGCGAAGATGGATACAGGATATCAAGGACACTCTAAACATGAACATGGAGCAGGCGGGAAGACTGACTGCAGACCGAGATTCATATCGGCTGGCTGTGATGAGAGCGACGTTCTACAAAGTACATGGTACATGATGATGATGATGAATGAAAGTAGTAACAAATAAGTTCAGAAAGATCAGATAGATGAAAACAATTTAGCTATATAACAGGTAACCAACCAGTTCAGAATATATATACTGGTTAGGGCCACCTGAGCATTACACGGGTGTTAAACATTGGTCAAAAGTAAAATCCTTACATTTCTCAAATATTGTTAAACTTCCTAATAATCCATAGAGCTGATATTGCCTCCAATCAGTGCGACCTGTCAATATATCAAATTTTGATTGATACTGGACAGGCCATTCAAAAGATTAATTACCCCGAAACACGAAGTTTCTGTATATTCCATGGGTTCAGTTATCTCACTGAGCCAGGTACGCGACAATATTTACTTCCTATTAGCGAGGGGCATGTTGTAAATCGTTTGGGATGCGGTTTCATAATGAGGAGTGGTCCTGGGTTCATTCCCCAGTTGAGGCGGTACTGTTTTTTCAGACCGCAATGGCTCCCGGGTCGACCCAGCCTTAAATGGGTACCGGTTCAGTCCGGGAAGTAAAAGCGGCGAGGGAGAGGAGATGGCTACAGCCCTCATATAGCCGAGCCTTTGAAATGTGAGATCGCTAACACCTCACACCCCTACGGCAGTAATGCTATGGGATGCTTTACTAATGAGGAGATATTGTTCAAGCCTTGGTCAGGTCTAGATACTTGTGTATATCGAAGATGAAATAAGAACATAGCATCTACACATCCCGGTGATTGCCGGGACAAGCAACGGTAATTCAGCAACACCTTCAACCCCCTTTTTGCGTAAGCCAACAGGAAACGTAAATTCAGCAACTCCTTCAACCCCTTTACGTGTAAATTAGTAGCTGAACTAAACTGCGACATATTTGTTTCAAATTAAAACACTTCAACTGTGGAACATGTCTTCAACACATGGTCGCCAAACACGTCTATCATATCAGATGTGATAGAAGTATTTTCCTACATTTCCCACGACTGTCCAGAAGCCTTCCCGTTTGCCCCCACTTCTAGTTTATGTGTGTGCTTTGATCTTCCCCTATGCCTATTTCCCACTGGGTTCCAGATTAGAGCATGCTCAGGAATGCAAACAATATCCTTTTTAAAATTATGACATATCCATGCCATGGCCAACACATGATCTCTTTCGTAATGAGGTCTTGACCAGACTTGCATTATAGGTTAATGCTAGTAGCCTGGTCCTACCACTTCAAAGCCAAGGATCAAGATGTTTAGCCGCTCATAAGCTGCAGCGGTGATCGACCCAAATCTGACAGCTAGCGTCAGGGCCAGCGAAAATGCCGAACCCCTTTTTAACCCCCACTCAGTGATCCTGGATAACAGGATGCAACAGAGTGAACTGCCTAAGGAGAAGGAATCGAAGAGGGAAAACTAACCCGGTATCCAAAAATGCCTGCTGAAATCGGATGTGTCGGACCGAAAGGTGCAACAATCAGTCAGCTTGTAAACTACAAGGCATTCCGTTCTCCGGAATACATGCTGCTACTTGCAAAGCCTTTTTCAGGGCTTGGTAACAGGAGTTTGAGAACGAACGACGAGAACAAAGAAACAAACCCAATATTCTATGTATCCAACAATTGAGAAACGCCTGAACCCGGCTAGATATCGCCTTTGTTGTCCTCCAAGCTTTTGATTCAGAAAGTAATTACGGGTTCACATCTTTACAAAGAATTGTGTCTGAGATTCCAGATCTAGTTGCAGTTGTGGCCAAGACCATACAAATGTGGTCCGACAGCAAAGTTCACGAAATGTAATGTTCGGTCATGGAACCCACCAATGTATTTGTGGAAGCGCTTTCTTCTTTATTTATTCAGACAGCAATGCCATGGAAACAACGAATAAGCATCAATATGCTGTGTGTGCCACCTGTTCTGCGTGGGTAGGGCTGCAGTTTTCTGCGAATACGTCATGCACGCTCCTTGGTTACACATGGCATGTTGACATTTCTCGTTGGAGCCCTTCACAGGAACCGCCATGTACATAGACGTATGCACTTTACACACTTGTCCTGAACTTTGGTGTGTGTGGCAGGATGGGTAGGTGTTATTATGTGGGTGTGTGTGTATGTATTTGTTTCAGTAAGTTGGATGCACAGTTTTCATGTGTAAGTTTTAGAATACCCACAATGTGTAGGATTACTCTTTTGTGCGCCCTAAAAAGGACATTAAGTGTCGGATTGTCGTAGCTTCCTTCATATCCTGAGCGTGCTGATGTCGGGGTTCTCCAAGGACGTTGTTCTATGCTTGGCTTCATCTGCGTGTCGCTCACTACTACGGGGATCACGTCGATCCCTCACCTCGTTAGCTGTCCTAAAAAAAGCCCGTTTCCAGGAAGGGCTGCGTGGAAAGCCGAGGTGAGGGTCTTGGCCAGTATATTTTGCCTGATCTTGACTAACATGTCTGATCAGAATATCTTGCCTGATCTTGACTAACATGTCTGATCAGAATATCTTGCCTGATCTTGACTAACATGTCTGATCAGAATATCTTGCCTGATCTTGACTAACATGTCTGATCAGAATATCTTGCCTGATCTTGACTAACATGTCTGATCAGAATATCTTACCTGATGTTGACTAACATGTCTGATCAGAATATCTTGCCTGATCTTGACTAACATGTCTGATCAGAATATCTTGCCTGATCTTGACTAACATGTCTGATCAGAATATCTTGCCTGATCTTGACTAACATGTCTGATCAGAATATCTTGCCTGACCGGACATTAGTCTTCCTTCACTTTCATGTTTAAGTAAAATTCAGTGCTTTCATACGTAACATTGAATTTAGAGCTTTTGTACGTGTAGAATACAATCCATTCATATGGACGAAACATTAAGCTTTCGTGTTTAATTTAAATTCTCGTGTGAGGTAATTTCCGTGATTTCGGTGAGATTCAGAGCTTTCATATCTAAGTTGAATACAAAGCTTTCATGTGTAAAATCAAATCAGAGCTTGCATATGTAAATTAAAATGTAGAAATACCATGAGTAAATAGAATACATGACTTTCATTGCTTAGTTTGATACACAAATCATGCATGTGTAATTTGATTACACAGATTCTATGTGTAACTTAAATCACGAATTGCTTATCGTAAGTTGAATACATAACTTTAACACGTAAGTTAAATACATAACTTTAACACGTAAGTTGAATACATAACTTTAACACGTAAGTTAAATACAGATTTATACCGCGTGTATGTTGAATTCATGACTATCAATCGTAAGTTGAATAGTTTTCATTAGTAACTTGAATACAAGACGTTCATATTTAAATTGCATACAGAACTTTCATACTTTAGATGAATACAGAGCTTTCAAACGTAATTCGCCATATGTAATTTGAGTCTTAGTCTTAGTCGACCTGTGCTTCTACAGGGGCAGATGCCCGTGTGCAGGTCCCAGCTCTGGTGTGAGCTGGATGTAGACCCGCAGCCTGTTAGGCGCCACCTATGCTGATCTTAACAAATCGCCTAAGCATGGCCGGTGTTATGCCATGTAACACAGTTAGTCGTCTCTTACGACATGCTCTCTGAGGGATAGTGGTGCTATTCTTGTGTTTGTCATACACAAAGACCCCGACAGACAACTCGATGTACATTGATTTAATTTGAGTATACAGCCAATATACGTCAGTTTAACAGAGCTGTCATACGCAAGTTGAATACACAGCTAACATACGCATATTGAATACAGAGCTAACATACGCATATTGAATACAGAGCTAACATACGCATATTGAATACAGAGTTAACATACGCATATTGAATACAGAGCTAACATACGCATATTGAATACAGAGCTAACATACGCATATTGAATACAGAGCTAACATACGCATATTGAATACAGAGCTAACAAACGCATATTGAATACAGAGCTAACATACGCATATTGAATACAGAGCTAACATACGCATATTGAATACAGAGCTAACATACGCATATTGAATACAGAGCTAACATACGCATATTGAATACAGAGCTAACATACGCATATTGAATACAGAGCTAACATACGAATATTGAATACAGAGCTTTTAATAGTTGGATACGCACCTATTTATAATTTAATAAAATTGTAAGGCGCTGTTTGAGGCGCATCCTCGGAATCTCAGGGAGAGACAGATGCTCTAACAATGGTGTGTTGGACAGTGGGAGGATTGCCAGCTTGTTTACGCTCCTTCGTCAACGTCATTAAAGATGGTTGGAGCACGTATCATGAGATGGAGGATGACCAAATTCCTTTTCTTCTTCTTCTTCTTTTTCTTCTTCTTCTTTTTCTTTTCTTGTTCTTCTTCTTCCTCTTCTTCTTCTTATTTTTCTTCTTCTTCTTCTATCAACTGATGATATGCTTCCAGTCAGGTGAGGTCCACGAAGGAGACGTTTCAGGTCTTCATCGCGCGCCCCCCCCCCACCCCCCACCCCAGTTTTTCGAGCATGGTCGCGTCCCCGGGTCCATTCTTTGGTTTGCATAAGTAGGACATTGCAGTCTTGTAGTATATGTTCTGGTGTTTGCTTGCCCGCTCCATAAGTAGGACATTGCAGTCTTGTAGTATATATTCTGGTGTTTGCTTGCGTTGCTCCATAAGTAGGACATTGCAGTCTTGTAGTATATGTTCTGGTGTTTGCTTGCCCGCTCCATAAGTAGGACATTGCAGTCTTGTAGTATATTTACTGGTGTTTGCTTGCCCTCTTCATAAGTAGGACATTGCAGTCTTGTAGTATATGTTCTGGTGTTTGCTTGCCCGCTTCATAAGTAGGACATTGCAGTCTTGTAGTATATGTTCTGGTGTTTGCTTGCCCGCTCCATAAGTAGGACATTGCAGTCTTGTAGTATATGTTCTGGTGTTTGCTTGCGTTGCTCCATAATCGCAAGTGACGGTGTCTCTGAGACTTATTCTGTTGAGGCGAGCTTTGAGTCGTCAATGTTCCTTTCTAATTCTGAAGATCTTTGCCTGTCTATGTCTGCTACGTTTGCCTATGCTGTCTGGCTTTCCTTCATTATGCAGGTCTCTCCATTCCGTCCTCATGGTACGCTTTAAGAGTGTCTTTCCCCCTTTATAGCTCTGGAGATGACGAGTCTGCATACCACCACTTCCGATTGTTGCGAACTCATCTGCCATCTTGTTTCCAAGAATCATACAGTGATCCTGAATCCGCTAGAGGGCTTGCGAACTCATCTGCCATCTTGTTTCCAAGGATCCTACAGTGATCCCGAATCCGCTAGAGGGCTTGCGAACTCATCTGCCATCTTGTTTCCAAGGATCCTACAGTGATTCCGAATCCGCTAGAGGGCTTGCGAACCCATCTGCCATCTTGTTTCCAAGGATCCTACAGTGATCCCGAATCCGCTAGAGGGCTTGCGAACTCATCTGCCATCTTGTTTCCAAGGATCCTACAGTGATCCCGAATCCGCTAGAGGGCTTGCGAACTCATCTGCCATCTTGTTTCCAAGGATCCTACAGTGATCCCGAATCCGCTAGAGGGCTTGCGAACTCATCTGCCATCTTGTTTCCAAGGATCCTACAGTGATCCCGAATCCGCTAGAGGGCTTGCGAACTCATCTGCCATCTTGTTTCCAAGGATCCTACAGTGATCCTGAATCCGCTAGAGGGCTTGCGAACTCATCTGCCATCTTGTTTCCAAGGATCCTACAGTGATCCTGAATCCGCTAGACGGCTTGCGAACGCATCTGCCATCTTGTTTCCAAGGATCCTACAGTGATCCTGAATCCGCTAGAGGGCTTGCGAACTCATCTGCCATCTTGTTTCCAAGGATCCTACAGTGATCCTGAATCCGCTAGAGGGCTTGCGAACTCATCTGCCATCTTGTTTCCAAGGATCCTACAGTGATCCTGAATCCGCTAGAGGGCTTGCGAACTCATCTGCCATCTTGTTTCCAAGGATCCTACAGTGATCCTGAATCCGCTAGAGGGCTTGCGAACTCATCTGCCATCTTGTTTCCAAGGATCCTACAGTGATCCCGAATCCGCTAGAGGGCTTGCGAACTCATCTGCCATCTTGTTTCCAAGGATCCTACAGTGATCCCGAATCCGCTAGAGGGCTTGCGAACTCATCTGCCATCTTGTTTCCAAGGATCCTACAGTGATCCCGAATCCGCTAGAGGGCTTGCGAACTCATCTGCCATCTTGTTTCCAAGGATCCTACAGTGATCCCGAATCCGCTAGAGGGCTTGCGAACTCATCTGCCATCTTGTTTCCAAGGATCCTACAGTGATCCCGAATCCGCTAGAGGGCTTGCGAACTCATCTGCCATCTTGTTTCCAAGGATCCTACAGTGATCCCGAATCCGCTAGAGGGCTTGCGAACTCATCTGCCATCTTGTTTCCAAGGATCCTACAGTGATCCCGAATCCGCTAGAGGGCTTGCGAACTCATCTGCCATCTTGTTTCCAAGGATCCTACAGTGATCCTGAATCCGCTAGAGGGCTTGCGAACTCATCTGCCATCTTGTTTCCAAGGATCCTACAGTGATCCTGAATCCGCTAGAGGGCTTGCGAACTCATCTGCCATCTTGTTTCCAAGGATCCTACAGTGATCCTGAATCCGCTAGAGGGCTTGCGAACTCATCTGCCATCTTGTTTCCAAGGATCCTACAGTGATCCCGAATCCGCTAGAGGGCTTGCGAACTCATCTGCCATCTTGTTTCCAAGGATCCTACAGTGATTCCGAATCCGCTAGAGGGCTTGCGAACTCATCTGCCATCTTGTTTCCAAGGATCCTACAGTGATTCTGAATCCGCTAGAGGGCTTGCGAACTCATCTGCCATCTTGTTTCCAAGGATCCTACAGTGATTCTGAATCCGCTAGAGGGCTTGCGAACTCATCTGCCATCTTGTTTCCAAGGATCCTACAGTGATCCTGAATCCGATAGAGGGCTTGCGAACTCATCTGCCATCTTGTTTCCAAGGATCCTACAGTGATCCCGAATCCGCTAGAGGGCTTGCGAACTCATCTGCCATCTTGTTTCCAAGGATCCTACAGTGATCCCGAATCCGCTAGAGGGCTTGCGAACTCATCTGCCATCTTGTTTCCAAGGATCCTACAGTGATCCCGAATCCGCTAGAGGGCTTGCGAACTCATCTGCCATCTTGTTTCCAAGGATCCTACAGTGATCCCGAATCCGCTAGAGGGCTTGCGAACTCATCTGCCATCTTGTTTCCAAGGATCCTACAGTGATCCTGAATCCGCTAGAGGGCTTGCGAACTCATCTGCCATCTTTTTTCCAAGGATCCTACAGTGATCCTGAATCCGCTAGAGGGCTTGCGAACTCATCTGCCATCTTGTTTCCAAGGATCCTACAGTGATCCCGAATCCGCTAGAGGGCTTGCGAACTCATCTGCCATCTTGTTTTCAAGGATCCTACAGTGATCCCGAATCCGCTAGAGGGCTTGCAAACTCATCTGCCATCTTGTTTCCAAGGATCCTACAGTGATCCCGAATCCGCTAGAGGGCTTGCAAACTCATCTGCCATCTTGTTTCCAAGGATCCTACAGTGATCCTGAATCCGCTAGAGGGCTTGCGAACTCATCTGCCATCTTGTTTCCAAGGATCCTACAGTGATCCTGAATCCGCTAGAGGGCTTGCGAACTCATCTGCCATCTTGTTTCCAAGGATCCTACAGTGATCCTGAATCCGCTAGAGGGCTTGCGAACTCATCTGCCATCTTGTTTCCAAGGATCCTACAGTGATCCCGAATCCGCTAGAGGGCTTGCGAACTCATCTGCCATCTTGTTTCCAAGGATCCTACAGTGATCCCGAATCCGCTAGAGGGCTTGCGAACTCATCTGCCATCTTGTTTCCAAGGATCCTACAGTGATCCCGAATCCGCTAGAGGGCTTGCGAACTTATCTGCCATCTTGTTTCCAAGGATCCTACAGTGATTCTGAATCCGCTAGAGGGCTTGCGAACTCATCTGCCATCTTGTTTCCAAGGATCCTACAGTGATCCTGAATCCGATAGAGGGCTTGCGAACTCATCTGCCATCTTGTTTCCAAGGATCCTACAGTGATCCCGAATCCGCTAGAGGGCTTGCGAACTCATCTGCCATCTTGTTTCCAAGGATCCTACAGTGATCCTCAATCCGCTAGAGGGCTTGCGAACTCATCTGCCATCTTGTTTCCAAGGATCCTACAGTGATCCCGAATCCGCTAGAGGGCTTGCGAACTCATCTGCCATCTTGTTTCCAAGGATCCTACAGTGATCCCGAATCCGCTAGAGGGCTTGCGAACTCATCTGCCATCTTGTTTCCAAGGATCCTACAGTGATCCCGAATCCGCTAGAGGGCTTGCGAACTCATCTGCCATCTTGTTTCCAAGGATCCTACAGTGATCCCGAATCCGCTAGAGGGCTTGCGAACTCATCTGCCATCTTGTTTCCAAGGATCCTACAGTGATCCCGAATCCGCTAGAGGGCTTGCGAACTCATCTGCCATCTTGTTTCCAAGGATCCTACAGTGATCCTGAATCCGCTAGAGGGCTTGCGAACTCATCTGCCATCTTGTTTCCAAGGATCCTACAGTGATCCTGAATCCGCTAGAGGGCTTGCGAACTCATCTGCCATCTTGTTTCCAAGGATCCTACAGTGATCCCGAATCCGCTAGAGGGCTTGCGAACTCATCTGCCATCTTGTTTCCAAGGATCCTACAGTGATCCTGAATCCGCTAGAGGGCTTGCGAACTCATCTGCCATCTTGTTTCCAAGGATCCTACAGTGATCCCGAATCCGCTAGAGGGCTTGCGAACTCATCTGCCATCTTGTTTCCAAGGATCCTACAGTGATCCCGAATCCGCTAGAGGGCTTGCGAACTTATCTGCCATCTTGTTTCCAAGGATCCTACAGTGATCCCGAATCCGCTAGAGGGCTTGCAAACTCATCTGCCATCATGTTTCCAAGGATCCTACAGTGATCCCCAATCCGCTAGAGGGCTTGCGAACTCATCTGCCATCTTGTTTCCAAGGATCCTACAGTGATCCCGAATCCGCTAGAGGGCTTGCGAACTTATCTGCCATCTTGTTTCCAAGGATCCTACAGTGATCCCGAATCCGCTAGAGGGCTTGCAAACTCATCTGCCATCATGTTTCCAAGGATCCTACAGTGATCCCCAATCCGCTAGAGGGCTTGCGAACTCATCTGCCATCTTGTTTCCAAGGATCCTACAGTGATCCCGAATCCGCTAGAGGGCTAAATTTGTTATTGGGACAGCAATAATTGTAATATTTTATTTCCTGTGAGAGTCGATCTTGTGTGGGTTTGAGATGGAGCACCCTCCTAGAGTCTGTTAGAATGAACGTTTTTCTTGACGTTGCCAAGTTCTAGACATCCTATATGGAGAGCTAACCTCTGGATACAGTAACAAAGTTAGACCCTTCCTTCCCGACATGTATACAACGCTAAAAGTATACAAAGGCGTTTGCAAGCGTGACCTGAATGCGATAGACATGAACACCTCAAACTGAGAGGAACTTACCAAAATAACACCTGACTGAAAACAGGCTTTGCTGGTTGACCTGTAGGCAGGCTTTGCTGGTTGGTCTGTAGGCAGGCGTTGCTGGTTGACATGTAGGCAGGCTTTGTGGTTGGCATGTAGGCAGACTTTGCTGGTTGACATGTAGGCAGGCTTTGCTGGTTGGTCTGTAGGCAGGATTTGTTGGTTGACATGTAGGCAGGCTTTGTGGTTGGCATGTAGGCAGACTTTGCTGTTTGATATGTACGTATTCTTTGCTAGTTAGCATGCAGGCTGGTTTTGCTGTTTGACCTGTAGGCAGGCTGGTGTTGCTGTTTGGCCTGTAGACAGGCTGGTTCTGCTGTTTAGCCTGTATGCAGGCTTTGCTAATTGGCCCGTATGCAGACTTTGCTGGTTGACAGGTAGGCAGACTTTGCTGGTTGACATGTAGGCAGGCTTTGCTGGTTGACATGTAGGCAGACTTTGCTGGTTGACATGTAGGCAGGCTTTGCTGGTTGGCATGTAGGCAGACTTTGCTGGTTGATAGGTAGGCAGACTTTGCTGGTTGGCATGTAGGCAGACTTTGCTGGTTGGCATGTAGGCAGGCTTTGCTGGTTGGCATGTAGGCAGACCTTGCTGGTTGACATGTAGGCAGGCTTTGCTGGTTGGTATGTAGGCAGGCCTTGCTGGTTGGCATGTAGGCAGGCTTTGCTGGTTGGTCTGTAGGCTGGGGAAGCAAAAGGTGCAGCAAACCGCACTTAAAACATTCACGACAGAAGTAAAAACAACTTAGGACATAGGTCATTCACGGAAGCTGAAGTAGATTGTCTCTAGAGACTGACATAATGCCAACAACAACAATAACAACAACTATTGTAAGGTTACGTGTGTCGGAATTGATCATTTCACTTAGTATAGCGGACATGAACCTTTAGCTGAAATGAAACCATTTGTTCTGGTTTCATTATTTCTGTCTCTGATCATTGATATAGAACCAAAAAAAATACGTAATATTCCATATAACCGTTACTAATTGAGTCTGCCTCGTACATTATACCTGGCTTGATTATAGATAGATAAGGTAGGCCAGCTTGCAAGGTAACTGGCTTTCCAACCTGCAACTAGCCCGATTCAAGGTAGAGAAAGTAGGCCAACTTCCAGGGTAACTGACTATCCAACCTGCACCTAGCCCGATTAGAGGTAGGCCAGTGTGTAAGGAAACTGGTTATCCATCCTCGCACACGCTGAGAACTGTACAATAACATATTAAAAAACTTCCGAACAGGTCAGAAAGAAACCAGATGCAATTCAGACAGTGACAGAAGAAATATAAATACAACAACGAGAAATAAAGATAGAGAAACAGATAAGGCAGATATATAAATGGTAAATGATTCATAGAACCGACCCCATTACACTCAGGCGCCACCATATATGCTCAGTCCCTTCCATGTTAGAAAGTGCCGACAGCAGAGCAGAAACTGCCTAAGTGGTGATAACATGGAAAAACACACAACGTGCTCGGTCGGTTGAACAAGTACGACGAGATTTGAACCTGGCACGTGAGGAATATAATCCAAGCTCACACACCTTAGACCACCGAGTCTCAAAAACAGGAGATAGAAAAATGGAGATATGATAAATAGAATAAAAAAAGGGACACAGACAATAAATAGCAAATAAAGAACATTACAAGCCAACAAAAACTGGTAAAACAATCCAGAACAGGATGCTATCATTTTTGTGTGGGAAACTGGTCTAGCGTGGAGCGACCTGTAAATGTCATGTCTGCAGGCTAGGGGGGGGGGGGGGGGGTGTTCCACCACAATCTCTTCGTGTCATTAAAGTGCTGGGTGTTTGCCTGCAACCTGAGATGTATAGTGCAGGTTGGTAAACATATTTCAGCACAACAACATGCCCTGAGCTGAGCTTCAAGGTGGATCCGTTGCTGGCTAATATGTATTTTCCAGATCTCATCCAACAGTTTGTTGCTTTAGAATGGATATACGTGTCGAAGCGGAGATGTGATGGAACAGCCATGTCGCTGGAATGAGTGCAAGGGAAGAATGGACGAGAGTGGAGGGCAAACAGTTTGTCTGTGTAATGGTCGCCCCCTTCTTCTACTGCTTTGTATTGCTATTAGCTTATTCGCCTACTTCTTGTATTGTTCTTGTCTTTCTTCTCTGTCGTTTTCTTCTTGTTTTTTTTATTCGTTGACGTTTGTCTTTCTTCTTCTTCTATCTTCTTCTTCTTCTTCTTCTTCTTCTTCTTCTTCTTCTTCTTCTTCTTCTTCTTCTTCTTCTTCGTTTTCTTAATTTTCTTTTGTTTGTTCCTCTGCTTATTCTTATTCATCATCATTTACGTATTCTTCATCATTGTTCTTCTTTTAATTCTTAAATTATTATTCTACTACTTCCCTTTTCTTTTTCCTCTTCCTATTCTTCATCCTATTCTTTTTAATATTCTTTTTCTTCTTTGTCTTTTGTCTTCAAATCCGAAAATACTGATGAACCTGTCGTCTATTCTTCGTGTCATATTTGGGATATTGTTTCTAGAGCTTTCCTCCAAATCCTAATGGCTATCTCTCAATCGGTAGGCGTTTCAGTGACAGGATGTACACACCCATGAGTTGGAGAGCCATTTACCCAAATGAGGTTTGTAGCTAACCTAAAAAATAATAAGACAGGACTTAGTGATGTCTCCCACCATGTTCTTGGTGTTAACCTACCACTACACCCACGATCTGGCACAAGGGGTGAGAGCCACTCTATATGCAGACGACTTGGTGGTGTCGTGTGTAGGGGAACACTGAACAGCTACAACTACGGCAATACAAAGAGCAGCAGATAATATAGCAGCATGGAGAAGGAAACGGATCAACGCTGAATAATAAATAGCAATATTAACTCTGGGCTCCTTCCTCTCTCTTCCTACCTCACTCTTTTTCATTTTATTCTGTTTAACAATCACACTGTTGCACAACTTTAACACGCCCCCTCAGGGTGAGGCCCTTTTGGTTGGGCCGGCTTCTGAAAGCGCACATACCTAGCATAGGTATATACAGATGCACACATACATCCAAGCACTGGTTTATGTGTCTTAATATCGCCCAATTGACTTCGGTCTGGGGTGGAATAGGCGCGCCTCCGCCAGTAGACACTAATGAGACAAACACGTAAAATAAAACAGCGTTATTAGTCTAAAAAATAGTGGGGGCTTTGGTGGTAATTGATAACACAAGTATTAATAGTACTAGTGATAACAGAAATAGGATGCTGTTAGTAGTGGTAATAGTAACAGTAGTGGTAATAGTAAAAGTTGTTGTAATAGTAAAAGTAGTGGTGATAGTAAAAGTAGGGGTGCTAGTAAAAGTAGTTGTAATATTAGAAGTAGTGGTAATACAATAAATAGTGGTAATAGTAAAAGTAGTGCTAATATTAAAAGTAGTGGTAATAGAATAAGTAGTGGTAATAGTAGAAGTAATGGTAATAACAATAACTGACAATACTGGTAGCAATAGAATATTCGTCTAACGGAGTGCTCTTCAGCCTGCTCTCTTCCATGTTGCGTTCCCTGGAAAACCGGCTGTTTTCAAGACAGTCTGACTGACGAGATGTAGGTCGACATGATGAAGCATATGAAGCCAAGCATAGTTCAACAACCTGGAAGACATAGGTTCCACCTTCATCGGCACGCTCGGGATGTGAGGATAGCTACTACAACCTGCCACTTAACGCCCTCTTCAGACTAAAAGGCCGCTGTCCATCGTAGACGATGATGGCATAATTAATTTTGCTAGCGCTATTTTTAGTAAGGATTAACTGCGCTACCTTTTATCCTCACTCTCTTATCTCGTGCCGCCAGACCCCAGTAGCAAGTCAAGGACAAGAAGCTAGGGTGCGACTACGAGATGCAGGGGACTCCGCATCAAGCACCCGTGAAAAAGACGACGGAGTCCGGAGTCGAACCTACACCACCTGATCACGAGGCCGACGGCTTAACCACTGCGCCACGGAATCCCCACCGTTCAGACTACTTACCTGTACAAGGTTGCCTATCTTTTTACAGTTTGGGAATACGAATCAGCGGGACACGGGATTGACCTCACGAAACAATTTATGCGTGGCAAATTAACTTTCTGTGCGCAGATACAGTTTAGAGAGAACAGTACAGGCGGAACTTACATGAGGTCTCTTATATTCAGCTCTTCCACGTACATGCACATGCCATAACCCTTGTGCACTCAAGCGTGATGAGACCAGGCACGAACAACGTATGCTATAATTAGTAACACACATTTCTACTTGAAATGTGAACCTATATCCCAAATCAACTCCAGGTGTCATTGCAATGATTGAACCCGGACACACATGTCGGATACACCAATCAATTACACATGTCAGTTACAAATGTCAGTTACACATGTCAGTTATACTTGTCAGTTACAAATGTCAGTTACACATCCATTTGTATTCTAGGGAGATATAGGTTTGTTTGGTATCTTGTGAATAACCTTTGAGAATGCATCGTATGCGTATCTAATTACATATGAAACCAAAGCATTAACATTAAGTAACAAGCTATATATATTGGTCACATTGATATTTGAAGGGACACAAATTGGACATTTAAATGTAGGTTAGTGAAACACCCGTGTGTTACCACGACCACAATGGGGAACACATATGGGGCAAGTCAGTAAATATGTCGCAGATATTTAAAACGAATAGATAAGCTACAAACTCGACAACTATTTATTTTTGCACTTACATCGTCCTTTATTCCACAACCTTTTTTTCCACCAACATTGAAACAGTTATCACATCGCATTTGGTCTACTGTGGCCGGAAAGAATAAATTAGACCATTATAAGTTGTTCAAAGTTCAGCTGGCTACAAGATCAAGAGTGCACATCTACACATTAATTCAAGAAAGGTTCATATCAGATAAAAGGAACATTTTTTTTAGTCAGAAAGTGGTTAAAGCTTGAAATGCACTGCCACAGGAAATAGGTGGGGCACGGTCAGTTAATGCATTAAAAGATAGATAGGATGGACAAAGTTTATCTTAGATCATGTTAAGAAGAAGAAACTGATTGCATACAGACTATACAGAGCCTCCCAAACCAGTGCAAAGAAGTTGAGAATAAGGTAGACAGACTCTGACGGTCAGATTCCCTCAGATATCAAAGGCTATCCAGACAAGTCCATATTAGCTCCTATTCTAAACGTTGTTAATAATTTATGCTTTTCCGGGTCAGTCTAGATCTGGGGCCCTAACTTGCGAGCCCATGAATACCGAATTCTAACAAATCTGCATCCTCGACTACTAAGCTCAGCAAACAAGCAGCAGTCGTTGAACTCGCCCATTTAATAAGCCGAGTAAACAGACGTCACTTTTCCAATACTGGTCGCCATCGCTCGCCAGTTGACATTTGGATAGATAAAAACCAGTAGAGGGTATTTCTCCGTTACCCGAGCTCTACGTGTGTGGCTAGTAGAGATGTGTGACGGATAACCCGTGATACAATTATAGATGGAGTTTTGGAGTACATTGCTGTTATTTGTGACCAATTCTTGTTCTCATGACCTAGACGACAGGTTTGTACGACTGTGTCGGTGAAAGATATGACATTAGTACATCTGTCTTAGGGGCCGCCGAGGCAAAAGTGGGGGTTCGTTACGTAAGGCAAGGGAAGTCTCATAGCAGACGCTGACGTCGGGGATAAAGTGTTAGAGACTTCGTTGTTATGGCCGTAGCATTTTATGGGGTTGTTAGTTTCTTCGCTTCCTTTCCAGTTTGTCTTCACTAACTGTATGTTAGGTACCCATTTACAGTTGGATAGACAAGTGGTTGTTGCCAAATGTGGGATGTTCACATTCCTGTCGTTTTGCACAGTTGTCAACGTTTTTACCTGTCGTTCCAAAGTGATATTTTCACACTTCTTTCATAGCTCTGTTTTAGGCTTCTTCTCTTACTTTCTTTTTTTCTTTCTTTCTTTCTTTCTTTCTTTCTTTCTTTCTTTCTTTCTTTCTTTCTTTCCTTCATTCCTTCCTTCCTTCCTTCCTTCCTTCCTTCTTTCTTTCTTTCTTTCTTTCATTTGCTCTCTCTCTCTCTCTCTCTCTCTCTCTCTCTCTCACTCTATCTGTTTGTCTTTCCAGTTTTCGATTTGGGTTTTCTGTCTTTCTTTCTTTCTTTCCTTCCTTCTTTCTTGTAGTTTAACTTTCTATTTTTCTTTGTGTCTATCAACCTTTTTTCTTTTTTTCTTTATCTATTTCTTTCTTCTTTTTCTTTCTATCCTTCTGCGTGTTCTTCTTTCTTTCTTGTAGTTTTACTTTCTATCTTTCTTTCTTTGTATCTATCGTTCTGTCTTTTTTTCCTTTTCTCCCTTTCTTTTTCTCTTCCTTTATTTCTTTTTCCCTTTCTTTCTTTTTCTTTTTCTCTTTATTTCTGTTTTTTCTTTCTCCCTTTGTGTTTTACCATTTGTCTTTCTTTGTGTCTATCTATCTTTCTTTCTTCCTATTTTCTTCTTGTCTTTCTCTCTCTCTCTTTCTTTCTTTTTTTATCGTGTCTTTCATTCTTGTTTTTTTTATCTTTCTCTCTCTTTGTGTTTTTCTTTCTTCCTTCGTGTCTTTCGTCAAGGGCACTTCTTGTCTTTCGTCGAGGGCACTTCTTGTCTTTCGTCAAAGGCACTTCTTGTCTTTCGTCGAGGGCACTTCTTGTCTTTCGTCGAGGGCACTTCTTGTCTTTCGTCGAGGGCACTTTTTGTCTTTCGTCAAAGGCACTTCTTGTCTTTCGTCGAGGGCACTTCTTGTCTTTCGTCGAGGGCACTTCTTGTCTTTCGTCGAGGGCACTTCTTGTCTTTCGTCGAGGGCACTTCTTGTCTTTCGTCGAGGGCACTTCTTGTCTTTCGTCGAGGGCACTTCTTGTCTTTCGTCGAGGGCACTTCTTGTCTTTCGTCAAAGGCACTTCTTGTCTTTCGTCGAGGGCACTTCTTGTCTTTCGTCGAGGGCACTTCTTTTTATGGGACAGCCGTGACATTTTACTAGGGCACACATAATGACCACATTGCACTCTCTATGCATTTCTAAAAAGGCTACTAAATAGAGTTGTGTATGGAGCTCACGGCCTCAACATGCAAAACATAGTTCCACTTCTAACACAAATACAACTTGACATTGGGAAAGTCTGATCTAGGCTTCCTGCGAAGAGGCCAGCTGTTGCAGCGGTCCCATGTTAGATCTTTTTCTTGGGATCAAGCTGCTGAGCAGTGCATGAACTGTAGTGACCAGGGACCCAGAGCTAGCTGTTAGCGTCAGGACCAGCGACCCAATGCTGACTGCTAGCGTTAGAAACAGCGACCCAGAGCTGGCTGTTAGCGTCAGGACCAGCGACCCAATGCTGACTGCTAGCGTTAGAGACATCGACCCAGAACTGGCTGTTAGCGTCAGGACCAGCGACCCAATGCTGACTGCTAGCGTTAGAGACAGCGACCCAGAGCTGCAAAGACCCTTCTCCACATCCACGTGGTGATCCCGGATAACAGGCTGCAACAGGACAGACTGGCTAAGGAGAAGTGATCGAAGAGGGAAGGCTAACCCGGTACCCAAAAATGGCATGCTGAAGTCGGATGTGTCGGACTGAAAGGTGCAAATATCTCATTCAAGCTGTTAACTACGATACAACGCATTACGTTCCCTGTACTACATCCTGCTACTTGCAAAGCTCTTTTCATGGCTTAGTAGCTGGAGTTTAAGGACTAACGAAGAAGAAGCAGAAAAAGAAGAAGACGTTTCTCCCTCTTGACTATCTTATTGCCATCTTGTTTCCAAGGATCCTACAGTGATCCTGAATCCGCTAGAGGGCTTGCGAACTCATCTGCCATCTTGTTTCCAAGGATCCTACAGTGATCCTGAATCCGCTAGAGGGCTTGCGAACTCATCTGCCATCTTGTTTCCAAGGATCCTACAGTGATCCCGAATCCGCTAGAGGGCTTGCGAACTCATCTGCCATCTTGTTTCCAAGGATCCTACAGTGATCCCGAATCCGCTAGAGGGCTTGCGAACTCATCTGCCATCTTGTTTCCAAGGATCCTACAGTGATCCCGAATCCGCTAGAGGGCTTGCGAACTTATCTGCCATCTTGTTTCCAAGGATCCTACAGTGATTCTGAATCCGCTAGAGGGCTTGCGAACTCATCTGCCATCTTGTTTCCAAGGATCCTACAGTGATCCTGAATCCGATAGAGGGCTTGCGAACTCATCTGCCATCTTGTTTCCAAGGATCCTACAGTGATCCCGAATCCGCTAGAGGGCTTGCGAACTCATCTGCCATCTTGTTTCCAAGGATCCTACAGTGATCCTCAATCCGCTAGAGGGCTTGCGAACTCATCTGCCATCTTGTTTCCAAGGATCCTACAGTGATCCCGAATCCGCTAGAGGGCTTGCGAACTCATCTGCCATCTTGTTTCCAAGGATCCTACAGTGATCCCGAATCCGCTAGAGGGCTTGCGAACTCATCTGCCATCTTGTTTCCAAGGATCCTACAGTGATCCCGAATCCGCTAGAGGGCTTGCGAACTCATCTGCCATCTTGTTTCCAAGGATCCTACAGTGATCCCGAATCCGCTAGAGGGCTTGCGAACTCATCTGCCATCTTGTTTCCAAGGATCCTACAGTGATCCCGAATCCGCTAGAGGGCTTGCGAACTCATCTGCCATCTTGTTTCCAAGGATCCTACAGTGATCCTGAATCCGCTAGAGGGCTTGCGAACTCATCTGCCATCTTGTTTCCAAGGATCCTACAGTGATCCTGAATCCGCTAGAGGGCTTGCGAACTCATCTGCCATCTTGTTTCCAAGGATCCTACAGTGATCCCGAATCCGCTAGAGGGCTTGCGAACTCATCTGCCATCTTGTTTCCAAGGATCCTACAGTGATCCTGAATCCGCTAGAGGGCTTGCGAACTCATCTGCCATCTTGTTTCCAAGGATCCTACAGTGATCCCGAATCCGCTAGAGGGCTTGCGAACTCATCTGCCATCTTGTTTCCAAGGATCCTACAGTGATCCCGAATCCGCTAGAGGGCTTGCGAACTTATCTGCCATCTTGTTTCCAAGGATCCTACAGTGATCCCGAATCCGCTAGAGGGCTTGCAAACTCATCTGCCATCATGTTTCCAAGGATCCTACAGTGATCCCCAATCCGCTAGAGGGCTTGCGAACTCATCTGCCATCTTGTTTCCAAGGATCCTACAGTGATCCCGAATCCGCTAGAGGGCTTGCGAACTTATCTGCCATCTTGTTTCCAAGGATCCTACAGTGATCCCGAATCCGCTAGAGGGCTTGCAAACTCATCTGCCATCATGTTTCCAAGGATCCTACAGTGATCCCCAATCCGCTAGAGGGCTTGCGAACTCATCTGCCATCTTGTTTCCAAGGATCCTACAGTGATCCCGAATCCGCTAGAGGGCTAAATTTGTTATTGGGACAGCAATAATTGTAATATTTTATTTCCTGTGAGAGTCGATCTTGTGTGGGTTTGAGATGGAGCACCCTCCTAGAGTCTGTTAGAATGAACGTTTTTCTTGACGTTGCCAAGTTCTAGACATCCTATATGGAGAGCTAACCTCTGGATACAGTAACAAAGTTAGACCCTTCCTTCCCGACATGTATACAACGCTAAAAGTATACAAAGGCGTTTGCAAGCGTGACCTGAATGCGATAGACATGAACACCTCAAACTGAGAGGAACTTACCAAAATAACACCTGACTGAAAACAGGCTTTGCTGGTTGACCTGTAGGCAGGCTTTGCTGGTTGGTCTGTAGGCAGGCGTTGCTGGTTGACATGTAGGCAGGCTTTGTGGTTGGCATGTAGGCAGACTTTGCTGGTTGACATGTAGGCAGGCTTTGCTGGTTGGTCTGTAGGCAGGATTTGTTGGTTGACATGTAGGCAGGCTTTGTGGTTGGCATGTAGGCAGACTTTGCTGTTTGATATGTACGTATTCTTTGCTAGTTAGCATGCAGGCTGGTTTTGCTGTTTGACCTGTAGGCAGGCTGGTGTTGCTGTTTGGCCTGTAGACAGGCTGGTTCTGCTGTTTAGCCTGTATGCAGGCTTTGCTAATTGGCCCGTATGCAGACTTTGCTGGTTGACAGGTAGGCAGACTTTGCTGGTTGACATGTAGGCAGGCTTTGCTGGTTGACATGTAGGCAGACTTTGCTGGTTGACATGTAGGCAGGCTTTGCTGGTTGGCATGTAGGCAGACTTTGCTGGTTGATAGGTAGGCAGACTTTGCTGGTTGGCATGTAGGCAGACTTTGCTGGTTGGCATGTAGGCAGGCTTTGCTGGTTGGCATGTAGGCAGACCTTGCTGGTTGACATGTAGGCAGGCTTTGCTGGTTGGTATGTAGGCAGGCCTTGCTGGTTGGCATGTAGGCAGGCTTTGCTGGTTGGTCTGTAGGCTGGGGAAGCAAAAGGTGCAGCAAACCGCACTTAAAACATTCACGACAGAAGTAAAAACAACTTAGGACATAGGTCATTCACGGAAGCTGAAGTAGATTGTCTCTAGAGACTGACATAATGCCAACAACAACAATAACAACAACTATTGTAAGGTTACGTGTGTCGGAATTGATCATTTCACTTAGTATAGCGGACATGAACCTTTAGCTGAAATGAAACCATTTGTTCTGGTTTCATTATTTCTGTCTCTGATCATTGATATAGAACCAAAAAAAATACGTAATATTCCATATAACCGTTACTAATTGAGTCTGCCTCGTACATTATACCTGGCTTGATTATAGATAGATAAGGTAGGCCAGCTTGCAAGGTAACTGGCTTTCCAACCTGCAACTAGCCCGATTCAAGGTAGAGAAAGTAGGCCAACTTCCAGGGTAACTGACTATCCAACCTGCACCTAGCCCGATTAGAGGTAGGCCAGTGTGTAAGGAAACTGGTTATCCATCCTCGCACACGCTGAGAACTGTACAATAACATATTAAAAAACTTCCGAACAGGTCAGAAAGAAACCAGATGCAATTCAGACAGTGACAGAAGAAATATAAATACAACAACGAGAAATAAAGATAGAGAAACAGATAAGGCAGATATATAAATGGTAAATGATTCATAGAACCGACCCCATTACACTCAGGCGCCACCATATATGCTCAGTCCCTTCCATGTTAGAAAGTGCCGACAGCAGAGCAGAAACTGCCTAAGTGGTGATAACATGGAAAAACACACAACGTGCTCGGTCGGTTGAACAAGTACGACGAGATTTGAACCTGGCACGTGAGGAATATAATCCAAGCTCACACACCTTAGACCACCGAGTCTCAAAAACAGGAGATAGAAAAATGGAGATATGATAAATAGAATAAAAAAAGGGACACAGACAATAAATAGCAAATAAAGAACATTACAAGCCAACAAAAACTGGTAAAACAATCCAGAACAGGATGCTATCATTTTTGTGTGGGAAACTGGTCTAGCGTGGAGCGACCTGTAAATGTCATGTCTGCAGGCTAGGGGGGGGGGGGGGGGGTGTTCCACCACAATCTCTTCGTGTCATTAAAGTGCTGGGTGTTTGCCTGCAACCTGAGATGTATAGTGCAGGTTGGTAAACATATTTCAGCACAACAACATGCCCTGAGCTGAGCTTCAAGGTGGATCCGTTGCTGGCTAATATGTATTTTCCAGATCTCATCCAACAGTTTGTTGCTTTAGAATGGATATACGTGTCGAAGCGGAGATGTGATGGAACAGCCATGTCGCTGGAATGAGTGCAAGGGAAGAATGGACGAGAGTGGAGGGCAAACAGTTTGTCTGTGTAATGGTCGCCCCCTTCTTCTACTGCTTTGTATTGCTATTAGCTTATTCGCCTACTTCTTGTATTGTTCTTGTCTTTCTTCTCTGTCGTTTTCTTCTTGTTTTTTTTATTCGTTGACGTTTGTCTTTCTTCTTCTTCTATCTTCTTCTTCTTCTTCTTCTTCTTCTTCTTCTTCTTCTTCTTCTTCTTCTTCTTCTTCTTCTTCGTTTTCTTAATTTTCTTTTGTTTGTTCCTCTGCTTATTCTTATTCATCATCATTTACGTATTCTTCATCATTGTTCTTCTTTTAATTCTTAAATTATTATTCTACTACTTCCCTTTTCTTTTTCCTCTTCCTATTCTTCATCCTATTCTTTTTAATATTCTTTTTCTTCTTTGTCTTTTGTCTTCAAATCCGAAAATACTGATGAACCTGTCGTCTATTCTTCGTGTCATATTTGGGATATTGTTTCTAGAGCTTTCCTCCAAATCCTAATGGCTATCTCTCAATCGGTAGGCGTTTCAGTGACAGGATGTACACACCCATGAGTTGGAGAGCCATTTACCCAAATGAGGTTTGTAGCTAACCTAAAAAATAATAAGACAGGACTTAGTGATGTCTCCCACCATGTTCTTGGTGTTAACCTACCACTACACCCACGATCTGGCACAAGGGGTGAGAGCCACTCTATATGCAGACGACTTGGTGGTGTCGTGTGTAGGGGAACACTGAACAGCTACAACTACGGCAATACAAAGAGCAGCAGATAATATAGCAGCATGGAGAAGGAAACGGATCAACGCTGAATAATAAATAGCAATATTAACTCTGGGCTCCTTCCTCTCTCTTCCTACCTCACTCTTTTTCATTTTATTCTGTTTAACAATCACACTGTTGCACAACTTTAACACGCCCCCTCAGGGTGAGGCCCTTTTGGTTGGGCCGGCTTCTGAAAGCGCACATACCTAGCATAGGTATATACAGATGCACACATACATCCAAGCACTGGTTTATGTGTCTTAATATCGCCCAATTGACTTCGGTCTGGGGTGGAATAGGCGCGCCTCCGCCAGTAGACACTAATGAGACAAACACGTAAAATAAAACAGCGTTATTAGTCTAAAAAATAGTGGGGGCTTTGGTGGTAATTGATAACACAAGTATTAATAGTACTAGTGATAACAGAAATAGGATGCTGTTAGTAGTGGTAATAGTAACAGTAGTGGTAATAGTAAAAGTTGTTGTAATAGTAAAAGTAGTGGTGATAGTAAAAGTAGGGGTGCTAGTAAAAGTAGTTGTAATATTAGAAGTAGTGGTAATACAATAAATAGTGGTAATAGTAAAAGTAGTGCTAATATTAAAAGTAGTGGTAATAGAATAAGTAGTGGTAATAGTAGAAGTAATGGTAATAACAATAACTGACAATACTGGTAGCAATAGAATATTCGTCTAACGGAGTGCTCTTCAGCCTGCTCTCTTCCATGTTGCGTTCCCTGGAAAACCGGCTGTTTTCAAGACAGTCTGACTGACGAGATGTAGGTCGACATGATGAAGCATATGAAGCCAAGCATAGTTCAACAACCTGGAAGACATAGGTTCCACCTTCATCGGCACGCTCGGGATGTGAGGATAGCTACTACAACCTGCCACTTAACGCCCTCTTCAGACTAAAAGGCCGCTGTCCATCGTAGACGATGATGGCATAATTAATTTTGCTAGCGCTATTTTTAGTAAGGATTAACTGCGCTACCTTTTATCCTCACTCTCTTATCTCGTGCCGCCAGACCCCAGTAGCAAGTCAAGGACAAGAAGCTAGGGTGCGACTACGAGATGCAGGGGACTCCGCATCAAGCACCCGTGAAAAAGACGACGGAGTCCGGAGTCGAACCTACACCACCTGATCACGAGGCCGACGGCTTAACCACTGCGCCACGGAATCCCCACCGTTCAGACTACTTACCTGTACAAGGTTGCCTATCTTTTTACAGTTTGGGAATACGAATCAGCGGGACACGGGATTGACCTCACGAAACAATTTATGCGTGGCAAATTAACTTTCTGTGCGCAGATACAGTTTAGAGAGAACAGTACAGGCGGAACTTACATGAGGTCTCTTATATTCAGCTCTTCCACGTACATGCACATGCCATAACCCTTGTGCACTCAAGCGTGATGAGACCAGGCACGAACAACGTATGCTATAATTAGTAACACACATTTCTACTTGAAATGTGAACCTATATCCCAAATCAACTCCAGGTGTCATTGCAATGATTGAACCCGGACACACATGTCGGATACACCAATCAATTACACATGTCAGTTACAAATGTCAGTTACACATGTCAGTTATACTTGTCAGTTACAAATGTCAGTTACACATCCATTTGTATTCTAGGGAGATATAGGTTTGTTTGGTATCTTGTGAATAACCTTTGAGAATGCATCGTATGCGTATCTAATTACATATGAAACCAAAGCATTAACATTAAGTAACAAGCTATATATATTGGTCACATTGATATTTGAAGGGACACAAATTGGACATTTAAATGTAGGTTAGTGAAACACCCGTGTGTTACCACGACCACAATGGGGAACACATATGGGGCAAGTCAGTAAATATGTCGCAGATATTTAAAACGAATAGATAAGCTACAAACTCGACAACTATTTATTTTTGCACTTACATCGTCCTTTATTCCACAACCTTTTTTTCCACCAACATTGAAACAGTTATCACATCGCATTTGGTCTACTGTGGCCGGAAAGAATAAATTAGACCATTATAAGTTGTTCAAAGTTCAGCTGGCTACAAGATCAAGAGTGCACATCTACACATTAATTCAAGAAAGGTTCATATCAGATAAAAGGAACATTTTTTTTAGTCAGAAAGTGGTTAAAGCTTGAAATGCACTGCCACAGGAAATAGGTGGGGCACGGTCAGTTAATGCATTAAAAGATAGATAGGATGGACAAAGTTTATCTTAGATCATGTTAAGAAGAAGAAACTGATTGCATACAGACTATACAGAGCCTCCCAAACCAGTGCAAAGAAGTTGAGAATAAGGTAGACAGACTCTGACGGTCAGATTCCCTCAGATATCAAAGGCTATCCAGACAAGTCCATATTAGCTCCTATTCTAAACGTTGTTAATAATTTATGCTTTTCCGGGTCAGTCTAGATCTGGGGCCCTAACTTGCGAGCCCATGAATACCGAATTCTAACAAATCTGCATCCTCGACTACTAAGCTCAGCAAACAAGCAGCAGTCGTTGAACTCGCCCATTTAATAAGCCGAGTAAACAGACGTCACTTTTCCAATACTGGTCGCCATCGCTCGCCAGTTGACATTTGGATAGATAAAAACCAGTAGAGGGTATTTCTCCGTTACCCGAGCTCTACGTGTGTGGCTAGTAGAGATGTGTGACGGATAACCCGTGATACAATTATAGATGGAGTTTTGGAGTACATTGCTGTTATTTGTGACCAATTCTTGTTCTCATGACCTAGACGACAGGTTTGTACGACTGTGTCGGTGAAAGATATGACATTAGTACATCTGTCTTAGGGGCCGCCGAGGCAAAAGTGGGGGTTCGTTACGTAAGGCAAGGGAAGTCTCATAGCAGACGCTGACGTCGGGGATAAAGTGTTAGAGACTTCGTTGTTATGGCCGTAGCATTTTATGGGGTTGTTAGTTTCTTCGCTTCCTTTCCAGTTTGTCTTCACTAACTGTATGTTAGGTACCCATTTACAGTTGGATAGACAAGTGGTTGTTGCCAAATGTGGGATGTTCACATTCCTGTCGTTTTGCACAGTTGTCAACGTTTTTACCTGTCGTTCCAAAGTGATATTTTCACACTTCTTTCATAGCTCTGTTTTAGGCTTCTTCTCTTACTTTCTTTTTTTCTTTCTTTCTTTCTTTCTTTCTTTCTTTCTTTCTTTCTTTCTTTCTTTCTTTCCTTCATTCCTTCCTTCCTTCCTTCCTTCCTTCCTTCTTTCTTTCTTTCTTTCTTTCATTTGCTCTCTCTCTCTCTCTCTCTCTCTCTCTCTCTCTCACTCTATCTGTTTGTCTTTCCAGTTTTCGATTTGGGTTTTCTGTCTTTCTTTCTTTCTTTCCTTCCTTCTTTCTTGTAGTTTAACTTTCTATTTTTCTTTGTGTCTATCAACCTTTTTTCTTTTTTTCTTTATCTATTTCTTTCTTCTTTTTCTTTCTATCCTTCTGCGTGTTCTTCTTTCTTTCTTGTAGTTTTACTTTCTATCTTTCTTTCTTTGTATCTATCGTTCTGTCTTTTTTTCCTTTTCTCCCTTTCTTTTTCTCTTCCTTTATTTCTTTTTCCCTTTCTTTCTTTTTCTTTTTCTCTTTATTTCTGTTTTTTCTTTCTCCCTTTGTGTTTTACCATTTGTCTTTCTTTGTGTCTATCTATCTTTCTTTCTTCCTATTTTCTTCTTGTCTTTCTCTCTCTCTCTTTCTTTCTTTTTTTATCGTGTCTTTCATTCTTGTTTTTTTTATCTTTCTCTCTCTTTGTGTTTTTCTTTCTTCCTTCGTGTCTTTCGTCAAGGGCACTTCTTGTCTTTCGTCGAGGGCACTTCTTGTCTTTCGTCAAAGGCACTTCTTGTCTTTCGTCGAGGGCACTTCTTGTCTTTCGTCGAGGGCACTTCTTGTCTTTCGTCGAGGGCACTTTTTGTCTTTCGTCAAAGGCACTTCTTGTCTTTCGTCGAGGGCACTTCTTGTCTTTCGTCGAGGGCACTTCTTGTCTTTCGTCGAGGGCACTTCTTGTCTTTCGTCGAGGGCACTTCTTGTCTTTCGTCGAGGGCACTTCTTGTCTTTCGTCGAGGGCACTTCTTGTCTTTCGTCGAGGGCACTTCTTGTCTTTCGTCAAAGGCACTTCTTGTCTTTCGTCGAGGGCACTTCTTGTCTTTCGTCGAGGGCACTTCTTTTTATGGGACAGCCGTGACATTTTACTAGGGCACACATAATGACCACATTGCACTCTCTATGCATTTCTAAAAAGGCTACTAAATAGAGTTGTGTATGGAGCTCACGGCCTCAACATGCAAAACATAGTTCCACTTCTAACACAAATACAACTTGACATTGGGAAAGTCTGATCTAGGCTTCCTGCGAAGAGGCCAGCTGTTGCAGCGGTCCCATGTTAGATCTTTTTCTTGGGATCAAGCTGCTGAGCAGTGCATGAACTGTAGTGACCAGGGACCCAGAGCTAGCTGTTAGCGTCAGGACCAGCGACCCAATGCTGACTGCTAGCGTTAGAAACAGCGACCCAGAGCTGGCTGTTAGCGTCAGGACCAGCGACCCAATGCTGACTGCTAGCGTTAGAGACATCGACCCAGAACTGGCTGTTAGCGTCAGGACCAGCGACCCAATGCTGACTGCTAGCGTTAGAGACAGCGACCCAGAGCTGCAAAGACCCTTCTCCACATCCACGTGGTGATCCCGGATAACAGGCTGCAACAGGACAGACTGGCTAAGGAGAAGTGATCGAAGAGGGAAGGCTAACCCGGTACCCAAAAATGGCATGCTGAAGTCGGATGTGTCGGACTGAAAGGTGCAAATATCTCATTCAAGCTGTTAACTACGATACAACGCATTACGTTCCCTGTACTACATCCTGCTACTTGCAAAGCTCTTTTCATGGCTTAGTAGCTGGAGTTTAAGGACTAACGAAGAAGAAGCAGAAAAAGAAGAAGACGTTTCTCCCTCTTGACTATCTTATTTGTCCTTTCTACGAATCAATCGCCATGTAGGTCTATGGCTGGAAACCTGCGCCTGTGAACTGAACGCACTCTGTCAATTGTGGTTTGTGTAATCGTTTGTTTCAGGTGACAAGGTCCTTGCGTAACACTAGTCTATAGTCGCCTCCTTGAACATGACTGGGAAGGAGGCGGTCGTCCCATTTCACGAAACGTTCAGATTTGAAAAATAGCTCATAAAACCGACTTCATTGCACATAAAAGAAACGTTGGTTACACAATATTGACATAGGGCTACATTAACGTTGGTTATACAGTATCGACAGGCGGGCTACATTAACGCTGGTTACACAGTATTGACAGGCGGGCTACATTAATGTTGGTTATACAGTATCAACAGATGGGCTACATTAACGCTGGTTATACAGTATCGACAGACAGGCTACATTAACGTTGGTCACACAGTATCGACATAAGAGCTACACAGTATCGACATAGAGTCTACATTAGCGTTGGTCACACAGTTTCGACATAAGGGCTACACAGTATCGACATAAGGGCTACACAGTATCAACATAAGAGCTACATTGTATCAACATAGAGGCTACATTAACGTTGGTCACACAGTATCGACTTAAGGGCTACACAGTATCGACATAGAGACTACATCCACTTTTGGCACATAGTATCCACAGACGGGCTACATTAACTCTAGTCACATAGTATCGACATAAAGGCTACATTTAATTACGCTGAATTCATTCTTTTCTCTTGAGAATCCATTCTTAATATATTTTTTAAAAATATACAAAGATAAAGACGTCCCATATAAGACACTGCCGTAGGGGATAGTGTTAGAGTTTTCAATGTACTTAGCCCAATTTTTTTTTAATGGATTACCCATGCTCTTCCACGTTACCCAATTGCATATTTATATCTGGGTAGACTATACAACACCACGAAACCGGGGGATTTAACCCGATACCATTGCTGTGATAAGCAAGCGCTATAACAGCTGCCTCTACCTAGAGATACCCTCATAAGGGTGAAACAAAATGATAGTGTAAGCTGATATTCATTTAACTATTATTATATTCGTGTAGGCCACTGAGATCTAGTCAGCTATCGTCTTGTCGTCAACATTACACGCAAATTCTCCACACAACCCGCTATCATGCGGGGAATCTATTAAATCTATGACAATCATCTAGAAACATCAATAATACACATAACGTAGCGAATTTCCAAGTAAACACAGAGTGGAAGCAGACGGAGTGGTATGCAGCCAGACGGAGTTGTATGCAGCCAGGCGGAGTGGTATGCAGCCAGACGGAGTGGTATGCAGCCAGACGGAATGGTATGCAGCCAGACGGAGTGGTATGCAGCCAGACGGAGTGGTATGTAGCCGGACGGAGTGGTATGTAGCCGGACGGAGTGGTATGTAGCCGGACGGAGTGGTATGCAGCCGGACGGAACCAGTGAAACCATCATCCCTGATCATCATGGCCCTCCGATCAGGAAAGAGCTGGCCAATGACAAGCCCAGACACATACAGCACCAGCATGACTGCGCGGGGGTGACTTCAGCTGGTCCCTTTTGTGCCAAAATACAGGACTGGAATGTATCACTGGTGTCTTTAGATTCTGCCGAGTCTTCTGGGGTCGCTCTGGTCAAGAGGTAGGGCACTTGTCTCACAAAGCAATAAACATAAACGGTGGACTTTCGAATCCCACAAGTTTGAAAGTGACCACTGGTCTCACGAGAGGCAGGACCAGAGTTTCCTCCCGTCGTCATGATTCATGTCTTGCCACTGGTCCAAGGTAGCTTGGGACCATAGAGTAAGGTCGATGGCAGGCGCAGTTTCTTCTTCACTATAATCCAAATACAGCGCAAGTTACATCATCAAGACAAAACCATCTGCTGATGTGGTCATCATCGCCTGCTATGGACTACTAAAATAATATAATATCATATTCTTGTTACTCCAGATCACAGAGTACTGGTACAACGGTGCATTTGGTTTGACATAACCAACGTTTTGAGAATCCTGAATCCATTTGTTTGCTGTGTGGTTTCGTTAGCATTCGTATTTGAATGATAAGTTTGCAAGCCCCCATGTAGAACTTTCTCTAGTCGTCTGTCACGACCTGTTGGAAAAGAAACCGTGACTCCATTATATAAAACCAGTCAACCAATGGGCGATTCCTTAACTTAACTTAACGTCTTTATACTGGTTTAGAAGACCCTGCAGAGTCTGTATACAACCAGTTACATTTACATCACCTTGCTCTAAAAGCTATGCGCATACAATTTATTCTTAAATGCATTAACTGTCCCTGGCTCCACTACCTCCCCTGGCAATGCATTCCAAGCATTCACCACTCTCTGACTAAAAAAATATTTCCTAATATCTAATCTGAACCTCTCTTTAGTCAGCTTGTAGCTATGCCCTCTTGTTTTTGTGGGTGGCTGTATTGTAAAAAAACTTGTTACAGTCTACTTTATCTATTTTTCTGATCATTTTATAAAACGGTATTAAGTCACCACGAATTCTTCTCTCTTCTAGACACTGTAGGACGGTTTTTCTGAGTCTTTCTTCATAAACTGTAATTCTGAAATCCCACTATCATCTTTGATATGACTTCCGTTTAGATTCCTTCAACCACAGGAACGGACGGCAGCGGTGCCGAGCGTCTGTGTTGTGAACAAATTTCACAGACCAGACAGAGTCTCAACATCTCGCAGAAACTCTTCCTTGATGGTGTATTTGCTACTACCACTAAGATCTGCACCCGGATGGTAGCGGTTTTAACACTCTAATGTAAGCCCGTAGCAACATGGATAGTTTTAATATCTTTAATGCACCCATTTGCAAATGTGTTAGCTCGAGTTGGCGGCAAATGATGGGCGTCACTAATTAGGTGACGAGGCTTTTTACTAACTTAAGACGGTCATAGTTACTCCCACTGTTTACCCACATTTGGTTGAATCTCTTCACTTAGATATCCAGAGTACTGGACAGCGATTACATTGCGTGAGCACTTGGTGACGACCGTCACAGTGCTTTGTTTTAATTAGACTATACGATTACCTTGTTCCGTAGACGTTTTGAGCCGGCTGTTGAATGCCAGCCATGGTTACTGTCTGACTGTGTACGCAGAAGAAGAAGAAGAAGAATGCCAGCCGACGCGGACAGGGAAGGCGCCACCGCATACTTGGAGCGGACCACGGGACATTTGAAGCCACTTTCCGAGCTAGACTGGTCTAACTACATCGACCTCGCCCAGCCCAAGCCTATACCAATCACACCTCGTGCCCTGACCCGGCTGACAACCCTGGGAGCCAATTCGTTTCCAGAAGCTACGAATGCAATGCTTTTCTTTGGAAAACGGAAACCTTTCCATTTGCTTGTGAATGTGTATATGAGTGTCGTGTGTGTGTGTCTGTGTGCGTGCGTGCGTGCGCGTGTGTGTAAAAAACCCGAGTGGTACCCGTACAGGACCGAACATGATCACTGTAACATACCATAACATGTCCTATAGACTCCTGTACGCTACACGAGGCCTCGAGGTCAGCTTATGCTGTACCCCGCCCTAATTCAACAGAGAAGAAATGCTAGATCATTGTAATGACTCTTCAAGGTGTTTGGAGCAAATTATCTACGCATAAATAGCGTCTTTGTTGTCTAATAAAACCTAAAGGTTTCTGGGCTAGCATTTGCAATACACGTCTCAGATTACAAGTCTATATCCTGGCTAAGGACGACCTCATTTGAGTGGTTTGGAACAGTCCATTTTGTGGTTGACGAGTCATTTTTATGAGTACATAAGAGTTGTTGTCATGGTTATCTAACAATTATTGTCACGGTTTCAAAGCTATTATGTTCATGGCTATACACCTGTTCTATTTAGTGCTAAATATTTGTCCTGTTCATTGCTATAAAACTGTCCTATTTAGGGCTACATATTTGTCCTGTTCATTGCTATAAAACTGTCCTATTTAGGGCTACATATTTGTCCTGTTCATGGCTGCAAAACTGTCCTATTTAGGGCTACACATTTGTCCTGTTCATCGCTACAAAACAG
Organism: Ariolimax columbianus; assembly: GCA_036924085.1. Taxonomy (NCBI): domain Eukaryota; kingdom Metazoa; phylum Mollusca; class Gastropoda; order Stylommatophora; family Arionidae; genus Ariolimax; species Ariolimax columbianus. Next base: position 80,916,084 of record JAVGWX010000010.1, read on the forward strand.
TCCAATTTAGGGCTACATATTTGTCCTTTTTATGGCTGCAAAACTGTCCTATTCAGGACTTCAAATTTGTCCTGTTCATGGCTAGAAAACTGTCCTATTTAGGGCTACACATTTGTCCTGTTCATGGCTAGAAAACTGTCATATGTAAGCTACATATGTGTCGTGTTCATGGCTACAAAACTGTCATATTTAAGGCTAGATATTTGTCCTGTTAATGGCTACAAAACTGTCCTATTTAGGGCTACAAAACTGTTTTGTTTAGCATTACATAACTGTCCTAGTCGGGGCTACATAACTCTGGTTCAAGATTACATAACTGTCCTACTCATGGCTACATAATCATCCTGTTTAGGGTTAAATAACTGGCCTACTCAGGGCTACATAAACGTCCAGTTTAGGGTTGAATAACTGTCATACTCAGGGCTACATAAACGTCCTGTTTAGGGTTACATAACTGTCATACTCAGGGCTACATAAACGTCCTGTTTAGGGTTACATGACTGTCATACTCAGGGCTTCATAAACGTCCTGTTTAGGGTTACATAACTGTCCTTCTCAGGACTACATAAACGTCCTGTTTAGGGTTACATAACTGGCCTACTCAGGACTACATAAATGTCCTGTTTAGGGTTACATGACTGTCATACTCAGGGCTACATAAACGTCCTGTTTAATCGAACTGTCGTGTTTAAGGTTAGAGAACACATTTTTCTAGAAAAAAATAGCTCACTGCAGCACCTCAATTGATGTTGTAAACAACCATTAAAGAGAATTGTCTATTAAGCCAGCAATATCATCATGCCATCTAATTACTACATAATTCACCATTTGTAAGAAAATATAACTCACTTAGGGGTAGGCTATCTGCAAGGAACAATCTACAATGATTACCTTACACTTGGCAAAGTGCTTAGCACAGTAGAATATGATTACACAATATAGACATGGGTTTTCTTGGCTATGTCAGCTATGCAGAGATATTATTTACACTACGCTATATACATACACTCACGTCTGCGGTGAATCAGCATTACAGATAAGGTCTTCTATTTGCACACACTCACACACAGACGCGCTTGTACGTCAATGTGTGTGTGTGTGTATGTATGTATATATATATATATATATATATATATATATATATATATATATATATATATATATATATATATATATATATATTCACACACACACCATTTATCAGAGATGTAGTTTGATGGACAGGATTCAGTAAAGTTATGTTATATGACAGGTGGGTCTTATAATGTGATGCGCAGCCTATTATGTTACCGGGGCCCAAAAGGGGAGCATGAAATAGTAACACTGTAACAAACCAGGTATGTCGTAAAAGCAGACTAAGGAAAGTTGGATATGGAGCAGGATTCTCCACCTTGTAGAAACTATTAGCTGTAAGGTAATGGGCAGAGGACAGCAACATCCCCATGGTAACAGTGTAGCGATTGCGTCAGATTAGACTGATATAAGTTGTGCATGGGTCGGTTCGCCAGTCCATCGTGTAGAAACTGTAGTGGAAGAAGAAGAAGACACCAACACTACGTGTTAGATTGGGAGCAACCAAGTGTGCCCCAGAGCCATGAAGGACCTGCGAGAAAGTGCCGATGAAGTTTGTGATGCCTTTATTAGGAGGGTGGCGCTCCGTCTTAAGTTCTAAAGCTCATAAGAACATTGATAAAAATGGTTCAAATATCATGTAAAACTGGGACAGGAATGGTTTGGCTGGCTTCGTTCGTTCTCAGTCTCCCGCTACCAATCCATAAAAGGGCTTAAGTAGCAGAATGTAGTCCAGAGAACGGAATGCATTGTGTCATAGTTTACAGCTTGACTGCGATAGTTGCACCTTTCGGTCCAACACATCCGACCAGCAAGTATTTTTTAGTACCGGGTTAGCATTCCCTCTTCTATCCCTTCTCCTTAGCCAGTCTTCCCTGCTGCAGCCTGTTATCCAGGATCACCGCGTGGAGGTGTAGAAGGGTCTTGGCAGCTCTGGTTCGCTGGCCCTGACGCTAGCAGTCAGCTATGGGTCGCTGACCACTGCAGCTCATGCGCTGCTCAGCATCTTGATCCCTTGGACAGGAATGTAACATATGTTATGATCAAAGTGTCTTCATCAGGATTAATCAGTAATACACATAAAAACAACTAACAAATCATGGAAGTAATGATAAACACACCTACTATACAATTAGCTTCAGATAATATGTGAGGACTATAAGCCATGGTGGGCGGAACTGAAAGTCTTTCAACGATTTCTTGCAATTGTGTGTATTGTCCCTTGTCCCCGATGTGTCTTGTGATAAAAGCGCAAGCTTTGTTCTTGAGCTTATTTGACGCAGTATCTTCTTCTCCTTCTTTTTCGTGTATTCTCAAACTCCAGCTACCGTGCCCTGAAAGGGGTTGTGTAAGTAGAAGGATGTAGTCTGGAGAAGTAAAAGCGTTATGTCGTAATTTACATTTTTGGGTATCGGGTTAATCTTCCTTCTGTGATCAAGATGCTGAGCAGCGCATGAGCTGCAGCGGTCAGCGACCCATAGCTGACTGCTAGCGTCAGGGCCAGCGAACCAGAGCTGAGCAGCGCATGAGCTGCAGTGGTCAGCGACCCATAGCTGACTGCTAGCGTCAGGGCCAGCGAACCAGAGCTGAGCAGCGCATGAGCTGCAGCGGTCAGCGACCCATAGCTGACTGCTAGCGTCAGGGCCAGCGAACCAGAGCTGAGCAGCGCATGAGCTGCAGTGGTCAGCGACCCATAGCTGACTGCTAGCGTCAGGGCCAGCGAACCAGAGCTGAGCAGCGCATGAGCTGCAGCGGTCAGCGACCCATAGCTGACTGCTACAGCTCATGCACTGATCCCAAAAAACGCTGTATCTGAACCATACTAATGCATGTTTGTAAACATTTTATTGTATACCTCAGTACCGCTCAACCTCGCCTTATTATCATTCATATACATCCGTATTTTCTTCTTAAGGAGCTTTACGCTTCTTACAAAGCATAGGGTGACTACTGTAATTTGCCCGCAATGGCTGTATCCTCCCTTACAGTTAGGTTGTATGAAAGTCGTGCGGTCGTACCGAGGAGGTTTCTTTTAACTCAAGTTGAAACCGTGGTCACACAGCAGCATTTGCTGTTGGAGATGAAGTGTGAGAGAATGAAGTGAAGTACGAATCCGCTTAAATTTAATGTGAGGTGAGCTGTCTCCTTCCTCCCTGTCATGACAATACAAACGACATATCAGATACCTCTTTACATCTGGGTAGACTAGACCAATATTGTTAACATTATGCGCAGCAATTTTTACTAGTCTTTTACAAGTTCAGTTTAGTTCAGTTCATGTGCCATCTCCGCATCGAAGGTCGCCTACAATGGATCTCCAGCGTACTATATCTCTTGCCGTAATGGTACAATCTGAGAAACTTGTTTTATACTATATCCTAATGTTATTCGTCTACTTAAAACGTAAAACGTTGTCTGCCTATTGAACAACTGCCTTCCACCCTACCCTCTAGTATGACCTTCAACAAGAACGTATGCTTTGTTAGATGACCAAAATAACGTAACCGTCTAACCTGATTTCGGTCATTAATTCTATTTTCACCCTCAGCTCTTTCAAAACCTCTACACTTGTTTTCTTCTCTTTCCAAGAGATCCAACCCAATCTTCTAAATACCCAAATTTCGAAGACTTAATACTCTTTTCTTACTTATATATAACGTCTGACAATTCTCATGAATGGTTTATCTGTTTGGATTTCAGTATGTATTGCATGTTGCAAGAAGCTTGGAAAATGGCGGTGGTTTCGTCCATTCATCGTCGGGTACTGCTGGAATCAATCTTTATTGGAATTAATCTTTCTACACATTTTGGCTTATTTGTTGCTTCTTATGTAGTCTATCTCCGCCGTTGTAGTTTGACCCTTACAGGAAACCTGCGACAAAACACTATAATGATTTCTAAAACATGTAGTTTCACATGATGTAGTTGCTAGACACAAGAACACCCCTCTTTCTCTTTAGTCAACCACGACATGCTTGTAACATTAGACTGGGACTATTATTGACCTCTGCGATCCGCGTGGATGATATTTAAGCGAATGAATCATGGGCATTACTGGCAATTGTCAATGCGAGAGAAGCTTTGCCATGGTACACACGCTATCGTTAATTAGGGTTCAGAAACTCGCATCGCAGACTGGCATGTGATCAATGCTGTGTTGCGATACAAGGTCAACTTCTGTCATCCATAGTTAGACTCGTGCCGTTTGTCGGGACAGCGTTTAACAGTCCGTGCCAAGAATTATTGAAGATTACTTGTTAGGCGTACACTGGAATATGATGACGCAGTCTTGTATCTGTTTGAACACGTAAGGTCTTTTATGTTCATTTCGTTTATTTATGTTGGGGATGCGTCCTTCTGTGAAAGTGTGGTCGCGTAGCGGAAGTCAAGCATACAATCGTTATTGTAGTGGCTCAGCTTTTCTGTTGATGGTTATAGATCCACTCGAGGCCAGTTTCCTCCTCGAGGTCTTGCCTTTCCGTATAGTAAGACTCGAAGCCATTTACAGCTGTGTAGACTAGAGCCTGTAGATAACTCAGAATGAACAGCGTAAAGCGTACCTCTGTCGCTAGAAGCAGTGTTCTAAGCGCTCTGTCACTCCATTCTGTTCAGATTGGATGGGAGATGGTTGGGTCAGGGTTAAATGTGTGGACGTCACTGACGTGTCATCTATCAGTTGATGGACGTATTGATGAGATCTGTGGTTAAATGTGTGGACGTCACTGACGTGTCATCTATCAGTTGATGGACGTATTTATGAGATGTGTGGTTAAATGTGTGGACGTCACTGTCATCTATCAGTTGATGGACGTATTGATGAGATCTGTGGTTAAATGTGTGGACGTCACTGACGTGTCATCTATCAGTTGATGGACGTATTGATGAGATCTGTGGTTAAATGTGTGGACGTCACTGTCATCTATCAGTTGAAGGACGTATTGATGAGATCTGTGGTTAAATGTGTGGTCGTCACTGACGTGTCATCTATCAGTTGATGGACGTATTGATGAGATCTGTGGTTAAATGTGTGGACGTCACTGTCATCTATCAGTTGATGGACGTATTGATGAGATCTGTGGTTAAATGTGTGGACGTCACTGACGTGTCATCTATCAGTTGATGGACGTATTGATGGGATCTGTGGTTAAATGTGTGGACGTCACTGACGTGTCATCTATCAGTTGATGGACGTATTGATGAGATCTGTGGTTAAATGTGTGGTCGTCACTGACGTGTCATCTATCAGTTGATGGACGTATTGATGAGATATGTGGTTAAATGTGTGGACGTCACTGACGTGCCATCTATCAGTTGATGGACGTATTGATGAGATCTGTGGTTAAATGTGTGGACGTCACTGACGTGTCATCTATCAGTTGATGGGCGTATTGATTAAATTGAAGCCTTAATTTCTTGAATGTGTCGAGAGAATTGAAATCTCATTTACTCTTTGGTAATGTAAATACGATCATTTAAGATTAAAATATAAATGAAAATAATACAATTCGAACAAAATCATAACAATAACAATAACAAGATTTATTCCGCAAAAGTTGAATTAAGGGAAAAGACCATATTTAATGGCCTACAAAGGCCGCATTTGGCCTTAAGGCCACTGTTCCTCATTCGTGGCCAAGGCTATACTGTAAGTAGTATCTTAGGCGCTCATTGGCTGAATGGCCCTGTTCTGGTCTCTGTCACATTCACACACGAGCGCACATATACACTAGCACACGAACATGATCACACACATACACGAGCACACAAATACACGAGCACACGAGCACACACACGAGTACATACATACATACACGAGTACACACACACACACACATGCATACTATGTATATATAAACTTGTACCTACGTCATTAAAAACGTCATAAATGAATAGTATTCAGCAATATTATAAAGCACCGCGGGAGACCTTTGTGTTGTGTCGAGGTGTATACGATTTAAGATTGCCTGCTTCAAACACTAAATATTGCCATGTATGTCTTTACCGAGTCTCGGGTTTCGTCAATCCCATGTCCGCTAGTGTCTGTTCCTCTACTTCGTGTGCCACCTGCACTAACTTCATTAAAAAACCACTTGACGTTAGTTAAGGCTTCAATTATGTGCGACCTCGCACACTTTAGTGAGTTTGATTAGGGTACCAGTCGGAGTTATGACTTCCGACCAGTCGCAGTTATGACTTCCGATCAGTCCAGTCGCAGTTATGACGTCCGACCAGTCGAAGTTATAACGTCCGACCAGTCGGAGTTGTTATGTATGACAGACGTTTTATACACTAGCTGTTCATGAGCACCCTCTTACCGACTCCAGAATGGTTCCTGGATATATTTCAGCTGGCTTCGCGAAATTTGATACTTAAAAAAAACGCCCAGTAACATTCACAAATACGCTGGTTTTAGATACATTACATCTCAGGAAGACAACTGTATTATTGAATGCCAATAATTTTACTCCCGAGAACAACCGATAGAGCGTAAACAAAATGATTAGAAACACATTGCATATTTATTGTCACTCATCTCAAACTGAAATCTGATGTGGTCTTTATTTGTGAATGTAGACAACAAAATACTGAACGTATTAGCATTACCTGTGATTTGTTGACTGTGCCGGAAACAATGATAGGTTTTCAATCCGTCGTTTAGTCATACGTGATAACAAATTTATTAGCAATATTCTCAGAAAGGCGCGATAGGATTCAGTAGAGGATCAGATGGGTAGATAGAATTCACCGAATTGCCAAAAAGGGTAGCTATTATTCACTGAATAATCAAAAAGCGTAGATAGAATTCACTGAATGATCAAAGGGGTAGATAGAATTCACTGAATGATTAAAGGGGTAGATATAATTCACTGAATGATTAAAGGGGTAGATATAATTCACTGAATGATTAAAGGGGTAGATATAATTCACTGAATGATCAAAGGGGTAGATAGAATTCACTGAATGATTAAAGGGGTAGATATAATTCACTGAATGATTAAAGGGGAAGATATAATTCACTGAATGATCAAAGCGGTAGATATAATTCACTGAATGATTAAAAGGTAGATATAATTCACTGAATGATTAAAGGGGTAGATAGAATTCACTGAATGATTAAAGGGGTAGATATAATTCGCTGAATGATTAACGGGGTAGATAGAATTCACTGAATGATTAAAGGAGTATATAGAATTCACTGAATGATTAAAGGGGCAGATATAATTCACTGAACGATTAAAGGGGTAGATATAATTCACTGAATGATGAAAGGGGTAGATATAATACACTAAATCGTCAGAAGTGTACATGAGATTCACCAGATGGTCGAATGGATACGTGGAATTCATTATTTTGTCAAAGATACAATTGATTGACTTAACCTGGGTTCACAGGGCTGGCAAATGGGCACTTGGAGCTCAGCAGACTGCAACAAGTGTGCATATAATTTACCAGATTAGAAATGGGCATATGGCATGTAAAAGGTTCAGAACTTCTCGTTAAAGATGTAGTTTAGATAGGTTAATGTTCTTAATTTTTTTGTTGAGTTCAATTTATTTTCTTTTGGGTGCAGAAATCATTTAACGATTGTCATACGCAGCAAATATATAAATTTGTTTTTGTTCTCATATTAACACACCTGGCCAAACTGACATGGTATCGCATGCATCAACAACAGCATCAAAGTACTACAGAATGTTTTAATTATACTTGAGTCGGATACGGCCAGTTAAGTGTACGTGTTAGACCAGAGGTCGGGGAACAAGGGTCAATTACTCCAATATAATAAACATGAATATAAGGAGGAGTTGTTGATGTTGATTGCTCAACTATGGATAAGTTTACTCTTTTGTGCGCCATGAATAGGGCGTTAAATGGCGGGTTGCAGTAGTTTTCCTCACATCTCGAGCGTGCTGATGAAGGTAGACTGGGGTCCTCCATGCGGTTGGGCTGTGCGGGGCTTCATCTGCGTATCGCTTACTACTACATGGGTCACGTCGATCATCCTCCTCGCTAGCCAGGCTGCCATGAAAACAGGATGTCGTGGTGTGCGTATTGACCAGTATATTTTTCTTGACCCTGATTTACATGTCATATCAGTATATTTTGTCTGACCAGACGTTAGTCTCCTCTCCCTACCTGACCAGACGTTATTATCCTCTCTCCACCTGACAAGACGTTAGTCTCCTCTCCCCACCTGACCAGATGTTAGCCTCCTCTCCATACCTGACCAGACGTTATTATCCTCTCCCCACCTGAACAGACGTTAGTCTCCTCTCCCCACCTGACCAGACGTTAGTCTCCTCTCCCTACCTGACCAGACGTTAGTCTCCTCTCCCTACCTGACCAGACGTTATTATCCTCTCCCCACCTGACCTTTCAATCTTTTGAATTTTCAAATCCAAATCTCAAACAAATGAAGAATATAGGCTAACTGGCTTTCTCGTATCTCTGTTCAGCATCTCAGCGACATATTGCTACGTTAAATTTGAATTTACGCCACTGTTTGGACAATTTCAAAACCTTAGTTTGTATTGAAATTATTTGAAGCATTATATTTAGACCGTACCTGATGTTTTAGTGAACTGTGTCTTACAGATAAATTTATTGGTATGTCACCCTCGGCTGTAGGCTTAAGTAACCCCTATGTTTGATTTATAACATTTGATGAAATCTACTGTAAACCACTAATGTTTTACAAACTGTTCATGTCTTTTTATTATAGTATCTCGTGAGACTTATGTACATTTATTGTCTCTAAATCTTCGATTTGACCAGCAGTACTAACAGCGCGCTAGCGATGTACACAGCGTCGCCGTTGTAATACAATGCAGCTATTATTAGTGTCACGCTTACCTCCTTATACGTTTATAACCAAAACGTTTTGTTTCCCAGGAGCATCAGCCCAAAGTATATCAATACTTGGCTTATAAATCACGTTCACTTTGACCCTTCGGATGGCATCAAGAGAAAAGGGAACTACACGGCAAAGTTTCTCAATTATAGTTTCAAATAAATAGAAGAGCAATGACAAATGAAGCCACAATATGTCATCTACTGATTGCAGTATTGCAAAGGCAGAAAGACTGGGAATTTGGAAAGAGCTATCATTTTTTTCTCTCTACGTTCAGGATCCTTTGGTCATGCTATATCTGCAAGCCAGTCGCCATTATCAAGTCTGTAGTCTTCACTAGGTCGGAGCGGCTGCTCCACGGTTTTTGCCTCAGCTCCGCACGCTCTGGCCAGGTCTGGCATCTCTTCACCATAGAGTGGGCATTATTGTATAATGTGTTAAGGATTCCGGCCTATGTTCCACATGGGCACTCATCTGTTTGTGAGATCTTAGTCGATATAGATGTTCTTTGCAAAGAGCTATTAACAGACAACTTGAGAGGTACACTGGTTTCTTCTTTTTCTTCTTCTTCTTCTTCTTCTTCTTCTTCTTACGCTGTCAGACGTCGACCTTTATTTTTTCGAAAAAAGCAGCGGTCATCTTGAGGCTGTTGACACTGCCATAGAGCTTATCTAGTGTTGCCACTGGTGATGGACACATCTGCTCTCTCTGATCCTCGTATATCGGGCAGTTTTCCAGCAAATGCTAAGCGGTCATTTTCCCGGTACTACACGAGCATTCGTCAGTGCCACCTATCTTCAATTTGTTGAATAGGTGGTAGCTGAGTCTATTGTGGCCAGTGCGAAGTCTGAAGACCACGACCTGCTCTCTTCTGTTCAACTGGTAATATGCATCGTTTTTTGTGTAGCCAGTATGTTCTGTTTCCCATTTGGTCATGTATCTAGCTCTAATAAGCCGTTTTGACTCTTCGTATGTTACACTGGTATCTGGTTGTGGTAGTCTTGCACCTTCTTTTGCCAGTCTGTCTGCCTCTTCGTTGCCTTGGATGTTACAGTGGGATGGGACCCACTGTACCACTACCCTTTTTGGTGCGGACTGCTGGCATAGTTGACAGAGTACTGCTCTCTTAGATCATTGAGTTCAGTATTTTTCTGGATTTTTAGTGCTGTGGCTACGGCCAGGGCATATGTAAGCAGGACTATATGGCTTTCATTCCTTTTACCTGTCACCATTTCTTCCACTGCCGCCCTCAGTGCCTCTGCCTCCGCTCTGAAATTGCTTGTATATTTGCCAGTTGCCAATGACAGTGTTATTTTTCTGCCATTTTGTAGGCTCAGGAATGCCCCTGCCCCTCCGTTCTGTGTTGTGTTTGTTACAGAACCGTCGGTGTATGCATGAGTCCAGTCCATGCTTGGGTAGTTTTTCGTTATGTACCTCAGGGTTGTATCTCTTCTTTCTTTTTCAGTCTGGCAGTTTTTGTTTCCAATACCTGGTATATTTTCACCACCTCTGGAAATATATACTGCCTCCAGGTAGGTTTTCGTACAGTAGGGATGGGCTTTGGTGTTGTTAGTGCGTTCATAGGGTCTTCGTGCATCTTTGCTTTGGCTATTTCTGCAAAGTTTCTCTGCTTTAGTTTCCCATTTCCAAAATTGTTTAGTCTCTGGTGCATTGGATGGCCATTCAGTCTTCTGAGTTTCTCTGCTTGCTGCTTGGCTCTGCAGTCTCTTCTATCGGTCATGGATTGCAGTTTTGTAATCTTTTCAAGTTCTACAATTGGCGTTGACTTCATGCCTCCTGTTATAACTCTCATGGCTTGGTTTTGGAGTTTGCTAATGTTATCGAAGTTCGCCTTTGCTGCTGTTGTCCATGCCGCCATGCCATACTCGAGAACTGGTCTCACTCTTCCAGTGTACAGTTTCTTTAGTATACTTTCGTCTGCTCCCCAGCTTGGGTCAGCAAGTTTCCTCATGATTGCCATTCTTTCTCTGGCTCTCATTCGGTTTCTCTCGATCTGACTTTTCCATGTCTTGGGCCGATCAAATGTGTCTCCCAGGTAGTTTGGGTTGTCGTTTGGCTGCAGGTATTTGCCGTTAAGACTTAATTTGGTGTTTTGGGGTTTGTTTGATAGCGAGAATATCGTACATGTTGTTTTTTCCTTGTTTATTTTGACCAGCCATGAGTTCGCCCACTCTTCCAGCGATGTTAGGGCCTGCTACATCCGATTACTTGCTATGGTGAGATTCTTTTCAGAAGTCCACATAGCCAGATCGTCTGCAAACATTGAGCTATGGACTCTGCTTGGTATATTCTCTGTTATGTTATTTATATACATCAGGAAGAGTGTGGGTGACAGTACTCCCCCTTGGGGTACTCCCTGCTCAAGTGTCACCTTTTTGTTCATCTGCCTTTGTACTTGAACTCTGGCTGTTCTGTTTTTGAGGTAGTGGCTGATCCATTTGTACATTTTCCCACAAACTTCACTTCTTCGTAGCTTGACTTAAAGTCCCTCTTTCCAGACTTTGTCAAATGCCTTTTCTAGGTCCACCCAAACCTCTACTGTGTGTTTTTGCTCCTGGTAGGCATCCTCTATTTTCTGGGCTATGAGGGTGACCTGATCCTCAGTGGATCTGTGCCGTCTAAAGCCTGCTTGCTGTGGAATTAGTATGTGTTTTTCTTCCAGATGCCACATCAGTCTGGTGTTTATCATACGTTCCATCAGTTTGCCTACACAGCTCAGTAGGCTGATAGGCCTGTATCCATTTGAATCTGTTTTATCTTTTCCTTTCTTTGGTACTGGTACAAGTATTGCGTCTTTCCATGCCTGGGGTACAATACCCCTTTTCCAGCTTTGGTTCAGGACTGATAGTAGTTTCCTCTTTGCTGTTTGGCCCAGCCCCATCAGAATTTCGTTACCCCATCTTTTCCGGGAGATTTCCTTTTCTTTAACGTTCTCATGGCCTCGTCCATTTGATTCATTGTTAGTTTTGCCATCATGTGCTCTTCTGGTGCCATCTTGATGTTGTCGTGCCCCTTTTGCTTTTCACTAATGTCTGTATGCCTATCTGCAGGGACATCAATGTGGTTTGCTCTGGCATAATGTTCAATACAGGCGTTTGCTGCTTTTTTTCCAGTGAGCATGTTGTCGCCCTGCTTGATGGTAATTTGTTTGTTTGATGGAGTTTCGTTATTCATGGCTCTGATTAACTTCCATAGTTCGTTCCGGTCTTTATCTAAATTGAGGCTTTCTGTTTTGTTTTTCCAGCTACATTGGTACATTGGTTTAACGTTGACCATCAAGAGCTAGCTTTGAAGTGACCTGGCTGATTACCCGAAACAAGAAGTCACACACTGTTTGTGAAGAATTTGTAAAATCTGCAGCTATCAAAAAATAGATATCATGTATAACCAGAAAGACGCCAAACGACTGAGTTCAGTGTCTTCATCTGCAAGAGTTTCGAAAGTGGGAATTTCTTTCTTAATAGAAACTACAAGGGTACAAGTGGTTTCTTCAATCTAAGAGAGCAATCAATTTTGCTATTCAAATTGACGACACTCTATGTGGTAGTCGTCATTCGTAGATGATGGTATATGTTCGATATAGAGGTTATGATGAAACTGTAGAATAATATGATTCTGTTCTTCTCTTGAAAGCTCGTGGAATATGTATTCAAGAAAGTTGATATATACTTCACACCATGTGTCGGATTAACGTAGGAAGACTGAATTGGTGTGTCTGCTGATGAAGATCCAGCTATGTTGGGATATGTCAGTGACCTTTCCGCTTTGGTCAAAAAGTAAAACCCCACAAAAAGGGAAGTTATACAATGTGTGTTACATCCCAAGACATTGGTACTGAAGCAGTTGGACATGAACTCGAATCTGTCATGAATGATATAATCAAGATTCATGCCTCCTTTTTCATACAGAAGTCAGGTGACTTTGACCTGGAAGTCTTCTCAATCGCGTGTAGGCTCTCAGAATTGAAGTAGAAATATTTCTGATGAATCAAATACAACCCCTTGAAGATAGGTTGAGAATCTCCACTGGACTTTCGCACGTATTTAGCTGACAATTTTGGTAATGTGAATTCATGATTTCAGCATTTGTATTAAAGCCTATGTTTGGAACTAGAAAGAGTAGCACTCAAAACACGATAACCGCATTTCCAGAGCTAGTTTTGAAAGATTGTCAAGATCGCAGTTTGAGTGATGGCAAGGAGTCGATTACAAGGCATCTGGCCAAACTAAACGCGATATCCTTTACTTTCTAGAACTTAGCTTGTCTTCGTTCGTTTTCAATCTCTCGCTACCAAATCATGGAAAGGGCTTAAGTAGCAGAATGTAGTCCAGAGAACGGAAGGCGTTGTGTCGTAGTTTACAGCTTGACTGTGATATTTGCACCTTTTGATCCAACACATCCGACTTCAGCAATAATTATTTTAGTACCCGGTTAGCATTCCCTCTTCGATCCCTTCTCCTTAGCCAGTCTGCCCTGTAAAAGCCTGTTATCCAGGATCACCGCGTGGAGGTGTAGAAGGGTTTTCGGAGCTCTTGTTCGCTGGCCCTGACGCTAGCAGTCAGCTATGGGTCACTGACCACTGCAGCTCATGCGCTTCCCTTTCTAGAGCTTGATTAGAAATCCACTTGCTGGTGTGGGTGTGGAGCCTGAAGGATTGCTAGAGGCACTCATGAAACAGAGTAGCACTCATTTCCAAACATGCAAGGCACCAGGGACACACCCAAAGTGTAGCACTAATATCAGAACATACCGTTCTCCAACAGTGTAGCACTAATATCAGAACATACAGTTCTCCAACAGTGTAGCACTAATATCAGAACTTACAGTTCTCCAACATTGTAGTACTAATATCAGAACTTACAGTTCTCCAACAGTGTAGCACTAATATCAGAACTTACCGTTCTCCAACAGTGTAGCACTAATATCAGAACTTACAGTTCTCCAACATTGTAGTACTAATATCAGAACTTACAGTTCTCCAACAGTGTAGCACTAATATCAGAACTTACCGTTCTCCAACAGTGTAGCACTAATATCAGAACTTACCGTTCTCCAACAGTGTAGCACTAATATCAGAACTTACAGTTCTCCAACAGTGTAGCACTAATATCAGAACTTACCGTTCTCCAACAGTGTAGCACTAATATCAGAACTTACAGTTCTCCAACATTGTAGTACTAATATCAGAACTTACCGTTCTCCAACAGTGTAGCACTAATATCAGAACTTACAGTTCTCCAACAGTGTAGCACTACTATCAGAACTTACAGATGTATACCATTTTTGTATGTCTAATCTGCAACCGTATTAAATTCGAACACATGGAAACGAAGAAAATGCAGTCAACTATTCCAACCTCTGTGAACAATGATTTTCTTCCTTAATGAATTTGAAACTAAGTACAGAAATCGATTGGACGCCGAAGATAAGATTCCATTGGCTTAGACATCAAATGAAAATTCTGATATGGATGATGTTATTTCCTGAATGAAACGACACAATTTCCCTCAAAACCTGAAGCACATATGTTTTGAAGGAAATGCATTAGTTCTTCGTCCCTTTTCATTAATTATAAATGGGCAATAGTTTATTCCTCATTAAATTGCTTTTGTTTACCCGAATTTACAGGGATGGGGTTGGGTATCATTGGACATGATTAGATTTTAGGTAATACCCATCACCGATCCCTGTGTTATGATAATGTGATTCATTGTGTGAAACTATTCTTCTTCTTCTTCTTTTCGTACGCTATCAGACGTCAATTTTGATGTGTTCAAAGAAAGCAGCGGTCATCCTGAGGATGTAAACACTGCCATAGAGCCTGTCTAGTGTTGGTACTGGTGAGGGCTACATGTGCATTATCTGGTACTCGTGTGTTGGACAATTTTGTAGCAGACGTTCAACGTCATTGTGTATTCTGGAGAAAAAAAAACCCATATGGACATAGACGCTCAGATACACACTGGAAAGTGATGATTCTATTAGCCCGCTGGTTGATACACACACCTGTTCCAAATATCGGCAAACTGTTTACTGACAACTCATCGGCTTATCGAATCCAGGATGTCAACCATATCCATATCCATAAATCCCTCCATGGGTGCCTTTTAGGCGAGGACGTCAGATCGTTCATTACCATGAATCTCAGCATGCAATCTCAATAGTCATCGAAAGCGATTTCTTCTTCTTCTTCTTCTTCTTCTTCTTCTTCTTCTTCTTCTTCTTCGTACTCTGTCAGGTGTCAACTTGAATTTGTTCGAAGAAAGCAGCAGTCATCCTGAGGCTGTCGACACTGCCATAGAGCTTGTCTAGTGTTGGCACTGGTGATGGCCACATGTGCTTTCTCTGGTCCTCGTATGTCGGGCGATTTTGCAGCAGAGCAGATGTTCAGCGGTGATTTTCCCTGTACCACAAGTGCATTCGTCAGTACCATCTATCTTCAGTTTATTGAATAGATCGTACCTCAGTCTGTTGATTTGAAACAGGTGCGATCATGTGTATTACGTTCAGTTAACACCTCTTTGATACGGTGTTGAGTTGCAAGGCATTCGGTTGCTAGTTTCTTCGTTGGATTTGTAAACGATACAGACCTCGCGCTTTTAACTGTCATCATGAAGGAATCTTGCCCAACAAAACCCTATCGCTGGAATTTAGAAAGAGTTATTGGATGCTACGTGGAACCAGTACTTATATACGGCAGTGAATCATGGACAATCAGCAAACAAGGACAACGATTACTAGAGACAACGGCGGTGTGGTCTTACAGAAGAATGTTTAGAATACCATTAACAGCAAAAAAGACTAACGATTTGCAAAAGGCAGGTAAAGACAGTCATCTTTTTCAGACATGTCACGAGAAGAGGCGGGTTGGAATGTACTGTGACAATATGGAAAATAGAAAGGAAGATCAATAGAGGGAGGCATAGCGAGGAAGAAAATATTGAACATCCTGATATAAAGGCACAGGGGACTGTATGATTCATTAATTATTTCGTAAATGTTCACTTGAACATACTTTTCCATTTAGTCACATACATCCAGTAACTCACCCACTCACTCACTCTATCAATCAATCAATCAAACACTCTTCAACGCACATATCTCCCTCCCTCACTCACTCACTCACTCACTCACTCACCCACTAACTCAAAGTGCAAACTCACACATTCACCAACTCGTTCAAAACCACTCACTCCCATTAATTCACTCGCTCGCACAAAACCATTCACACACTCAAAACCGTAACAACCCACCCAACCACTCACTGATCCATACCCACCCATCCACTCATAACTCCTCACTGACTCGTAACCAGCCACCCACCAACTCATTCACACACAACTCACCCACACACTCACCCACACACAGTTGCCCACACTAAATCACTCCCACAACCTCACTCACCTATAACAACGGGCTCAGGCAACACTGTTATCCCACGCACACCTCCTATGAACAATATACTCTCCATGTATCATTGCATTACGTCGACCGATCAACCCCCACGGTGAACGAGAACGGGTCTCTCTCTCTCTCTCTCTCTCTCTCTCTCTCTCTCTCTCTCTCTCTCTATCGTTTACCATCAATCTTGACTCATCTAGGGCGGAACAAAACCCCACCCTACAATGAGAGCTTGTCTCCAACAGCTGCCGGTCGCGTATTATCATTTTACACTGGAATCAACTGGTTACTGAACATCGGTCAAAGCCAACTGCCTTACACAGACAAATGGATCGCGACACCTTTCAGAGTTGTTCTGAACGTGAGTTCAAGTGGGCGAATCCTCTTGGTTAATGCTGCAGCCATATTTTATGAGATCGTATGTTCACTACTATACAAGTTAGAGGGAGGGGAGAGAGAGAGAGAGAGAGAGAGATATGGAGAGTGAAGCACTATGGCGCAAATATTACTACTACTACTGTTACTACTACAACTACTGCACACTACTACTACAACAGATTACACTACTACTACAACAGATTACACTACTACTACTACTACAGACTACACTACTACTGACTACACTACTACAACTACAGACTACACTACTACTACAACAACAGATTACACTACTACTACACTACTACTGACTACACTACTACAACTACAGACTACACTACTACTACTACAGACTACACTACTATTACATCAGACTACACTACTACTACTACAGACTACACTACTACTACATCAGACTACACTACTACTACTACAGACTACACTACTACTACAACAGACTACACTACACTATAAACTTACTACTAATATGGTTTTCCTGTCTTCAATCATTTACCTCTCTTGATGTTCTTCTAGCCTTGATCATATCTGATCTCGTGATGATTTATATGCTTTCATCTGATTAGCTTAGTGGTAGAACTCTCACTTTTCACGGTAAAGGTACAGAGTTCAATTTCGGCCGTTACCGACAATCTTCACTCGACCAACTGTAAATGGGTACCTGACTTACTGTTAGCGAAGGAAAGGCAGCAAGGAAGAGAACTGGCTACCTCACCTCATAACCAGACTGAAACCTCGTGCAATACAGTCTCTAACACTCCATCCCCGATAGCAGTGTCCGTTATGTGACAACCTTTAACTCTCTTAAAAATATACCCATGACTGCAGTCAATCCCAAACACCAACAATGGCAATAGTAATAATAACAAGACTTACTTACTTTCCGTGTCACACAGCATGTCACACAGCATGTCACACAGCATGTCACATAGCATGTCACACACCTTGTCACACAGCATCCGTCCAGTATTCAGCAACTTGAACTGCCTTGTCGTTCGCCTCCATCATGTTACAGGTTCCAGGGAGGTTGGGGCAGGTCATCAGATGATCTTGGTCCTGAACTGCGCCGCATTCACATGTGTCGACATCTGAGTATCCCCATTTCTCCAAGTTCACTCTACATCTTGAGACACCAGTTCGAAGTCTGTTCATTGCCTTCTTCACAGCATAGGGCAGGTGGTGTCCAGGCGCAGCCTTTTCCTTGAGCTCTATCCATGGATCCTGCATTGTTTCGCGCCACCTCTCGATGCGTCGACCTTCTGGGCTTGTCTGGATGGTCTCTGTCGATTTTAAGAAACTGTGTCTTGATTTAAGTCTTGTGGCTTGTTCCTGATGGCCAAACATCGGGTGTCTAGGGTCGTTTTCCTGTTTCCCTCGTTCGATTTCCGCAGCTACACCTCTTCTTATATCAGGTGGTGCAATGCCAATTAAGGGATATTTTGTTTATGTGGGTGGGTTTAAGGCACCCCGACACTATCCTGCCCATTTCGTTCACTGCTGTATCAACTTGTTTTGCATGGGCGGAGTTTTTCCAGACTGGGGCTGCATATTCCGCTGCGGAAAGGCACAAGGCAATCGCTGATGTGCGTAAGACTGTTGGCTGAGCACCCCATGTTGTGCCAGTCAATTTTCGGATAATGTTGTTTCTCGCATGTACCTTACGCTTTGTCTCCTGACAGTGTGTCACATAGGATAATGTGCGATCCAACTTTACACCCAGGTATTTGGGAGCCGGACAGTGTCCAAGACCCTGTTCTTGCCATCTGATCCGCAGTTCTCTGTTTGCCTCTCTGTTCTTGAGATGATAGGCGCATACCTGAGTTTTGCTAGGATTGGTTTTTAGGTGGTTTTCCCGATAATACTTTGCGAGGTCATTCAGAGAGCGTGTTAGTTTACCTTCTACCTCCTCGAAGCCATTAGCCTGAGCAGCGACTGCTGTGTCATCGGCGTATATAAATGTCCTTGTGTCTGTATCCATAGGCTGATCATTGGTATATGTGTTGTATAGCATGGGAGCAAGAACACTTCCTTGAGCTAGGCCGTTGGTTTGATTTCGCTATCTGCTCTCTTTATTCCCCAATGTTACATAGAATTGCCTGCTTTGAAGTAAGCATTTGATTATGTTAGACAGACGGCAGTCTTTCGTCATGTTGTATACCTTTGCCTGCAACCTACGATGATTTACTGTGTCGTAGGCAGCGCTTAGGTCTATATATGCCACTCCAATCACCTGGTTGCGCTCGAAACCATCCTCTATTAGTTGTGTCAACTTGAGGATTTGACTACTACAAGATCTCCCAGGTCTGAATCCAGCTTGTTCCTCGATCAGCCTCGAGTCTATCCAGGGAGAGATACGGTTCAGGATCATCCTTTCAAATACCTTGTATAGGTGGCATAAGAGCGAGACTGGTCGAACATTCTTTGGGTCTGTTGGAGTTTTCCCAGGCTTTAACAGGACAACCACGTGTGTTTTCCTCCAGATTTTGGGAATATTCAAGGATTCCACGCAAATGTTCATGAAATTTAGTAGCCAATTGATTGTTATTGGTCCAAACTGTTTTATAATAATAATAATAATAGCAGTAATAATAATTTTCTCTATGGCCGTCGAGGAAAACCACTATCATCATCCTGTGTTATACTACCTCGACGAGTCTGTGGGAGCGCTCGTGACTGATCAAGCCAATGCGATCGTGAAAAGTTCTATTGCATGACAGGAAAATATGACCGGTGGCCAGCAGCTGGTTCTGACATTCCCTCTCTTCTAGGCTTTATTATCGCGCGTCTGGTCTGGGCTAGCCCCACACGAAGACCATCGCAGAATTCAATGTCATATTTGAGCGAGCCTTTTCGGACTAAGGATTATGGGCCAGGTTGTCCCAGGTGGTCTGTCTATTTGACGGAGTTCAAGAGACTCTTTGAGACTGTCCTTGCATCGCTATTGTGGACGTCCTTGTGATCGTCTTCCAGCACTCAGCACGTCATACAGACGGGATTTTGGGAGCCTTTAACTTAGCATTCGAACAAGGTGGACAGGCCATCTATGTTGAACTTTCAGTAAAATATGGCAGAAATACAATCAGTGTTAAGATGAAGCCGTAAACGAAAACGTTAACAGACGCCAATCGCCGATGTTTCGGCCTAAAGGTCTATATCAAGGAATGGGCAATAGAGAGCAACACAGACTAAAACAGTGAACTTTCCTGAAATGAAGAAAATGTCCCATGAATCGTGTCAGGGGTTAATATTCTTTGATTCGAAGTTTATTTTACTTATATCGAATGTACGATGGTTTTGACCATAAATAGAGTTTATTTCACTTATAACGAATGTACGATGGTTTTGACCATATATAGAGTTTATTATATTTATATCGAATGTACGATGGTTTTGACCATATATAGAGTTTATTATATTTATATCGAATGTACGATGGTTTTGACCATATATAGAGTTTATTATATTTATATCGAATGTACTATACTTTCGACTATAAAGTCGTTTCGTTTATACCAGGAGACATAAGCATATGGGTGTCTGTGATGGGGAGTAGTGCATTGTGTCAGCAGTCAATGTTGTTGTTTGTTAAAGGTTTCTGATTTTTTATGACTAAGGCACGCCCCTTCCAATTTCAGGCCGTTTACTTTTTAGGTTTTTTAAGGACTCATTAACCAATGTACAGATGCGTGTGTGTGAGTCCGTTTGTAATGTGCTGTGTATGCTCCACAATGGCAGATACCGAGAAAAATCCCCAACATGTTCAGTCAAACTGACCACGAAATGATGCATGTGTATATTTGTTTGTAATGTGGACGTATTGACCAGTGTATAGATGCGCGTGTGTGTTTCTGTTTGAAATGTGAACGTATTGACATGTGTATAGATGTGCGTGTGTGTATCTGTTTGTAATATGAACGTGTTTACCAGTGTATAGATGTGTGGGTGTATCTGTTTGTAATATGAACGTATTGACCAGTGTATAGATGCGTGTGTGTGTATCTGTTTGTAATCTGGACGTATTGACCAATGTATAGATGCGCGTGTGTGTGTAATTATTGTGGTGTGTGTGTGTGTGTGTGCGTGCGTGCGTGCGTGCGTGCGTTTGTTTGTTTGTTTGTTTGTTTGTTTGTTTGTTTGTTTGTAATGTGGACGTATTTCCCAGTGTGAGGATTTGTGGGTGTATCTGTTTCTAATGTGTTTAACTATGGCAATTTTTGTTGAGCAAGTAATAACGTAATGCCATGTACTACTTGCCAAATGTCTAAGTAACGTGCATCTCTCTGTCCCGCGTCAGTTCTTGCCCTTTATGTGTATTCTGGAGACCTATACAAGACTGAACTTGGTCCTGGCGACGGGACTGCAGATCTGGCATGATCAAATACCTGAACGCAGAAGAAGAGGGTTGTGTTTATTCTGCATTCAGTTATTTGTATAAAAGATTCTCAAGCGCTGTATAATAGAAGCAATAAAGACACCACATGGCATTGGCTTCCAGAATGTGGGTAGTGATTACACACTCGTCTTGTCATTTTGTTACTCCAACAGTAGTGCGTATATGACCGCTGTTACAGTTGACCTATTTTAGGAAACCTGCGCCAGAGCACAGCGTGTTTTACACTAGTTGTTTTTATAGCAATTTATACGATGAAGTTGCTAGTCCGAAGCAAAGCTTTCATTAGTTGCCTTTTACTACATGCATAGAGAAATAGTGGTTCTGTTCTTTCTTCCTCACTTATGGACCTTGGAATCCAGTCGAGAATGTGATTCAATAAAGCATAGAGTCATTAAATAAAAGTGTGAAGTCAGTTCCTAGATCCAGAATGGGCTAACAGCAGCGGGTTCGAATCCCGCCTTGTCAAGTTTCGCTGAAACAGGTTTTTTTTTCTTGGTGCTATCGCTCCTCGACATACTGAAAGCAATGACAACTTATCGTACTGTACCCTTGCCAAGAAACTTATAACAGCCAAATAGGTGACGGTTGTAAGAAGCGGCGTTCTGCACATGACATGCTCTTTACATATTGACAACCTGCCAGGCATCATCGTATATGATACCGGAGTACAAGAGTAAATAGCATTTGTTTTCTTTGTGAGAGACGAGGAGGAAGAAGAAGAAGATGGATATGCAAAATAGATGATGGAGAAGGAGAGGGAGAAAGGAAAACCTCTTAATTTCTCCTACGCACACACAGACACACTCGTTCAGCGGAGATGTGATGTGAACTCGGAGTGGTCTCCGTTATTGATTCAACCGTAAATCAAATAGCAAACAGTGTTATCTGTAAAATAGAAAAGCCGGCGCAAGAGTCGCCAGCACAGAGTTGACACAGTGAAAGCACCACTATTGAACGAAGCAAGGGTCTCAAATACGCGGATTATAGGCGATATGCGGCCTGCAAATCCATTTGTGTGTTTGCGTGCGTGTGTGTGTGTGTGCGCGCGCGCAGACAGAAGGTGCGCTAGTCTAGTCATCTCATGAGAATATTCCCTGATTAGCTTCCACTGCGAGGTGACAATATCCGACCATCCGGATTCCGAGCAAGACGTCGACCGAGTGGATGGTGGACAGACGACGATTTTCCAGTGACATGAGCTAACGAAGTCAGACACGAAGCACCTGCTCAGCAGAACGACTAAGGCTGTCCACGATGCTTATCTGGGTAAACCTGGATCCATACCTAACTGATAATTATGTATTCCTATGTTATGTGTTGGTATGTGTTGTTATGTTATGTGATGTGACATGCCATATACATACATAACTAAACAGATGTGGATATTGTTATTGGCGGAATCTACTCGTTCCACATTCTTCACTCCACTTATTTTCTCTTGTAGCAGGTTTTAGTAGCTGTTGTATCTCGGATCGTACCGACGAATGTTTATTTAGCACTCCTGACTGTATTCTGACTGTATTAACCTAACCTGCACACAACATCGTGACTGCAGTGACTAGCGTCATTTAATACTCATCCTGTAAAATTTTCTCGGTGGATCCAAGCAATTAGAAGAAACATCGTAATGATTGTTGAATAAACAAGCTAGCTTTATTCCGTTCCTTTTAGTACATATTATACATAGACAATGAAAAGTAAGATGGCCGCAACTTAGTGACTGCGCTCTCGACTCTCCAGTGTTTGTGTCGAGTTTTCCGATGTTTTGTGGTTCCTGTCCGGAATATATTTCACAACTCCTTTACCACGTCGTATCTGGGACTTTATTATGTGGATTTGATGTGCTTTTGATCGGTTATCCTGTTTGTTATACTGCATTTCGCTGCATTTCATGACTGGCTCAAGCCGTGGGAAACCAGTCCATGACGGAGTTCAACGTTCCCTTAACTACATACCAGAATTCAGTCCAGATTATCACTACTCAAGGACATTTCTGCTCGGACTGAAGTCGCCTTTCTCCTGCCCGCCCTCCCTCCACCGGAAGTTACACAATACATCTCCCAACCTCGTATTCTCAGCACAGCGAGGGTCACGCTGACCAAAAGGTGGACACAGTCAGAATCGTTGGTGGCGGGATACAGGGAGTTTGACACGTAAAGCTTGACACAAACAACTAGTCAAACACACTCCTCACGGCACTCATCCCAAGGCTGCGGAATATACCGCTCCACCTGGGGAATCTGTAGGGATTTCGGTCCACACGCTACGAATGGCCATAGCCTCAGCAGTTGGACATGGTAGTGATCAATCGACGCAACAGGCCTTTGACTAGTACGCGAAGATTATTATTGTTATTGTACATATTGAAAATCCAATTACCAATCGACATGCATACTGTTTCAGTATATTTTCGCTAAGGAATCTTTCTTCTCTTAGTCGCTCCATTCTACCTCTTCATGTGTAACGGTCTTCCTGTATATCCTAGCGATCTATGTGCAGACAAACAGATGGTTGGCCTGTTATATCATTGCTTGTTTTGTCGAGAAGCCTCCTTGAGGCACTATTGTCTAGGATTTTCGTTAGTTACCTGAAGATTATTTTCCAGGACAACGACTAACAATCTGCTCTTTTGGATTTTCAATTACCAGGCGATCATTTACGTCCACATCGTGTACATGGGATCTTCGAGTTTATTGTCTGACTCCGATAGGACTAGTCGCCTGAGGATTAGATGGCACGACATTGTACCGTATACAGATGTGCTAGCGCGATCAAAAATGTACAGTAAACACACCATGATATGTGCAGCACGGCTGAGATGGGCTGGGCATGGGGTACGCATGTCGGATCGTCTACCTAAAGAGTTGCCTTATCGTGAACTGAAAATGGCACGAGAGCAAGCGGTGGTCAGCGGAAACGGTGGAAGGACACGCTTAAGGGATCACTGGTCCAGTGTTGTGTTAACCACGATAATTAGGAACTAATTGCCACCAGTCGCATAAACTGGCGCAGCACTATTGCTAAGGGTGTTCAGAGACAGGAGGCATCAAGAATAGATGAGGCTATACAGAGACATGAGGCATCACGAATAGATGAGGCTATCCAGAGACGATCGCTCCGTAAGTCGGCTAACATCAATCCTGGTTGGATGTGGTGTCCCATTTCCTTATACTAAATGTGACAGACACATCCGGGCCCCGATTGGTTCATTTAGCCATCCTCGAACTCACGTCAACAGTGACTGTTGACAAAGTGGTTCTCCTCGATTTAGATAGACGAACAACAACACTAACAACAGTTACCTGATCTCACCTCCTTTGAAGCTTTAAATTTGCAGGATTCGAACATACACCCCTTCGTGCTATCGTTCGTTTCTTCAGAGACGGGTGTTTTGCCTCTCAGCTCTAGCGACCACTCCCCTCCTCCTCCTCCCAATTAAAGAATCACGTTTAATAAATAATATTTTCATATTGATGTGACGACTTCGGTTGGATATCTTTAAAGATGGAATACAGTATTCGCTGATTTGATGTTTCTATCTTCTCCGGCTGGATTTCGTCATGAAAGGCATTTGGCTGAAATAATGACATTTTTTAACCGTAAAAGTTCGGTCTCAGTGGGAATGAATGTGGTACAACTGCTGGGACTGCAGTGTCTGTGGAAGTGGAAACACCAGGAATCGCCTTCATAACATTTTCTTGGTCATCATCATCGTTTTGCTCCTTCTGCTGTTTAGTCAAGCGTGAGATAACCTCACTAGTTCTTCATTGGATAATGGATGAAAACGTTTTGCTCCTTCTGGTGTTTAGTCAAGCGTGAGATAACCTCACTAGTTCTTCATTGGATAATGGATGAAAACGTTTTGCTCCTTCTGGTGTTTAGTCAAGCGTGAGATAACCTCACTAGTTCTTCATTGGATAATGGATGAAAACGTTTTGCTCCTTCTGGTGTTTAGTCAAGCGTGAGATAACCTCACTAGTTCTTCATTGGATAATGGATGAAAACGTTTTGCTCCTTCTGGTGTTTAGTCAAGCGTTGTGAGATAACCTCACTAGTTCTTCATTGGAAAATGGATGAAAACGTTTTGCTCCTTCTGCTGTTTAGTCAAGCGTGAGATAACCTCACTAGTTCTTCATTGGATAATGGATGAAAACGTTTTGCTCCTTCTGCTGTTTAGTCAAGCGTGAGATAACCTCACTAGTTCTTCATTGGATAATGGATGAAAACGTTTTGCTCCTTCTGGTGTTTAGTCAAGCGTTGTGAGATAACCTCACTAGTTCTTCATTGGATAATGGATGAAAACGTTTTGCTCCTTCTGGTGTTTAGTCAAGCGTGAGATAACCTCACTAGTTCTTCATTGGATAATGGATGAAAACGTTTTGCTCCTTCTGGTGTTTAGTCAAGCGTGAGATAACCTCACTAGTTCTTCATTGGATAATGGATGAACACGTTTTGCTCCTTCTGGTGTTTAGTCAAGCGTGAGATAACCTCACTAGTTCTTCATTGGATAATGGATGAAAACGTTTTGCTCCTTCTGCTGTTTAGTCAAGCGTGAGATAACCTCACTATTTCATCATTGGATAATGGATGAAAACGTTTTGCTCCTTCTGGTGTTTAGTCAAGCGTGAGATAACCTCACCAGTTCATCATTGGATAATGGATGAAAACGTTTTGCTCCTTCTGGTGTTTAGTCAAGCGCTGTGAGATAACCTCACTAGTTCTTCATTGGATAATGGATGAAAACGTTTTGCTCCTTCTGGTCTTTAGTCAAGCGTGAGATAACCTCACTAGTTCTTCATTGGATAATGGATGAAAACGTTTTGCTCTATCTGGTGTTTAGTCAAGCGTGAGATAACCTCACTAGTTCTTCATTGGATAATGGATGAAAACGTTTTGCTCCTTCTCGTGTTTAGTCAAGCGTGAGATAACCTCACTAGTTCTTCATTGGATAATGGATGAAAACGTTTTGCTCCTTCTGCTGTTTAGTCAAGCGTGAGATAACCTCACTAGTTCTTCATTGGATAATGGATGAAAACGTTTTGCTCCTTCTGCTGTTTAGTCAATCGTGAGATAACCTCACTAGTACTTCATTGGATAATGGATGAAAACGTTTTGCTCCTTCTGCTGTTTAGTCAAGCGTGAGATAACCTCACTAGTTCTTCATTGGATAATGGATGAAAACGTTTTGCTCCTTCTGCTGTTTAGTCAAGCGTGAGATAACCTCACTAGTTCTTCATTGGATAATGGATGAAAACGTTTTGCTCTATCTGGTGTTTAGTCAAGCGTGAGATAACCTCACTAGTTCTTCATTGGATAATGGATGAAAACGTTTTGCTCCTTCTCGTGTTTAGTCAAGCGTGAGATAACCTCACTAGTTCTTCATTGGATAATGGATGAAAACGTTTTGCTCCTTCTGCTGTTTAGTCAAGCGTGAGATAACCTCACTAGTTCTTCATTGGATAATGGATGAAAACGTTTTGCTCCTTCTGCTGTTTAGTCAATCGTGAGATAACCTCACTAGTACTTCATTGGATAATGGATGAAAACGTTTTGCTCCTTCTGCTGTTTAGTCAAGCGTGAGATAACCTCACTAGTTCTTCATTGGATAATGGATGAAAACGTTTTGCTCCTTCTGCTGTTTAGTCAAGCGTGAGATAACCTCACTAGTTCTTCATTGGATAATGGATGAAAACGTTTTGCTCCTTCTGCTGTTTAGTAAAGCGTTGTGAGATAACCTCACTAGTTCTTCATTGGATAATGGATGAAAACGTTTTGCTCCTTCTGGTGTTTAGTCAAGCGTTGTGAGATAACCTCACTAGTTCTTCATTGGAAAATGGATGAAAACGTTTTGCTCCTTCTGGTGTTTAGTCAAGCGTGAGATAACCTCACTAGTTCTTCATTGGATAATGGATGAAAACGTTTTGCTCCTTCTGCTGTTTAGTCAAGCGTGAGATAACCTCACTAGTTCTTCATTGGATAATGGATGAAAACGTTTTGCTCCTTCTGGTGTTTAGTCAAGCGTGAGATAACCTCACTAGTTCTTCATTGGATAATGGATGAAAACGTTTTGCTCCTTCTGCTGTTTAGTCAAGCGTGAGATAACCTCACTAGTTCTTCATTGGATAATGGATGAAAACGTTTTGCTCCTTCTGGTGTTTAGTCAAGCGTGAGATAACCTCACTAGTTCTTCATTGGATAATGGATGAAAACGTTTTGCTCCTTCTGGTGTTTAGTCAAGCGTTGTGAGATAACCTCACTAGTTCTTCATTGGATAATGGATGAAAACGTTTTGCTCCTTCTGGTGTTTAGTCAAGCGTTGTGAGATAACCTCATTAGTTCTTTATTGGATAATGGACGAAAACGACTCTGTCTCATGTTTACGGATGTCTTGAGGTTGAATTTGGCAACGCTTTTTCTCGCATTGGGAGTGAATTTGTGTACACAAAACTGTCGTGCAACGATAACCGAATACATTTACACACAAATATAACGTGTGTGTGTGTGTTTGTGTTTGTGCGTTGTTGGGTGCGTGTGTATGTGTGTGTATATATATATATATATATATATATATATATATATATATATATATATATATATATATATATATATATATATCGGTACCCATTGGGAACACCTTCCGATACTTCAGTTTCTTGCTAACCACCATTTGAACTGTCAATAGAGACACAGTGAATGCCTCTGCTGGCGAACTTAAGCTCCGGCGACGGTCCACCTGAATTGCTGCATCAATTTTGGCGATGACAACTTCTGACAAAACAATATGCGCTTGACCTAGTCTCGGAAGATCTTTCGTTAACTCAAGTCTTTCTTTTAAACATCGTTGTTCAGTTCTTCACTGTTGTATTCCACACACGTCTGTCATCATACACTGCCTGCATTCTGCGATGAAGTCAACTGGTCGACATCCTTATGCTGTTAGAAGAAACTGAATCACCGCTCATCGGAGGATAATGACATTTTGCGAACTTTACGGCTGGTATGTGCTGTTTACATATGAAGTGACGGCATCATGCGCATCGTACGTACGTTTACTTGGTGCAGTCAGGTCCGGTTTCATATTAACATGTCTCGTGTGTGTGTGTGCGTGCGAGCGTGCGTGTGTGTGTATGTGTATATATATATATATATATATATATATATATATATATATATATATATATATATATATATTATGGTGTGGTTAACAATGTTTGTTGGTAAATCTTAATATATATATTTCTAATTTCTACACACTCTGAATGTTTTTAGAAATATTGTTAATTATTGGTACACACTTTGGTCCCGGCTATCACTCAAATTGTGTTCGATATGGTCGTGTGTATAACGTTTTCAACGCTTTAATTATTCAACATGAAGTTGCCAGTGGAATATACAACCCTGTTTCGTGAACGTATACGAGAAGTGTCCTTTTCTTTGTGCGGTAAGTCGTTGAATATTTAAAGAGCTCGGAGTTTGGTGCCCTCCAGGTTATGACATGCAAAATGTGGATCTATGACTTTCATTTTTTAACGATTTATCCGTGAGAGCCTGGAAATAATTGGCTGCATCTCAGGGCACAGGATATACCACGCCAAACACTCTACGGGGGTCGAGTTTTGTGTGGTCTTGCTGAGACAGAAGTTGGTTCATTATTGTGCCACTTCTGCGCATATTGGTTTAATATGGATAGATTTCCACAGGTGTAATCTGACAGACACAAAGTAGACTGCTACTGACAAAGATCGCAAACACAAGCAACTTTTAAGTAGGTAAACATATCAGTTTCACTGCTTCGTTGTCTCATCTGTTAGGGGTGTCATGTTGTCATGTAAATTCGGTCTCTGATAGGTTCTCTCAAGCCCGTGTCGAACTGGTTCTTGACGTCAGGGTTAACTTGCCAGGTTAGATCTCAGAGGCGATTAACGATCGTTGAATGTGTGTCACGCTAACCAGGGTTGTGATGGTGGCTGGCAGAGGGTTAGTAACTAATGAGGATTGTCAGGGTAGCCAACTAACGAGGATTTTTTGGATGGCCGATGAACGAGGATTTTGAGGGTGGCGATCGAGGGTTGTGAGTGTGGGATGCTGAGTTACCAGCTAACGAGGATTTTGAGGGTGGCGATCGAGGGTTGTGAGTGTGGGATGCAGAGTTACCAGCTAACGAGGGCAGTGAGTGTGGCGATCGAGGGTTGTGAGTGTGGGATGCAGAGAGTTACCAGCTAGCGAGGCTAGTGAGTGTGGCGATCGAGGGTTGTGAGTGTTGCGAACGATGGTTGTGAGTGTGGCGTGCACAGTTACCAGCTAGCGAGGGCAGTGAGTGTGGCGATCCAGGGTTGTGAGGGTAGCTGGCAGAGGGTTGTGAATGTTGCTGACTAAGAGGGTTGTGAGTGTCCCGAATAACGAGGGGCGAAAGTGTGACCAACAACCTCACACTATAGAAACTATGAGCCTCCAAATCGTCAACAAATGTGGGCAATTCAGCTACACCGCCACCTACCGCGTATTTCGTGGACTTTTGCTCCACCGGGTACTGACAGATTTGAATCGATTTGTGAAGTTAGTCTACACCAGCTCCCTTCATTCCAACACTACATCTCCCCCTCTCTCATTCCCTCTTTCTTTCTTCTCTTCCACACACCACATACACAATACACACACACACACCAAACATCACACACACACACACCAAACATCACACACACACACACCAAACATCACACACACACCACACACACCAAACATCACACACACACACCAAACATCACATACAATATACACACACACCAAACATCACACACACACACCAAACATCACACACACACACCAAACATCACACACACACACCAAACATCACACACACACACACACACACCACACACACTAAACATCACACACACACACCAAACATCACACACACACACCACACACACCAAACATCACACACACACACCAAACATCACACACACACCAAACATCACACACACACACACCACACACACCAAACATCACACACACACCAAATATCACACACCAAACATCACACACACACACACCACACACACCAAACATCACACACACAAAACACATAATTCTATGATAATTGGTATAGTTCTTCCCGAACCAAGACAAAGAACTCCACCGGCAGCAAGACCTCTTACAGGCAGCGTGTCTTAGAGCAACCTCTTCTAATGGTGGAGTCTGTAGTAAATCGTTTTGTCATGAAGAGGCTGTAAGCCTCTTACACGCACCTCCTCCTCCTCCTCCTCCTCTTCTTCTTCTTCTTCAATTCATCTTGGGGAGGAAGACTAACGACTGGTCAGGCACAATATATTGATCAGACAAGTTGGTCAGGTTCAGGCAAAACACACTGGACAAGACCCTCACTTTGGCTTCCTCGTAGCCCTTCTCGGAAACTGGCTGTTTTCATGACAGCCTGGCTAACAAGGTAAGGGATCGACGTGATTCCATAGTAGTGAGCGACTTGCAGATGAAGCCAAGCATAGCACAATCGCCTGGAGGACCCCGGTCCACCTTCATCAGCACGACAACCCGACACTTAACGTCCTTTTTAGGGCGCATTAAAGAGTAATCCTACACATTGTGGGCATTCTACAACTTCTTCTTCTTCTTCTTCTTGCTCTCCTCCTTCTTCTTCTTGCTCTCCTCCTTCTTCTTCTTCTTGCTCTCCTCCTTCTTCTTCTTGCTCTCCTCCTTCTTCTTCTTCTTCTTGCTCTCCACCTTCTTCTTCTTCTTCTTGCTCTCCTCCTTCTTCTTCTTGCTCTCCTCCTTCTTCTTCTTGCTCTCCTCCTTCTTCTTCTTCTTCTTGCTCTCCTCCTTCTTCTTCTTGCTCTCCTCCTTCTTCTTCTTGCTCTCCTCCTTCTTCTTCTTGCTCTCCTCCTTCTTCTTCTTGCTCTCCTCCTTCTTCTTCTTCTTCTTGCTCTCCTCCTTCTTCTTCTTGCTCTCCTCCTTCTTCTTCTTGCTCTCCTCCTCCTTCTTCTTCTTCTTCTTCTTCTTCTTCTTCTTCTTCTCCTTCTCCTTCTTCTTCTTCTTCTTGCTCTCCTCCTTCTTCTTCTTGCTCTCCTCGTTCTTCTTCTTCTTCTTCTTCTTCTTCTTCTTCTTCTTCTTCTTCTTATCCTTCTCCTTCTCCTTCTTATCCTTCTCCTTCTTCTTCTTCTTCTTCTTGCTCTCCTCCTTCTTCTTCTTGCTCTCCTCCTTCTTCTTCTTGCTCTCCTCCTTCTTTCTCTTGCTCTCCTCCTTCTTCTTCTTCTTATCCTTCTTCTTCTTCATCTTCTTCTTCATCTTCTTCTTCTTCATCTTCTTCATCTTCTTCTTCTTCTTCTTCTTTCTTCTTCTTCTTCTTCTTTTTCTTCTTTTTCTTCTTCTTCTCCTTCTTCTTCTTCTTGCTCTCCTCCTTCTTCTTCTTGCTCTCCTCCTTCTTCTTCTTTTTCTTCTCCTTCTTTTTCTTCTTCTTCTTGCTCTCCTCCTTCTTCTTCTTGCTCTCCTCATCCTTCTTCTTCTTCTTCTTCTTCTTTTTCTTCTTCTTCTTCTTCTTCTTCTTCTCCTTCTTATCCTTCTTCTTATCCTTCTTCTTCTTCTTCTTCTTCTTCTTCTTCTTCTTCTTCTTCTTCTTCTTGCTCTCCTCCTTCTTCTTCTTCTTCTTCTTCTTCATCTTCTTCTTCTCCTCCTTCTTCTTCTTCTTCTTCTTCTTCTTCTTCTTTTTCTTCTCCTCCTCCTCCTTCTCCTTCTTCTCTTTGTCCTCGTTCTCGTCCTTCTCATTTTCCTCCTTTTCCTCCTTCTTCTTCTTCTTCTTCTTCTCCTTCTCCTTCTTCTTTCTCTCCTTCGCCTACTCCTTCTTCTCCTCCTTCTTCTCCTTCTCCCCCCTCCTCCTCGCTCGCAACATATTTTTATTTACGTCTACACAATGTCCAGTTCTCTGGATAAAGGTTTATGTAGTGGAGAATTCTTCTAGGCATTCTGTGGAAGTTCGTCCCTGGGCCAGTACGCAATTGGCTAAGCATATAACAGTCTTGCAGGATATGTTCGACTGTCTGTGCTTCTAGCCCAGACACATTGGTGATGGAGCCAATTTTAGCTGGTGTAAGGGGCCAATGAGTTTGTTATGTTCCGATCTCGTACGGAACAGGATCACTTGCTCCTCTCGATCGAGACAGTGATAGTTGTCTCTCGTTTGTCAACTTTCCTAATGGCTTGGATAAGGATATTCTTTTCTTGGAAAGTAAATGTTTGTTCTCGTTGTTCCAGTGTTACTCCCTGATTTTCTAACCTGTCTACTGTGTCATTGTCTGGTATGTCACTGACACACATCTCATTAAACATCTTTTGTGAAGACATACATTGGTCTAAATCGTTCCTCCAAGCGTGCCATGAGTAATGAGTATTAGAGAACCACGAGTAATGAGTATTAGAGAACCACGAGTAATGAGTATTAGAGAACCACGAGTAATGAGGACTAGACTACTACGAGTAATAAGTACTAGAGAACCACGAGTAATGAGTACTAGACTACTACGAGTAATAAGTACTAGAGAACCACGAGTAATGAGTACTAGACTACTACGAGTAATAAGTAATAGAGAACCACGAGTAATGAGTACTAGACTACTACGAGTAATAAGTACTAGAGAACCACGAGTAATGAGCACTAGAGAGCCACGAGTAATGAGTACTAGACTACCACGAGTAATACGTACTAGAGAACCACGAGTAATGAGTACTAGACTACCACGAGTAATGAGTACTAGACTACCACGAGTAATGAGTACTAGACTACCACTAGTAACGAGTAGTAGACTATCACGAGTAATGAGTACTAGAGAACCACGCGTAGTGACTATCATGAGTAATGAGTACCTCGAGTAATGAGTACAATATGAATTAACACACACACACACACACACCCACACTCTCTCTCACACACACACACACATACACACATACATTTAATTAAGAATCACCGATGTTTGATATCTATGCACGCGCTAGCTGTCAGCAATCCATGGAGATTTAAGCTTCCTCCTCATTTGTGTCTGTGAAAACAAAAAAAAGTCACATAAAAACGAAGGCAATTCAAACTAAACCATGGATGTTTGATTGCCGTCCACCTCCGTCCGTCGTTAGTGAAACCTGCCAACTACTTCAACAAAATGGTAAATCTGACAACATTATCTTCCAGCCTTCTTGTAGCTCTGTATAAGTATCAGCAGTTCTTGGAAACTCGTTTCCAGGATCATCCTCAACAGAAGAAACACTACCAGAATATTACGACATTGTAACGGTTGTCTATATTACATATTTTTATCAATGGGAGTGCGTATGATAGTTCCTTTATGTTACATATAGCTAGTCTTGTCATATACAAGTGAATCGTGGACAGCCGTTACAAAATTGCTGACGTAACTGGGAGAGAAGACTTGGACATCTGGTATCTGGTATGGTAGAAGAATATTATTTTTCCTGAATTACCTACAGTTGTGTTGACACTTTTGTCTTGCCCCTGGTCCAAGGTAGTTGGTGACCAGAAAGTGAGGTGGATGACCAGCGCAGTTTTCTTTCTCACTATAATAAAAATACATAGTAAGTTACATCAAGACAAAAACTGTCTGTTGATGTCATCACCATCTCTTGTGATGGACGACTAACTTTTAAAAACATTAAGATTCATGTAGTTAGCAAAGGAGACTTGTGGAGATACGGTCTAGGAGGTCAAGAAGGAAAGAAGAGTTGTGGAGATACGGTCTAGGAGGTCAAGAAGGAAAGGAGACTTGTGGACATACGGTCGAGGAGGTCAAGAAGGAAAGAAGAGTTGTGGAGATACGGTCTAGGAGGTCAAGAAGGAAAGAAGAGTTGTGGAGATACGGTCTAGGAGGTCAAGAAGGAAAGGAGACTTGTGGACATACGGTCTAGGAGGTCAAGAAGGAAAGAAGAGTTGTGGAGATACGGTCTAGGAGGTCAAGAAGGAAAGGAGACTTGTGGAGATACGGTCTAGGAGGTCAAGAAGGAAAGAAGAGTTGTGGAGATACGGTCTAGGAGGTCAAGAAGGAAAGAAGAGTTGTGGAGATACGGTCTAGGAGGTCAAGAAGGAAAGGAGACTTGTGGACATACGGTCGAGGAGGTCAAGAAGGAAAGAAGAGTTGTGGAGATACGGTCTAGGAGGTCAAGAAGGAAAGAAGAGTTGTGGAGATACGGTCTAGGAGGTCAAGAAAACTTGTGGAGATACGGTCTAGGAGGTCAAGCAGACTTGTGGAGATACGGTCTAGGAGGCCAAGAAGACTTGTGGAGATACGTTCTAGGAGGCCAAGAAGACTTGTGGAGATACAGTCTAGGAGGCCAAGAAGAGTTGTGGAGATACGGTCTAGCAGGTCAAGAAGCAAAGAAGAGTTATGGGGATACGTTCTAGGCGGTCAAGAAGCAAAGCAGAGTTGTGGAGATATGGTCTAGGAGGCGAAGAAGCATAGAAGACTAATGGAGATACGGTGTAGGAGGCCAAGGCTCTAGCTCATTGCACGTAATCAACCAGACCCCAGCAAAATGTTGTTGTTTTTGGGTCATATAATGGGTAGAACAGTGCAATGGATTGGAAAAAGAACAGAGGACAAAACATTGTCAACTAAACATAGTCACACGGAATACCGCCAACTACAGAATTGATAAGGTAGTTAGTTGTGGAATAACCGGTATCACTTAGACTTGTCGGCATGGCACATGATAACGCTGATAATATTAGTTAATGACAGTCTCGATCAAACTCTGTAACAGCTGTTTACGAATTGTTGAGGAGTTCCCTGTCTGGCCTAGTGGCATCAGGGAGAGCACTGTGTGTGTCACTGACGGGCAAAGGCCGACAACACGCTAGGAGCAAGAGTCAGAGGCGAATAACGTTGGGGTTTAATACCTCGAGGTTAGAAGACTCAAAAGCTCATGTTTATTCTATACTCCGACATTCATACACACAAAACCTTTAAGGGTTTGAGAAAAAGTTCAAGAAACAGTATCCGACATGTGATAACAGAGATACCAGATCGAATGATTCGTTTTCACGGGAATGTGAAGACGACCTGGAAAAAACATGTGAAGGAACATCTTTTTTTTACACACACAACACATACACTCACTCACTCACACACACACTCTCCCACACACACTAACACGCGCCCTCAGGGTGAGGCCCTTCCATTGCACTTTGGTTTGGTTTGACTACTGAGAGTGCCCAAACTATCATAGGTACATACAGACGAACACACGCATCCAAGCACTGGTTAATATGTCCTGATATCGCCTAAACGACTGCGGCTCGCTGTGGAAAGTAGATGCCTCCACCAGTAAAATACAGAGAGAAAAAGCTTTTGCCAAAATACAACAAAAATATTTTTTTTTAAACAGATATGAAAAAGTAGAAGAATTAGAGATAGACAAAGACAAAGAAGAAGTAAAAGCAGATGTGGTAATGGCAGAAGAAAAGGACGAAGTAATATCAAATTAAAAAGTAGTAGTAAAGTAGTAGTAATAGTAGTAAAAGTATAAGTGGTAGCAATACTACTAGTAGCAATATAATTAGTAATAGTGGTAGTAGTAATAGTTGTAGTAGTATATGAAGTAGTGGTAGTAGTAGTAGCAGTAATAGTATTTAATAATAGTATTAGTAGTAGTTATAGTAGTAGTAGTAATATTAATAAAAGTAGTAGTAGGTATAGTAAAGTAGCAAAAGTAGTAGAAGAAGACCACAAAGAAATATAATTATTGGTTTGGTTCTTCTAACGGTAGTATCAGCAGCAGTAGTGGTATTGGTAGTATTGGTATTCATATTAGTATTAGAACCAACAGGAGTAGTAGTAGTAATAGTAGTAGTGGTATTGGTAGTATTAATATTAGTATTAGTACCAGGAGCAGTAGTAGTAGAAATAATATAAGTCTTAGAAGTAGACATAATAGATGCGGTAGTAGAAATAGTAGTAATATTAGTAGCATGCGTAGTTCAAGATGTAATAGTAGGAGAAGAAGACGAAGAGGATGGAGTTCTCGGTGCATGCTGGGATTCACGGTCGGTCCAATGTTGAGATTCACCATCCTATGTTGTAATTCATAGTACCATGTTGTAATTCTTGGTCCCATGTTGAGATTCACCATCCGATGTTGTAATTCTTGGTCCCATGTTGTAATTCACGGTCTCATGTTGTAATTCACGGTCCCATGTTGTAATTCACGTTCCAGTGTTGTAATTCACGTTCCTATGATCTAATTCACGGTCCCATGTTGTAATTCACGTTCCTATGGTGTAATTCACGGTCCATGTTGTAATTCACGTTCTTATGTTGAAATTCACGTTCCCTGATCT
The DNA here is from genome assembly GCA_036924085.1 of Ariolimax columbianus. Classification (NCBI taxonomy): domain Eukaryota; kingdom Metazoa; phylum Mollusca; class Gastropoda; order Stylommatophora; family Arionidae; genus Ariolimax; species Ariolimax columbianus. The sequence continues at coordinate 80,952,570 of JAVGWX010000010.1, forward strand.
AATTCACGGTCCCATGTTGTAATTCACGTCCCCATGTTGGAATTCGCGGTCCCATGTTAAGAACCACCGTTGTAGTTCCGAGAGAGCAAATCGAACTTGCCTAGCGGATAGATTATTGATTTTTGCATCGGCCAGGAACTTACCTTGTATATAGATGAAGTTTTAACGTATCGCTTACTGTAGTAGCCTACTCCTGACTACTCTACCCAAGTTCGGCTTACAATACCACAGTATCGTCATTGATTTGTTTCGCTCTCCAGTAGGAGCATACTGTCACAGCCTGGAGTTGGTCTTCACACAGGAAGGTTGGCCATAGTGTTGACGAGTTCTGGTAGCAGATGTTGTAGCCACTGTTTAATTTCGGCCGGTACTTTGATAACCGTTTGCTGAGTGTGAAGTAGATTTTTGTTTAGTGTGAAATATATTTTTGTTTAGTATGAAGTAGATTTTTGTTTAGTGTGAAGTAGATTTTTGTTCAGGGTGAAATAGATTTTTTTCAGTGTGAAGTAGATTTTTGTTTTAGTGTGAAGTAGATTTTTGTTGAGTGTGAAGTAGATTTTTGTTCAATGTGAAGTAGATTTTTGTTCAGTTTGAAGTAGATTTTTGGTAAGTGTGAAGTAGATTTTTGGTAAGTGTACAGTAGATTTTTGTTCAGTGTGAAGTAGATGTTTGTAGAGTGTGAAGTAGATGTTTGTTGAGTGTGTCTCAACTGGGACTTTTAGTTTAAATGTGCTTCTAGTGTTTCGTCTTAGTATCTTTCGTCGACAGACATACGACATGTTGCTTCTTCATCTTCCTCTTTTTCTTTTTTTTTATCTTCCTCTTTTTCTTCTTTTTTTTCTTCTTTTTCTTGTTCTCCTGCTTCTTCGTCTTCTTCTTTGTTTTCCTTTTCTTCTTCCGCTTCTTCTTCTTCCTCTTCTTCTTCCTTCTCCTCCTCCTTCTTCTTTTACCTTTTTCTTGTTCCTTTCTTCTTCTTCTTCTTCTTCTTCTTCTTCTTTTCTTGTTATTCAAGTCTCATTCTTCGTTATTTACTCCTTCATTTTCTTGTTTTTCTACACCATCATGATCTTCACCATCTTCAACATATTTGTCTTCTTCGTTTTCTTCGCCTTCTTCTTCTTCTTCACATTCTTCTATTCCTCATCTCCATTATCATTATCATCTTCTTCTTCTTCTTCTCCATCTTCTTCTGATCCTCACGATAACAAATTATTCATCTATTATTATCGTTCATATACGCGGTATATCCACCCCACCTCCCGCATTCCCTCTGTAACACTGTAACCTACCAATCATGCCGTAAAAGACGGCTAATGTGGAATGCCTATAGAGCTGGCTACCCTATTCGGCAGAAAACTGCAACATAGAGAAAACCAGAGAACTTCTACATCCCATGCTAGAAGAGGAGCGACTAAGTCTTTCAAAGGTTACGGCATGTTCAATAGGCGAGAGTAGCAGTCCCGTTCAGTCATTACTGACTAGGATAACGTGACCTTGGAGTGTAGCCACTTTCAGTCATTACTGACTAGGATGACGTGACCGTGGAGTGGGCCACTTTCAGTCATTACTGACTATATGAGGACGCGACCTTGGAATGTAGCCACGTTCAGTTATTACTGACTATATGATGATGTGACCTTGGTTTGTAGCCACTTTAAGTCAGATGACTACTGACTATGATAACGTGACTTTGGAATGTAGCCACTTTCAGTCATTACTGACTAAATGATGACGCGAACTTGGAATGTAGCCACTTTCAGTCATTAACTGACTATAAAAAAACGCGACCTTAGATTGTAGCCACTTTCAGACATTACTGACTATAAAAAGACACGACCTTGGATTGTAGCCACTTTCAGTCATTACTGACTATATGATGACGCGACTTTGGAATGTAGCCACTTTCAGTCATTACTGACTATAAAGACTTTGGCGATAACTCTCTGCCGATTTTTTGTGACTTTCTCTTTCCTTGCGACGTTGCCTTCTCCGTGTTGCAATATTTTATTTTCACCAAGCCTGATATAGCTCTTCAGGGTACATCTTCACTTGGTCCGGTCTACAGCTTCATTTTCACAGGATGTCAAATCCACATCAGGGTGCCTTCATGTCACATCTTTGAACCTCATCTGTGGTCAGCCGACTGTGTTAGTCAGTTGAAACCCACTGATCAGGATCCCGCCTCACGTCCAAGCAGTTCTCCATGGAAACAGGCTGTTTCGTGGCAGTCTGACGAAGTTGGGATCAGAACTGTGATCCGTAGAGTAGTAGGCTTATAGCTTAACATTCCACTACAGCCTGGAGGACCCCGGTTGACTTTCTCAACGACACCTCGGGATGTGAGAGCCACTGTAACCTGCCACCAAAGATAATCTATAAAAAGAGTACCACTCAAATACGAGTAAACATTAGCAACAAGGAAATGCTTAGAGGTCACCGTGCCATACTCTTTACAAGTCGAGCACCACTGGGGTGAATAATAGAGTGACCTGTTGTTGTCCTTTGTTCTCTAATAACAACCCCGGGGACGGGAAACACCCTGGGGGGGGGGGCATGCTGTTTATGTATTATCCTACGTTTTTGGTAGGGCCCCCTGAATATGTTGTCCAATTATTTCCTCCCAGGGTGGCACGACACCATCTTTTATTAACAGATTTACGCGGATTTTTTCCACGTGTCCTGTCTACTTCCGTTCGCTCAACGTGGCCATTTCCTTTGCGCTTGTCTGACTTAACGATGATGGTTATCGAGGGAAATGTGAGAATTTAGTATAGTTATCAAGTTCACCAGTCCAGACAGAAGAGTGTCGAGGGGGTGAAATCTGTGTCTCGTGGCGCTGAACAGAACAGCAAACAAAATCGGTGTTGGGCTCACAGCTGATTGACACAGAAAACATGAAGTCCCTTGAAGATATCGAGCTGAAGATGGGTCTTTCTTTCACTTAAGGAAATGTCGTTATCTTTCGGGAATACATTATTTTGTGAGGCAAATACGTAACTGTGACGTCAGACACGGAAACGGAAATACCGAACGTAGTTCAGTCCATAGTGTAAAACGACAGATATTCCTAGGTATAGTCAGATGCCGTGCTAAGACGAAAACAACGTTACGACCTAATAGTCTTTGTCAGGTTCATATTAGAGATCCGCAATTTCGGATGACGTCATTATCACTTCGCATCCTGTATTATTTCAGTTTAAATAACAAGCTAAAGCATCTTAGCAAGGTAAGGTATGCCTTTGTGTCCAAGCGATTTGGTTATGCCTTTGCGTCCAAGCGATTTGGTTATGCCTTTGTGTCCAAGCGATTTGGTTATGCCTTTGTGTCCAAGCGATTTGGTTATGCCTTTGTGTCCAAGCGATTCGGTCATGCCTTTGTCCAAGCGATTTGGTTATGCCTTTGTGTCCAAGCGATTTGGTTATGCCTTTGTGTCCAAGCGATTTGGTTATGCCTTTGTGTCCAAGCGATTCGGTCATGCCTTTGTCCAAGCGATTCGGTCATACCTTTGTGTCCAATCGAATCGGTCATGCCTTTGTGTCCAAGCGATTCGGCCATGCCTTTGTGTCCAAGCGATTCGGTCGTGCCTTTGTGTCCAAGCGATTCGGTCATGCCTTTGTGTCCAAGCGATTCGGCCATGCCTTTGTGTCCAAGCGATTCGGTCGTGCCTTTGTGTCCAAGCGATTCGGTCATGCCTTTGTGTCCAAGCGATTCGGTCATGCCTTTGTGTCCAAGCGATTCGGTCATGCCTTTGTGTCCAAGCGATTCGGTCATGCCTTTGTGTCCAAGCGATTCAGTCATGCCTTTGTGTCCAAGCGATTCGGTCATGAGCTGACATAAACTAGCTAGAAAATATGGATGTGTTACTCTTATATGTGACAGAGATGTGCTACTCTTATATGTGACAGAGATGTGTTACTCTTATATGTGACAGAGATGTGCTACTCTTATATGTGACAGAGATGTGCTACTCTTATATGTGACAGAGATGTGTTACTCTTATATGTGACAGAGATGTGCTACTCTTATATGTGACAGAGATGTGTTACTCTTATATGTGACAGAGATGTGCTACTCTTATATGTGACAGAGATGTGCTACTCTTATATGTGACAGAGATGTGTTACTCTTATATGTGACAGAGATGTGTTACTCTTATATGTGACAGAGATGTGTTACTCTTATATGTGACAGAGATGTGTTACTCTTATATGTGACAGAGATGTGTTACTCTTATATGTGACAGAGATGTGTTACTCTTATATGTGACAGAGATGTGTTACTCTTATATGTGACAGAGATGTGCTACTCTTATATGTGACAGAGATGTGCTACTCTTATATGTGACAGAGATGTGCTACTCTTATATGTGACAGAGATGTGTTACTCTTATATGTGACAGAGATGTGCTACTCTTATATGTGACAGAGATGTGCTACTCTTATATGTGACAGAGATGTGCTACTCTTATATGTGACAGAGATGTGTTACTCTTATATGTGACAGAGATGTGCTACTCTTATATGTGACAGAGATGTGTTACTCTTATATGTGACAGAGATGTGTTACTCTTATATGTGACAGAGATGTGCTACTCTTATATGTGACAGAGATGTGCTACTCTTATATGTGACAGAGATGTGTTACTCTTATATGTGACAGAGATGTGCTACTCTTATATGTGACAGAGATGTGCTACTCTTATATGTGACAGAGATGTGCTACTCTTATATGTGACAGAGATGTGCTACTCTTATATGTGACAGAGATGTGCTACTCTTATATGTGACAGAGATGTGCTACTCTTATATGTGACAGAGATGTGTGGTCGTGAAAGTCTGTATTCTGCTACTCTTAGTTATATGCAATATTAATCATAATCTCAACTGTCCACTTATGTCAGCTTGGGGGACTTACAATATTCTTTCGTATACCATCTGTGAAGACGTTGATATTTTAAACTCGTCTTTCCGTATCGTTTCTTTAGTACCATCAATCCGTTATTTTCGAGTTCCTCTTCTTACTCTAAAGCTATCATGCATGTTATTAAATCGTTGGGGACAATCTATTTCATTCTATGTCTATCTAAATATGCCACGCATGTCATTGTACCCAGATTCTGTCAGATTTCCTCATTTCGAAGCCTGTTTCTCTTCTGGTACCATATTTACGAGCCATATAAAAATGCTGATTTGACGTTCGTGTTGGACATCCTTATCGATTTATTCTTGGAGTTAACATTTTTTTTAACGCAACGTAAAATGTAGCAACGGTTTATTTGATCTCGACTAGCTTTATGTGTGACAAACAGCTCAGTCATCTCCAGGTATGAGGTGTTTACAATTAAACGGGATAGGGTTATCTTGAAGTATGGTTGTAGCCACACCGAGCGCTAAGACGCGCATTTTAGCACTAAAATAACATTTACAACGAACAATACGAGGGGCCGTCATTAATTATCAGCAATATTATTTATACAATTTTTACAAGACTGCGGACCAGTAATTGTTTGTGTCATATTCTTGGACATAGTCCCCGTGCCACGCATCAGACTTTGTCCACCTGTCCACTAGCTTGTGGATGTGCTCTAGAAGACAGTCTTTTTGGTGTGACCGTTAACCAATTTTGCCCCGCTTCCATTTCCTCATTGTCAGCTGTCTTGTGACCAATCTGGTACAGACTTTTCTATAACTGATGTCAGCATGGATATTTTGGTACTCAGCGCCGTGACATATTGGAATCTACGACTATTTCATCAATAGTAACTCGTCTTTTGCCACGGACAAGCTGGTCAACATGCTGTTTCACTGTCTGAGTTGCCACGTTTGCTGGTCTCCCACGCCGCGGTTCATCAATACTTTATGCCTTCCATTTTGAAATCTTTCTATCCATTCATACACTCTACCCTGACTCAAACAATTGTCTGCATACTGAACCTTCGTACTTCTGTAGATTTCAGAAGGCCTCACATCCTTTGACCACAAAAAACTTAACGCCTCGTTGTTCTTCCATGGTGCCAGTCGACACCGAGGCGGCCATGTTGTACGCTGTATTGAGCACGTCGCTCGGTCTTCATAACCTCTACATAAAGTATTCCTACAGAACTATTTTGTGTCCTGAAATAAGATTTTCCGTTGTACATACTCTTCCATGCATTTTATAATAAAATTGCCTTTACTTAATTACTGCCCCTCGTACATCGCCACTCATTATTCGAAACCCAGACCTTCATGACCGATGGAAGGTACTTGCCAAAAGAATGAATTACATTAATTTGAGCAAAAACAAACCTTAACTCATCTATTTGATGTGGTTGGCGCTTTCATCATTTCAACATGTCACAGGCAATGTTATTTGAACCCAGTACTTTGCCATATTTCAACCGGTCTAAAGTGTTTTCTACATCGAATTTAATCATTGTTGGACCTTCCAGGCTTATGTAATAAAGAGGTCTTTTGATTTTTGGAATTTCCAGGTTTATGCAGTATAGAGGACTTTTAATTGTTGGACCTGCCTGGTTTATGTAATAAAGAGGTCTGTTAATTGTCGACCTTCCAGGTCTATGCAGTATAGAGGGCTTTTAATTGTTGGACCTGCCTGGTTTATGTAATAAAGAGGTCTGTTAATTGTCGACCTTCCAAGTCTATGCAGTATAGAGGACTTTTAATTGTTGGACCTGCCTGGTTTATGTAATAAAGTGGTCTTTTAATTGTTGGAACTTCCAGGTCTATGCAGTATAGAGGACTTTTAATTGTTGGACCTTCCTGGTTTATGTAATAAAGAGGTCTGTTAATTGTCGACCTTCCAGGTCTATGCAGTATAGAGGGCTTTTAATTGTTGGACCTGCCTGGTTTATGTAATAAAGAGGTATGTTAATTGTCGACCTTCCAGGTCTATGCAGTATAGAGGGCTTTTAATTGTTGGACCTGCCTGGTTTATGTAATAAAGAGGTCTGTTAATTGTCGACCTTCCAAGTCTATGCAGTATAGAGGGCTTTTAATTGTTGGACCTGCCTGGTTTATGTAATAAAGAGGTCTTTTAATTGTTGGACCTTCCAGATTTATGTAGTATAGAAAGCTTTTAATTGTTGGACCTTCCTGGTTCATGTAATAAAGAGGACTTGTAATTTTTGGAACTTCCCAAGAGGGCTCTTCACTTCATTTCTTATCGTATAGTTCATGAATATACTTTTATCATCTGCCAATTTGCTTATTTTTTTCATTTACCATTCCAATAATAATGATAATCTTTGCAAAAATAATAATGATAATCGCATCAATAATAATAATAAAACAACAACAAAGATATCTGGTGGTCGTAATGAAATCTTTGCTATGCTTGATGAATGCAAATTAATATTATTGGAACTTTTCTGGCGTGCTATTTGACAAATGTTGTTCGTTTCCATTGAGATTTTGACAGTGTGCTTAGATTGTCTGTTTTCGATCTAGCCGTACCCGATAGAAGATCATCATTCTTATCACCTTCTGCTACATCATGAAACAGTCCCTTCTATTCTATGTCCCCCAATTTATTCTCGTTGCTGGTCATACACAACCAGATGTAACATTTCCTTAACCTGATATACGTAACTTAACGTCTTTATGCTTGTTTAGAAGACTGTGCAGCGACTCCCACAAACATTTGTACAACGACTCCCAGAAACCTTTGTACAGCCTCTCCCACCGATCTTTGTACAGTCACTCCCACCCACCTTTGTACAGCCACTCCCATCCACCTTTGTACAGCCACTCCCACCCACCTTTGTACAGCCACTCCCACCCACCTTTGTACAGCCACTCCCACCCACCTTTGTACAGTTACTCCCACCCACCTTTGTACAGTCACTCCCACCCACCTTTGTACAGCCACTCCCACCCACCTTTGTACAGTTACTCCCACCCACCTTTGTACAGCCACTCCCACCCACCTTTGTACAGTCACTCCCACCCACCTTTGTACAACCACCACCATCCACCTTTGTACAACCACTCCCACCCACTTTTGTACAGCCACTGCCACCCACATTTGTACAACACCTCCCAGCCATATTTGTGGAATGCCTCCAAGTCACCCTTGCACAGCCACTACCACCCACATTTGCGCAGTCACTACCACCCACATTTGCGCAGCCACTACCACCCACATTTGCGCAGCCACTACCACCCACATTTGCGCAGCCACTACCACACACATTTATACAGCCACTCCCACCCACCTTTATACAACACCTCCCAGCCACATTTGTTGAACGCTTCCAAGTCACCCTTGCGCATCAACTCCGAAGTCTATATTCCAAAGCCATTCTTTTCCATTATCGCTAATGGGTCTTCGTGTCAATGCAGTCCCTAGACTAAACGTGAGATTTGTTGTAAGCCTTAATTGTCCCTCGAAGGATCCAATTATATGTTGCCGGTTCGTACATCCATCTAGCGATGTCTTTGTGTTTTGTAATGCAGATATTCAACCAGTATGTGCACTAGTTTCCAGGTATACGTATATTCTTTATGTACGTTTATCATAATTTAAGAGCGAAATCGTTTGTCTGACCTTTGTATCTTCATCAAAACCATTCGACTCCCTATGGAGCACATGTTTTCAACAACTACCTGTCAAGTCTTCCTGCACGAGTCCATTCGTTCCAGCTTTGGCCACATCCAAAGATGTTTTTCTATCGGATGATTGAACTGTATTTTTCCTTTTATCTGACTTATCCATGTTTTTGACGTGTTTTTGGTTTGCAGTTTCTACAGAATAATTTAGCTGGCCTCCTGCCAGACCTTCATTAGTCAACTCTTACTACATTTTGGCAGCTTTTGCCTGTTACTATTCATTTCTCCCTATTCGGACCCCAACAACACACTTTGCATGGGTCATGGTTTATGTGACGCACAGGCAGCAATATTATCTGCTTGTTCGTTCTGAAAATCTGGATCAGTGATCATCCCTCCCCGCCACCTCGCCCTCTCTCTTTCCTTTATCCCCCACCCTTTGCCGCCCTCCCAAGTATTTCTAACATATTTCTGAGCAATTTACATGATCTGTCTTGTAGTACTGAAGCATATTGGCATTCCGCTTTGATTAATAATTAGCCAAATATAATGTCACCCTTGTAAGAACATTCACGGGGGACGATGAGGCTAACGTCTGGTCAGGCAAAACACACTGATCAGACAATGTTAGCCAGGGTCAGGAGAAATATACTGGCCAAGACTCTCACCTGACTTCCTCGTTGGTCGTCCTGGAAACGGGCTGTTATCGAGGACAAGTCTGGCTAACAATGTGAGGTTTGGCGTAATCCCCGTAGTAGTGAGCGGCACGCAGATGAAGCCAAGCAAATCATAACCGCCTGGAGGACCCCGGTCCACCTTCATCAGCACGGGATGTGAGGAAAGCTATTTCAACCCGCCACTTAACGTCCTTTTCAGGACGCACAAAGGGAGTAACCTACTCATTGTGTACGTTCGCACCGTCGCCGTTTGTCGCCCTTTGGACACGTGATGCGCCATATCGAGGACACTCCCGTCCGTCAGCTCTTAACTCGGACCATGGGCATTGAGTTTGGGAAGCGTTTACTCTCCATCATAGTCACGCTCCCTGGCCATCCTCAATCTACCTGGTTCGGTCCAATTCAGGCTGAGACTTCTCAGACTCTCATGGACGGTTAGCGAGGCGGGCCATTATCGCCTAACTACCTACCTACCTACCTACCAACCTTCCTACCTACCAACCTTCCTACCTACCAACCTTCCTACCTACCTACCCATCTTCCTACTTACCTTTCTAGCTACCTACCTTCCTATCTACCTACGTACCTACCTATCTTCCTACCTACCTACGTACTTACCTGCCTGCCCGCCTATCTACCTGTTTACCGACCTATTACATTGAATTATTAAAACTAGAGGAGACAGAAAATTAAATTTTTCGTTCATCTCATGAGAATTGAACAAGAGCACAAGATCATCTGGCCCCCAGCCACGTTCCAGGCGGGAAGATAACATAAGAGAAGTCTTACAACAACGGAGACAGCACACGTGACTCATGAAAGGTGACGTCATTGTACCTTCGACGATTAAACTCAGAAGCTGACTGACCAGTAAAGTAAACTAAGTAGAGTATAACTTAACGAATGAACGAGCTACTCATTTGGCTGGTTGAAATCAGGATCAGCGAACTAAACCTGACCAAGACCATATTCCGCCTCCAAGCCGCGGCCTTGGAAACATGCAGCACTAATGTAGCCTGTGAGAATAGGGATCACAGTGGGAAGGCAAACCCTGTACACAGAAAGGTTTGCTGAAACCGGATAGATCAGGTCGAAGCAGTAAAACGTATAGAAATATCGCGGCATTTTTCGGACAATTATCGGAACGCAAAGGTACCGCGACACACTAAAGGTATGCGATACGTCACTGTCCATGACACACAATCAAACGTTTATAGCTCGTCATCATCATCATGTGACATTGTTTACTTAACGTTGTCTCCGTTACACCAGCATTGAACACATCGCTGTTTGGGGTAAGTGTGTCCTCCACCGTAGAAGGACATCTTCAAACTGTCAGTAATGTCTTCATACCATCTTTAGAATTTGCCTCTTTCTCTGTTCCCATGCCTTTCACTATCATCCTGTGTCATTTCGTATGACTGAAATACCTTATATTATTTATTGTTGTCATGTCGTCTATAATCCAATTTTCTGGTATACGCAATTGTTGCAGAATGTCTTTATTTATCTTCATCTCTCTCCACGATATCTTCAGTATCTGTCCGTATAACTTTATTTAGAAAGATCAATTTTCTATGCAATTGTTTTGCTTAATGTCCATGTATCACAACTATATTGCCAACAAGAAAATGCACGACATAATCATTTTCATCTTCTTCGTCTTCCTTAGTTTTTATTGAACAATCTCCAGAATTTTGTATTGCTTAATATTTTTAATTAAAGACGTTTATTGGCTTATATGTCTCGCTAGCAAGGTACCTAACATTGCTATATTATACATAACAGTATCATCACAGGGAGTGGTCTCGCTAGCGAGGTACCTAACATTGCTATATCATACATAACAGTATCATCACAGGGAGTGGTCTCGCTAGCAAGGTACCTAAGATTGCTATATCATACATAATAGTATCATCACAGGGAGTGGTCTCGCTAGCAAGGTACCTAGCATTGCTATATTATACATAATAGTATCATCACAGGGAGTGGTCTCGCTAGCAAGGTACCTAGCATTGCTATATTATACATAATAGTATCATCACAGGGATTAATACCCGTATAAAGAGGCCTGTTTCTATGAACTCTTGAGCATCAAATTGCCTTGTCTACAGCACGTTCGGGGCGCATTGCTTTTTAGCGCAGCACAATGTTTAAGGCTTGAACGTTTCCTGTTTTTGATAGCTCTCGGGCTCAGATATAACCTGGTGTGTGTTGTTGAAGCGGACTACCTTGGCCAGGTCAAAGTTCAATCTGGAGCTAACAACACTTTTTGAGAATCCGTCATTGCCTGGTTGGCCCTCAGAAAAACAAAAACTAATCTGATAAAATATTGATATGTAGATTTGAGTCGTAGATCAATGGAACCGTTACATAATCTCTCTCTCATTTCTTTCCCAGTCGCTGTGTCATTTCCTCCTATATTTTACCTGTGTGATTCTAATCCTTCCGAACCTTGTTTCTTCCATTTTGTCGTTGTTAGTTTCTTTGTTCTGCCCTTATCAATATTTCATGCAGTTCCGTGACATTTTTTGAAAGTAATGACTCTTTTGTTAATACCTTCTGTCACAAAGACTGACTTGATTATTCTTTGCTGCCTCTGTAATACCTAGCGTACACCTCATCAAATGAAGTTTTTACAGCTGCTTTTAACTAATTTTTTGTTTATTCAAAGTCTAATATTTACGACTCTACTTCAGCGTTAGCTCTTTGTTAATCAATAACTTTTCCTTCTCCCCGTGGAGCAAAGTACGAGGTGTGATCAAATGAAACCGGACCAAACTGCAACAAGTGAACATAATTACGACGCACGTGATGACGTCACTTATGTTATAAACTGCTGTTACCATTTCTCGTTTTTCAATTGATGTTAGCGTCTAGTTTGGACATTAGTAGCATAATGTTAAATCTTATACCAAAATTAAAGTGGTATAACCATAGAACATTTAAAAAATGTAATCTAAGATGATGTAAAGACATCAACTCAACAATTTAATAACGGAAGCAGAAAGAAATTCAATTAAATATGAAATAGAATAAAAACAATGAAAAAGATATCCTTAAAATGTGTGGCAATATCTGAGGGCCCGAACGCTCAGCGGACTACGTGACAGAAGTCAGTGACCCATAGCTGAGGCGCGGTCAGCGAACAAGAGTTTTCCAAGTTCATATTCCACCTGCAAGTGGCGGTCCTGGTTCAAGACTGCATCCGTGCAGTTTGACTGAGAATATGAATTGAAGAGAAACGACAGACCAGGTTAAATTATTCTGCCGTGCTGAAGCCGGCTGTGTCAGGAGGAAAAGGCGCACATTGCTACAGCCTCGCTATAAACTACAACACAAAGTAAGAAAACGACCATTTCAGGAAGATCAGCATCGAAGGAGAAGAAACAGGGAGACAAAAATATGTGAAGCAAAGATATTCTCAAAGTGTTTTCTTTCTGAACCATTAAATTGTTTCTCCAAAGAAAAGTCATCTACAAGATATTCTCAAAGTGTTTTATTTCTGAACCATTAAATTGTTTCTCCAAAGAAAAGTCATCTACAAGATATTCTCAAAGTGTCTTATTTCTGAACCATTAAATTGTTTCTCCAAAGAAAAGTCATCTACAAGATATTCTCAAAGTGTCTTATTTCTGAACCATTAAATTGTTTCTCGAAAGAAAAGTAATCTACAAGATATTCTCAAAGTGTTTTATTTCTGAACCATTAAATTGTTTCTCCAAAGAAAAGTCATCTACAAGATATTCTCAAAGTGTTTTATTTCTGAACCATTAAATTGTTTCTCCAAAGAAAAGTAATCTACAAGATATTCTCAAAGTGTTTTATTTCTGAACCATTAAATTGTTTCTCCAAAGAAAAGTCATCTACAAGATATTCTCAAAGTGTTTTATTTCTGAACCATTAAATTGTTTCTCCAAAGAAAAGTCATCTACAAGATATTCTCAAAGTGTCTTATTTCTGAACCATTAAATTGTTTCTCCAAAGAAAAGTCATCTACAAGATATTCTCAAAGTGTCTTATTTCTGAACCATTAAATTGTTTCTCGAAAGAAAAGTAATCTACAAGATATTCTCAAAGTGTCTTATTTCTGAACCATTAAATTGTTTCTCCAAAGAAAAGTAATCTACAAGATATTCTCAAAGTGTCTTATTTCTGAACCATTAAATTGTTTCTCCAAAGAAAAGTAATCTACAAGATATTCTCAAAGTGTTTTATTTCTGAACCATTAAATTGTTTCTCCAACGAAAAGTAATCTACAAGATATTCTCAAAGTGTCTTATTTCTGAACCATTAAATTGTTTCTCCAAAGAAAAGTCATCTACACGATATTCTCAAAGTGTCTTATTTCTGAACCATTAAATTGTTTCTCCAAAGAAAAGTCATCTACAAGATATTCTCAAAGTGTTTTATTTCTGAACCATTAAATTGTTTCTCCAAAGAAAAGTAATCTACAAGATATTCTCAAAGTGTTTTATTTCTGAACCATTAAATTGTTTCTCCAAAGAAAAGTCATCTACAAGATATTCTCAAAGTGTTTTATTTCTGAACCATTAAATTGTTTCTCCAAAGAAAAGTCATCTACAAGATATTCTCAAAGTGTTTTATTTCTGAACCATTAAATTGTTTCTCCAAAGAAAAGTCATCTACAAGATATTCTCAAAGTGTTTTATTTCTGAACCATTAAATTGTTTCTCCAAAGAAAAGTCATCTACAAGATATTCTCAAAGTGTTTTATTTCTGAACCATTAAATTGTTTCTCCAAAGAAACGTCATCTACAAGATATTCTCAAAGTGTTTTATTTCTGAACCATTAAATTGTTTCTCCAAAGAAAAGTAATCTACAAGATATTCTCAAAGTGTTTTATTTCTGAACCATTAAATTGTTTCTCCAAAGAAAAGTAATCTACAAGATATTCTCAAAGTGTTTTATTTCTAAACCATTAAATTGTTTCTCCAAAGAAAAGTCATCTACAAGATATTCTCAAAGTGTCTTATTTCTGAACCATTAAATTGTTTCTCCAAAGAAAAGTAATCTACAAGATATTCTGAAAGTGTTTTATTTCTGAACCATTAAATTGTTTCTCCAAAGAAAAGTAATCTACAAGATATTCTCAAAGTGTCTTATTTCTGAACCATTAAATTGTTTCTCCAAAGAAAAGTAATCTACAAGATATTCTCAAAGTGTCTTATTTCTGAACCATTAAATTGTTTCTCCAAAGAAAAGTAATCTACAAGATATTCTCAAAGTGTTTTATTTCTGAACCATTAAATTGTTTCTCCAACGAAAAGTAATCTACGAGATATTCTCAAAGTGTCTTATTTCTGAACCATTAAATTGTTTCTCCAAAGAAAAGTCATCTACAAGATATTCTCAAAGTGTCTTATTTCTGAACCATTAAATTGTTTCTAAAAGGAAAAGTCATCTACAAGATATTCTCAAAGTGTTTTATTTCTGAACCATTAAATTGTTTCTCCAAAGAAAAGTAATCTACAAGATATTCTCAAAGTGTTTTATTTCTGAACCATTAAATTGTTTCTCCAAAGAAAAGTAATCTACAAGATATTCTCAAAGTGTTTTATTTCTGAACCATTAAATTGTTTCTCAAAAGAAAAGTCATCTACAAGATATTCTCAAAGTGTTTTATTTCTGAACCATTAAATTGTTTCTCCAAAGAAAAGTCATCTACAAGATATTCTCAAAGTGTTTTATTTCTGAACCATTGAATTGTTTCTCCAAAGAAAAGTAATCTACAAGATATTCTCAAAGTGTTTTATTTCTGAACCATTAAATTGTTTCTCCAATGAAAAGTCATCTACAAGATATTCTCAAAGTGACTTATTTCTGAACCATTAAATTGTTTCTCCAAAGAAAAGTAATCTACAAGATATTCTCAAAGTGTTTTATTTCTGAACCATTAAATTGTTTCTCCAAAGAAAAGTCATCTACAAGATATTCTCAAAGTGTCTTATTTCTGAACCATTAAATTGTTTCTCCAAAGAAAAGTCATCTACAAGATATTCTCAAAGTGTCTTATTTCTGAACCATTAAATTGTTTCTCCAAAGAAAAGTCATCTACAAGATATTCTCAAAGTGTTTTATTTCTGAACCATTAAATTGTTTCTCCAAAGAAAAGTAATCTACAAGATATTCTCAAAGTGTTTTATTTCTGAACCATTAAATTGTTTCTCAAAAGAAAAGTCATCTACAAGATATTCTCAAAGTGTCTTATTTCTGAACCATTAAATTGTTTCTCCAAAGAAAAGTAATCTACAAGATATTCTCAAAGTGTTTTATTTCTGAACCATTAAATTGTTTCTCCAAAGAAAAGTAATCTACAAGATATTCTCAAAGTGTTTTATTTCTGAACCATTAAATTGTTTCTCCAAAGAAAAGTCATCTACAAGATATTCTCAAAGTGTTTTATTTCTGAACCATTAAATTGTTTCTCCAAAGAAAAGTCATCTACAAGATATTCTCAAAGTGTTTTATTTCTGAACCATTAAATTGTTTCTCCAAAGAAAAGTAATCTACAAGATATTCTCAAAGTGTTTTATTTCTGAACCATTAAATTGTTTCTCCAAAGAAAAGTCATCTACAAGATCAACAGAAATAATGTCAAGTACACGAATAATACTAACTTACTAAACTACTTTATCCTTATACTCATGACTTGAAGCGTAGTTGGGAGCTGCAGGTCTCGTACTTGGGCCAGATGTATTTCTGTGATTGTTGTGAGCTCATGCTGGTATAGGATGTCTTTGATGATGTCTATCCATTAGCATCGCGGTCATCCCTTTGCTCTGAACCCCGATCTCTTATGGTTGTATGTTTTTAATGGCAGTCGATCTGGTTTCATTCTCATGAGATGACCAAACCACTTAACCTTCTGTCGATTTATGCATTGTATTCTTGGGAGGATGTTGTCCCGACAATTGTTCTGTTTCGCCATTACCCATTCTATCTCTTCTGGTGGCACTAACTTTTCTCAGGCATCTCATTAACATTTTGCCATTTTCTTTTCCTGTGCCTTGGACAGAGGTCATGTTTGGTACTGATAGGACGCGAACGAAGATGACAATGACTTACAAGATCATATAATCATACAAAAACAATCATGATAACAAATAACAAAGAAAAATACAAAGGAACTTTTTAATAAATGTGTAGAAAAAGATCCAGACAGTACGAAGAATTATAGATAGATCGAAGAAACAAATATAATTAACACGTTATTAAGAAATAGGCTAAAGAAGAAAAAAAAACTTTAAACACGTAGCAATAACTAATGTTATAAGTTGTTGATTTGCATATCGCCTACATCTAGCTATAATTGTTATAATTGCTGACTACTGCGACAGAATGTTTGGACATAAGACTCAAAACAAACTTAGAATGGTTCGATTTCGCACATCGGAAAAAATCATCTTCCAAGAAACTGGTTGTATACAGACTCTGTAGAGTCCTCTAAACCAGTGTAAAAACGTTAAGTTAAGTTAGACTTTCCGGGCTGGTTGTTCTTAAGTACCTGACGCATGCCACCAACATGCCTTATACAATCGCGGACAGATGTCAAACATCGGTTTAATCTAATCTTGCCTGCCCCTCGACCCCCGGAACCTACATGGCCCTGATAACTCGGGCAGACGATTAACCGGTTCCGTCAGATATCCACGGAGATATGGTCAGCTCTTTCCACTGGCTTCGTCAATCAAAAACGAGCGCACAAAAATATACCACGCCCCTTTGCGATCTAGTTGACACAACCGTACTTCCCAAGTCTCTTGTCTCTTGTTCTGAGAAATGGCTGAGTAACTGCAATGCTCCGTTAATGTCGTCCTTGAGGTCATTGGTCAAATGTGCATAGGTTGAGTTCTTGTCCACGTCATCTTTGTCGTCCGTGTCATCTTTGTCGTCGTCGTTTAAATCCAGTTGTGTAAGAAGGTTGTTAATATCGATTGCACCATAAACAACATCCAAATAAGTACAGAGATCACAGGAATAAGAAGAAAAGACCAACAGTGTCCACGAGCTGAACATTTTAGCACAAACAAAGATTGAGGACAAATATAATACCAAGGAATGGACACAGGTGTACACAGATGGTTCAGCAGAGGGGGCAGGCCGAAACGGGGGAGGAGGCATATTCATAAGACACAAAATAGGAAATATAACAGAAGAGGCCCTCCCAACAGGAAAGTTGTCCACAAACCTTAGAGCAGAATCGATGGCCCTCCTGCGAGCACTGAATATACTTCAAACAGAAAGGCCACTTCCACCAAAAATAGCGGTATTCACGGACTGCAGAGAACTATTAGAGACAACACAAAAAACAAACAACGAACCACTGTTATCAAAGATCAGAGCAGAACTGGGAAAACTCCAGAGATCCTCAACAAGAGCGCTACAGTTCCCATTGCGGAATCACGGAAAACGAGAGAGCTGATGCACTGGCAAAAGATGGCAGCAAAAAGGCACAATTTAATCATCGAGTACCATACAGAGAAATCAAGAACATCATCAGAAATCACTATATACACCAATGGAGAGAAGACAGAAACATAAGCAATACGCCAGACCCAATTCACCAACTCAAAAGAAATCAACAAACTGCCTTATTTCGCATGAGAACCGGACACTGCAGACTACTAGAACATCTGTACCAACTGAAGATCTCACACACTGATGAGTGCCCATGTGGAACAGGATGCCAGAACCCTGAGCATATTCTACAAGAATGTCCAATCTATAGGGAAATGAGATGCCAGACCTGGCCAGAGGGTCAGCCGCTCTGAACTGGTGAAGACTACATACTTCATCATGGCGACTGTAGCATGACCAGAAGATGTGGGGCAGCCGCTCTGACCTGGTGAAGACTACAGACTTCATCATGGCGACTGGCCTACAGATATAGCATGACCAGAAGATGTGGGGCAGCCGCTCTGACCTGGTGAAGACTACAGACTTCATCATGGCGACTGGCCTACAGATATAGCATGACCATAAGATCCTGAACGCACGAAGAAGAATAATATCGATTTCTGCCATTTTGTGTTGAATTACTGATGTTGTAGATGGCGATTGTGTAGAGGCGGAGAAAACAACTGAAAACATGAAAAAAGTACCAAATGTGGATTAACTTTGCAAGGAAAAACAGGACTTACAAATATTATTCTCACGCGACATGTAAATTAGAATACGCATATTTGTTACGATAAAGTGAAATACAGAACTATTACAAATGTCATTATGTCTTAAGCGCATGTATTAAAATGTAAAAAAAAATTTTTTTAAAACAAACAAAAATAAAAACAATTTGCAAATGTTGAAATAGAAGATTGAAACAGATACTAATAAATATGTCATATCAGCTGAAAGTAGTTAAGGAACAACGTAAAGTACATTGCAAAATTTCTGTACATATGAATACATAGAATTATATGTAATATGATGAGAGTGTGGCCCATTAGATATTGCATATCTATTATTCATGTGCATGTATTAAAATGGAAAAAAAAACACACAAAAAACAAAAACAAAATAAAAACAATTTGCAAATGTTGAAATAGAAGAAGGGCAAAAATGATTTATTTATGTGCTCTTGTGACATTTTGCCTCATTGGAGAAAGCAAACTTTTTCTCACAGTAACTATTGCTCTAACGATAGTGAAGTCGAAGGATGTAACTAAGCTGGCTTCAGCTTCTTCTTCGCAGCAGGCAGCAGTCGGTTTTTTAATCTTGCGATAATAAATGTCTAAATACTGAGAGTATATATTACATAGAGCACAGGAACATGGACCAGAATCACGTCCCGATCCTCAACAAGGTAGTTAATCATTTGCAGGTTCCAACCCTGTCTCCAAATCTTGTGCGGGTTTTAACCCTGTCTCCAAAGCTTGTGCGGGTTGTAACCCTGTCTCCAAATCTTGTGCGGGTTTTAACCCTGTCTCCAAATCTTGTGCGGGTTTTAACCCTGTCTCCAGATCTTGTGCGGGTTTTAACCCTGTCTCCAAATCTTGTGCGGGTTTTAA
Organism: Ariolimax columbianus; assembly: GCA_036924085.1. Taxonomy (NCBI): domain Eukaryota; kingdom Metazoa; phylum Mollusca; class Gastropoda; order Stylommatophora; family Arionidae; genus Ariolimax; species Ariolimax columbianus. The sequence continues at coordinate 80,971,828 of JAVGWX010000010.1, forward strand.
CCCTGTCTCCAGATCTTGTGCGGGTTTTAACCCTGTCTCCAAATCTTGTGCGGGTTTTAACCCTGTCTCCAGATCTTGTGCGGGTTTTAACCCTGTCTCCAAATCTTATGCGGGTTCCAACCCTGTCTCCAAATCTTGTGCGGGTTCCAACCCTGTCTCCAAATCTTATGCGGGTTCCAACCCTGTCTCCAAATCTTGTGCGGGTTTCAACCCTGTCTCCAAATCTTGTGCAGGTTCCAACCCTGTCTCCAAATCTTGTGCAGGTTCCAACCCTGTGTCCAAATCTTGTGCGGGTTCCAACCCTGTCTCCAAATCTTGTGCAGGTTCCAACCCTGTCTCCAAATCTTGTGCGGGTTCCAACCCTGTCTCCAAATCTTGTGCAGGTTCCAACCCTGTCTCCAAATCTTGTGCAGGTTCCAACCCTGTCTCCAAATCGTGTACAGGTTCCAACCCTGTCTCCAAATCTTGTACAGGTTCCAACCCTGTCTCCAAATCTTGTGCAGGTTCCAACCCTGTCTCCAAATCTTGTGCAGGTTCCAACCCTGTCTCCAAATCTTGTCCAGGTTCCAACCCTGTCTCCAAATCTTGTGCAGGTTCCAACCCTGTCTCCAGTCGTGTAGTTGTGCCACAAAGTGACCAGTGTACGATTGTATTGTTAATGTCCCTGAAATCGAGCCTTGCGCGGTTATGCTAACGCTGTTGGGTCTGGGATGGGCATGGGTAATCTCTTGCCTGGTCAGCAGAACAGGGTTGAACAGGGTATCATCACTACGTTTGTCCGGTTGCTGCATTGATGTGTCTGCCTCCGTTGCTCCGTCTGCCTCCGTTGCTCCGTCTGCCTCTGTTGCTCCGTCTGCCTCCGTTGCTCCGTCTGCCTCCACTGCTCCGTCTGCCTCCGCTGCTCCGTCTGCCTCCATTGCTCCGTCTGCCTCCGCTGCTCCGTCTGCCTCCATTGCTCCGTCTGCCTCCATTGCTCCGTCTGCCTCCGTTGCCCTTACTTGTAAATTGGCCAAGTGCACTAATGAGGAAGCCGGAACAGGGTATTCTACGTGAAATCGATCTATGTAAAGATAATTTATAGTAATTTTGTCCGCTAGGTGAGCATAGTTGACAGGTCACAGTAGCATACAGCATTCAATGGCGTTGGTATAAAACTGGCGTGAATGCACGATGTAGAGTTTTGGGAAGGGCTGAACTTAGTGTTCGAAATAACGAGCATACTACGTAATGCTCACTTTGGTGAATAACGATTCACGAATCCATGTCTAATAGGGTCGTCGAGATATAGAGTGACATAAAGATACTGCGCGAACCCGCTCGAGAGGTTTACAATATGCTGAAGGACGGTTTTACGATGTGGACTTCAATGTCTGCACACTAACCCGTTAACGATAATATGAGGCAAAATAGTTGGTTCAATCTAATTGAAAAACTCGGCACATTGATAGATACCGTTCACAGAACTTGTTCTTACTCATATATATATCATCATCATGTAGCTTGTCCTTTATAGAACGTCGCTCCCATCACAGCATGTCTGAAAGAAGTTTTTTCACTTGCTAGAACTCCAGCCTCCGCCACAGTCATACCCAGGCATTCCTGGATTTATTGGTACCATTGCCCTCTTGGTATACTCCTGCCTCTTTTACCTGGTACCATACCTTCCATCACTGTTCGCTCATTACCACTGTGTCTCTTGAGGTGACCAAAGTATTTACATTTTCTGGCCAACATGAAATTGTTAAACCAGTTCTCCTCTGTGTTTATATTTTGCCGAATGGTTATATTTATTTTTTCGCCGTCCAGGGTATTATGAGGATCTTTCTGTAACACATAATAAATCGTCGTGTTTGTATGTTGTACAACAAGATACTGAGCCAATAGACCTACACTCATAAATTACTACGCTCATATAAAATATATAACTTACCGTCTGTATGCGATATTCTATGTGATCTGCTGTAAAACGGATCTCTTCGTGTGCGGTATTACAGAACTGCCGCAGTTGGAAAGCGTATAAATACAGCGCTATCTGTTTTAACGCATTTCAAAAGCGTTGACAAGGACTGCGGATAAACTTTTAATGAGTTATTTCCTATATAATGCCCTTGTCTAAAGAGGAAGTCAGCGGGATTCAGCGTGCTGAAGTCGGATGTGTTGGAACAAAAGGTGTAAATATAGCATTCAAGCTGCAAACTACGACACAACGCATTCCGTTCTCTGGACTACATTTTGCTACTTAAGCCCTTCCAGTGTTTGTAGCGGGAGATTGAGAACAAACGAAGCCAAGCCAAAATCTATGTCTGCGTCATTCATATCCCGCTTGCACATATCCTTGTATCGAAGTATTAACCTACTCGGAAACGTTTCCCCAACTGTAATTCTTGAATTGAACACTTAACAACAACAAAATGCTCTTTTACCACAAAGTATAAGTGAATTTATGATTGAAAAATCAGACTGGTGATACACCTACTTGTCTTTTCTTCTTCTTCTTCGTTCGTTCTCAATCTCCCACTACCAAACCCTGAAGGGGCTTAAGTAGCAGAATGTAGTCCAGAGAACGGAATGCGTTGTGTCGTAGTTTACAGTTTGGCTGCGATATTTGCACCTTTGGTCCAACACATCTGACGTCAACAAGCACTTTTTGAGTACCGGATTAGCATTCCCTCTTCGATCCCTTCTCCTTAGCCAGTCTGCCATACTGCAGCCTGTTATCCAGGATCACCGCGTGGAGTTGTAGAAAAGTCTTGGCAGCTATGGTTCGCTGGCCCTGATGCTAGCAGTCAGCTATGGGTCGCTGACCACTGCAGCTTATGCGCTGCTCAGCAGATTGATCCCTACTTCACTTTTAAAACTTCTTAACAATCCAGACAGGTTAGATTACAAAAACGCCACTTGCCTTTGGAAATAGTCGTTTTCAATCTAAAAACAAGAAAGTTAAATTGGCATTTAATGACAAATTATCGAAAGAAAAACATTTTACAATATTCAACAATAGAAAAGGCATTATGAATAAAGACATATCGCCTTATATTTTCTAATAAGAACTTGCAAAAAATGCGACATAAAAACAAAAAATGGAGTTTCAGTTTGAATAAATAACTCGGATCCGAGAGATATTAATTCAAACAAGGCCATAAATACTGGTGATGATCTACTGTTTGAAAAAGAAAAGAATTGTGAAGATTATTTTGTAAGAGGAAAACACAATAATGTTGATTGTCGTTATCTGTAGAGGAAGAGACAGTAATGTTGACTGTCATTATCTGTAGAGGAAGAAACAGTAATGTTGACTGTCATTATCTGTAGAGGAAGAAACAGTAATGTTCATTTTCTTAATCTCGCAGAAAATTATTTTCAACTGCCAATAAGAGAGAAGACCATTATTTGTATCTGTTTGTTCCAGCATCATATGAAACATGTAAATGACATGTGAGGCGAACATGTTAGTAATGTTATAACAAAAGAAGAGTTAAGAAAAGACAGCTGTTTCAATAATACTGTAAAGAACCTTAAGACGGGATATAGGCAGCTAAGAGCAGTCAAGTGAAACGTACATATTAAGTCCCCTCTTCATGTCCTCGAGCATGCTGGCTGGAGACAGGCTGTGTTTAAGGAGTCTTGTCAGCTAGGTGGGGATTGATACTGCCATCACCATAGTTCTAACTTTACTGCGGAGTAGTGTATTACACTACAACCCGGAGGATCCCAGTCGACCTTTTCAAGTACGCTTTGGGACATAAGAAGTGCCACTGTAACCTGCCTCCAAAGACACGTCATCAAGAGATAAATTAAGTCACTTATACGTGGCTTCTACGACATCAAAATCGTAGGTCAAAAAAACATCTACCGTGTACGATGGCTACAGTAGCAAGCGACCTTTTTTCCTCCAGGTAGACCGTAGCATTGGAATAAACTTCTAGGTGATAATTTCTGGCTGGTTGTTTTTGTTATTACGGATCCAGCAGCATATTGGCTCTCGCCTTTCGGCCCAATACCATGTAATGATATCTGCACGTGTTTATCAGCTGTTGTCAAGTGCCATACAAAGTGTTCCATGTATCTGGTCACGGAGGAAGACGCATTTTCCTAAAATCATTGAACTCAAAGAGATGATGATCAACGGTTTCATATGGGTGTGTACACAGTTGGCACTCAGGAGTATGTTGTGGTTGGATTCTGTTCAGGTTCTGGCTGGTGGATAGAGAGACAGCCTGATGAGCTTCTGGCTGGTGGATAGAGAGACATCCTATTGAGGTTTGGCTGGTGGATAGAGATACATCCTGTTGAGGTTCTGGCTGGTGGATAGAGAGACATCCTGTTGAGGTTCTGGCTGGTGGATAGAGGCTGTTGAGGTTCTGGCTGGTGGATAGAGAGACATCCAGTTCAGGTTCTGGCTGGTGGATAGAGAAACATCCTGTTGAGGTTCTGGCTGGTGGATAGAGAGACATCCTGTTGAGGTTCAGGTTGGTGGATAGAGAGACATTGTGTTGAGGTTCAGGTTGGTGGATAGAGAGACAGCCTGTTGAGGTTCTGGCTGGTGGATAGAGAGACATCCTGTTGAGGTTCAGGTTGGTGGATAGAGAGACATCCTGTTGAGGTTCAGGTTGGTGGATAGAGAGACAGCCTGTTGAGGTTCTGGCTGGTGGATAGAGATACATCCTGATGAGGTTCTGGCTGGTGGATAGAGAGACATTCTGTTGAGGTTCTGGCTGGTGGATAGAGAGACATTCTGTTGAGGTTCTGGCTGGTGGATAGAGAGACATCCTGTTGAGGTTCTGGTTGGTGGATAGAGACTGTTGAGGTTCTGGCTGGTGGATAGAGACATCCTGTTCAGGTTCTGGCTGGTGGATAGAGAGACATTCTGTTGAGGTTCTGGCTGGTGGATAGAGAGACATTCTGTTGAGGTTCTGTCTGGTGGATTTAGAGACTAGCATATAGAGAGACTGACATACAGAGTAGTGCAGACTAAGTATTAAGTGACTGTTGCTGACACGAGCCATAACTGTACAGGTATAAGGCTTGTCATTTAAATGAGAAACTAGGCTGCACATGTCTTCCTTTGACCTCATGTGACATTCGGAAATAACAAGTTGATCATATCGTGCAGTCGTTTCATCTATGTCTCCCCTTCCTTTTCCCTTTCTTTCAAACATTCTCCGTCTTCTTCTTCTTCTTCTTCTTCTTCTTCTTCTTTATTCTTCTTGCTTTCCCTCGTCATTCTCGTTTTCGTATTCTTCCTCTTTCGCCTCTTCCTCATCTTTCTGGTCTTCCTCGTTTTAGTCTTCCTCCCTAATCGTCTTCGTCTTCCACTTCTTCATATTCTTTTTCTGTTTCTTCCACCTCTCGATCTTCTTCTACTTCATATTCTTTCTCCTATTTGTTCTTCGTCTGATCTCCCTGGAAACGAGATGCACACCCTTACATTCCCGTATCATAAATGGTTTGCTGTTTCTAGTGCCATTTGCCCAGCTTCCACAATGAGCAGCCTTTTGGCATGTGTGGACAGTACAATGTAATCACTTGTCATAGTTTATTTTACGACTCTGTGTCTGCACCAAACATTTCAGTTTTTTACGACAACATCAGTATTCCATTTCTATTTCCGTATTCTCCCTCATCGTTTATGCTAGTTATTTTCATTTGTGTTCTCCTTCTCAATAAAGAATAGCTTTTTGTCGGTACTTTTGTTAATATTTGAGTGTGTATTGTGCTAAAACAGAACTGACCCAAACTTGTTTCTGTGTGTATCGACATTTAATGTCTAGCTCCATTGTTGCTCGTAAGGGTTTTGCCATAAATAACACACACACACAAATCGGAATAAAACGTCATGTTATACAATATGAAATCTCTAGCTCTGTATATATGATGAACTTGAAGCAAACATGCAATATTGTAATAAAACCGTTAGACAGAGAAGAAACTTCAAGATACTTGGCTTTACTGACATTTACTTGTCAGTGATATCCTGGATGAGATGTCAGGGAAAATGCTTTAATATCTCGCTCTGCCTTGAAGTATGAATATAAACTAGAAGACCCTAGGGGAAGATCTGCCAGTCAGTCGAACTAAACAATATGAAGAGAATAGTAGTGTAGCATTTAAAGGTTCTCCCACCTCCCGCACTGCTGCCCTGTCTAGCGTCTCCATTGCATTCATTCCCCGCGTTCCAAACCGGCCATCTCTTCCTCTTTCAACCCGCGTTACCATCACAACCCGGCCACCTTTTTGAACGGTCTTTCCCCCCACCCCCCCCCACCCCCTCCCCCACCCACCCGCCCATCTCTTGCTTCTTCAACTCGTCAGGGATTTTCCCCTTCAAACTGGTAATCTCTTCTCCCTTCAACCCGCGTTACCCTCACAACCCGGCCACCTATTTGAACGGTCTACCCCCCCCCCCCAACCCGCCCATCTCTTGCTTCTTCAACTCGTCAGGGATTTTCCCCTTCAAACTGGTAATCTCTTCTCCCTTCAACCCGCGTTACCCTCACAACCCGGCCACCTTTTTTGAACGGTCTACCCCCCCCCCCCCCAACCCGCCCATCTCTTGCTTCTTCAACTCGTCAGGTCTTTTCCCCTTCAAACTGGTAATCTCTTCTCCCTTCAACCCGCGTTACCCTCACAACCCGGCCACCTTTTTTGAACGGTCTACCCCCCCCCCCCCCCAACCCGCCCATCTCTTGCTTCTTCAACTCGTCAGGTCTTTTCCCCTTCAAACTGGTAATCTCTTCTCCCTTCAACCCGCGTTACCCTCACAACCCGGCCACCTTTTTTGAACGGTCTACCCCCCCCCCCCCCAGCCCGCCCATCTCTTGCTTCTTCAACTCGTCAGGTCTTTTCCCCTTCAAACTGGTAATCTCTTCTCCCTTCAACCCGCGTTACCCTCACAACCCGGCCACCTTTTTTGAACGGTCTACCCCCCCCCCCAACCCGCCCATCTCTTGCTTCTTCAACTCGTCAGGTCTTTTCCCCTTCAAACTGGTAATCTCTTCTCCCTTCAACCCGCGTTACCCTCACAACCCGGCCACCTTTTTTGAACGGTCTACCCCCCCCCCCCCAACCCGCCCATCTCTTGCTTCTTCAACTCGTCAGGTCTTTTCCCCTTCAAACTGGTAATCTCTTCTCCCTTCAACCCGCGTTACCCTCACAACCCGGCCACCTTTTTTGAACGGTCTACCCCCCCCCCCCCCCAACCCGCCCATCTCTTGCTTCTTCAACTCGTCAGGTCTTTTCCCCTTCAAACTGGTAATCTCTTCTCCCTTCAACCCGCGTTACCCTCACAACCCGGCCACCTTTTTTGAACGGTCTACCCCCCCCCCCCCCAACCCGCCCATCTCTTGCTTCTTCAACTCGTCAGGTCTTTTCCCCTTCAAACTGGTAATCTCTTCTCCCTTCAACCCGCGTTACCCTCACAACCCGGCCACCTTTTTTGAACGGTCTACCCCCCCCCCCCCAACCCGCCCATCTCTTGCTTCTTCAACTCGTCAGGTCTTTTCCCCTTCAAACTGGTAATCTCTTCTCCCTTCAACCCGCGTTACCCTCACAACCCGGCCACCTTTTTTGAACGGTCTACCCCCCCCCCCCCAACCCGCCCATCTCTTGCTTCTTCAACTCGTCAGGTCTTTTCCCCTTCAAACTGGTAATCTCTTCTCCCTTCAACCCGCGTTACCCTCACAACCCGGCCACCTTTTTTGAACGGTCTACCCCCCCCCCAACCCGCCCATCTCTTGCTTCTTCAACTCGTCAGGTCTTTTCCCCTTCAAACTGGTAATCTCTTCTCCCTTCAACCCGCGTTACCCTCACAACCCGGCCACCTTTTTTGAACGGTCTACCCCCCCCCCCCCCCCCAACCCGCCCATCTCTTGCTTCTTCAACTCGTCAGGTCTTTTCCCCTTCAAACTGGTAATCTCTTCTCCCTTCAACCCGCGTTACCCTCACAACCCGGCCACCTTTTTTGAACGGTCTACCCCCCCCCCCCCCAACCCGCCCATCTCTTGCTTCTTCAACTCGTCAGGGATTTTCCCCTTCAAACTGGTAATCTCTTCTCCCTTCAACCCGCGTTACCCTCACAACCCGGCCACCTTTTTTGAACGGTCTACCCCCCACCAACCCGCCCATCTCTTGCTTCTTCAACTCGTCAGGGATTTTCCCCTTCAAACTGGTAATCTCTTCTCCCTTCAACCCGCGTTACCCTCACAACCCGGCCACCTTTTTTGAACGGTCTACCCCCCACCAACCCGCCCATCTCTTGCTTCTTCAACTCGTCAGGGATTTTCCCCTTCAAACTGGTAATCTCTTCTCCCTTCAACCCGCGTTACCCTCACAACCCGGCCACCTTTTTTGAACGGTCTACCCCCCACCAACCCGCCCATCTCTTGCTTCTTCAACTCGTCAGGGATTTTCCCCTTCAAACTGGTAATCTCTTCTCCCTTCAACCCGCGTTACCCTCACAACCCGGCCACCTTTTTTGAACGGTCTACCCCCCACCAACCCGCCCATCTCTTGCTTCTTCAACTCGTCAGGGATTTTCCCCTTCAAACTGGTAATCTCTTCTCCCTTCAACCCGCGTTACCCTCACAACCCGGCCACCTTTTTTGAACGGTCTACCCCCCACCAACCCGCCCATCTCTTGCTTCTTCAACTCGTCAGGGATTTTCCCCTTCAAACTGGTAATCTCTTCTCCCTTCAACTCCGCCTATCTCACTATTCGTATCAACCCGCCCGTATATCTCTATGTCTCTCTCCCTCCCTATCTGCCTTTTCTCTCTCCCCCAGCGCCCCCCCCCCACCCTCAAATAGTCCATTCTTGTTTCAAACTCATAACTGTGTTCCAGCAACATAATTTCATAATTATCTAGGACAGTGCCTCGCTTCGTAGTTACGCGAGAAATCACATTATTCAATAAGACATGACAAGGATGCAATAACGTATTTTTTTTAAATTAACGAATTTCATAATTATCTCGGGTAGCGCCCCGTACCAGAGATCCTTATTTTGTCTCACTTATGATGACGTCATTCGATCTTCAAATCCAATCTCCCCCGCACACGGTGGATAAACAGCACGTTCCAAAAATAATAGAGTAGACATTTCAAATAACATGTTTTTTGTTCTCTCGGAAGTAAAAATATATTTGCTTAAACACGCAGTCAACACACTGAGCGGAGACTGAAATATAATTCGGGCTATATTTCTTAGCACCATTCTCCCCTAAGTGGAACCAAGTAATGAGAATGAACTCCTTAGTATTTCCTCTTCTTTTCGCTTGTGTTCTGCTTGTGCCTTTCAGCGTCAGGTTATGAAGAGGTTTATTAATTATGTGCTTCGTACATGGGGAGCTTCAGTGTTTGTCGTGTCACGTTTCCGAACCATTTGGTTTCTGTCTCTTTGTGAGGTTTAGCACTGGTGTTGTGCCTACCTGTCTCCCAATATCTTCGTTTCTGATTCTATCCATTCTTGTTGCTGCAAGCATTCTGCGTAGGCATTTCATCTCTGTTGTTGCGATGTTTCTTTTATCTGTGTTTGTTAATGTCCAAATTCTGGCACTGATAACACAATCTGGGTAGAAATATCGTGTTGTGTAGAGTTCTTTTTGTATTCATTGTCACGTGTTTACATTGTACGATTGAGGACATTTGCTCAATCATTTGGCTTGCTTTATTACATCTGTTTTTGGATTTCGATGTCGACTTCGTAGTGATAGTTACATTTTTTTTTAAATAACAGAATAAAATGTGGGTATCAGAAAAACCAACACGAATAACAAAAACAGTCTCTAATATGACCTGCAGCAGCAAGAGAATAAGGCACTCTAATATGTCATAATATGTGGCCACCAAATAGTGCTCGAGTTATTGGTTGTACTATAACAAAGTGTAACAATGCGTGCTTGTGAGGTCTCACTGATGGGAAACATATCTCGGAGAATGACTGACAGCAGACGTCAGCAGCCATGTCACTCATGTAAAAACTAGCAGGGACTTTTTGAGCATGCATACATAGAAATTCTTCTTCTTCGTCGTTCGTTCTCAATCTCCCGCTACCAAACCATGAAAGGGCTTAAGTAGCAGAATGTAGTCTAGAGAACAGAATGCGTTGTGTCGTAGTTTACAGGTTGACTGCGATATTTGCACCTTTCGGTCCAACACATTCGACTTCAGCAAGCATTTTTTGAGTACCGAGTTAGCATTCCCTCTTCGATCCCTTCTCTTTAGCCAGTCTGCCCTGCTGCAGCCTGTTATCCAGAATCACCGCGTGGAGGTGTAGAAGGGTCTTGGCAGCTCTGGTTCGCTGACCCTGACGCTAGTAGTCAGCTATGGGTGGCTGACCACTGCAGCTCATGCGCTGCTCAGCATCTTGATCTCATACATAGAAATAAAACTTGCCTTTTCCTGTTATTAATAAATATAGTTTTTTTGTTTTGTTTGTTTACTGTTTTTCATATGACGAAGTAGGTGCTTGAACTATGCAGATTCATCTTTTGGTTATAGTGGTGTACTGTTTAGCTTGCACACTTTTCTACTATTTTTGTCGATGTTGCTGATTTTCCAGTCCTCTTCTTCTACCTATTGTATTCGTCCGAGTATAGGGCTCACCACAGCAGTTAGCCCTTTTTTAGGAAGCACATTCTGCAATTATTGTATCGTAAGTTGTTAGCTTCTTCTTCTCTTTCTTCTTCTTCTTCTTCTTCTTTTGTTTGTCCTGATGCTTCTTCTCATTCGCCGCCTCCTCTGTGTTTTTTCTTCTTCTGTTTCTTCATCTATTATTCTTCTTCTCTCCCTTCGTCTGCTTTTTTTTTCTTCTTCTTATTCTCCCCTCATTCATTGTCTATTTCTTGACCTTTTTCTTCCTCTTGCCCCTCTATGATCTTATTGAAAGCAAGTTATTTACTCTTGTATTCATGGATAATTTTTTTGTATTGCTTTTATATTATTATTTGAAATTAGCTTGTTACGAACAATAGTCATATTGTAGAGAGGTTTAATTTCCTTGTTAGTAGCTCCTTGCAACATGCTTTCAGTATGACAGAAACGCGCTAGAAGTCACGAACAATTTCCATTTTGGAAAAAACTAGCTTATAGTCGGACAAGTGAGTTAATAGTCGGACAAGCGAGCTAATAGTCGAACACGTGAGTTAATAGTTGGCCAAGTGAGTTAATAGTCGGACAAGCTAGTTGAATGTCGCACGAACGAGCTAAATACTGTACAAGCTAGCTAAAAGTCATACAAATTAACTAAATGTCGGACGCATGTGCTAAATGTCTGACAAGTCAGCGGAAAGTCAGACAAATGAACTAAATGTCGAACAAACGAGCTAAAAGTCGACCAACGTGTTAAATATCGGACTAGCGAGCCAATAGTCGTACGACCAAGCTACAAGTACATATTGGAATAACGAGGTAAAAATTGAAAAGATATTTTAAATTTCGGACAGACGCTAAATGTCCAACAAGCCAGGTACACGACGGACAGACGATCTAAATCACCGACAAGCCAGGTATACGACGGAGGGACTATCTGCATGGCTGACAAGCCAGGTACACGACGGGCAGACGATCTAAATGTCCAACAAGCCAGGTATACAACGGAGAGACTATCTACGTGGCTGACAAGCCAGGTACACGACGGACAGACTTCCTACATGGCTGACAAGCCAGGTACACGACGGACAGACTATCTACATACCGACAAGCCAGGTAAAAGTTGGAGAAATTAGCGATTTTCCTTCGCAACCTTCTGCTTCTACTTTCATTCCTTCTCCAGCTCCTGCTTCTACTTTCATTCCTTCCACCTTCTCCAGCTCCTGCTTCTACTTTCATTCCTTCCACCTTCTCCAGCTCCTGCTTCTACTTTCATTCCTTCCACCTTCTCCAGCTCCTGCTTCTACTTTCATTCCTTCTACCTTCTCCAGCTCCTGCTTCTACTTTCATTCCTTCTACCTTCTCCAGCTCCTGCTTCTACTTTCATTCCTTCCACCTTCTCCAGCTCCTGCTTCTACTTTCATTCCTTCTACCTTCTCCAGCTCCTGCTTCTACTTTCATTCCTTCCACCTTCTCCAGCTCCTGCTTCTACTTTCATTCCTTCCACCTTCTCCAGCTCCTGCTTCTACTTTCATTCCTTCCACCTTCTCCAGCTCCTGCTTCTACTTTCATTCCTTCCACCTTCCTTTTGATTTTCCCTGTCCTTTTTTTCCCTGTTTCTCTCAATCTCACCTTTCTCCTTCTCGCCTTTCTTCTTCTCATTCACACCTTTATAGGCACACAAAGCCCAAAGTGCGATGTTTGATCCTGCCTATAGTATATGTATTTGTGCGCGCATGATAAAATGTATGTGGGAAACATGAGCCGCCATTTGAGGGACGTGTGTCGGGTATCCTGGACCAGCTGTGGGATGTCATTCGTTTGTTGAACTTCTTTATGAACTGGTCTCGCCCACATGAGTTATATAAGTTGCTGTAGGACGTGTCTGATGTACCAATGGTACACGTTATACTGTTACAGATATTTCCCTTCTATTCATTCCCGGAGATAGCGAGTCGACAACTCTTTTATTTCCATATCATGTAATATTGGGCGTGTTACTGTCTACCCAATCTGAACAAAAATGGGTGTCAGTGCTAGTCTGGGAAGTAAAGGCGGCTGGCGTGATGTCGACCACATCACCCGTAGTGTGCTGCTGGTCAAGCAAATACTGACCCAAGACCTTATTTCCAATATGCCACATTTTACTTCTAGAGCTGTCGTTCTAACCAAGTAGACCATCCACACCGGACGAGGCGTGCAAGCAACTTCTTCTTTACTTCTTTTTCTTAGTACGATGTCAGACGTCGACTTGAATTTGTTCAAAGAAAGCAGCGGCCATCCTGAGGCTGTCGACACTGCTATACAGATTGTCTAGTGTTGACACTGGTGATGGCCACATGCACTCTGGTCCTCTTTTATCGTCACATTCTGGAGCAGATGTTCATTTTCTCTGTACCACAGGTGCACTCGTCAGTAGCACTTATCTTCAGTTTATTGAATAGATGGTACCTCAGTTTGTTGTGGCCTGTGCGGAGTCTGAAAACCAATACCTGCTCTCTTCTTTTAAACTGCTATTATGCATCATGTCTTGTGTAGCCAGTATGCTCTGCTTCCTATTTGTCCATGTATCTGACCCTAATAAACCTTTTGGACTCTTCGTAAGTCACACTTGAATCTGGTCGTGGTAACCTTCCACCTTCTGTCGCCAGTTTGTCTGCCTCCTCGTTGCCTTGAATGTTACAGTGTGATGGGACCCACTGCACTTCGATTCCTCTGAGTTTGGACTGCTGGCATAGTTGACAGAGTACTGATCTTAGGACATTTAGGTATGTATTTCTCTGAATCTTTAGCGCTGTAACCACGGACATGACATATGTCAAAAATACGACTACCTGACTTTTATTGTTCTCGACTGTCAGCGTAGCTTCTGCTGCATCTTTCAATGTCTCTGCCTCTGTTTTGAAATTACTTGGGAATTTTCCGGTTGCCACGGACAGCTTTATCTTGGTTTCATTTGTTAGGCTCAGAAATCTCTTTCCTTCTCTCCCCCCCCCCCCCCCCCTCAATGTTCTGTTGCATTTGTTACCTAACTGTCAGTGTATGCGCGGGTCCAGTCAGTGCTTTGGCAGTTCTTCGCTATGAATCTCAAGGTTATGACGTTTCTTTTCTTTCCAGTCTGACTGTTCTTGTTTCCGATACCTGGTATATTTTCTATCACCTCATGAAAGAGCTGCTGCTTCCAGGTGGGTTTGCAGATAGCAATGATGGGCTTTGGTGTTGATATGAGGTCCATAGACTCTTCTATCATCTTTGTTTTGGCTTATTCTGCAAAATTGCCCCAATTTAGTCTCCGTTTTCCAATCTCTGATGCATTGGGTGTGCAAGCACCAAGTGTTAGACATCCTTCTAGTCTAGACCACTTTAATCATGGACACTTAATAACCGACGTTAACTTTAACATGCAATGTGCTGTCCTGTTCTTCACAATCCCAACGCACCAGGTACGGATCCCGCCGTGTTCAGTTTGGCAGACATGGATTTTTGGTCTCATTGTGACGATCGCTTCTCAACGTTAGGAAGGTCATGGCAACCTACTCGCACTGCACGCCTACCAAAACACGATGAGCAGCCAAACAGATTTGTGCTTGTAAGAAGCGATGTTCTGCTAAGGGCAGGCTACTGACTTACTTTGACATTGTTCGTGAGTTAGATGGTGACCTCATACATTCCTGCAAGTCCCCTTATATCGATGTCTTATGGAGTCTTAATAGATTTGTGTTTCCTGATTTTTCTGGTAGTTTTTTTTCTCCATTGTCCTTTCTGTAACGTTTCAAGTCATATAATGCGTACATTCAGTTGCCTTACTGACTTAGTCCTTCTGGTTCCCTTTGGAACATATGCCTACTCCTAATGATGGCACACGATTCCTGTCTTGGACCGTCTTTTTGAGCTCCTCTCACGAGACTTTGTAGTTTCTCCGTGTTTCTGTTAAACACGTTTAGGTTGTTAGCCCTCGTCTAACAGGAGAACCCCCCCCCCCCCCCCCACCCCCTCAACCCTCTTATTTATGTCTTGTGGTCGCTGAAGACTTGTATTTCCCCTGCTCTTGTTGAAGTTATTTTGTTGTTTCAATTTCTACAGTATTTTCTCAAAGCCGTAATCACACCAAGCGTCCTTTCATTGACCTCACAGAATCCAAAGTCTTTATCCGGTCATTCATTTATGCGAAGTTTGCCTCTCCCTATCCAACCTGTTGCCACTAATTCTCTTTCTATATTCCTCCCTCGATCACTTTCACGTACTTCTCTCCCTTCACCCCATCTCTGCCTGAGCACCAGTATCGCGCACACCCGCAATCTGACGCTCTCTTCTCACTCACCCCATTTCTCTCTCCTACCTCCCATTCCAGGCCAAGTCGGCATACAGTACCGTTCGTCGTATTCGACCGACTCACGTGTAGACGAGTCAGAAAGTAATCGTGATTGTCTAATACTCGTACAGTGATTTCCAACCTGTGTTCGTTGCTTCAATTCTGAATCTGACCAGAATGTGTTTGGAAGTTATCATACAAGATGTATTAAACGTAGGTTTAACATACGAGGGAAAGTCAGTAAGTAGGTCACATACTGATAAGGGTTGTTTTACAAATGTAGTTGGTCCTTTCTGAAGGTGTCATTATGTGGCAGCAGTATTCAGTTTTGTGATTACTGTAAGTGGTAAAAGATAGGTGTCGCATACACGTGCGCAGCCGAGATACAAAATGGCGTACGTGTTCACGGAGTACACAATCAAAGAACATGGTGATGTCGTGCGTTTTTGTATGTGGTTGGTTGGTTGGGGGAGAAGTCATTCTGTGAAGGATATTCATAAGGAAATGCTTCTTGTTTATAGCCAGAAGTGTCTGTTCCGTAAAATAACGCATACCTGAGTTGATATTTTTCAAGGGCATTCAAACATTGCTGATGACGTTCCACCGGGTCGTGCTGTTCAGATTGCAACATGCGCGTCTGTGAAGCAGGTGGTGGACATGATTCGAGCAGCCAGATGAGTAATGATAAACATTGTAGCAATAAACATAGCGATTGTTCATGATTTAGTCTACATCATAATGCATGGACCTTGACGTGAGATGTTTCGCGAATGACGAAGAGGTTGAACAAGAAGAGCAATTATGGATGAGACTGCAGACAAAAGACCTATGTGATGCAGGTGTTGAGGCACTGATAAAGCCATGGGATAAGTGTATGAATACTGAAGTACATTATGTTGAGTAAAATGTGACAATTTAGTGTAATAATAAATGGTTTTTAAGCTCGTATCTCACTGTTTTTTCAAAAATCGTCACTTGTGACATATTTACTGACTTGTTCTCGTACATCAATTATAAAGAAGCAAGCGTGTTGGTATGTTAAATATGTGTACAAGACATTTAATATACACAAACAAATGGCCACACATTCTAACCGAATCCATGTAGTACGCGGGGAGGGAACAATAGAACCACTATAACCATCAAATTATGTCGTAACAAGCAACTGCAGAGGGTTTGACTTGGAGCTAACATCATCGGGCATTTGGAAATGCCACATAAACCATCACCGTAGAGTGCACATAGGTGCATTGCAACAGGTTTCTTGGATGGGGGCCAGTGTTAGGAGCGAAAAGGAGACAGCAACATTCTCACCTGTAACTGATAATGGAAAGGTGACAAAAAACGTTTTCACCTGTAAGTGATAATAGAAATGTGACAAAAAACATTTTCACCAGTGAGTGATAATAGAAAGGGGACAAAACACATTCTCTCACCTGTAAATGGTAATAGAAAAGTGACAAAAAACATTTTCACCTGTAAGTGATAATAGAAAGGAGACAAAACACGTTTTCACCTGTAAATGATAATAGAAATGTGACAAAAAAACATTTTCACCTGTAAGTGATAATAGAAATGTGACAAAAAACATTTTCACCAGTAAGTGATAATAGAAAGGGGACAAAACACATTCTCTCACCTGTAAGTGGTAATAGAAAAGTGACAAAAAACATTTTCACCTGTAAGTGATAATAGAAAGGAGACAAAAAACATTTTTACCTTTAAGTGGTAATAGATAGGTGACAAAAACATATTTACTAGTAAGTGATAACGGAAAGATTACAATAATATTCCTACCCGTAAGTGAAAACGGAAAAATTACAATATTCCTACCCGTAAGTGTTAACGGAAAGATTACAATAATATTCCTACCCGTAAGTGAAAACGGAAAAATTACAATAATATTCCTACCCGTAAGTGAAAACGGAAAGATTACAATAATATTCCTACCCGAAAGTGAAAACAGAAAAATTACAATAATATTCCTACCCGTAAGTATTAAGGGAAAG
The DNA here is from genome assembly GCA_036924085.1 of Ariolimax columbianus. Taxonomy (NCBI): domain Eukaryota; kingdom Metazoa; phylum Mollusca; class Gastropoda; order Stylommatophora; family Arionidae; genus Ariolimax; species Ariolimax columbianus. The sequence goes on from JAVGWX010000010.1 coordinate 80,988,736, forward strand.
ATTTCAATAATATTCCTACCCGTAAGTGAAAACAGAAAGATTACAATAATATTCCTACCCATAAGTGAAAACGGAAAGATTACAATAATATTCCTACCCGTAAGTGTTAACGGAAAGATTACAATAATATTTCTACCCGTAAGTGAAAACGGAAAGATTACAATAATATGCCTACCCGTAAGTGATAACGGAAAGATTACAATAATATTCCTACCCGTAAGTGTTAACGGAAAGATTACAATAATATTCCTACCCGTAAGTGAAAACGGAAAGATTACAATAATATGCCTACCCGTAAGTGATAACCGAAAGATTACAATAATATTCCTACCCGTAAGTGATAACGGAAAGATTACAATAAAATTCCTACCTGTAAGTGATAACGGAAAATAATACTGTTAATCGTACGTGATAATGACAAATTAGACGCCATTATTCCTGTCTAACTACTGGTTAGGGACCTGCCCAGGAGGCAGGGCTTCTGTCCCACTGATTCACCTTAGTCATTGATGATTTAACTGTACTTTACTTTCGATAATGGTTTTTCAGACCGCAATGGCTGCCGGGTCAACACAGCTTTAAATTGGTACCGGTTCAGTCCGGGAAGTAAAGGCGGCCGGCGTGATGCTGACCACATCATCCACTAAGTGACGTAGGTCACAAAATAATATGAGCCTAACACCATATTTCCTATGCGCCACATGGCGTGACAGAATCTGAACCTTTTTTTTTATACTTACTTTCTTCTTCTTTTGGGGGGGGGGGGGCGGGTGTGTGTGTGTGTGTGTGTAATAACATCGTCATCGTGAATCATGTCCTTTGAAGAACGTCGCAGCTCTCATCACCTCCGCTCTATAACACTCAATATTTAGCGATTTTTGCCGCCTCTGATCACCTTCGTCTTCAGAACATCTTTGATGTCGTGTGACCATCTGCTCCTAGGTCTGCCTGTGCCATGTTTCCGAGGTACTCATACCTTCTAGTATAATGTTGTCACCAGAATTGTGTGCTGTTTAATGGGCCCAAAGTATTTTAGACTTAATGATGTTCGCCAGCCAGTTTAATCTATAACTCGTACTTTCAGAACGTCCGTGTTTTTCTTGTTAGCTGTCCATGGTATGTTGAGAGCTGTCCTGTAGGTTTTTAGTTCGTAAGATTACGTTTTATTCGTAAGTGGTTGCGTGAAAGGCGTTGCCACAGGGAAGATGCAAGCTATCAGGATTGATGTTTTGATTGTTGTGTTATTTAAGGATTGTAAGTGTCATACTCAAACTGATTTACTCGTGTATTTCATGTTTGAGATGCAGTACAGTCTGAAAATAAATGTGGGGGTATTGAAAAAGTTGTGTGTGAAAAGAGAATTAATGACCGAAATCAGGGTTAGGCGGTCAGGTTTTTTTTTGGTGGTCATATATCAAGGCAACCCGCCTTTTTGAAGACCAGCCTAGAGGGTAGGGTGGAAAGCAGTCGTTCAAGAGGCAGGCAGCGTTTTAAGTGGGTGCATTACATCAGAAGATGGACTGGAAAAAGCTTCCCAGATTGCACCATTACGGCAAGAGATAGAGTACACTGGAGATCCATTGCGGCGGACCTTCAATGCGAAGATAGCACTTGAACTGAACTGAACTGAACAGTCCGAGATTAGAGGAAGAAGCTCAAATATGAATATGGAGATGTTGTCATACCAGGATCCGTTTGTATCAAGTGCCACGTTCATATTATATATTTGTGTATGTATATATGTTTGTGAGTGTATGTGTGCGTGCGAGCGTGCGTGTATATATTTATTGGCCTATTGATGGATCATGATGTTACCTTTAGTTGTCTTTGTGTAACGAGTGCCACTGTGATATCTCTTATTGAAACGGATTCGGTGGATCTTGCAAGTTACGTTATTATGTGCAACCATTAGCACACTTAGGTGTCGTGCCTTTTTAAAAAAAATCGTTGTCTCTACTAATGCTCGAGAGTAGCCTATTCGCAGTTATTTGGTGCAAGTCTTAAAAGCCTGGGCATCCCTGGTCTAGCACTCTCCTTTATGACCCTTTTCTCTGACCAGTCCCGGCTGATAATATTGGAAATTGGTTGGCTAACATTTCCCACAGGGCTGGCTGCTTGGGAAGGCGTTGCTTCCATTCTCAAGTCCCAACCTGGCTGAGTGATGACGGCCAGTGAGCGCGAGTAAACGATGGATTGTTTTACATTTACGTTTGTATGTTGTGCTGTTGTTTCGATTCACGGATTCCTCGATGAGACTCCAACAAATTGAAACTGAGTTTTGCAAGTATATTGCTGTAACGTGTAATGGTTTTTCAACCTAGTTCGATTATGACATATTGATTACCTTAAAACTACATCTTCTTAGTCGCACCTTTTCTACTCTTGAAAGCGTACAGGTCTTTTATTAGCGTATACTTGCAGTCGAGTGTGCAGAAAAACATGTAAATAGTATATGTGGTGTCTGCTTGGAATGCATTGCCAGGGGAGGTAGTGGAGGCAGGGACAGTTAATGCATTTAAGAATAAACTGGATGCGCATAGCTTTTAGAGCAAGGTGATGTAAATGTAACTGGTTGTATACAGACTCTGCAGGGTCTTCTAAACGTTAAGTTTAAGACGTTAAGTTTAAGTTTATAGTATGTTTTTGCACGGTGGACAGACTGCAATACCTTTGGCCCACATACAGGTAGGAATTGGGTAGCGATTTCGTTAACTTTCAATAATTTTTGTCATTTTCAAATGTCGAGGGTCTTTTTATGTGTACCGCGTTTACACTGGACCTTCGAGCCTCTGATAGAATTAGTCGTTGATCTCACCTTTCTTGAGACAATGAACGCCTGGCACTTGCGAAATTCTAACACCCACCGTTTTGTACTTTGATTATAATTAGTTTCTTGAGAGGCGAGCGGCTTACCCCTCAGTTATAGGGACCTCCTTCCAATAACGCTGGATACTGTGAACCGTTTGTAGTGTTGAACGTGTACTCCGCTACCTAGAGTGACAGTTGTTGGTTGGTTGGTTGCTAATGCCCACAATTGGTTGGTAACCCTTTTGTGCTCCATGAAAAGGACGGAACTTGTGGCAGATTGCAGTAGCTTTCCTGACATCCCGAGCGTGCTGATGAGTGGACCGGGATCCTCCAGGTGGTTGTGCAATACTAGGCTTCATCTGCGTGTCATTCACTACTACGGGTATCACGTCGAACCTCACCTTCCTAGCCAGACTGTTCTCACCGACAACAGCCCGTTTCCAGGACGACCAACGCGGAGGTCAGGTGAGGGTCTTGGCCAGTATATTTCCTCCTGACCCCAGCTAACATTGTCGGTTCAGTATCTTTTGCCTGACCAGACGTTAGCCTCATAAGGTCACCTAAGTAGACGACTTGAGGGCCACCTGAGTAGAGGACTTGAGGGCCACCCGAGTAGATGACTTGAGGGCCACCCGAGTAGACGACTTGAGGGCCACCTGAGTAGACTACTTGAAGGCCACTTGAGTTGACGACGAGGGTCACCTGAGTAGACTACTTGAAGGCCACCTGAGTAGACGACTTGAAGGCCACCTGAGTAGACGACTTGAAAGCCACATGAGTAGACGACTTGAAGTCCACATGAGTAGACGACTTGAAGTCCACATGAGTAGACGACTTGAAGTCCACATGAGTAGACGACTTGAAGTCCACATGAGTAGACGACTTGAAGTCCACATGAGTAGACGACTTGAAGTCCACATGAGTAGACGACTTGAAGTCCACATGAGTAGACGACTTGAAGTCCACATGAGTAGACGACTTGAAGTCAACATGAGTAGACGACTTGATGGCCACCTGAGTAGACGACTTGAAGTCCACTTGAATAGACGACTTGAAGTCCACATGAGTAGACGACTTGAAGGCCACCTGAGTAGACGACTAGGAAATAAATTCCCTGCTGGATTCCCTCAACGTTTAAGGGCAAAAATGACTTTCGTAATTAAAATTGTCTCAATGCAGGTGTTATTATGTTAGAGCCATAAGGCCACCACTCGCTGTCGACTTAACTGAAGTCTGCGCCAAAGCACGATGCATGTTCTTGCAGGACTGATATCTTTAGTAAATCGTTATACATGATGCTACTGTTAACTCCCATGCGCTACCCTGTTTAGTCAATTTGTGGGACATGTTTGGAAGGCTGCAGGGTGCTTAGCCTTTGCTACACAGAATTTCCTTAGGATTTGCTCGAGATCTCCACGTGACTTCATCAGGTCTCCACCAGCTATATGTTTGTTTAGCAGACGAATTTAAAAAATAGTAATAATAAAAGCAACAATGATAAATCCTTTACCTAAGATTAAAGGAAAACGCTCCGCCGATGAATTGTGCACCAAACGTTCAACACATTCATGTTTGTTTCTGTTCGATGACGGAGTTTTCGTAGTTACGTAGTCTTAAAACAGGCAGTGGCGTCTCGGATAAGGTGTTAAAGCAGGGATAAAGAACGTTTTTATATTGGAAGGCCGCGTTAAATTATTTGTAAACCTAATACGGCCGCATTAGGCTATCTTAAAACCTAATAATACGGCATTAAGTTATCTGTGAATATAAAAGGCCACATTAAGTTATCTGTGAACCTATTAAGACCACATTATGTTATCCGTGAACTGAATAAGACCGCATTCAAGAAACTTCAGTTAAATGCGTATCAAAATATACATTTTTGAAAGTTGACTTCTGTATGCTAACTTCAACAAATGGAAACATTTGGATCACGAAACACACAAATGAGCTTTTTTTTTAAAATTATTATTTGCTAACGTTTTGGCCATCTATTTGCGTCACTATTTATTTACCAAAACTAGATCATGGGAATATTTGGCATATTGTAAAGTTAACTTACCTTTAAATAACTTTGTTGATTAAAATAAAAAAGAAGAAGAAAAACGTATTCTTCTTTCTTCTTCTTCTTCTTCTTCTTATTATTATTTTTTTATTTTTTTTTGTAGTCGTCTCACTTTCTACCAGGTTCTAGCCCAGTGTCGTGGTATATATTCGTCTGTCGCCTCTCTCGTGGCCCGAGTCTCATTTTACAACAGATCTCGTTTACGCTGTGTATCCACATTTTCCTCGTTCTACCTAACGCCCTTGTTCCTGATGTTCTGCTGTAGAAACGTGCATGAACAATGTAGTCTGGTTGCATTCTCACAATGTGGCCAAACCAATTCATTCTCTGTTGTTCGTTGTACTGTAGGCAGGGAATTGTTCCAACCTTCTCTCGAATTTGTGATTTTGTCTCTTCTGATGTTGTTAACTCCCTTTCGTTGGCACCGCATTTTGCAGGTGGCTATCTTTCGTTCATGTGCCTTATTCAATGCTCATATCTGGCACTAGTAATACAGGGTTGGGATGAAGATAGTATTTATCATCTGCTTTTTTACCTGGAGGGAAATCTTGGGGTGTCTTAGTAGTGGAGACAGCTGTTAGGTGACAGGAGTTTGCCCTCTGCACTCTCGTCTCTGTCTGTTCTGTCGAGTCTGCCATCCTTATTAAAAAAACAGTTCCGAAATACCGAAGTTCTTGTACATGCTTTTTTTTTGTTTCATTCACATGAATGTCAAGTGTGGTGTGCTTTCTACATATATTCATTGCCTCTGTTTATGATATATTGATATTCATATCGTACTTTTGACAGTTCAAGTAGAGGGAGTCACTAAGTAGTCTTTGTTTATTGGAATGAATCAAACATTGGTTGTCTGCAAAGAGCAATTAGTTAGTACATTCCTGTTCTGTATTTGCTTCCTGTGTGATTTTATTCATATACGTGACAACGAAGAGTGGTGAGAGACAGCAACCCTGCCTGACGCTTGATGAGACGGAGAACCACTCCGACATACTATCGGTTATTTTTACTGTACTCTGTCCTGATATAGGGCCTTGATGTTCTTAAGGAGATGAGCTTGTGTCCATAATCTGCCATAATTTACTTTTGTTGACTCTATCGAACAAAAAACATATTAATAACAATAAATGTTCCTCTGCAAAATTTAGATTTCTCCAAAGGTCGGCACTTAGTGGGCCGATAGACCGCAGGTTCTCCAGCCCTCTCCTAGCGCTTAGTGGGCCGATAGACCGCAGGTTCCCCAGCCCTCTGATAAGGCCGTCGTTGTTAGGGATATCAGCTTTATTTTTTTTTAAATATTTAGATTACGTGGCCAGTTGTCGCCTTTACAGTCTTAATTTCTGTAACTAAGTCAGATATCCATTTATAGCAGGGTATTTTGGGGCGTGTCGAGATTTGTTATTGAACCGGGATCCTTTGCCACGAGAGACAAAATTATTAGTGCTGCACCACTCAGACTTATTTGTACTTCCTGTTTTGGTGGTTTCATGAAATTTTAATTCATGTCCATTCATGTCGCTGCTTGTGTGAGTCACAAAAATCATTTCAAGTGACGGCTGGGTCAGCTACACTCTTCTGTCGTGTGATGGTGATTCATACGGAATATCTGCGAGGGAAAACACACGGGAAACCCGCCATTAAATGAGTTGGAGATTATTCTGTAGAACACAATATTCTTTTCGTTTTGGAGAATGTCTGCTTTGGCTACATACAGACATTGTAGATATATCATGAGGTGCGAGACATAACAACATTGTAGATATATCATGAGGTGCCAGACATAACAACATTGTAGATATATCATGAGGTGCCAGACATAACAACATTGTAGATATATCATGAGGTGCCAGACATAACAACATTGTAGATATATCATGAGGTGCCAGACATAACAACATTGTAGATATATCATGAGGTGCCAGACATAACAACATTGTAGATATATCATGAGGTGCCAGACATAACAACATTGTAGATATATCATGAGGTGCCAGACATAACAACATTGTAGATATATCATGAGGTGCCAGACATAACAACATTGTAGATATATCATGAGGTGCCAGACATAACAACATTGTAGATATATCATGAGGTGCCAGACATAACAACATTGTAGATATATCATGAGGTGCGAGACATAACAACATTGTAGATATATCATGAGGTGCCAGACATAACAACATTGTAGATATATCATGAGGTGCCAGACATAACAACATTGTAGATATATCATGAGGTGCCAGACATAACAACATTGTAGATATATCATGAGGTGCCAGACATAACAACATTGTAGATATATCATGAGGTGCCAGACATAACAACATTGCAGATATATCATGAGGTGCCAGACATAACAACATTGTAGATATATCATGAGGTGCCAGACATAACAACATTGTAGATATATCATGAGGTGCCAGACATAACAACATTGTAGATATATCATGAGGTGCCAGACATAACAACATTGTAGATATATCATGAGGTGCCAGACATAACAACATTGTAGATATATCATGAGGTGCCAGACATAACAACATTGTAGATATATCATGAGGTGCCAGACATAACAACATTGTAGATATATCATGAGGTGCCAGACATAACAACATTGTAGATATATCATGAGGTGCCAGACATAACAACATTGTAGATATATCATGAGGTGCCAGACATAACAACATTGTAGATATATCATGAGGTGCCAGACATAACAACATTGTAGATATATCATGAGGTGCCAGACATAACAACATTGCAGATATATCATGAGGTGCCAGACATAACAACATTGTAGATATATCATGAGGTGCCAGACATAACAACATTGTAGATATATCATGAGGTGCCAGACATAACAACATTGTAGATATATCATGAGGTGCGAGACATAACAACATTGTAGATATATCATGAGGTGCCAGACATAACAACATTGCAGATATATCATGAGGTGCCAGACATAACAACATTGTAGATATATCATGAGGTGCCAGACATAACAACATTGTAGATATATCATGAGGTGCGAGACATAACAACATTGTAGATATATCATGAGGTGCCAGACATAACAACATTGCAGATATATCATGAGGTGCCAGACATAACAACATTGCAGATATATCATGAGGTGCCAGACATAACAACATTGTAGATATATCATGAGGTGCCAGACATAACAACATTGTAGATATATCATGAGGTGCCAGACATAACAACATTGTAGATATATCATGAGGTGCGAGACATAACAACATTGTAGATATATCATGAGGTGCCAGACATAACAACATTGTAGATATATCATGAGGTGCCAGACATAACAACATTGCAGATATATCATGAGGTGCCAGACATAACAACATTGTAGATATATCATGAGGTGCCAGACATAACAACATTGTAGATATATCATGAGGTGCGAGACATAACAACATTGTAGATATATCATGAGGTGCCAGACATAACAACATTGCAGATATATCATGAGGTGCCAGACATAACAACATTGCAGATATATCATGAGGTGCCAGACATAACAACATTGTAGATATATCATGAGGTGCCAGACATAACAACATTGTAGATATATCATGAGGTGCCAGACATAACAACATTGTAGATATATCATGAGGTGCGAGACATAACAACATTGTAGATATATCATGAGGTGCCAGACATAACAACATTGTAGATATATCATGAGGTGCCAGACATAACAACATTGTAGATATATCATGAGGTGCCAGACATAACAACATTGTAGATATATCATGAGGTGCCAGACATAACAACATTGTAGATATATCATGAGGTGCGAGACATAACAACATTGTAGATATATCATGAGGTGCCAGACATAACAACATTGTAGATATATCATGAGGTGCCAGACATAACAACATTGTAGATATATCATGAGGTGCGAGACATAACAACATTGCCGACGTCCAGGTCTAAATATTTGCTGATGCACGTTTCTCTGAGCAGTTAGATCACAGCATAGACACCGAGATCCGGTTTAAATTGGGACAAGTCTACCTAGCTGTATAATTTGTACCTGACTTACAGTGGGGCATCGCATGGCGGCGAGGTACGGAACTGGTCAGTCCAACTTGTAAAAGTTAAGACATGGTACATTTAGAGTCACTAACACTTCATCCTTGACGACTCACGGATGTCAATGTCGGCTACCTGTCTCAGAGTATCCTTGCGTGTCTTTCAATCGTTTCGCAACGGTGTCTTACCTCTTAGCCATAACAGTGTATATACATACATACATACATACATACATACATACATACATACATACATACGCACGCACGCGCGCACGCGCGCACACACACACACACAATTTGAACCCTGCTGAGAATATGCTTTCAACAAATTGTCACCAAGTCTACCACCTGGTATGTAGGTGTTTCACTAACGTGTCGCCGTGCTAGTACATGGCTACACCTGTCCATGACTGTCTGCTCATTGCTCAATCAACTGCTGAGTTGTACACCCGGTGATTTTGGTGCTTTTGTTTGAACTCGGATACTTTGTGCGACATTTGTCAGTTCAGATCAGACATTACGCGTATTTTACTCAGCAAATCTAACATCCACAAATCTTTATATTCGCTAGCCGTTTTTTAAGCTGTCAGCAGCCTGCTTCCAAGACAGTAAATTATTTGAAGTCAGATTTTTTCTTTCTCCTAAGATGAATTGCGATGTATCCCTGGAGCATTCTCGCTTTAGGGCAGCCAGACCCTCGCATCATCTCTTCTCCTGTAGTTTGAAGAGGTCAGACCGTGAGATATAAATCAATTTGCTTTGGCTATCATGGGCTGTGTGTTACATGTCTCGGAATCACGTACACAGAATTGAGTGCTCTACCTCCATCACAATCCTGTTTATTCGGCAGTATTTGGGACTGCTTGGGGTGATTAAGTCGGCTCTTCGAGTTGTGGAAGGTTTTTGAGGCTCTTCCCATATCTACGTTGAGTTAGGGCGCGAGTTCATCTTCTTCTCGTCCTATTCCTCCTTGTCCTCCTCCACTTTCTAATTCTCCTCTTCTTCTCCCTCTTCTTCTTTTCCTTCTTCTTCTCCTTCTCCTCCTCCTTCTCATCCTCTTCCTCTTCGTCCTTTTCCTCCAACTTCTCACTTTTTCTCCTCCTCCTCATCTTCTTCTCGTCCTATTCCTCCTTGTCCTCCTCCACTTTCTAATTCTCCTCTTCTTCTCCCTCTTCTTCTTTTCCTTCTTCTTCTTCTTCTCCTCCTCCTTCTCTTCCTCTTCGTCCTTTTCCTCCAACTTCTCACTTTTTCTCCTCCTCCTCCTCATCTTCTTCTCGTCCTATTCCTCCTTGTCCTCCTCCACTTTCTAATTCTCCTCTTCTTCTCCTCCTCCTCCACTCGTCCTGAAAACGTTTTCATGTTGTGTCGTAGTTTACAGGGAGGCTGTGATTTCTGCGCCTTTGGTTCCAACACATCAGGTTTCCGCACGGCTTGTTGGAGACCTGGTTTGCCTTCCATCCATGTCCTCTCAGCCAGGCTGCACAGGAGCAGTCTGTTACCGGGGCCACCACTTGGTGGCGGAATATGGTCTTGACCAGCTCTTGTTCGCTAATCCTGACGCAAGCACCTGCCTGCTCATCTACTGCGTCGTCGACCCTACCGTACATTTTATCTTATAGTTTGATTGGGAAGGTAAAGTAATCACTTTTCTCATCTCATGGCGTCAACATCAAATGAGAAAATGTTAAACTGTTTGCCTATTTTCCCAATACTGGCACCTGCCCATGTATCCGATTGTTAAATGTATTAAAAACAGAAAGTTCCAGACTCTACAACGCTGCCTAGCAGGTAGAATGGAGACAACCAAATGAAGAATTATTCACAAATAATAAACGGATTTGCCGAAGCGGATGTGACGCTGATCGGAAAATTGCGTTTTATCGAGTGCAAGCTTGTTTGCAATCCCAACATTCTTGGTTCGAAATCACTTCCTGATAATTTTGACTAGTCACGTCATAGATGTTCTTGGGAGTACCATTTCACGCACAGAGAAAGGAATGGCAAAACTACTCTACAAACAGATACACACACTCATCAATACACTGGTCAACACGTCCACACTACAAACAGATACACACACACGCATCAATACACTGGTCAACACGTCCACACTACAAACAGATACACACACACGCATCAAAACACTGGTCAACACGTCCACACTACAAACAGATACACACAAACGCATCAATACACTGGTCAACACGTCCACGCTACAAACAGATACACACAAACGCATCAATACACTGGTCAACACGTCCACACTACAAACAGATACACACACACGCATCAATACACTGGTCAACACGTCCACACTACAAACAGATACACACACACGCATCAATACACTGGTCAACACGTCCACACTACAAACAGATACACACACACGCATCAATACACTGGTCAACACGTCCACACTACAAACACACACACACACACGCATCAATACACTGGTCAACACGTCCACACTACAAACAGATACACACACGCATCAATACACTGGTCAACACGTCCACACTACAAACAGATACACACACGCATCAATACACTGGTCAACACGTCCACACTACAAACACACACACACACACGCATCAATACACTGATCAAAACGTCCACACTACAAACATATACACACACACGCATATATACACTGATCAACACATCCACACTACAAACACACACACACACACACACGCGCGCGTCTATACACTGATCAACACTACCACACTACAAACAGATACACACACACGCATCCATACACTGGTCGATACGTCTACACTACAATCAGATACACACACACGCATCCATACACTGATCAACACGTCCACACTACAAACAGACACACACACACACGCATCTATACATTGGTCAACACGTCCACACTACAAACAGACACGCACGCTCATATATACACTGTCCCACGTCCACTACATACATATACACACGCATCTAAACACTGTCCCACGTCCACTACATACATATACACACGCATCTAAACACTGGTCAACACGTCCACTACATACATACACACACACGCACGCATAAATACACTGTCCAATACGTCCTGGTATTACATAAGCAGGCCACTGTCTGTGTCGCAGGAGAAGCCAAATGAAGCAAAGTCAGGGTCATGTGCAACATACTGAGCAAGACACGTATCTGTCACCTGGATGTATGCTGTGTTACAGCAGCCTAGCCAACAAGGCGGAGATCGACATTGTGATGACCTTAGTGGTAAGCCTGCTAAGAAACCTGGCATCGCACTACAGTTAAGAGAGATGAGGCCCACCTTCATCAGAACGTACTTTGATATAAGGAAAACCTTTACAAGCTGCCCACACCCGAATGGTGCCCCAAGAATAGGATCGCTTTCAATCATGCATTGTAGGTTATTTAAGAAGGTTGTCAGTATGCCTTGAAACTTCATCGTGAAACACCATTATGTGTTTCGTTCACCATCTTTCCTCAATGCATCGTACTGTGTTTTTGCGCTCCTAACGACTTGGTACATCCTACTTAGCACGAATTGTTTATAGGTTTGTATCCTATAGGGACACTACCTTGCTGAATCCAAACATTTACATGGTAGGGTTGTGAGCACCTGTCACTAACCACAGCGCCACACATCACTCACATCATTGTTATTGAAACCGCCACTAGAAAGAATCGAATAAGGGATTCCTGTACATGGGCAGGTTGTAGTGGTGGACCTGTCCTTCATTTGGAGCCAATAGGCTGAATCAATGAATGACTAAGTCAGTCAATCAATTTAATTGATCAATCAATTAATGAAATAAATAAATGAGTCAATCAAAGCAATCAATGAGTCAATTATTTACTCAATCAAACACTCGATTAGTAAATATCTCAGTCAATGAATCAATCAACGCATTAATCGATCTATAATTCAATTAATTAATTAATTAATCAACCAATAAGTTCGTTACTCAGTCAATCTACTAATGAATCAAATATTGAACGAAACAATGAACTTAATTGATCAATAAATTAATGAATCAATCGAGTCAACCAATCAACAAAAATATCAACAAATCAATGTCATAGAATCAACCATTCAATCAATTAATCAATACGTGAATCAAGTAATGAATAAATCACCCGATCAATGAATGAATGAATCAATCATTTAATCAATCAGTCACAATAGTAGCCACCACATAGAATTGGCCAGGACTATAGCGCAGATGGAGTAAATTATATTACAAATCGTTTTGTTATATTTGTTCTGGTCTCAATTTCAGCCCTTACGAAGCATTATGGCATACACTGCAACTGGTATCTCAGTGACGTCTGCGCCAAAGCACTATATATGCTTTGCTATAGCCATTTATGTAGTAATCCGTTTGACACAATTAGGTTGCCAGTCCCACGTTCGGCTTTTACTACACGATTGTGGCAGTGGTGCTGTGCTTTCATTCCTTACATCCACACGCGTGTAGGACATCTTATTGGTACTGTAACAAGCAAATGCAGTAATAGAATGGTTTATGTGTGACATCCTCAGAGAGACGTGTAGCCCTTGCCCTCCCACGCAGTAATAGAATGGTTTATGTGTGACATCCTCAGAGAGACGTGTAGCCCATGGCCTCCCACGTGTCGAACCGTCCAAACTCCGATGTCATATCGACCCAATATTTGAGTTGAGTGTTATACGTTCCTCTGTTCGTTCTCATCTCGTGCTTCTGTATGCCGGATTGTTCACTCTTGCGTCATAGCATTCTGGAGAGATTGATTTAATATCTTACCGAGGCAAACAGGATTGGAAGGAGGGGGTGGGGCCCGCAGAGCTAGAGAGGCGGAAGAGTTTCCGGTGCTGGCGTTTGATGCCAGAGTTCGTGGAGCCCCGCACAGAACGGTGCCCTCTGGTTACTGTCGTTCGCTGTTGCTGGGAATGGTTGTGGCGCCTTAGAGGTTAAATAAATACGGTTTTATTGTTGGAGAACGATGAGAAACAGAGTGGTAGAGCACACGCTTCTCGTGGCAACGGTACCAGATACGATTACACCTATCAGCACGCCCCAGTTGAACCAGCTGTGTATCGTTACCTGATTTGGGGGTATGGAAGGAAAGGCAACGGGGATGGGAACTGGTCACCCCAATCAGAACACGCTGGGTTTTCTAATACTTCATCATCGACACCAGTCTGCCATTGAACTACCTGTACTAGCGTCTTAATTCACTCCAAACAAAAAAAAAATATATTGTTAGCACAACATTTGAGGTACTGGCGTCACAGAATAGTCAACTTTCTAAATGTTGGGGGTGTCAAACATTCTGCGACAATAGAGAATCTGATTATTCCTTACGTCTTAGCAATGAATTTCTTGGCTTAGAATTAGAGTTAGGATTAGGATTAGCATTAGGATTATCATTAGGATTAGCATCGTTTCTACACTTCAATTTTTGTAATCAGTCTTTACTTATATATTTAAATTAAAATGATATAGGCATGTCCTCCTAATAACCCAAAATGGAGTGTCACGTTGCAATCATCAGCTGTCAAATTCGTACGATTGGAACCAAGGCAACTCTAAATTAAGACGCAAGTACCAAACTACCTTTTTCCTTCGCATCTTTGGGATGTTGGTTTCTAAGCTTTACACCGCAGTGGTGTGGCTTGAGAGGACGGCATATCTTACTATAACATTCAAGGCATATGTTACTATAACATTCAAGGCATATCTTACTATAACATTCAAGGCATATGTTACTATAACATTCAAATACAATGGACGATTGAAGATGCAGTTTAAAAAAAAAAAAAAACGTTATCAGGCCGTCAAATAAATAAATATGATTATAAAATAATTTTTTTTTAAAAATAATTTTGTTGCAAGTGATATGGGAGCAAGTCAATAAGTAGGGCACAAACTGTTATGGTATAGCTGAGAAATGTAGTTGGTAGTTTCTCAATGGGACGTTATGTGGCAACAACATCGGGCTTTGTGATTACTATAGGTAGCGGACGCTAGATATCGCATGCCCTTTTGGTGCATTATTTTTGTGTGTGAGGGTGGGGCTAAAGGTCTTTCTATGAAGAATATTCATGAGGCAATTCTTCCTGTTTACAGTGAGAAGTGTTTGTCGGGCAGAGTGGTGAATGACTGGTTCGATAAATTGTCTCAAGTACGCTCAACAATTGCTGATGACGCCAGACCTAATGATTCTGTTCAAATTGGAACATACAGCTCGATTAACACATGTGAACATTGACCAACTAAGGAGCGCCTTCAACATCCACATTTCACCCTCGACTTGCCTTCAGCATCTCTACCGATTTGTAGTGCACTAAAAACATGCATTGGTGGGAGCTGTATTGCGAATTACGAAAAGTTTGAACGTGAAGTGCAAATGTGCTGAGACAGCAGACCAAAGACTTCTCTGCAGGTTTTGGTGTATTGATAAAGAAATGCCAGCAGACCAAAGACTTCTCTGCAGGTGTTGGTGTATTGATAAAGAAATGCCAGCAGACCAAAGACTTCTCTGCAGGTGTTGGTGTATTGATAAAGAAATGCCAGCAGACCAAAGACTTCTCTGCATGTGTTGGTGTATTGATAAAGAAATGCCAACATACCAAAGACTTCTCTGCAGGTGTTGGTGTATTGATAAAGAAATGCCAGCAGACCAAAGACTTCTCTGCAGGTTATGGTGTATTGATAAAGAAATGCCAGCAGACCAAAGACTTCTCTGCAGGTTTTGGTGTATCGATAAAGAAATACCAACATACCAAAGACTTCTCTGCAGGTTTTGGTGTATTGATAAAGTAATGCCAGCAGACCAAAGACTTCTCTGCAGGTTTTGGTGTATTGATAAAGAAATGCCAGCAGACCAAAGACTTCTCTGCAGGTTTTGGTGTATTGATAAAGACATGCCAGCAGACCAAAGACTTTTATGCAGGTTTTGGTATATTGATAAAGAAATACCAGCAGACCAAAGACTTCTCTGCAGGTTTTGGTGTATTGATAAAGAAATGCCAGCAGACCAAAGACTTCTCTGCAGGTTTTGGTGTATTGATAAAGAAATGCCAGCAGACCAAAGACTTTTCTGCAGGTTTTGGTGTATTGATAAAGAAATGGGATAACGTTATTGTAAATTCTTTTGAGAAATAAGGAACGATGTCAGTGCAATATTAAATGGTTTCCAAATTGTATTTCACTTATATTTTTTTTTAATCAGCTATTTGGACCTATATATTGACTTGTTCGTGTAATAAATGAGATTAATGCATGGAAACTCGTAGAATTTTCAAGACGTTCCCGGATTATGTCCGTTGATATAATTTATTTTGACTGCAGCTTCGTGTCGGGGCTCGAGATTTTTTATTTATTTTTATTTTTGCGTTCGCCTTATTTATCTACTCCCCAAGGCGGTTGTGCGTTGCACTGTGGGTTTTATTTTGCGCCTGTCGGCCCAGTGCATCCGACTTCAGCATGCATTTTATGTAAGGGTCTGCTTCCTCTTGCATTTTCTAAGGGTTTGCTTCCCCGGGGTAACGGCCGGTGCTGTGATGGGGATCGAACCCAGCACCTTCTGGTTGTGAGCCGTGTCACTTAACCACTAGCCCACGCCGTCCCCGGGGCTCGAGATGAAAGCGAAGAATAGGTAGAATGAAGCAGGCCAATGGGCGAGTTAAGTTTGAGGGGCGGGAGGGGGCGAGGGGCATGGGTGCTGGCTACCTCGTCTCATAGAAACGTAAAAAAAAAATTCCATTGCTAGATCTGCTTACACTTAAGTTGTGACCGAGGGCGGAGGGGTTTTAATAACGCTGAAGAATATAGGCCGCTTGCCCCATATAGTTGCCGCGAAGTGTGCAGGATAGGTATTTACTTTACCCCAATAGAAAAAATAGCTATGCCTTTCTGTAATTTTGAACTTGCGTTCTCTAGGGAAAGAGACAGACATCCTGAACGATCGGCCATCCGCTCCTCGTAAAACCAACCAAAACAAAATAGAAAAAAACAGGAAAGAAGAAATAACCTCTTAGACTCCGGTAGAACAGACATCTTAAGTTCAATCAATATAACCAGTAATGTCAATTAGATTTCAATAAGTGTGACTCAAAATGGTTCAAGGGTTTATTATCATATTATAAAGACATTGTGTTGTTGTTGTTGTTATGTTGTATTGCTTGTTGTTCGTGGCTACTCCTGCTCAATTGAGGTAACTCTTAACAACCTTTCTTTGGTAGCAGGCCACATTGACTCTTCTTACCTCTTGAGGTGTACTTGAGAGGATGTAAATGTGTCCTGCTGTAGTGCAATGATTTCTTTTTTGTTACCTCTCCATAGGTTGGCTTGTTCTAGATACCAAAAGTTTCTTAGGATATTTTAAATCCTTGTTTTTAATATCTATATCCAGGGAGGAAGACTAAAGTCTGGTCAGGCTAAACATACTGATCGGACAAGGTCAGGCAAAATATACTGACCAATCCCCTACCTCGTCTTCCATGTAGTCCTGCTTAGATACATGCTGTTTTCATGGCAACATGGCTAGCGAGGTGAGGATCGATGTGATCCCCGTAGTAGTGAACGACACGCAAATGAAGCCAAGCATAGCACAACAGCTTGGATGACATCAGTTCATTTTCATCAGCACAGTCGGGATGTGAGGAAAGCTACAACAACGCCACTTAATGTCCTTTTCATTGCGCAAAAGAGTAAATCGACTCATTGTTGACACTCAACAACAACAATATCTATATGCACCTCTCCCCTATTTTGTCCTTGTCAGTTTAGTTTCGTTTGCCTCTTATCTTTGAGCCAGCCTGTCTGTCTCCATATTTCCATCCATCTTGCAGTGGGGAGGGATTCCCAGTATTTCACTCAGTTCAATGTATCGCTCGGCTCCTTGATTGCTTCTGACAAGCTGTCTAATTCATTACTTTCTAGATTTTGACGGACATGCCATCTCTAGGGAGGAACACACTCCAGCGCTCGTATTGCACAAGTCGATATTACGACATTTCAGAAAGTTGCTGAGCCTAGTGTAACCATCTCTGTTGGAGAAGTCATTCTAGAACCATTGTCCCACGTATGACACACAGAATAGAGACCCGGTCTCGCCGAAACGGGCGGGGTGGAGGATGGGGAGGGGGGCGTGCGTAAGAGGAAGATTGCCAGTGAGAGAATGAAATAAGAGATCGGGGTAGCGCCTGAGCATACACTGCTGTTGTCGATAAAGTGGTTACGATTTCATTGTACGAGTTATTATTTGCTGAGGCGGGGTGATAGTTTACCATTGTGTCACTTTGCAGTCCTTAAGTATAAGTCAAGCACCAATTTCATAATTTTTTACTTGATTCCCGACTCCTGACGCAACACCAGCTCACAACTAAAGGTGGCTTGTTACATGAGGCCTGCAACAAAGAACACTGTCTACTCGTACAGTGGCCGTCTGTGTAACATTGTGTTATCGTTGGAGATGTGTCTAACCCCATGTACAACTCTTTATATTGGCCTATAATGACAAATTTGAAGGTTTAGTGGCCTTGATCATGTTTCGCCAGTTAGGGGATCCGTGATCCACACATAGGGAGTTAAAGAAGATGACCCAAATATGTTGTAAGTCGCCGTTGCATCCCTGTCTTCTAAGGAGTACTAGAAGGGTTAAGTCGTGTTTATCATGATTTAAGAAATCGGTGATGGAAAAGGGCACTGTCCTCTCACGCCAAGCATGAATCACAGCAGTCGAGAGCACGCATGCACCACCTTATTTCTGTAGGCAATCATCTATTGTTGCGCAATTGTTTGATGGGATTTGTGCTGCAAAGCGTTTACATAAAGGTCTAGCTGTAGTGGAACAGTTTCTGATTGGGATAAGGTGAACGTACCGGGATCCGCGTGCACTTGTTGTCGTGTTCCCCAACCCCCTCACACCCCACCACTTATGCCAACCCGCATGCACTTTTTGTCGTGTTCGCCAACCCCCTCACAGCCAACCACTCATGCCAACCCGCATGCACTTGTTGTCGTGTTCCCCAACCCTCTCACACCCCACCACTCATGCCAACCCGCATGCACTTCTTGTCGTGTTCGCCAACCCCTCACACCCCACCACCCATGCCGATCGGAAACCTGATGAGAGGGAAATAGCCTTCAGGGTTTGACAGAAAGCTCAAGAAACAATACGCCACGTACAAGAACGATAAAGGAATAAGAGAGGGAATGACATGGTTATGGTGTAATCGTGGCGTGCTAGGAGAAATCGAATTTATCGCTAATTTATAAACACAATATACGAGTATTACAGTTTATATTGGTCCAGAGTTCTAGGAGAAGTCGAATTTATCGTTCTCTCACTAACAAATACTTTAGTTATATCGGTTCTAAGTACAAAGAGAAGTCGAATTTATCGTTCTCTCACTAACAAATACTTTAGTTATATCGGTTCTAAGTACAAGGAGAAGTCAAATTTATCGTTCTCTCACTAACAAATACTTTACAGTTATATCGGTTCTAAGTACAAGGAGAAGTCGAATTTATCCTTCTCTCACTAACAAATACTTTACAGTTATATCGGTTCTAAGTACAAGGAGAAGTCGAATTTCCATTTCTTAAAAAAAAAAAAAATTGCAGTTATATTCTGAGTGCTGGCAGAAGTAGAATTGAATGGTTTTTTTACAAGTGAGCGACACGCAGACGAAACCAAGCATAGCACAGCTGCCTGGAGGACCCCGGCCCACCACCATAATCACGCTCAAGATGTGAGGAAAGCTACTGTAACTTGCCACTCAACGTCCTTTTCAGGGTGCACAGAAGAGTAAACCTACTCATTGTGGGCATTCGCAAACAACAACTATGTGTGACTGATGAGGGGGGGGGGGGGGGGGGTGGGGGTGAAGTAGCATTGGTGAGGTGTTCAGAGTGAGTGTATGTGTTATAATCATGCACGGATCTCTTCCATGAATAACATACCGTATCTCAGACCAGCGTGTAGATGAGCTGATAACCTCTAGTTACTATGCTCATGTCGCATTTTAAGAGCAAGAGAAATGGTATATCATGGGACGTTACATCAGTAATCGATCACACCACATCGATACACACACGTGATAACTCTATAATATTTTCGATTAAATTGCGGTGTGTCAAAAGTAAATATAAATGTCCGTTATTGGTTTTGGTTTTTATTGTATTTGTATTTATTTATTTGGTAGGGGTTACTATTTGTGGACATGGTAGTTTTTGTTAAAAAAATGTTTATTGTTATTGATGGTTGGCTATTGTGTAGCAATATTTCACGTTCTGTTTAGGATTACCAATATTGTCATCACGAAACACTTACTTCCTGCCGTTGTGTACAATCCCTCCTATTGGACATGCCATTCTTGATTCAGACTGTGCGGCTCAGGATAGTGGAGCTCTAGGCTCACAGATGTGCCTATGATTAGGTAATAGAAACCCAACAGAATGTCATTCAAACGACCTAGGCGAAGTCTACCTAGTCTACCAACAAGCCTGACCAACCCCAGCGGTTGTCCCGCTGAGTTCAGGCTAGATGACACTGGCCGGTGTTCGCCTCTGCAGTCTCAGGCTTTGTTCTCTCCAGCCAGTGACCTGTCACCAAGATCTGGGAGGCGGTCTATGTCTCCAGTTAAGTGTCATGGACCTAACTCTCCCAGCTGTATACTTAACCGATTGCCTCAGGGACTAAAACACCAACCAAATTGTTTCGGCAGTTATGCTGGCCGTTTTGGTGTGAACGCCTTCACACTACTTGGACGACGGCCACATTCAGCTTCCAGTGGTTTGGGTAGCGCTATTTCCCAACACGAGAGTCTTCGCAGGCATCATTCTTCCGGATGTACGTACTCATCTTCTTCATCCTCCGGAAATTTGAGTGCTATCATTTCTGGCGAGAGAGCCATCAGGCACCAAAATAGTTGCCCCAGTAATCTTGGACAGATTGGCAGAGCCTCAAACACTTGTCAAAGCCAATTGAGATACCGAAATTTGCGTTCATGTTTGGTCACTAGCGGTCAGTACTCGGCTGATAGTATCCAGCAATCCAGTGGTAGTCTACAGCGGTTCACATCCGTCTCCAGCTCTGATGACACCGATACCGAAGTAAATGCTGACGATTCTTCCAGCCAACCTGCAGTCTACATTCGTGGTGGGGGTCTTGTTCATCAAGGGAGCATCCCTCGCTCACATCCTCGCAGGAAGTGTTCACGTGATCGTTTTAACGATAACAGCCCTAGTGACGGTACCCAATCTCAACATTCCGATGACTCGCCTTCTAGTCCTTGCAGGGTTAGACATAGACTGACACACCAGACGAGCTTACCCAGAAGCCTACCTGGCAATTTTAGCCCTAGCCAGATGAGTCCTGTGTCTTCGCCGACATCTTTGCGACTAAACAGCCCTTCACCGACACTAGCCAGGTCACTTGACAGAATCTCTAATCCTAGTGGCGGAGCACCAACAACAGACTCCCCCAGCAGTACTCAGCCAGCTCTCCAGAGGAACGAGTCCATGGTGTACGAGGAGGACGTGCCAGTGATTGTCAGGAGACGAGGCTGCATGTTGAGGGTGAGGATAACCTCGTTTATGGATGCTGATGGAGAAGTGCCTAGAGATTTGGCCACACCTATCCCTGTAAGTATTCCAACAATGTTCACACATTGATATTGTATGTGTGCTCCTGTTTCATATGAAAAGCTAGTGCACGTTAAGGATGTATACACAATCAGTACTGAGGGGTCTGGCCTTGTAATCAGAGGTACTCAAATTCGAATCCCGGTATATACTTGATTTTGGTTTCTGGGTTAATATTTTTAAAAAATATGTGCCTGCACAGTACGGGGTGGCAGCCAGAATAAGCAGCCTATATTCTCTAGTCATGTAATATTTCTCTACTACCCCTCCTCCCACTCCACCACCACCCTTACCACCGCCACCACCCTTACCACCACCACCACCCTTACCACCACCACCACCTTTACCATCGCCCTTACCACCACCATCGCCCTTACCACCACCACCACCCTTACCACCACCACCACCCTTACCACCACTACCACTCTTACCACCACCACCGCCCTTACCACCACCACCACCCTTACCACCACCACCGCCCTCACCACCACCCTTACCACCACCACCGCCCTCACCACCACCCTAACCACAACCACCGCCCATACCACCATCACCACCCTTACCACCATCACCACCCTTACCACCACCACCGCCCTTACCACCATCACCACCCTTACCACCACCACCGCCCTTACCACCACCACCGCCCTTACCACCACCCTAACCACCACCGCCGCCCTTACCACCACCACCACCACCCTTACCACCACCACCACCACCTTTACCACCACCGTTACCACCACCACCCTTACCACCACCACCCTTACCACCACCACCACCCTTACCACCACCACCCTTACCACCACCACCCTTACCACCACCACCCTTACCACCACCACCGCTCTTACCACCACCACCACCCTTACCACCACCACCACCACCTTTACCACCACCCTTACCACCACCACCCTTACCACCACCACCACCCTTACCACCACCACCTTTACCACCACCCTTACCACCACCACCACCACTACCCTTACCACCACCACCACCCTTACCACCACCACCGCTCTTACCACCACCCTTACCACCACCACCACCACCTTTACCACCACCCTTACCACCACCACCACCCTTACCACCACCACCCTTACCACCACCACCACCCTTACCACCACCACCCTTACCACCACCACCACCCTTACCACCACCACCCTTACCACCACCACCCTTACCACCACCACCCTTACCACCACCACCACCCTTACCACCACCACCACCCTTACCACCAACACTACTCTTACCACCACCACAATATAATAGACCTTAGCAATTGATTAACCATGAAATTACTGTTAATTTGTTTAGCCCCTTGGTGGTAAGTCTTTCAATCTCCTGTATACTTTAAATCCCCAAGAAATACTTGCAATGAAGGACGTATTACAAACCAAGACGAAAACCCAAACTAGCGACATGGAATATTAAACCATGCAGGTAAAACGGCACAGATAGGTAACGGGATGTGGAATTACAACCAACCAGTTCTATGACTGTGCTAACCAAGATGGATACAATCTGGAATGATGAGTCTGACGGCTGGGAGATGATTATTTACTCTGGAAACGATGGATCTGATTCCCATCTTACAGAGGGAGTGGCACTGATGATTTCTAGAGAGGTACAGATTGCACTCATAAAGTGGGAGCTTATTAGCCATAGAATTATCAGCCCATGCTTTAAGACACAAGTCATAAACATTAATATGAACATCATTCAGTGCTATATCATAACTAGCGAGGCGAAGAATGACCACACAAAAATAAATAAATATATTTTTTGACGAGCTGCAAGAGTCTACGCGCACATAAAAAGATAGATATCGTAATACAGGTAAGTAAAAGTAAGTAAAGATTCCGCCACGCGCATAGGAAATATGGTTTTAGGCCCATGTTATTTTGTAACCAACGGTACATAGTGGATGATGTGGTCAGCATCACGCCGGTCGCCTTTACTTCCCAGTAATTTCTGGTACCCACTTTCTGTGGCTGGGTCGACCAGAGTGGCCGGTTTGTGATCAGAAAAAGAAATCCCGCACCATTGGGATTAAACTCTAATCGCCTGACTGGAAAGCCAGTGCACTAACCACTGCACATATATATAGGTGATGAACTTCAATACTAAAATAGAAGCAGCCAAACTGGTTTATGAACAGATTATGGGAAGACAAAGAATTGGGGAAATAAACGAAAATGGAGAAATGTTTGCAGAGCTATGTACGCAACACAAAATGGTAATCAGCATGTTTCCATATCAGAATGTACACAATACCACATGGAGATCACAGTACCACATGGAGATCATCATACCACATGGAGATCACAATACCACATGGAGATCATCATATCACATGGAGATCACAATACCACATGGAGATCACACTACCACATGGAGATCACAATACTACACGGAGATTACAATACCACATGGAGATCATCATACCACATGGAGATCACAGTACCACATGGAGATCACAATACCACATGGAGATCATCATACCACATGGAGATCACAGTACCACATGGAGATTACAATACCACATGGAGATCATCATACCACATGGAGATCACAGTACCACATGGAGATCACAATACCACATGGAGATCATCATACCACATGGAGATCATCATACCACATGGAGATCACAATACCACATGGAGATCATCATACCTCATGGAGATCATCATACCAAATGTAGATCACAATACCACATGGAGATCGTCATACCTCATGGAGATCATCATACCAAATGTAGATCACAATACCACATGGAGATCACAGTACCACATGGAGATCACAATACCACATGTAGATCACCATACCACATGGAGATCATCATACCACATGGAGATCACAATACCACATGGAGATCATCATACCTCATGGAGATCATCGTACCACGTGGAGATCATCATACAACATGGAGATCACAATACCACAGGGAGATCACAATACCACATAACGGAAAACCAGATTGACCACATTTGTGTCAGTCAAGCGTTCAGCCAGAACTACACTACAACATCTAAGAGTAAATCTAAAGTCCGTCTATTAATTCATGAACAAGATCAGAAGAAATATTCTACAAAACTGCGTATTATATCCAAATGATTTTTCGCTTGCAGCTTTGAAATGTCCATGACGCTAAAACATTGATATTATTTGGTCCATAGATGTTAAGAATTTGGACATCGGCGAATTCCTTTGATCTTTTACGACCATAGCAAAGAAATGGCATTACATTTTAAGATTTGTACAGTACCCAGCTGAATTTCTTGTCGTATTTTGTTCATAGGCGTATCTCCTTAATGTCTTGATAGCATTAATTGTTTGTTTTACCCTTTATGTACAATCGTAAAAGTAGCACTAATATGCAAGTTACTACAGTCCTTCGGTCACCATTAGACCCCAAGGTTGTATCAATTGGGCAGCTAGGGGACGGCGTGGGCTAATCGTTAAGAGTGCTGGGTTCGATCCCCATCACAGCAACGGCCCTTACCCCAGGGAAGCAAACCCTTAGAAAATGCAGGAGGAAGCAGACCAAGACATAAAATGCACGCTGAAGTCTGATGCACTGGGCCGACAGACGCAAAATAAAAACCACAGTGCAACGCACACCGCCTTGGGGAATAGAGAAATAAGGCGAACGCAAAAAAAAAAAAATTTAATGCGCAGCTAACTTTACGTTGCTTAAAGCACTTCAATATTGAAATGTATTTGTTGTCATTTTATGTATACTTCATTGTTTTGACAAACACACGCTAATTCATCCGTCTGCTAAACTTCTACCAGACACACTTCTACCAGAACTGAATGTCTATATGTTCAACACACTTCTTCCAGAACTGAATGTCTATATGTCCACATGTTCAACACACTTCTACCAGAACTGAATGTCTATATGTCCACATGTTCAACACACTTCTACCAGAACTGAATATCTATATGTCCACATGTTCAACACACTTCTACCAGAACTGAATGTCTATATGTCCACATGTTCAACACACTTCTACCAGAACTGAATGTCTATATGTCCACATGTTCAACACACTTCTACCAGAACTGAATGTCTATATGTCCACATGTTCAACACACTTCTACCAGAACTGAATGTCTATATGTCCACATGTTCAACACACTTCTTTCAGAACTGAATGTCTATATGTCCACATGTTCAACACACTTCTTTCAGAACTGAATGTATATATGTCCACATGTTCAACACACTTCTACCAGAACTGAATGTCTATATGTCCACATGTTCAACACACTTCTACCAGAACTGAATGTCTATATGTCCACATGTTCAACACACTTCTTCCTGAACTGAATTTCTCATTGAGAAAGATACTCACGTGTCAGCACTTCAACATCACACATTTTAAATGTCCTGTTCTGTTCGGCAACTTTTGACTTTAGCCCACACAAGCTCTATATGGATTAGATACGCATGATTTACAGGTAGTTTACAGAGAGCAGTGTCACCATACTCGCCAATGATTTTGTCAATACTTCTTCTTCTTCTTCTTCTTCTTCTTCTTCATCTTCTTGTTCTTCTTCTTCTTCTTCTTCTTCTTCTTCTTCGTACGCAGTCAGACAGTAACCATTATTTTTGCGAATAAAGCGGCGGTCATCCTGAGGCTGTCGACACTGCCATAGAGCGTGTCTTGCAGTTCCACTGGTGATGGCCACATCTGCTCTCTCTGATCCTCGTATGTCGGGCAGTTAGTTCTGCAGCAGATGTTCAGCGGTCATTTTACCGGTACCGTACGGGCATTCGTCGGTACCACCTATCTTTAATTTGTTGAATAGGTGGTACCTCAGTCTATTGTGGCCAGTGCGAAGTCTGAAGACCACGACCTGCTCTTTTCGGTTCAACTGGTAATAGGCATCGTTTTTGGTGTAACCAGTATGTTCGGTTTCCAATTTGGTCATGTATCTGGCTTTTGTCAATACGATACACCTTTGTCTTATTTGTCTTCCTCACAAGCTGCAACAACTCGGGCTTCAAATACATGTCGTCGAAATTCACTTTATTCCCTAGCTAACAAAACAAAAAGTCAACCATAGCATTACTGCCTTAGGGGTCTGAGGTGTTAGCGATCTCACATTTCAAAGGCTCGGCTAGATGAGGGCGGTAGCCATCTTCTCTCCCTCGCCGCTGTTACTTCCCGGACTGAATAAATCATTCGTCATCCAGTGCTTGTAAATGTGTCCGTTCATTTCAGTGTGGTAGTTTCAACCGGGGAAAATGAGTTCAGCGTCATGGACAAGACCTTTTTCGCTGCTTCTGGCATACGTTAGTATAATGCGATGCCCATTGCTGATTGGAATTTGTCTTTTCTGTTCACCGTCAACTTCTTCTTCTTCTTCTTCGTTCGTTCGTTTTCAATCTCCCGCTACCAAACCCTGAAAGGGTTTAAGTAGCAGAATGTAGTCCAGAGAACGGAATGCGTTGTGTCGTAGTTTACAGCCTGGCTGCGATATTTGCACCTTTCGGTCCAACACATCCGACTTCAGCACGCATTTTTGAGTACCGGGTTAGCATTCCCTCTTCGATCCCTTCTCCTTAGCCAGTATGCCCTGCTGCAGCCTGTTATCCAGGATCACCGCGTGGAGGTGT
The DNA here is from genome assembly GCA_036924085.1 of Ariolimax columbianus. Classification (NCBI taxonomy): domain Eukaryota; kingdom Metazoa; phylum Mollusca; class Gastropoda; order Stylommatophora; family Arionidae; genus Ariolimax; species Ariolimax columbianus. The sequence goes on from JAVGWX010000010.1 coordinate 81,015,916, forward strand.
AGAAGGGTCTTGGCAGCTCTGGTTCTATGGGTCGCTGACCACTGCAGCTCATGCGCTGCTCAGCATCTTGATCACCTATCCTCTGTCTGATGCAAAACTTGTACACAAATCAAATGGTCATCATATCACTCAGAAAAGGAATCACAGACTCAGTACCTATAAGAAAAGGAGTCTGTGACAGAATTGACCGGGACTGTTTAATACATACTCGCCGCTGTTACTTCCCGGACTGAATAGATCATTGTCTTTTCTGTTCACCGTCAATTGATTGCCATTCTTTACCATATGTATGATGAGCACTGGCCCAGAATTCGTCCAAGTGTCAACTGATTGCCATTCTTTACTATATGTATGATGAGCATTGGCCCAGAATTCGTCCAAGTATACAATATCATAGCCTTGCCTACGCCGACCTGGCAGAAATCAAATGTGGCTTTTCACATATAATATTCCTGCTACCTGAAATTTTTCTGAATCTACAACCGGCGGCTCTTACAATTTTCTAAAAAGTACTTTTTAAAATGTCAATACTGCAGTCGGATTGCAGTGTTAATGTTAGTTTCCGAATAGTAAAAAGTTGATTTTTCGTCATTTTCAACATGTTCTGTTTTATGACATCTTTGTCGAAATCGTCAACTTTTCTTTTCCTTTATTGCTTGATATGAGTGCACCCTGTCCTGTCCAATCCAACGGTAAAAGGATGAGCTATCCAGACCAAGCGCCAATTGCGTTCGTTTCTCTGGGTCATGGATATCGTAATATAATTGATCCATCTTTGATTTCCTGCGGAAAAAACTTGTATAGTAAAACGGTAATCTTCTGCATTGCTATAAATGTACACTCAAACTCATTTTGAAATTGATATCAATGTAACTTTTTAAAAAATAACTACATGTCACAATAACCACACCACAAAATCAACTACATGTCACAATAACCACACCACAAAAACAACTACATGTCACAATAACCACACCACAAAATCAACTACATGTCACAATAACCACACCACAAAAACAACTACATGTCACAATAACCACACCACAAACTATAACACTGTGATAGGCCTTTAGCTGACGACAGTTTCGCATGAATGACTTTGGTTGTTTACCACACTCGACAAAGTGTCTAATTAGTTGTGCACGACTGTGTACCTTATACATGTCAACATTAAGTCCCATTCAGTGATGCTGATGTTAATATAGCCTATTGAATATTTTTTTCAAAATGGATCAAATTTCTTAGAAATACGAATATTTACTTTACGTCATGGATATTTTAAGGATGCATTCGATGAAACATTTGGATTTAACACCAATTTACTAGAAAATTGCTTCGGACCTTGTTTATGAATTAAAAGACTGACTATAGGTGTATACACTGACCACCACATGTTGCTGAAGATCGTCAAGCTTAAAAACTAAAAAAAATGCATAAAGGAGAACAATAAGAATGAGATATAAAGTCCATGTATTGCAAACCAGAGTGGAAGACAGAATATAAATTGAAACTGAAGGATAGATATCAGGTGCTACAAGAATTATACGAGGACGAGAAGATGACGCTAATAGCATGTGGGAACTGGCTAAACAAATGCGGAATAAGATGTAAAGAAACTAGGATTCAAGAGAACCCAACACAAGGAATGGATCACGACAGAGACATTCCATAAAATAGAAGAAAGGTAAAGAAGAAAGCTGCACTCAACAATTGCAGAACCCGATTCACTATAGCAGAAGCATATAAAAAAAAACTGCTACAGACAATGAGGTTAGGGCATGCATAAAGAAAAGTAAAAAGGAATATATTGACAAGTTGGCACAGGTGGCAAAGAAATGGAATATATTGACAAGTTTGCACAGGAGGCAGAGAAAGGGAATATATTGACAAGTTTGCACAGGAGGCAAAGAAAGAGAATATATTGACAAGTTTGCACAGGAGGCAGAGAAAGATAATATATTGACCAGTTGGCACAGGAGGCAGAGAAAGGGAATATATTGACAAGTTTACACAGGAGACAGATACAAATAATATATTGACAAGTTTACACAGGAGGCAGAGAAGGAGTAGAAATATGAGAGATGTCTACTCGTGTACAAAGAAAATTGTAAGTAGATATATGCAGAAAAATAAACCAATAAAAGATAAGCAAGACAAAATATTGACGTAATCGCAGTAACAACAGTAAGAATGGGCTGAGTATTAGAAAGCAAAAGCAGCAGATCCAGACGTAATAACATCAGAATCTGTAATAGCAGATATGGATAAGGCCACATATAATGACAGTCTCATATATTTTACATGAATTATTCAAGAATATAAACGAGGAACACATGCCCACAGAATAAAAAGAAGACCATCCAATTAAATTGCTCAGGAAAGAAAACAAGACAGACTGTAATAATTATAGAGGTATGACATTTCTGTCGGTTCCAGACACGATATTCAGCATAGTCATCGTGGACAGAGTTAAAGAGGAAATAACTAAAAGCTCCGAGAGGAGCAGGCAGGATTCCACCAGGGAAGATCGTACACAGATGTTATAGTTAGTTACTCTTCGCATCATAGAACGAACTATTGAATTGAAATCATCCATATACATACATCTTACAGACTACTAAAAGGCGTTTGACAGTGTGAATCGAAGAGCTCGGTGGCAACTGGTGAGACACTTTGGGAAATCAGAGAAGTACACAACCCTCTTACAGGGTATTTGACGAAGATTCAGATAATAGAGTGGCACACGAAGGAGTATTTACTGATAACTTCAGGATGGAAGTAGACAGATGTCTTCTCTCAGCTTTTCTGTTCTTGTTGGCTATAGACTGGACAGTGAAGAAATCAAACGTCGGAAAGTGAATGGTTATTCACTATAGTCTATTGAGTACTTAGTTTACGGGGATGATCTAGTACGTTTGTTACACAGTTACAGCACTGCTAGAAAAAGCACGACTAGGATGGGCCGGACACCTCGTCCGTATGTCAGACGAGCGGCTCCCAAAGAAGCTTCTCTACGGCGAGCTGAGAGACGGATGGCGCGAGAGAGGGCGCCCAAAGAAACGTTTTAAAGACGGTCTGAAGGCCTCACTAAAAAGTTGCCAGATAGACTTCGACACCTGGGAATGTCTTGCGAAAAACAGATCTGACTGGAGAAGCGCAGTCAAATCGGGTGTAGCTGCCGGTGAAGATGACCGTGTTGTGAAAGCCCAGAACAGACGCGAGACGCGGAAATCCCGAGCAGCGGGAACACCATCCCCTTCTACAAACCTCGTGTGCCCGATATGTAGCTGATGTTTTCGTGCTCGCATTGGCCTGTTCAGCCACATGCGCACCCACACCTAACAGGGAAATCTGTGACAAGGATGATGTCGGCGGTCCTCATCGACAACGATGGACAGCTATTATACAGCTAAGTGTAAGAAAAACTTGCCATGATGAATTTGAATGTCAACATGAAGACAACCGGGCTACTTAGAATTAACTTGATAAACAAAGAACCAGCCATGCTAATGCTAAAGGCAGAACCGTTGGAAGATACCTTTACCTATTTGAGCAGCAAATTTGGGATCAAGATACAGATGTACAGAACAGAATCGGAAAGGCATGAATGACATTCTGAACACTGGACAGTATATGGAGATTCAAAGAAATCAAGATTCGCACCAAAGTTAGAATATTCAACTCTGCGGAAGACGGATGTGTCGGACCGAAAGGTGCACATATCGCAGTCAAACTGTAAACTAGCGACACAACACATTCCATTCCCCCGGACTACATCATGTACTGTAAAGCCCTGTTCAGGACTTGGTAGTGGGAGATTGAGAACGAATGCAGAAGAATAAGAAGAATATTCAACGCCATTGCCAAGCCGGGACTGCTGAACGACCAGGACGAGAAAACAAAGATGGCAGCCCTTCGATAGCAGATGCCAACGACAGATAATGAGCATGGAGTGACAGGAGATGGTGAGGAATGAATTCCTGTGGCAGAGGAGCCAACAACAGCTACTGAAACAACAATTTAAGAGATCCAAACGGGGCTGGATAGGACATACTCTGAGGGAGACATCTACCAACATAACTAGGCAGACTCTCACTAGGAATCCTCATGGGAAGAGAAAGATGCCTGCAGGTATATGGAGAAAAGAATGTAAGGGAGAACCATGATTAAATGGTTACACCTAGAGAGAGGCAGAAGGAGCAGCCCAGGCCCATGAATACTGACGAGATGTAGTCATCGGCATATGCACCGTGACAAATCGATGGGCTTTGATTGATTTAGTTATTGTTTTTGTTGTTCTATGTGTTTTCAGAGCTATAACATACAACTTAATTTAAATTGAATTTAACGATTTGTGTTGTTGTTGCTGCACTTATACAGGTAGTAGAGTTTATATTCAATGATAAAAGAACAGCTACGTATCGTACAGGTAATGATACTATCATGTACGGGCTAACAAAACAAATTGAAATGTGTGCAGTATCATGCACAGATTTGATTATGTATTCATTGTGGTCCACTCAGTTTACTTAGTCGCTCCTCTTCTACCGTGAGGTGTAGAGGTTTGCCAAAGAGAACGCCACACTGCTCTATCCGCCGTCTTTTTCCTGGCCTCTTTCCAATCCATCCCTCTATCACTTAGGGACTGTCGTATGTTGTCTCCCCAACGTACTTTGGGACGTCCTCATGGTCTGCGTCCTTGACTTTTGACCTCCCATGACCGCTTTGGTATCCGATCTTCTTCCATTCTACAGACATGGCCAAACCACTGTAGTTGGGACTGCTCCACTCGTGTCTGCAGGGGTTGAACTTCAAGACTGCTACGTATTGTCTGGTTACGGATCTTGTCCCTTTTCGTCACCTGAACCGCCTTTCTTAGGTACCTCATTTCTGAAGTTTGTAATTACCTTTCTTGGGCTGTAGTCAGTGCCCGTGACTCACATCCATATGTCAGGACAGGCACATAGGTCGAGCAGTATACATCCATCTTTGTTTTCCTGCTTATTTCTCTTCTGCTGAGGAAACTTCTGTTTATTGCATGGAACAGTCTACCTGCTGCTGCCCTTCGTGCAGTTAACTCCTCTTTGATTCCTCCCGTGCTGTCTATTACCACTCCTAAATATTTAAAGTTGCTGACCTGCTCCAGTGCTCGTGTTCCCAGGGTTATCTGATGTCTCTTTTCATCTCTGGCGATCACCATGGTTTTTGTTTTGGAGTTGCTGATGTGCATTCCTCTCTTCTTCAACTCTTCTTCCCAGACCTGCAAGTTGATCTGGAGATGTGCTTCGGTTTTCGTGATCAGGGCCACATCGTCTGCAAATGCTAGTTCCGATATGTAACTTGGTCTCATCTTCCAGTACCCTACTTCATACTATTTTGTCCGTTCCTTGCAGGCTTTGATGACTTCATCCATGAGGAGTATGAAAAGGTACGGTGATAGAATGTCCCCCTGTCTTACTCCTCTAGTGGTCTTGAACTCTCCTGACTTTTGATTTGATGTCCGCACATAATTTCTGCATGTTTTATAGAAACTCTGTATGGCAGAGATCAGGGGTCCTGGGATGTTCTTCCTTGTCAGGCACTCCCAGAGTGTGTCCCAAGGAACTTTATTAAATGCTTTCTCCAAATCCAAAAAAGCAGAGATGCATCTCTTTATTATATTTAAGAGCCTTTTCACTTAGCTGTCTGAGTGTAAAGATAAGGTCTTGAGTACTTCTGTTTGCCCTAAACCCACATTGAGTTTCATCCATGTTTGGCTCATCTAGACCTCTTAATCGCCGTTCTAGAATCCTAGAGTAGACTTTCCCGGGGATACTGAGAAGGGAAATACCTCTGTGATTTTCACATTGTCGATTTTCGCCCTTTTTAAATAGGTCCACTCAGTTACTTGCTAATTATTCTCAATTGCAATTTTGGAAAGTGATCTATTTCCGGAATAAACAAGATGGAGAAGAGATAGAAGGTTAAACGTTTAAGTGGAAAGTTCATTGACGATTTTGCTGGGAAGTATCATGTGGATCGGGAGGAGAGACCAACGTCTGGTCAGGATAATTGTACCGATTAGACAATGTTAGTCATGTTCAGGGAGGGGAGACTAACGTCTGATCAGGCAAATTGTACCGATCAGACAATGTTAGGGTTAGGAAGAGGAGACTAACGTCTGGTCAGGCGAATTGTACCGATCAGACAATGTTAGGGTTAGGAAGAGGAGACTAACGTCTGGTCAGGCGAATTGTACCGATCAGACAATGTTAGGGTTAGGGAGTGGAGACTAACGTCTGGTCAGGCGAATTGTACCGATCAGACAATGTTAGGGTTAGGAAGAGGAGACTAACGTCTGGTCAGGCGAATTGTACCGATCAGACAATGTTAGGGTTAGGGAGTGGAGACTAACGTCTGGTCAGGCGAATTGTACCGATCAGACAATGTTAGGGTTAGGAAGAGGAGACTAACGTCTGGTCAGGCGAATTGTACCGATCAGACAATGTTAGGGTTAGGGAGTGGAGACTAACGTCTGGTCAGGCGAATTGTACCGATCAGACAATGTTAGGGTTAGGAAGAGGAGACTAACGTCTGGTCAGGCGAATTGTACCGATCAGACAATGTTAGGGTTAGGGAGTGGAGACTAACGTCTGGTCAGGCGAATTGTACCGATCAGACAATGTTAGGGTTAGGGAGTGGAGACTAACGTCTGGTCCGGCGAATTGTACCGATCAGACAATGTTAGGGTTAGGGAGTGGAGACTAACGTCTGGTCAGGCGAATTGTACCGATCAGACAATGTTAGGGTTAGGAAGAGGAGACTAACGTCTGGTCAGGCGAATTGTACCGATCAGACAATGTTAGGGTTAGGGAGTGGAGACTAACGTCTGGTCAGGCGAATTGTACCGATCATACAATGTTAGGGTTAGGGAGTGGAGACTAACGTCTCGTCAGGATAATTGTACCGATCAGACAATGTTAGCCATGGTCAGGTAAACATACGGACCAATACCATACCCTGGAATCATGATGTTACATGGCAGTCTGACTAACGAGGTAGGGATCGACGTGATCCCCGTAATAGTGAACGACCCACATATGAAGCATAGCACGACATCCTGGAGTACTCCGGCACACCTTCATCAGCACGCTCGGGATGTGAGAAAAGCCACTTTAACCCTCCACCTAACTCCCTTTTGAGGACGCACACAAGAGTAAACACATGCATTATTGGCAACAACAACAACAACATACACGTGATATGAAAGTTCGACTAAAGTAACTGCGATCTTTGCAACAACAATTTGCGTGTCCTAGTTCTTACAAATCATTGACTAACGACTTGAGCTTTGAACTTCCTCTGTACTATAATCATGTGCTGACTAATGAATGGGAGAATGCTGGTAAACAGCTTTGTTCAGCTTTCTCTTCTACTCAAACCTACTCAGTTTTTTTCGGTTTCCTGTCTTTTTGTATTGTTTTTTTTAAATAGCCAAATTGGTAATTTCCATGTCAGTAAGTTGTAAACAAGGTATTCTTGTGGTTAGTGACAACGGGACAGGTAGTGACAACAGCACCGGTAGCGACAACGGGGTAGTAAATTGTAAACAAGGTATGCTTATAGCGAAAATGGGGCAGTAGTTGTAAACAAGGTATGTTTGTAGGTAGCGACAACCGGACAGTAAGTTGTAAACAAGGTATGTTTGTAGGTAGCGACAACGAGACAGTAAGTTGTAAACAAGGTATGTTTGTAGGTAGCGACAACCGGACAGTAAGTTGTAAACAAGGTATGTTTGTAGGTAGCGACAACGGGACAATAAGTAATAAACAAGGTATGTTTGTAGGTAGCGACAACGGGACAGTAAGTTGTAAACAAGGTATGTTTGTAGGTAGCGACAACGGGACAGTAAGTTGTAAACAAGGTATGCTTGTAGGTAGCGACAACGAGACAGTAAGTTGTAAACAAGGTATGCTTGTAGGTAGCGACAACGAGACAGTAAGTTGTAAACAAGGTATGCTTGTAGGTAGCGACAACGAGACAGTAAGTTGTAAACAAGGTATGCTTATAGAGACAATGGGACAGTCGTTGTAAATACGGTATGCTTGTAGCGACAACGGGACAGTAAGTTGTAAACAAGGTATGCTTGTATGTAGCGACAACGGGACAGTAGTTGTAAACAAGGTATGTTTGCAGCGACAATGGAACAGAAAGTTGTAAACAAGTAATGCTTGTAGCGACAACGGAACAGTAAGTTGTAAACAAGTAATGCTTGTAGCGACAACGGAACAGTAAGTTGTAAACAAGTAATGCTTGTAGCGACAATGGAACAGTAAGTTGTAAACAAGTAATGCTTGTAGCGACAACGGAACAGTAAGTTGTAAACAAGTAATGCTTGTAGCGACAATGGAACAGTAAGTTGTAAACAAGTAATGCTTGTAGCGACAATGGAACAGTAAGTTGTAAACAAGATATGTTTGTAGCGACAACAATCTATCTTTCTTGAAGGCGCCTTCGTCACATGGATGAGGGTGGATACAATCCACGGAGTCTTTAATCAGTTGTTCGTTGTGTATGTCTCTGTGATCTTTGACAATACGAGCACACTTTGCTCTGTCTTTATAAGTAATAATGTTCTTGATATGATTTGTAACACATCCCAATTAACACAAACTAAACATAATCCAACCACAACACACTACACAGTGCCAGATGTGCACATACCATGCGAAACCGTTGATTGTCAAAAGATTGCTCAGAGCTCAATGTAAATAAAATACTTCGTCATCTGAAGACAAATAAATGAAATAATCTGTATGGCACTCATCTCTTTAATGCATGTCTGTATTTGTTGGTTGTATATGTTATTGAGGACATCATCTCTTTAATGCATGTCTGTATTTGTTGGTTGTATATGTTATCGAGGACATCATCTCTTTAATGCATGTCTGTATTTGTTGCGTGTTCAGATCTTTACCTCCAGACCTGGCATTGTTCTTCTTGGTTTGCGCGAGGATCAAATGTCATTATAATGATTGCATGGATTGTTTAGTTGTAACTCTAACCGCTGGTTCACAGGCGTTCCAAGTTGGGCTATCATGAATTATTCACTCAAGAGCTGGCTTCACAGCGGGTCCTCGTTTGCGGTATCATTAATGGCACATGCAAGTGATGGTTTCACAAATAATTCTTGTTTTAGTTTCATAAATGAGACCTCAAAGCGATTATTCTACAATGGTTTCAAGTTGTGATATAATGAAAGATTCATCCACGCAATGGTTTAACAAATGATACAAATTTGTCACTAGTCAGTCTTTGTCTTCGTCTTCTTCTTCGTCTTCTCCTTCCTTCCTTCCATCCTTCCTTCCCTTCTTCTTGTTCTTCCTCATCCTCCTCCTCCTCCTTCTTCTTCTTCTTCTTCTTCTTCTCGTTGGCCATGGTCTTCTTGTATTATGTCATCACTCGAAGTCAAGTTCTCTTACTAAAGATTGCCGTTCTGGAGAGTTCTTGAAGACTGCTAAAAAGCTGTGTGTGGGTTTTCGTCTCCGTGATCCAATATTCATATAAGCTTCATAGAATATGTTTGGTTGTATGCTGCTTATCCACACATGGATGATAGGACAAGCTAATTGTTGTCCATGTGAATGGCCTGGATATAGTGTGTAGTGTCACAGAAGAACAGAAGTATGTCCTGCAGACATTAGAACACCGCAGGATACTTAGCAACACTAGTGACAGTAAAGACGAGGATAGCTGGAGACCCTTTGGTAACGCTGTAGAAGATGATCGAAAGCATCCCTGTGTTCTGAGGAGAAGCAGTTGATAGGAACCTACTACCAGACAGTGAAGGACACAACCGGTTTACACGTCACACACAGATGTAGCCAATCATAGCACAGCAGCCTTGAAGAGCTCTGCCCACCTTAATCAGGACGCTGGGGTTGTGAGGAAGGCTCCTGCTAGCCGCCACCTAACATTTTTAGTTCGTACAAATCCGTAAACATACTCATCTGGTGTATTGGACATCAAGAACGCCGTGTGGTGTATGTTATAGATATGGTGTTAGAACCATATGTTATGGATATGGTGTTAGAACTATATGTTATAGATATGGTGTTAGAACCATATGTTATGGATATGGTGTTAGAACCATATGTTATGGATATGGTGTTAGAACCATATGTTATGGATATGGTGTTAGAACCATATGTTATGGATATGGTGTTAGAACCATATATTATAGATATGGTGTTAGAACCATATGTTATGGATATGGTGTTAGAACCATATGTTATGGATATGGTGTTAGAACCATATGTTATGGATATGGTGTTAGAACCATATGTTATGGATATGGTGTTAGAACCATATATTATAGATATGGTGTTAGAACCATATGTTATGGATATGGTGTTAGAACCATATATTATAGATATGGTGTTAGAACCATATGTTATGGATATGGTGTTAGAACCATATGTTATGGATATGGTGTTAGAACCATATGTTATGGATATGGTGTTAGAACCATATGTTCTGGACCAATGACACACTAAAGGTGATAGGTTACCAACATGACACCAGTCACTGTTACTTCTCTGATCTGCTCCAGTGTCAGATAAGGGGAAAAAATTAGTCCTCGAGTGGATTCCAGTGCTCTTTACTGGAGAGGAGGGGAAATATACCACAAAAAGTGACTAAATAGAGTTGTGTATGAGGCTAGCAACTTCATCGTGTTACACCAAGTAATCTTGAAAAAGGTTGTGTTTAACAGTAGCAGTAGGTAAGGTGGGACTGCAAACGAGGTTTAAACGGAATCAAAGTCTACCATAGAACAGGTAGGCATTGTCAGTGAATAGGTAGGGAAGCGTGTCAGTGAATAGACGGGGGGGGGGGGGGGCGTGTCAGTAAGTAGACAGGCGTGGGGGGGGGGGGGTGTCAGTGAGTAGACAGGGAGTGGGGTGTCAGTGAGTACACAGGGGGCGTGTCAGTGGGTAAACAGGGGGCGTGTCAGTGAGTAGGCAGGATGGCCGTGTCAGTGAGTAGAGAGGGGGCCGTGTCAGTGAGTAGAGAGTGGACCGTGTCAGTGAGTAGTTAGGGGGCGTGTCAGTGAGTAGAGAGGGGGCCGTGTCAGTGAGTAGAGAGGGGGCCGTGTCAGTGAGTAGGCAGGATGGCCGTGTCAGTGAGTAGGCAGGATGGCCGTGTCAGTGAGTAGAGACGGGACCGTGTCAGTGAGTAGAGAGGGGACATTGTCAGTGAGTAGAGAGGGGACCGTGTCAGTGAGTAGGCAGGATGGCCGTGTCAGTGAGTAGAGAGGGGGCCGTGTCAGTGAGTAGATAGGGGGGCGTGTCAGTGAGTAGGCAGTGAATAAATTACATTTAGTTAAATCTGCAAATGTGTTTCTGTTGACATTGAACAATAGAACAAAACATAATATCTCACAGTTTACTCACTAGACCTGAACTCAGGGGCAGACCAAATAACACCAATCATTTTAAGCATGGAGCTGGGCACGGAAGCCAGCAATTGGCGCACGATTCAATCGATAGCAGTTCGAACAGAAAAGCTGCTGGCAGCTACGATTGATGGTTTAGAGGCTGAAACTGTTAGAGAGTACGGGGCGGTGGTGGTGAGCCGGAATTTGGAAGTGGTTTAACAAACTTGGAGGCAGAGGGACAAGAACGTAATCTTAGGATGTGAGAATAATTCATCCAGGTAATTTCTAACTGCAGTGTGAGCAGGCAAGTCTCTTTCAAGGAGCTTGTGTTCAAACACTCTTTTAGAGGTTGTGGCAATTTGACATATTGGGATATATTCTGTAGCACTTGACTTGTTGGTGTTGTTTCTGTGGCACATTGACTTGTTGGTGTTGTTTCTGTGGCACTTTGACTTGTTCACTTTGTTTATGTGGCACTTTGACTAATTGGGATTTGTTTTGTGGCACTGACTTGTTGGTGTTGTTGTTGTGGCACTTTGACTTATTGGGATTTGTTTTGTGGCACTGACATGTTAGTGTTATTTTTGTGGCACTTTGGCTTGTTGGGATTTGTTTTGTGGCACTGACTTGTTGGTGATGTTTCTGTGTCACTTTGACTTGTTCACTTTGTTTCTGTGGCACTTTGACACGTTGGGATTTGTTTTGTGGCACTTTACCTAATTAAGGTTGTATCTGTGACACTTTGTTTAACAGGTACATATTCACCTTGTGTTACTTTGTTTGCTAGCGTCAAGAACAACCCTGTTTTGTCGCCTTTCACGACATTTAAAATTTAGTGCAGTTGATCTGTGCTTCATTCTTTCGTACGAAACATGGATAGTAATCATAACTGGTAATATACAACTGTACCAGATAGGACAAAGCAACATTTAGACATGGAAGGTGCACGACTACCACAAACAGATACCAGTATGACGTACGAAGAGTCAAAACGGCTTATCAAAGCCAGATACATGACCAAATGGGAAACCGAACATACTGGTTACACCAAAAACGATGCCTATTACCAGTTGAACCGAAGAGAGCAGGTCGTGGTCTTCAGACTTCGCACTGGCCACAACAGACTGAGGTACCACCTATTCAACAAATTGAAGATAGGGTGTACCGACGAATGCCCGTGCGGTACTGGTAAAATGACCGCTGAACATCTGCTGCAGAACTACCCGACATACGAGGATCAGAGAGAGCAGATGTGGCCATCACCAGTGGAACTGCACGACAAGCTCTATGGCAGTGGCGATAGCCTCAGGATGACCGCCGCTTTTTTCGAAAAAATAATGGTTACTGTCTGACTGCGTACGAAGAAGAAGAAGAAGAAGACATGGAAGGCCAGGAGTTAAACTGAAGTTAAAAATATTAGGTCTACTAAAACTTTCCCATCACCTCGTTTAAGACCACTAAATATGGTTATGCATAGGAGTAGCAATATCATCATGTGAAATCATTTTAATTAATGCGACCACTGCAAATGCTCGGGTACAAACTTCATGTAAGGGGTCGGCTGTAGTGATGGTCCTATGTTTCAACTGGAGCAACCAAGCAAATCAGCCGCCTTCCAATAATGTTACCGGAAATGGAAGGTCACAGTGAAGCCAACACCTAAGGACATACTAACAGCACATCTCGCATCACTGGAGACAACAACATGTGCTTGCTGTTCGTTTGTGTCGACACCCCGCCCCCCCACATTCCACCCCTTCTTCTTTCTCCCCCCCCCCACAACACACACACAAGACTGGGCATGACACCCTGGTTGCTGGTGTATCTCCTGGCCTCGCAACTGTTATATGGTGCACTTCGACTTCGTTTGAACTTCGTTTCCAGTCCATCTGCCTATTCGCTGACAAGGCCCCCTGTCTGTTCACTGACACGATCTCCTGCCTACTCAGTGACACGTTTCTCTGCCGAATCACTGACACGGTGCCTTGTCTACTCACTGATACGGACCCCCCCCCTCCCCATCTACTCACTGACACAGCGCCTTGTCTTCTCACTGACATACCCCCCCCCCTGTCTACTCACTGACACGCCCCATCTCTGTCTACTCACTGACACGCCCCCTGTCTACTCACTGACACGCCCCTTGTCTACTCACTGACACGCCCCCCTGTTTACTCACTGACACGTCCCGCCCCCGTCTACTCACTGACACGCCCCGCTCCGTCTACTCACTGACACGCCCCGCCTCCGTCTACTCACTGACACGCTCCCTCCTGTATACTCACTGACACGCCCCCCCCCCTCCGCCTGTCAAGTCACTTACACGCCCCCCCCCTGTCTACTCACTGACACAACACGACACCCCCCTCCTGTCTACTCACTGACACGCCTCCCCCCCTGTCTACTTACTGACACGCCCCCCCCCTGTCTACTCACTGACACGGCCCCACCTGTCTACTCACTGACACGGCCCCACCTGTCTACTCACTGACACGGGCCCCGCCCCCTGTCTACTCACTGATACGGCCCCACCTGTCTACTCACTGACACGGCCCCTCCCCTGTCTACTCACTGACACGCCCCCCCCCTGTCTACTCATTGACACGGCCCCACCTGTCTACTCACTGACACGGCCCCATCTGTCCACTCACTGATACGCCCCCTCCCCTGTCTACTCACTGACACGCTTCCCCCCTGTCTACTCACTGACACGCCCCCTCCCCTGTCTACTCACTGACACGGCCCCACCTGTCTACTCACTGACACGGCCCCCCCCCCCTGTCTACTCACTGATACGGCCTACCTGTCTACTCACTGACACGCCCCCCTCCCCTGACTACTCACTGACACGCCTTTCCTGTTTACTCACTGACACGCCTCTCCCTCCCTGTCTACTCACTGACACGCCCCCCACCCGTCTACTCACTGACACGGCCTCTCCCGTCTACTCACTGACACGACCCACTGTCTACTCACTGACACCCCCTTCCCCCCGGTCTACTCACTGACATGGTCCCCTACCTACTCAGTCAGTGGCATGGCCTGCCGTCCACACACTGCACCATTCACCCACGGACATGAACCGCCTTTATTAACTGACAGATGGTGATCTGCTAGCTTACATAGCCCTCCATCCACTCACCTACATGGCCCACTATCTACTTACCTACATGCCTCGCAATCCATTCTTCCACATGGCTCGCTATCCATTCACCTATATGGCCATCTATCCACTCACCTACATGGCCCGCCATCCACTCACCTACATGGCCCGCCATCCACTCACCTACATGGCCCGCCATCCACTCACCTACATGGCCCGCCATCCACTCACCTACATGGCCCGCCATCCACTCACCTACATGGCCCGACATCCACTCACCTACATGGCCCGCTATCAACTCACCTACATGGCTCGCCATCCACTCACCTACATGCCCGCTATCCACTCACCTACATGGCCCGCCATCCACTCACCTACATGGCCCGCCATCCACTCACCTACATGGCCCGCCATCCACTCACCTACATGGCCCGCCATCCACTCACCTACATGGCCCGCTATCTACTCACCTACATGACCCGCTATCAACTCACCTACATGGCCCGCTATCGACTCACCTACATGGCCCGCTATCTACTCACCTACATGGCCCGCTATCAACTCACCTACATGGCCCGCTATCAACTCACCTACATGGCCCGCCATCAACTCACCTACATGGCCCGCTATCAACTCACCTACATGGCCCGCTATCTACTCACATACATGGCCCGCTATCAACTCACCTACATGGCCCGCTATCAACTCACCTACATGGCCCGCTATCAACTCACCTACATGGCCCGCCATCAACTCACCTACATGGCCCGCTATCTACTCTCCTACATGGCCCGCCATCAACTCACCTACATGTGCTTCTATCCACTCACCTACATGGCCCGTAATCCAACAGCAATATACAGAAGGATTTGGTTGGAATCGACACCAGTAGCACGTGTGTTATTGAGCTCATATTGTCTCGTGACATTGAAGTCTTTACACATTCCTATAGTTCACATGTTATGTATCATCATGTAGCATGTCCTTTATAGAACGTCGCTCTCATCAGTCTGTCTGAAAGAAACTCGTTCCCTTGCCAAAACTCCAGTCTCCACCACAGTCAAACCCAGGCATTCCTGGATATCTTGGTGCCATCGTCTTCTTGGTCTATCCCTTCCTCTTTTGCCTGGCACCATACCTTCCATCACCGTTCTCTCGAGACCGTTGTGTCTCTTGATGTGACCAAAGTATTTGCATTTTCTGGTCATAATGGAATTGATAAACCAGTTCTCCTCTATGCTCAACTCTTGCCGAATGTCTTCATTTGTCTTTTTCTCTGTCCATGGTATTCTGAGGATCTTTCTGTAACATTTTTACTCGAAGGATTCGATTCTTTGTCCGGAAGTTTTGGCAATCGTCCATGATTCGCAGCCATAAGCTGCCACATGAAAAACACAGGCTTTCAAGACTTTTACTTTTATCATTTTGTTGGTGCTCTGCCATAATTTCTTCAGGCTGTTCAGTCTCTGCATTGCCATGGCTAGTTTTCTTTTGATTTCTTTCGAGCAGTCGCCATTTTTGTCAATTCTGGAGCCCAGATATTCAAAATGTGTGACCTGATCTATTTCCTCACCACCTACTGTAAATGTATGCTGACATTGTGTTTTGTCGGTGGTCATTATCTTTGTTTTATTTATGTTTATAAACAGGTTTTGGTCTTTATTCTGTCCATTTACAGCTGAAATTAGATGCTCTAGCCCTTCTGCACTTCTTTATAGTATCACTGTGTCGTCTGCACATCGTAACTCTAGAATCTCGTACCCGTCAATCGTACATTGGTCGAAACTTTCAATGTTCTCGTCATTTCTAACATTTCTCATAATACATTCCGCATATATGTTGTACAGATAAGGTGAGAGGATACATCCCTGTCTTACTCCCTTTTGTACTGCAAACCAATCTGATGTTATGTATAGCGTTCTCTGTTCTCCCTGTTTGTGTTCTGTCTTTCTTGTGTTTTGTTCTGACATTCTAGTCTGCTGTAGTGTTTATTGGAGTTACTGCGCTCAACTGTATTGTATGTGTAAGTTGAATGTGTATAATATTTCAAATATCTGACCCATGTCTGAGTTGAGTGTGTATATTATTTCAAATATCTGACCCGCGTCTAAGTTGAGTGTGTATATTATTTCAAATATCTGACCCATGTCTAAGTTGAGTGTGTATATTATTTCAAATATCTGACCCGTGTCTAAGTTGAGTGTGTATATTATTTCAAATATCTGACCCGTGTCTAAGTTGAGTGTGTATATTATTTCAAATATCTGACCCGTGTCTGAGTTGAGTGTGTATATAATTTCAAATATCTGACCCGTGTCTAAGTTGAGTGTGTATATTATTTCAAATATCTGACCCGTGTCTAAGTTGAGTGTATAAATTATTTCAAATATCTGACCCGTGTCTAAGTTGAGTGTGTATATTATTTCAAATATCTGACCCGTGTCTGAGTTGAGTGTGTATATTATTTCAAATATCTGACCCGTGTCTAAGTTAAGTGTGTATATAATTTCAAATATCTGACCCGTGTCTAAGTTGAGTGTGTATATTATTTCAAATATCTGACCCGTGTCTAAGTTAAGTGTGTATATAATTTCAAATATCTGACCCGTGTCTAAGTTGAGTGTGTATATTATTTCAAATATCTGACCCGTGTCTAAGTTGAGTGTATAAATTATTTCAAATATCTGACCCGTGTCTAAGTTGAGTGTGTATATTATTTCAAATATCTGACCCGTGTCTAAGTTGAGTGTGTATATTAGTTCAAATATCTGACCCGTGTCTAAGTTGAATGTGTATATTATTTCAATTGTGTGACCCGTGTATTAGCTAGCATCTGAGTGGCAGAGGGTAGCGCTTGTTTCTCATGCCGAAGATACCGGGTTCTATTCCCTTCACCAATACGCTCCATTCGATCCAATCCTGCTGTAAATGGGTACCTGATTTATTGTTAAGGATGGAATCCTATGAGGGAATTAAGATGGTTTCCCTACGTCTTAAAAAAAACGGAGACGTACTGTAATGAAGCCTCTAACACTTCATCCCTGACATCATTGTCTGCTATGGGACTACCTTTATCTTTTAAAACATAGGTGCGTCATCTTTCATCATCTAACGAATGCTGTTATCGTTTTCAAGAGCAGACAGTCCTGCATTACAATTGATTCCATTGCGGAAAATATTCTCTCCACTGCATCAAAAAGGTCAAGACAAACCCGAAATGTCATTATTCCTCATTCTCTCTCCCTCTCTCTCTCACTCTCTCTGTCTGTCTCTCCCTCTCCATTGATCTTCGCTCAGATATTTCATTGAATACCTTATAATTATTATGTTCTGTGTCTTGGGTAAGGGCCAAATTTAATGCTGGTATATGTTGTTGAATGCCCACAAGCAGTAAGTTTACTTATTCGTGAGCCCTAAAAAGGGTGTTAAGTGGCGGGTTGCAGTAGCTTTCTTCACATCTCGAGCGTGCTGATGAAGGTGGACCGGGGTCGATCAAGTTGTTGTGCTATGATTGGCTTCATTTGCGTGACGCTCACTACTACGGAGATCACGTAGATCACATGAAACAGCGTGTTTCCAGGAAGAACTAAATGGAAGTGATGTGGGAGTCTTGATCAGTATGTTTACCTGACTCTGACTAAAATAGTCTGATCAGTATGTTTACCTTACTCTGACTAAAATAGTCTGATCAGTATGTTTTACCTGACCCTAACTAACATAGTCTGATCAGAATGTATTTCCTGACCAGACATTACTATTCTATACCCTTGATACTGGTAGATTATAATTTTGTGAAAATAAACTGTTTATTAATTGTAGTTCAGTTACCAATCTGATGTTCGGGCGTTTAAGTGCTGGTAACAGCTTGTCTGCTAATTTCGATTTCCTTATTAAGCATCTAATGCACCTTCAAAATGCGTGCCATGTACGTAAACACTTCATGTGTTACCGTTTAATATTGCTGACGTGCTTACTGTGAATGGAGATTAGAATTGAGCCGGTCCATGATTCCCATCTAAGGTGTACTGATCTACATTTGGAATGACTGAAAGGATGCGCCACGAGCGAGCACTCGCATCATTGTTGTGTCTGGCATAGTCCTCGTTTATTAGCATGTATTGGCTTGTGAATAATGGTTCTTATGTTGAGTTAGGTTGTAGTTTTTGTAAGACTTGTCCTTTGTCTAAGTCGGAAGTGAAGCTGAGGTCCTCTTTTGTTAACTGTTTCATTCGTAAAAATGTCGTAGAAGTCGTAAAGTGTGACTCTTGCCATCGTGGTGCGCTAAGCTGTAGCCTAGTCAGCCGAAGGGAAATCTGGCACTGTTTGTAGTTATATTCCTCTGGCGCTCTCCCTCCACTTTATCTATCTGTCTGTCTGTCTACCTACCTACCTACTTACCTACATAACTATCTATTTATCCATCTATCTATATCTTCTTCTTCTTCTTCTTCTTCTTCTTCTTCTTCTTCTTATGCGTTCGTTCTCAATCTCCCGTTATCAAGCCCTGAAAAGGGCTTGGCAAAAAGCAGGATGTAGTCCGGAGAACGGAATGCGTTGTGTCGCTAGTTTACAGATTGACTGCGATATTTGCACCTTTCGGTCCGATACATCCTTCTTCGGCAGCATCTATCTATCTATCTATCTATCTATCTATCTATCTATCTATCTATCTATCTATCTATCTATCTATCTATCTATCTATCTATCTATCTATGTCTGTCTATCTATCTATCTATCTATCTATATATGTCTGTCTATCTATATATCTATCTATTTATCTATCTATCTATCTATCTATCTATATACCTATCTATCTATCTATCTATCTATCTATATACCTATCTATATATATATCTATCTATCTATATATCTATCTATCTATCTATATATCTATATACCTATCAATCTATCTATCTATCTATCTATATATCTATATACCTATCAATCTATCTATCTATCTATCTTTCATGTGGAGGACGACTAACGTCTGGTCAGGCAAAATATACGGATCAGACATGTTAGTCAGGGTCTGGCAAATCATACTGGCCAAAACCCTCACATAGGTTTCCCAGTAGCACTCCCCGGAAACGGGCTGTTTTCATGGCAGCCTGGCTAACGGGGTGTATGATCGACGTGATCCCCGTGATAGTGAGTGACACGCAGATGAAGCCAAGCATAGCACAACCGCCTGGAGGATCCCAGACCACCTTCTTCAGCACCCTCGGGATGTGAGGGAAGCAGCTGCAACCCGTCACTTAACGTCCTTTTCATGGCACCCAAAAGAGTAAACCTTATTATTGTTGGCATTCGTAAACATCTATCTATCATATATGTGGGTTTATGTGTGTGCGTGCGTGTCTGTCTGTCTAAACAACTACATACCTACCTACGTGTCTGTCTTTCTGTCTTCATACTCACGTTACCTGTTTCACCCGTGTTTTATTTTTTGTATCGCAGTCATGTGTTTGGATGTCCTTGGCGCATGCGATATCCAACACGTCATAAAGCCAGACGGAGTGGCATTTATTTCCCATAATCCTAGCAACATAACCAACATGGCGTATCACTTCCGTCACGCCAGTCAATACTTAACATTCTGCCAGTATTGCTTCCGTCTGCTTGGTTTTCTATGTAGCACAGGATAGTTTCAGAACTCTGTTTGGTTGATAGGTTTTCCTTTGTCTATTGTGACCGGATGGATACTTGAAGATAGACGAGAGGAGGGATGAATACTTGAAGATAGACGAGAGGAGGGATGAATACTTGAAGATAGACGGGAGGAGGGATGAATACTTGAAGATAGACGAGAGGAGGGATGAATACTTGAAGATAGACGGGAGGAGGGATGAATACTTGAAGATAGACGGGAGGAGGGATGAATACTTGAAGATAGACGGGAGGAGGGATGAATACTTGAAGATAGACGGGAGGAGGGATGAATACTTGAAGATAGACGGGAGGAGGGATGAATACTTGAAGATAGACGGACGATTACTTGAAGATAGACGGACGAATACTTGAAGATAGACGGACGAATACTTGAAGATAGACGTATGGACAGACGGATACTTGAAGATGGGAGGAGGGATGAATACTTGAAGATAGACGGACAAAGATAGTCGGACGAATAGTTGAAGATAGACGGACTACTAATTGAAGATAGACGTATGGACAGATGGATACTCGAAGATAGACGAGAGGAGGGATGAATACTTGAAGATAGACGGACGATTACTTCAAGATAGACGGACGAATACTTGAAGATAGACGTATGGACAGACGGATACTCGAAGATAGACGGGAGGAGAGATGAATACTTGAAGATAGACGGATGAAGTTTAGACAGACGAATACTTGAAGATAGACGGACAAATAGTTGAAGATAGACGGACGGACAGATGGATACTTAATGATAGACTGACGGACACATGGTTACAGAAAGATAGACTTGCGAATGGATTGAAACTAAAGGATAGACAGGTGGACATATTGATATTTAAAGATATACGGACGGACAGAATGATATTTAATGATAGTCAGGTGGACAGATTGATATTTCTTCTTCTTCTTCGTACGCTGTCAAACGTCAACCTGAATTTTTTCGAAAAAAAACAACGGTCATCCTGAGGCTGTCGACACTGCCATAGAGCTTGTCTAGTGTTGCCACTGGTGATGGCCACATGTGCTTTCTCTGGTCCTCGTATGTCGGGCAGTTTTGCAGCAGATGTTCAGCGTTCATTTTCCCGGTGCTACAAGTACATTCGTCAGTGCCACCTATCTTCAGTTTATTGAATAGGTGATACCTCAGTCTGTTGTGGCCTGTGCGGAGTCTGAAGACCACGACCTGCTCTCTTCTGTTCAACTGGTAATAGGCATCATTTTTTGTGTAGCCAGTATGTTTTGTTTCTCATTTGGCCATGTATATGGCCCTAATAAACCTTCTGGACTCTTCGTAGGTCACACTAGAATCTGGTTGTGGTAGTCTTGCACCTTCTTTTGCCAGTCTGTCTGCCTCCTCGTTGCCTTGGAGGTTACAGTGGGATGGAACCCACTGTACCACTACTCTATTTGGTGCGGACTGCTGGCATAGTTGACAGAGTACTGCTCTTAAATCATTAAGTTCAGTATTTTTCTGGCTTTTTAGTGCTGTGACTACGGCCAGGGCATCTGTAAACAAGACTATCTGGCTTGCATTGCTTTCGCCTGTCAGTATTAGACTGATATTTAAAGATAGACGGACAGACAGGATGATATTTAAAGTAGACATATTGATATTCAAAGACGGACAGATTGATATTTAAAGATAGAACAGTGGATAAGATATTTCTCATCTTGATGTGTGTATACATTTGCTGATTGTTTTTTTTAAATTGTTGTTTGTACCAAACGGCTGGTCCCCTTACAGGACGTCTGTATCCCAGCATTTGTAGTGGCAATTACAAAGCGATAGTTTTGAATGGTGAGGTTGCTATCCACATTAACAGCCGTCATTAGTCAACTTTTTGATAAGCTTCAAAGGTTACCGTGGTGATATTCTTTTGAATTCGGGTACCACTCAGGTGGTGTACATGTGTTCACGTACTTAAATGTTAGTCTCACACCTCCTGTTTGCCCTTCTCTAGCCTCCCCTAGCCCAGTCTCACAACTCCTGTTTGCTCTTCTCTCATCTCCCCTAGCCCAGTCTCACACCTCCTGTTTGCCCTTCTCTAGCCTCCCCTAGCCCAGTCTCACACCTCCTGTTTGCTCTTCTCTCCTCTCTCCTAGCCCAGTCTCACACCTCCTGTTTGCCCTTCTCTAGCCTCCCCTAGCCCAGTCTCACACCTCCTGTTTGCTCTTCTCTCCTCTCCCCTAGCCCAGTCTCACACCTCCTGCTTGCTCTTCTCTCCTCTCTCCTAGCCCAGTCTCACACCTCCTGCTTGCCCTTCTCTCCTCTCTCCTAGCCCAGTCCCACACCTCCTGCTTGCTCTTCTCTCCTCTCCCCTAGCCCAGTCTCACACCTCCTGCTTGCTCTTCTCTCCTCTCTCCTAGCCCAGTCTCACACCTCCTGCTTGCTCTTCTCTCCTCTCCCCTAGCCCAGTCTCACACCTCCTGCTTGCTCTTCTCTCCTCTCCCCTAGCCCAGTCTCACACCTCCTGCTTGCTCTTCTCTCCTCTCTCCTAGCCCAGTCTCACACCTCCTGCTTGCTCTTCTCTCCTCTCTCCTAGCCCAGTCTCACACCTCCTGCTTGCCCTTCTCTCCTCTCCCCTAGCCCAGTCTCACACCTCCTGCTTGCCCTTCTCTCCTCTCCCCTAGCCCAGTCTCACACCTCCTGTTTGCCCTCCTCTCGTCTCCCCTAGCCCAGTCTCACACCTCCTGTTTGCCCTTCTCTCCTCTCCCCTAGCCCAGTCTCACACCTCCTGCTTGCCCTTCTCTCGTCTCCCCTAGCCCAGTCTCACACCTCCTGTTTGCCCTTCTCTAGCCTCCCCTAACTCGCTCTATGTAGTCTGTCTGTAGGTGTGCATGTGAGATAAGGATGTAAGACTTCTCTGACTCGTCCCCCTCCTCTTTTCTCTAAGTATGTCTGTATTTAATACATTTTTCTGTCAATATGTACACTAATGTTTTCACCCCCCCCCCCTCTTTCTCTCTCTCTCTCTCTCTCTCTCTCTTTCTTTCTCTCTTTCTCGGCATTGTTTGTTCAGTTGTCGACTGCCCAGCATAGAATCATACAGGTAACATTATCCTGTACTTTAGTTATGTTATTTCATTCTTTACCACCATGTTTGTTCTTCATTAATGAGTTAGATAAATTAACAGTGGCATCCATCATTATTTGTGTAATGTAATCGTCTATTAAATCTTATATATTCTCTAATCCAGACGTTTTCAAACTGCGCGTCGCGGCTCACGGGGTCGTCGCGGCCCACAGGGGCGTCGCGGTGGCTTGAAAAAAGTGTTGAGCTCTATATTATGAGTCAAGGTCCATGAATAAATGTGGATCTTCGTTTGGAGAGGCGTGGCGGTGATCTATGCGCATGTCAAGAGAGCCATGAACCCACAAAGTTTGAGATCCTCTGCTCTAATCTGTTCAATGTTGCCATCAATCTTATTGTATGACCGATTGTCAGCATATCAAACCACTGCGCAGATCACAAGGCGCATATCAGTAGTTTGTGCTCACAGTTGATATCCTAAAACTTACCCACTGCTAGCACAGAGAACTAGTTACACTTCCCAGGCTTCCTCATTGGAAGGAATACACTTTAAACCATGTGACTACTTCACCGTGCAAAATCAATTATTATAAAGCTTAATTGCGAATGACTGGAATCAGACGATCCTAAAAACTGAATATGTGAGCCAAATGTAGTGTTTGGGTCGTGGTTCAACCAATGACTGGAATCAGACGATCCAAAAACTGAATATGTGAGCCAAATGTAGTGTTTGAGTCGTGGTTCAACCAATGACTGGAATCAGACGATTCTAAACACTAGTTATCCGAGCCAAATGTAGTGTTGTATCTGGACCTATGGTTCAACCAATGATTAGAATCAGGGGTTCATGTAAAAAAAGCAACTGGTTATAATAACCAAATGGTGTGGTGTCAGGTTTTCATAAAAACGTTATTGTAACCAAACGTAGTGGTGTCAGGTTTTCGTAAAGACTTGTTATTGTAACCAAATGTAGTGGTGTCAGGTTTTCGTAAAGACTTGTTATTGTAACTAAATGTAGTGGTGTCAGGTTTTCGTAAAGACTTGTTATTGTAGCCAAATGGTATGGAGTCAGTCTTTCATAAAAAAACGTGTTATTGTAGCCAAATGGTGTGGAGTCATTCTTTCATAAAAACGTGTTATTGCCAAATGTCGTGAAGTCAGTCTTTCTCCAAAAACGTATTATTGTAGCCAAATGTCGTGAAGTCAGTCTTTCCCCAAAAACGTATTATTGTAGCCAAATGTCGTGAAGTCAGTCTTTCCCCAAAAACGTATTATTGTAGCCAAATGTCGTGAAGTCAGTCTTTCCCCAAAAACGTATTATTGTAGCCGAATGGAGTGTTGGACCTCAGGTTCTAGAAATTGTAGAACGGGACAACGTTGTAAGTTAAGCTAATCCATCCTCATGGCGTGCATGGAGACCAAAAAGAGACACAACGCCGTTATCATACACGGACACACCAGGTCAATAACCTGCTTGTTTGCGAAATCGATTGCAAATAAAATATATTGAGAACCTCTACGCCTCAGGGTAGAAGAGGAGCGACTCAAAAGAACGGGGCGTCAGTTTTTGGCCCGGCTGAGACAGTCTTGGAACGCATTGAGAAGTTGATGAACGAGAGTGGACAGGGTCATGTGTGTCGCTCTGGCTGAATCTGTGGGCGAGGGTTTGTAGAGGGGAATAATATGTGTGAGAAAGACAGTGTGCTGAGATTTTGAGAGAGAGAAAGAGAAAGCATGAGAAAAATGTGGAAGAAGAAACGAGCGAAAAGGGATTTAGAGCAGAGTGTGGGATTTATTGTGTGAGAAAAGAAGCGTGTGGGATTTATAGTGTGAGAGTAAAAGCGTGCGGGTTTTATAAATAAAGTGTGAGAATAGCAGAGTGAGTATGACTTTAGAACGTACGAGAGAAGGAAAAGGCAGTGCAAGATTTATAGGACAATGTGCGGGAAATTTAGAAGAGGGAGTGTGTTGGATTTATATAAAGTGTGAGACAGAGTTTGTGGGATTTACAGATAGTGAGAGAGAGAGGTGGCGTGTGTGGGAGCTTTGGATAGTTAGAGAGAGACTGTGTGTGTGGGATCTTAGGATAGTGAGAGAGAGACTGTGTGTGTGGGATCTTAGGATAGTGAGAGAGAGACTGTGTGTGTGGGATCTTAGGATAGTGAGAGAGAGAGACTGTGTGTGTGGGATCTTTGGATAGTGAGAGAGAGACTGTGTGTGTGGGATCTTAGGATAGTGAGAGAGAGACTGTGTGTGTGGGATCTTTGGATAGTTAGAGAGAGAAAGAGGTGGGATCTTGGGATAGTGGGGGAGAGAGACTGTGTGTGTGGGATCTTTGGATAGTGGGGGAGAGAGACTGTGTGTGTGGGATCTTTGGATAGTGGGGGAGAGAGACTGTGTGTGTGGGATCTTTGGATAGTGGGGGAGAGAGACTGTGTGTGGGATCTTTGGGTAGTTAGAGAGAGACTGTGTGTGTGGGATCTTTGGATAGTGGGGGAGAGAGACTGTGTGTGTGGGATCTTTGGATAGTGGGGGAGAGAGACTGTGTGTGTGGGATCTTTGGATAGTGGGGGAGAGAGACTGTGTGTGTGGGATCTTTGGATAGTGGGGGAGAGAGACTGTGTGTGTGGGATCTTTGGATAGTGGGGGAGAGAGACTGTGTGTGTGGGATCTTTGGATAGTGGGGGAGAGAGACTGTGTGTGTGTGATCTTTGGATAGTGGGGGAGAGAGACTGTGTGTGGGATCTTGGGGTAGTTAGAGAGAGACTGTGTGTGTGGTATCTTTGGATAGTTAGATAGGCTATGGGTCAAAATAAACGAGGAGAAAACCACGTGCACAATATTCTCGCTCTCATTAAAACCCCAAAGTACCAAATTAAGCCTAAATGGCAAAATCCTGCAGCCAAACGACAACCCAACCTATCTGGGAGTCACATTTGATCGGCGCATGACATGGAAAAGTCAGATTGAGAGAAACCGAATGAAAGCCAGAGAAAGAATGGCGATCATGAGGAAACTTGCTGGCACAAGCTGGGGAGCAGACGAAGGCATACTAAAGAAACTGTACACTGGAAGAGTGAGACCAGTTCTCGAGTATGGCATTGCGGCATGGACAACAGCAGCGAAGGCGAACTTCGATAAAGTTAACAAACTTCAAAACCAAGCCATGAGAATTATAACAGGAGGCATGAAGTCAACGCCAATTGTAGAACTTGAAAAGATTACAAAACTGCAATCCATGACCGATAGAAGAGACTGCAGAGCCCAGCTGCAGTCAGAGAAACTCCGAAGACTGACGGACCATCCAATGTACCAGAGACTAAACAATCTGGGAAATGGGAAACTGAAGCGGAGAAACATTGCAGAAATAGCCAAAGCAAAGATGCACGAAGATCCCATAAACGCACTAACAACACCAAAACCCATCACTACTGTACGAAAACCTACTTGGAGGCAGGATATATTTCCAGAGGTGGTAGAAAATATACCAGGTATTGCAAACAAAAACTGCCAGAGTGAGAAAGAAAGGAGAGACACTACCCTAAGCTTCATAACGAAAAGCTACCCAAGCATGGACTGGACCCATGCATACACCGACGGTTCTGTAACAAACACTACACAGAACGGAGGGGCAGGAGCATTCCTGAACCTACCAAATGGCAGAAAAATAACACTGTCATTCGCTACTGGTAAGTACACAAGCAATTTCAGAGCAGAGGCAGAGGCACTGAGGGTGGCAGTGGAAGAAATGGTAACACACAGTGAAAATGAGAGCCATATAGTCTTGCTGACAGATGCTCTCGAAGTAGTCACAGCGCTAAAAAGCCAGAAGAACACTGAGCTTAATGACTTAAGAGCAGCACTCTGCAAACTGTGCCAGCAGTCCGCACCAAAAAGGGTGGTGGTACAGTGGGTTCCGTCACACTGCAACATCCAAGGCAACGAGGAGGCAGACAGACTGGCAAAAGAAGGTGCAAGGCTACCACAAACAGATACCAGTATGACGTACGAAGAGTCAAAACGGCTTATCAAAGCCAGATACATGACCAAATGGGAAACCGAACATACTGGTTACACCAAAAACGATGCCTATTACCAGTTGAACCGAAGAGAGCAGGTCGTTGTCTTCAGACTTCGCACTGGCCACAACAGACTGAGGTACCACCTATTCAACAAACTGAAGATAGGGTGTACCGACGAATGCCCGTGCGGTACTGGTAAAATGACCACTGAACATCTGCTGCAGAACTGCCCGACATACGAGGATCAGAGAGAGCAGATGTGGCCATTGCCAGTGGAACTGCAAGACAAGCTGTATGGTAGTGGCGAGAGTCTCAGGATGACCGCTGCTTTTTTCGAAAAAATAATGGTTACTGTCTGACTGTGTACGCAGAAGAAGAAGAAGAAGATAGGCTATGTTTTGGTAATTGTCAAGCACAGTATAACCCCATCCCATGGAGAACATTTCCAGCCAAGTTGATGGATGTATCTGTGGCCTTTTATTGCTTAATTGTGACCGATCGACTACGGTATCTTTGTTTCTATGGGAAAGATATCACCCATCGTCGCCCTTGCCGTTTCCTGTGGTCATGTAAGATTCTACGGTGGTTGGGTCTGTTTCGTGTCTGACTAGAGTTGTTTAAGTAGCCGATCTCTCAAAGTTTATATATAATCGTTTGAATTTCTCTGCGTGAATATTTTCGTTGCGTGTTTCATTTCCATACGTGAATAGTTTCATTACGGGTGTCATTTCCATACGTGAATCGTTTCATTGCGGGTGTCATTTCCATACGTGAATCGTTTCATTACTGGTGTTATTTCCATACACGAATCGATTGATTACGGGTGTCATTTCCATACGCGAATCGTTTCATTACGTGTGTCATTTACCTACATGTATTACAGCTTTACGTGTTTCATCTCCCTCCTACACCCCCCCCCCCATCCCGCCTCCACCCGCAGCCCTCCAATCCCCCACTTTCCTCTTTTCCCATCACACACCTACCTTATTTATTGTGTACATAATATAAATCGGCATTTTTGTAATGAATAACTATGGCTATAGACACAATGTGAAATGGCTAAGAAAACTGACTTCGTTGCACTTAGGCATCCCCCATATGTGCTCAGTGCTTATCATTGCGAAATTATCAAGGATATAGCACCAACTTTCGCCGCTGCTCCGAATTTTCCCCTTACTTCGCCAGGTACATATTTACTGCTAAGTCGACTGGGAGGAAGCTGTCATACCATGAAAGGAGGGGACGGCGTGGGCTAGTGGTTAAGTGACACGGCTCACAACGAGCAGGTGCTGCGTTCGATCCCCATCACAGCACCGGCCGTTCCCTAGGGAAGCAAACCCTTAGAAAATGCAGGAGGAAGCAGACCCTTACATAAAATGCATGCTGAAGTCGGATGCATTGGGCCAACAGGCGCAAAATAAAAACCACAATGAAACGCAACTCGCCTTGGGGATTAGCAAAATAAGGCGAACGCAAAAACAAAAAAAATACCATGAAAGGGAGGAAGCTGTCATACCATGAAAGGGAGGAAGCTGTCATACCATGAAAGGGAGGAAGCTGTCATACCATGAAAGGGAGGAAGCTGTTATACCATGAAAGGGAGGAAGCTGTTATACCATTAAAGGGAGGAAGCTGTCATACCATGAAAGGGAGGAAGATGTCATACCATGAAAGGGACTAAGCTGTCATACCATGAAAGGGAGGAAGCTGTCATACCATGAAAGGGAGGAAGCTGTCATACCATGAAAGGGAGGAAGCTGTTATACCATAAAAGGGAGGAAGCTGTCATACCATGAAAGGGAGGAAGCTGTCATACCATAAAAGGGAGGAAGCTGTCATACCATAAAAGGGAGGAAGCTGTCATACCATGAAAGGGAGGAAGCTGTCATACCATGAAAGGGAGGAAGCTGTCATACCATGAAAGAAAGAACACAGATAACTAAGCGTGACGTGGCGTGAGCCTGGTACGTTACAGTCTGTAAGCCAAGATCACAATCCCTTGGTTACACACTCTCTTTATAAACCTGAGATTCTGAGCAATGATGATCTTCCACGCCAGTTCATGGGAGACAGAAAGAAGAAAATCTAAAAGATAAATTGCTTTCATTTGCGTTTCTCGTGACTTCTCTTTCTGTCTGGCACTCCCTCTGTTTTTTTTCATTTCCTTGAAAAAAATCGTTTAATCACCTGTTTTATTTTCTTTCTTTGTTTCAATAATTCCATTGTGGTTTCTTGGCTATGTTGTTGTTGCAAAAATCGGAATTAGTCTAATATATATTATGGATTAGAGACAGGAAGTTGTGGGTGATCATTATCTCCTGCGCCTGTTTTCGTGCTACGTGAGGAATAGAGTAGAGCGGGGGTTGGTAACCGACAACACCTGTAGGAAATCTAGCCTGCGAGCTGAAGATATCAGACCCACAATCCCAACACTAGATATCATATCCGTGGACCCACTCCTAACAAAATATATCAGGTATGTTTCTCGCGTCTGATGTAACACAGAAATATGGCCAGGCAGCAGCTAACAAATGTATGTTAATTAAAGTGTGTAAAACATTGTTCAGATACAACGAAGAAGACAACACAAAAATGCGAAGAAATGTATCGAATTATTGCCAACACGCTACAGCACAACACATAGGATAGATAGGTGGCAGTAAGGAACCAGGGATACACATAGAGGCATATCGATACAAAGTCATACAGGAAAAACAAATACCATACTATTTGAACGCTGATCAGATCAATTGTTGAAACTTCGCTGATCAGAGCTGCTTGTATTCCGTAAGAGAATGGGTGTACTGGAGCCTTGTTCTCCTGTAGACAAGCGAGAGGACAACTGAATGGGCCACATAGTTAAACATCATGTTATAGTGAAACCTTTTCATAGAATATATAGGAATGAAATCTGGACAATATTAGAAGATACTGGAATACAAAGAATACTATTTAAATAATGTGTGTGCGCTGTACCACATGACTAAAAGATAATGTGTGGGCCCTGTACCACGACTAAAAGATTATGTGTGGGTCCTCTACCACATGACTAAAAGATAATGTGTGGGTCTTGTACCACATGACTAAAAGATAATGTGTGGGCCCTGTACCACTTGACTAAAAGATAATGTGTGGGCCCTGTACCACGACTAAAAGATTATGTATGGGTCCTCTACCACATGACTAAAAGATAATATGTGGGTCTTGTACCACATGACTAAAAGATAATGCGTGGGCTCTGTACCACATGACTAAAAGATAATGTGTGGGCCCTGTACCACATGACTAAAAGATAATGTGTGGGCCCTGTACCACATGACTAAAAGATAATGCGTTGGTCCTGTACCACGACTAAAAGATTATGTGTGGGTCCTCTACCACATGACTAAAAGATAATGTGTGGGTCTTGTACCACATGACTAAAAGATAATGCGTGGGCCCTGTACCACGACTAAAAGATAATGTGTGGGCCTAGTACCACGACTAAAAGATAATGTGTGGGTCCTCTACCACATAACTAAAAGATCATGTGTGGGTTCTGTACCACATGACTAAAAGATAATGTGTGGGCCCTGTACCACATGACTAAAAGATGATGTGTGGGCCATGTACAACATGACTAAAAGATAATGTGTGGGCCCTGTACCACATGACTAAAAGATAATGTGTGGGTCCTGTACCACATGACTAAAAGATAATGTGTGGGCCCTGTACCACATGACTAAAAGATAATGTGTGGGCCCTGTACCACATGACTAAAAGATAATGTGTGGGCCCTGTACCACATGACTAAAAGATAATGTGTGGGCCCTGTACCACATGACTAAAAGATAATGTGTTGGTCCTGTACCACGACTAAAAGATAATGTGTGGGCCCTGTACCACATGACTAAAAGATAATGTGTGGGTCCTGTACAACACGACTAAAAGATAATGTGTGGGCCCTGTACCACATGACTAAAAGATAATGTGTGGGTCCTGTACCACATGACTAAAAGATAATGTGTGGGCCCTGTACCACATGACTAAAAGATAATGTGTGGGTCCTGTACCACGACTAAAAGATAATGTGTGGGTCCTGTAGCTTTCGGTCCGACACATCCGAATTCAGCATGACATATTTTGGTACCGGGTTAGCCTTCCCTCTAGGATTCTTTCACTTTAGCAAGCCTGCCCTGTTGCAGCCTGTTATTCTAGATCACCAGGCGGAGGTGGACAAGAGACTTGACAGCTTTAGGTCGCTGACCACTGCAGCTCATGTACTTCTCATCATCTTAATCCCCACTACAAAGTGTCATCTTAATCCCCACTACAAAGTGGAATAAAGATGTGTGATTTCACAATTTCTGCCCAATCAGTTAGTTGTCCATGATGGCGACATCTTCATACGGTTTTGTCTTGATGATATACCTTGCGCTGTATTTGGATTATAGCGAGTAAGAAACTGCGCTAGTCATCAACCTCATTCTCTGGTTTCGAACTACATTGGATCAGTGGCAAGATTTAAGACGAGGCCACTGGAGGAAACTCAGAATGCAGGCACTCTGGTTCCACCTCCCTTGAGACCAGGGCAGCTTGAAACATGCGAGACTTGATCGCCCACTGGTTCTATTCATCACTTTGAGAGGACAGTGCCTTACCTCTCCACCATAGTGACCCCTATGGACAGAACCACAATTGAAGGCAGCCAAACTGTAGCACCATAAGTTGAATCAACATGGGTACCACAGATCGAAACATAATACATGAACTTGTCTTGCAGACGACCAAAGTCTAAAATATGAAGACGAAGTGAGAAATCAAAATCAGAACATTGAACTTGGTACTACCTGGGAAAGATATAACACGAAGATAGATTATCACATCAGAGGCAGAGGATATGAAGATTATTGGAACACCAGATCCACTTAACAGACATGTCAGCAATATTATACAGGGGCAAGTCTTCAAATATCGGAGAAGTATTTTCACGGAAGATGAAAGACTTTATAGAAACAGGTCCAGAACTACATGTCAGACTACCTCTGCTGTGACATGTAGAAACATGTCTAGAACTACATGTCAGACGTCCTCTGCTGTGACTTATCAACTACAAAAAAACTGAAACAACTGAACCTAACATCAGCTTAGTAGCAAGCAAAAGCTGAGAGACATCATATCTATACCAACTTTGTGTTGACATTGTCAAACTTGGCCACTATCATGGCACAGGAGAGACAAATTACATCGTGTGAAATGAAATGTTATGCATAGAAAGGTCCCCAGAATACCATAGACCGAAACGAAGAAGAATGTAGACATTCAACACGAGTTTGACACAGAGAAGTGGTTCATAATTCCTTCATGAACAGAAAATTGAAATACTTTGGCCATATCAAATACACAAGTCTTGAGAGAACGGTAATGGAAGGTATGGTGCCTGGAGAGTGAGGCAGAGACAGATCAAGAAAGCAATGACACCAAGATGTCAAGGAATGCTTATGCATGACTCTGGAGCAAGCTGGAGATTTGGCAAGAAATCAGTTTCTTTCAGACCAGTTGGGATGGAAGCGACGTTCTGCAAAGGACATGATATAGGACACATTTGGCACAAAAAGGCAGCTAACTGAATCTCCCCAAGACTCTTAACGGCACAAGTGGATTGTAAAGTATACTGTAATACTGGTATTCAGTCAGGCAAGTTAAGTTCTCTACGCCAGGTAGCCAAATCTCGTCTAAACTCATCTCTGTCCTTTGTCTTTAGGTACCATGCCGGACCAAGGTCCTGTCGCAGGTCATCTCTCCATCTCATTGGTTGACGTCCGGGGCAACGATTATAGGTGTAGGGCCACCATGACGTCACTTTACGTGGCCGGCCTGCTTGCTTTCTTAGTCCTAGCAACGCCGTCCTAACTATATACGTCAGTAATAATCAAGTTAGCTTATATATATCAAGTAGAAAATAACGTGTCATTAGCAGAATGTCTCTTCTTTACAATCACCAACTTATTTGGCTGCTATACGTTTCTTGGCAAAGTGTGCAGTACAGGTAGGTTGCCATTACTCTCTGTACACGGAGGAACAAAAAACAACGAATATTTGCCAAACTGAACACGAGCGTGATTCGAACTGGGTGCGTTGGAATAGTGAAACAGATTATTTACCCCTAGGCCACACATTCTCTCTCTCTCCCTGTCTGTCTGTCTCTTTCTCTTCCCTATATATATATATATATATATATATATATATATATATATATATATATATATATATATATATATATATATATATATATATAAAACGCCTTTGCGTCAATTAGTAACATATTAATTTGTTATCTAAAGATGAAAGTTACCCCTTGTCTACTCACTGGCCTACTGTTACTCGCTGGCCTACTGTCTACTCACTGGCCCACTCTCTACTTCCTGCTCAGAAGAAGGTTGCCGACTATCTGCCAAGACGAAAAAAAGGAAGATTTTCTACTACTGTCCGGTGAAGCTTTTCATCTTCTGTAGAAAAAGAAAATTGGCGTCCTCTGCTCAGAGGCAATTTGTTGACCATTATCCGGAAGTCAAATTGTCGACCCCTGTCTGCCTGGAAAGAAAGTTATCGAATGCCGTAGTGGAGTAGAAATGGTTTCTTTGCGTTTACCATCTAATGTCTTCGTATGCGGCTTCGTCTTATACTTGCTGATGTGATGATATGTATGTCTTGTAGTAATGTGTTTCTCTCCCTTTGTTCTGCCCATGTTCGGTTTCATTGCTACACTTGTGATCAGCCACATAGTATTAGTCAGTATTCTTGCGTGTCTACAGTCGGACTTCCTCAGCCCAGCAGCCACGTCACCTCTCCAGTCACCGCTCATTCGCAAATGTCGAGACGAGCTCTTATTTGATGGCGCCCCAGGTGGGCTCCGACGCTTGCAGAGGACCCTGTCTGAAGACACGAAACAGAGGCGGAGGGAGAGCATGCCCTCCACTCCCACTGCTCCACATCCGCCGCCCGCACCCATACACAGTGAGTACAGACAAATATCTTTACTGACATTTAAGATCTTCACCAAAGTAGTTAGTACCTGGGTTTAAAACAATAGATACACTCTAACCTTTTAGGCATGTCATCACATACTACTAAAGTGGGTTGTGTATAGAAATAGCATCCTCATCAAGTAATACAATTGTAACTGAAACGTTACTGAAACTGTTACTGTCACTGCCCACCCCACCTGATATGATGATGAGGCCTAGTACAACGTAGTCTTTAACACTCCATCCCCATCAACCACTGAGGTGATTACTAGGAATATCTTTTTATAGTAACAGACCATGACCGACGCTTCCACCAATTAATGCCTTTACCAAGGACAAAATGGCAGCTTGGTTATAGCTCTTGCAGTCCGTCACAAAGGTGCATGATTTGATGTCTGGTAGCGACACAATCTAGCTGTAAATCGACACCTAACATGCTGTTAGAGAAGGTAATGCAGGGAGGACGGGAACTTATAACGCTACTGCACAAAAATTAGTGACCAAGTACACTAAAGTCGCCGACAGATGTCTCCGGCATATGTGACTAAGAGTATCACATATAGACTGTAGACCTTCACCGACATATGTCTCCGGCACATTTGACTAAGAGTATCACATCCAGACTGCAGACCTTCGCCAACAGATGTCTTCGGCATATGTGACTAAGAGTATCACATATAGACTGTAGACCTTCGCCGACAGATGTCTCCGGCACACGTGACTAAGAGTATCACATATAGACTGTAGACCTTCACCAACATATGTCTCCGGCACATGTGACTAAGATTATCACATATAGTATGTAGACCTTCACCAAAAGATGTCTCCGGCACATGTGACTAAGAGTATCACATCCAGACTGCAGACCTTCACCAAAAGATGTCTCCGTCACATGTGACTAAGAGTATCACATCCAGACTGCAGACCTTCACCAACAGATGTCTCCGGCACATGTGACTAAGAGTATCGCATCCAGACTGCAGACCTTCACCAACAGATGTCTCCGGCACATGTGACTAAGAGTATCGCATCCAGACTGCAGACCTTCACCAACAGATGTCTCCGGCACATGTGACTAAGAGTATCACATCCAGACTGCAGACCTTCACCAAAAGATGTCTCCGGCACATGTGACTAAGAGTATCACATCCAGACTGCAGACCTTCACCAAAAGATGTCTCCGTCACATGTGACTAAGAGTATCACATCCAGACTGCAGACCTTAACCAACAAATGTCACCAATGCCTACTTTGTATCAGATGACTATAGACAATAACAATCACAGATTAGGGACAAGTTGCATAGCAACAATAAAAATAGGTAGAGAAAAGATAAAACAATCAAATATAGAACATTGCATCGGGTGTAAACCAAACAATACAACTAAACGTGCGTTTAATTGTGACGTACATGGCAAGAGAAGAATTAGGAGGTCAAAGAACACCCGTGGAAGACACGTCACGGGAAAGCTAAATCGAAAGCTAACACGATCTGTGCTCAAGAAGGCGAAATCAGAATGCAATAGCTGGAAGGTATAGTCTTGTGCTTCTTTGTAAGCAGGAAGGGTGAAGGGAATTGGCACGTCTTAATAAAGGTATAGTCTTGTGCTTCTTTGTAAGCAGGAAGGGTGAAGGGAATCGGCACGTCTTAACAAAGGTATAGTCTTGTGCTTCTTTGTAAGCAGGAAGGGTGGAGGGAATCGGCACGTCTTAATAAAGGTATAGTCTTGTGCTTCTTTGTAAGCAGGAAGGGTGAAGGGAATCGGCACGTCTTAATAAAGGTATAGTCTTGTGCTTCTTTGTAAGCAGGAAGGGTGAAGGGAATCGGCACGTCTTAATAAAGGTATAGTCTTGTGCTTCTTTGTAAGCAGGAAGGGTGAAGGGAATCGGCACGTCTTAATAAAGTGCCCGTCCCACTGGCGTTACCGATCAAATTTCTACTATCACAGTTTATCAATTCAGTTCTTCATTCAGTGTACACTGTCTTCTTCATCTTTTTCTTTGTATTCTTCTTCATCTTCCGCTTTGTCATCTTTTTCTGCTTTTTCTCCCATTCTATTTTGTTAGAGTGCCTGCATCTCGCGGTCAATCTACCATGATCAATTCCCCGTATGGAGTAGCGCATGAGCTGCAGTGGTCAGCGACCCATAGCTGACTGCTAGCGTCAGGGCCAGCGAACCAAAGCTGCCAAGATCCTTCTACACTTCCACGCGGTGATCCTGGATAACAGGCTGCAGCATGGCAGACTGGCTAAGGAGAAGGTAACGAAGAGGGAATGCTAACCCGGTACTCAAAAAATCGCTTGCTGAAGTTGGATTTGTTGGACCGAAAGGTGCAAATATCGCAGCCAAGCTGTAAACTACAAAACAACGCATTCCATTCTCTGGACTACATTCTGCTACTTAAGCCCTTTCAGTGTTTGGTAGTTGGAGATTGAGAACGTACCGTATCGACAAGCTCTATGAGATTAATCGCAATCTTCTATATCTCCAAATTTCAAAAGCCTTTATTCTTTTCTCCAGTCGTCTATTCATTTTCAATATTTCTTGATGATACATTACTATACCACTGACCACTCTCAGTTTTAATGTGTCGGTTATTTGTTTGCATGTCAATGTTCGGGAGCCGGGTCGACCCAGCCTTAAATGGGTACCGGTTCAGTCCGGGAAGTAAAAGCGGCGAGGGAGAGGAGATGGCTACCGCCCTCATATAGCCGAGCCTTTGAAATGTGAGATCGCTAAAACCTCACACCCCTACGGCAGTAATGCTATGGGATACTTTACTTTACTTTTAATGTTCGTATCATGATAGAGATATCAGCTGTTGACCTCCATATTATCTTCTTGATTTCTATCTTGCGTCTTGGGGAGCTGAGACGCTAGTCCAGTCAGGCACACCATACTGACCAGGTCGTCGCCTCTGGGTCAGGCAAAATACACTGAGCTAGACCACAATCTCTCTTCCATGTAGCGCTTCCTGGAAACATGCTGTTTTCAAGGCAGCCTGACTGATGAGGTGTGGATCGATGTGATCCCCGTAGTAGTGAGCGCCACGCAAATGAAGCCAAGCATAGCCTAACCACCTTCATTAGCATGCTCGGTATGTGCGGAAGGCTACTACAGTCCGTCACTTAACGCCCTTTTCAGGGCGCACAAAAAAAGGAATGTTACTTATTGTGGGCAATAAACAACAACAACAATATCTTGCACCCACCATCATCATACGTCCCCGTCCTTCGTATACAACCCGGCAAATGAAAATCATAACTGATTGTGTATAATCATTAAAATCAGATTCCTTTGCTGTTAATCTTACCACAGAACGAGGATGATACGAGTCCTAATCTTGTGTTCTAATTGTTCGACAGATCTCGGCGTCCTGATCGAGCCCAGCACCAACTTGTTGCGCATGAAGAACACAGCTCTGGGTCAGTCTGCACCCTCCTTGATAAACAGTTTGGTAGGCCATTACTGTTGACTTGTTCATTGTCCGGCTTCCGCCATAGTGTGTTTCTGTTAGACGTGTGCAGCGGGGGTGTATATCAGTGATCGAATCTAGTTTTTAAGGCGGGCCGGCTGATGTGTTGTCGGGAACAGTCGACTTACCTCGGCAATATTTGGGGAAGGGGGGTGGGGCGGGTGTCAGACTACATGTTGTCTGGAACATTGAATAGTCACTATGCATACCACGAGATATTGGCGGGCCAGATTACATTTCGAAGGAACATTGGATAGACAGTATAATACCCCGAGAACATTGGCGGGCCTTTATACATACCCTGAGAACATTGGCGGGCCAGTATACATACCCCGAGAACATTGGATAGCCAGAATAATACCCCGAAAACATTGGATAGCCAGTATACATACCTTGAGAACATTGGATAGCCAGTATACATATCCAAGAACATTGGATAGCCAGTATACATACCCCGAGAACATTGGCGGGCCAGGTTACATTTCGAAGGAACATTGGATAGACAGTATAATACCCCGATAACATTGGCGGGCCTTTATACATACCCTGAGAACATTGGCGGGCCAGTATACATACCCCGAGAACATTGGATAGCCAGAATAACACCCCGAGAACATTGGATAGCCAGTATACATACCTTGAGAACATTGGATAGCCAGTATACATATCCCGAGAACATTGCATAGCCAGTATACATACCCCGAGAACATTGGATAGCCAGTATACATACCCCGAGAACATTGTATAACCAGAATACATACCCCGAGAACATTGGATAGCCAGTATACAGACCCCGAGAACATTGGCAGGCCAGATTACATTTCGAAGGAACATTGGCGGGTCTCATAGTTAGTTGCCCATCGACAAACGATGATGACCACATGATGAGACGGTTTTCTTGACTTGATGTATCTTCTTGTTCTGTACAGTGAGAAAGATAATAGGACCAGTCGAGACAGCTGGGGGTAAGACGAGTGTCTGACCTCTTGACTACAGATAACATTCACCAGGAACATTGACATGCAGTGGACATTTCTAAACAACATTGGCATGTCAAATGACATACACCAGGAACGTTTGCATGGTGGACCAGATGACAAGATTCAGGAACATTGACATGGTGGACCAGATGACAAGATTCAGGAACATTGACATGGTGGACCAGATGACAAGATTCAAGAACATTGACATGGTGGACCAGATGACAAGATTCAGGAACATTGACATGGTGGACCAGATGACAAGATTCAAGAACATTGACATGGTGGACCAGATGACAAGATTCAGGAACATTGCCATGGTGGACTAGATGACAAGATTCAGGAACGTTGCGAACCATTTGAAACACATTGGAAACAATGTCAGAGCAGAGGACATCCATCTGGTATATTGGCATCCTTCGACATCATGCAGGGGGAGGGAAGGAGCGAACACATTGGTTTGAGTTAGAGAAATGGCGTTCCTGTAACCATTCACCAAAGAAAGTCGTTAAGGGTACCTCAAGTACGAGTTGCATTAGCAGCAGCAACACAGTCATTCTCATTTTGATTGACTGTTCGAGTAATGTTCAAAATATATCGGACTTTTTCCGAGAAAAATACAATTACTCACCAGGAGGTATGTAACCCAAGTCTTCTTGGCAATAGTTTTTTTGGGGTTCTACAAACTTCTCCAAGATGATCCGCCATTTTTGGAAGTATTTTAGGAAGGCCTCTTTGGGAATGGAGGACAGCTGGGCTTTTCGAGCTCGTCATAATATCTTCTCGTGACTCGGGTTCCTTTCAGCGAGGTTTTCAACTTGAGGAACAGTCAAGAAACGCAAGGAAGAGTAGGGAGCATGACGAACCAGAGGAATGTTGTGTTTGGTCTTCGCGATGCTGTGCGACACAAACGACTGGGCATGTGGGACAAAATTTATCGAACCTGCAGACAACGGGAATTTTGCAGCTCAATCATGACAACGCCCCTACTCATTCTTCCCGACTTTCCTTTGGTTTGTACTTACATTATATGTGTCACATCCATCTTTGTACTTACATTATATGTGTCACATCCATCTTTGTACTTACATTATATGTGTCACATCCATCTTTGTACTTACATTATATGTGTCACATCCATCTTTGTACTTACATTATATGTGTCACATCCATCTTTGTACTTACATTATATGTGTCACATCCATCTTTGTACTTACATTATATGTGTCACATCCATCTTCGTACCTACATTATATGTGTCACATCCATCTTTGTATCTACATTATATGTGTCACATCCATCTTTGTACTTACATTATACGTGTCACATCCGGGGACGGCGTGGCCTAGTGGTTAAGTGGCACGGCTCACAACCCGAAGTTGCTGGGCTCGATCCCCATCACAGCACCGGCCGTTACCTCGGGGAAGCAAACCCTTAGAAAATGCAGGAGGAAGCAGACCCTTACATAAAATGCATGCTGAAGTCGGATGCAGTGGGCCGATAGGCGCAAAATAAAAACCACAGTCCAATGCATACCGCCTTGGGGATTAGAGAAATAAGGCGAACACACACACACAAAAATATACGTGTCACATCCATCTTTGTACCTACATTATATGTGTCGCATCCATCTGATCTTTCACGATCTTTTTTTTTTTTTTTTTTTTGCTTAGATGTTTGCCTCACTAGTTTCTACTGGCGGAGGCGCGCCATTTTCCACCCCAGACCGTAGTCAATTGGGCGATATCAGGACGCATAAACCAGTGCTTGGATGCATGTGTGCATCTGTATGTACCTATGCTAGGTTTGTGCGCCCTCAGAAGCTAGCCC
This sequence comes from Ariolimax columbianus, assembly GCA_036924085.1. Taxonomy (NCBI): domain Eukaryota; kingdom Metazoa; phylum Mollusca; class Gastropoda; order Stylommatophora; family Arionidae; genus Ariolimax; species Ariolimax columbianus. Next base: position 81,056,444 of record JAVGWX010000010.1, read on the forward strand.
AACCAAAGTGCTATGGAAGGGCATTACCACGAGGGCGCGTGTGAAAGTTGTGCAAGGGTGTGACTGTAGGACAGAGTCAAATGAAACAGAGTGAGGTAAGAGGGGAGAGAAGAGTGGCTTCCAGGGTGAGACCTGTTGTTCGTCGCTTCAATCTTTCACGATCGATTCTATTTCAACACTTATATACCCGCGTCAAGTTTTGCTGTCTACGTCATTCTTCGCCTAACAAATGTCGAATACGGTTAGGTGCCATCTCCACAGCCAAGGTCGGCTGCATTGGACCTCCAACATTCTCTCTCTCTCTCTCTCTCTCTCTCTCTCTCTCTCTCTCTCTCTCTCTTTCTCTACCTCGCTCGCTCGTTTTTGTGCCACAATCTACAAAGCTTTTATCTGTCCATAATTTGATGTCATCTCCTACTCACAATGTTGTTTACATCTGTAACATTTGCTTTCATCCCATCATTATTAAAGCATTCTGTTATATCTTATGATGTTTCCACAATATCTTAACTGCGGGCGGACTCAGATTTCATTCGTCAATTCTTTTTGTGCCCACATTTTCTCCAAGACTTCTTTGTTATCTTTTTTTTCTGTGAGATTTTCCCCATTCTCATGTATGTATGTATTTCATATGTGTCAATTATATTCTCCTATCGTTTGTTCAGTGTCCACCTTTTCTACGCCTTGCAGTAATGTTGAGTATACATAATATCGCATCACTCTCATTTTAAATTTGTAAATTTATTGGGGATGTTTATATGTGCCTAACGATGGACAATACATTTGACCATCTCTATTCTCTTCCTTGTATCCATTTCTCGTCTTTATTCTCTTCCTTGTATCCATTTCTCATCTTTATTCTCTTCCTTGTATCCATTTCTCATCTTTATTCTCTTCCTTGTATCCATTTCTCGTCTTTATTCTCTTCCTTGTATCCATTTCTCATCTCTATTCTCTTCCTTGTATCCATTTCTCATCTCTATTCTCTTCCTTGTATCCATTTCTCGTCTCTATTCTCTTCCTGGTATCCATTGTTCATCTTTTATTTGCCGTTATTAGTGTCCAAGACATAAGAAGCTCTTGACCTGTCCCGGTATGTGACCGTCTACTGTTATCTATAAATTAGATGTCGAGAATAATCTGCTAATTATAATAACATTATCACTTGACCTACCTAGTCAGTACTCTCATTAGATATCGATTTTAGAGGCGAATATCGATTTTGAGGTTAACAGCAAAAATGCAAAGTCGAGCTCTGGGTTTGGGAAGATGAAGGCAAACGTCTGAAGGTGACATTGGATTAGTATCGCCACCAATGTAAAAGTGTATTGTAAAACTGTGTTAACCACTCTGCTGCAGATCTTCGACAATGTAAAAGTGTATTGTAAAACTGTGTTAACCACTCTGCTGCAGATCTTCGACAATGTAAAAGTGTATTGTAAAACTGTGTTAACCACTCTGCGTAGATCTTCGACAATGTAAAAGTGTATTGTAAAACTGTGTTAACCACTCTGCGCAGATCTTCGACAATGTAAAAGTGTATTGTAAAACTGTGTTAACCACTCTGCTGCAGATCTTCGACAATGTAAAAGTGTATTGTAAAACTGTGTTAACCACTCTGCTGCAGATCTTCGACAATGTAAAAGTGTATTGTAAAACTGTGTTAACCACTCTGCTGCAGATCTTCGACAATGTAAAAGTGTATTGTAAAACTGTGTTAACCACTCTGCGCAGATCTTCGACAATGTAAAAGTGTATTGTAAAACTGTGTTAACCACTCTGCTGCAGATCTTCGACAATGTAAAAGTGTATTGTAAAACTGTGTTAACCACTCTGCTGCAGATCTTCGACAATGTAAAAGTGTATTGTAAAACTGTGTTAACCACTCTGCTGCAGATCTTCGACAATGTAAAAGTGTATTGTAAAACTGTGTTAACCACTCTGCGCAGATCTTCGACAATGTAAAAGTGTATTGTAAAACTGTGTTAACCACTCTGCTGCAGATCTTCGACAATGTAAAAGTGTATTGTAAAACTGTGTTAACCACTCTGCGCAGATCTTCGACAATGTAAAAGTGTATTGTAAAACTGTGTTAACCACTCTGCGCAGATCTTCGACAATGTAAAAGTGTATTGTAAAACTGTGTTAACCACTCTGCGTAGATCTTCGACAATGTAAAAGTGTCTTGTAAAACTGTGTTAACCACTCTGCTGCAGATCTTCGAAACATTGACAGTGTATAGCAGACACGCCAGACAGCTAAATCGTTTTCACTTGAGATTTATGCGTAGTCTGCTCACGTGACAGAACAAAGTGCCTGACTCTGAAATTCTTATTAAGACACACATGTTCAGCATCCATACGCTTCTGTAAAAAGCCCAGATAAGACGGATGGGACATGTTCGAATGCCTGATGAACGCATCCCCAAGCATCTGATTTACTGTTAGCTCAGAGCAGACAGGCGCTCATTAAGAGGACAGAAGAAACTCTACAGGGAGTCCTTGAAAGTATTTCTGAAAAGCTTCAGTATTGATGCCAACGTCTGTGAGTTACTGCACAAAACCATCCCACCTGATACGTTAGCAACACTAAAGATGCTCAGATTGCGGAGGACCAGAGTAGACATGCCAACTAGAAGAGCTACAGCACGACTCCTCCACAGCTGACCCCTCACGTGAGTGCCCCGTGTGCGATAACGTCTGCCGTGTCAGGATTAAACTCTGTAGCCATGTAATAACTAATCTCGCAGCACTAGTTTGATGCTGTTGCCATATTTGCTTGTGATGGGCAACAAGTAACTATTATTTTCACTTCACTTCACTTCACCAGTCATTTCTCTTCTATCCCCTGGATGAAGAGATCTTTTGTATATACTTGCAATCGAGCGTACAGACAAACATGTGATTGACATGTGTTTTCGCATGATTGGTGGCCTACCTTATTTTGACCTTGGGGTCACTTGTGGGTAAGAATTTCATGACCTTCAGAGTTGTGTGTCCATACAGCGTCTAACAGCTTGCTCATTTTTCAACTGCTAAGGGTTTGTTTTTTTATGTACACTGTGTACTCGCAGGATCTCCAAGATAATCATTCATCTCTGATAGAACTAGGCGGCTAGATCTTACCAGGGGACGATTGAAACTGGCTTGTCGAGCATACCACAATTTCGTTCATTTGTTCATTTCTTAAGCCATCTTACTTCTCAGCTAAAGCGACCCATATCAAATTAGGACAAATTATAAAATCATTACCTGGCCGAATGTATCCATCTGTGTTTAGAAGTCATGAATGTCAAGTTTATGAGGTAAATAGATGAGATTCTTTGAGGAGTAAACTTTATTGTGACGAGATAAAACTGAAGAGGGTGGGGCAGTTTATGAGGGAAATAGAAGAGATTATTTGAAAACGAACGACAAGGAAGAAAAAGAAGGCGCTCTTAACTGAAAGCATCATACAGTGTGCTGTAAGTTCCTTCCACGTGTTCAGACCTACCTGATGATTGACAGCCATGGCTAGACAAGATCTGTTTATTATGAGTATATTCTCCTTTCCTGTCTCTCACAGACACTGAACAGAAGAGAGCCTGTTCTAACGTTCACGCTAAGCGAACATTTTCATCAAAGAGCTGTCCGTGGTTTGTGATGGATTTTCTTATCCTTGAACATCGCCAGATGATGCATTTCTCTTGAGCCTGTTATGATTACGCACCACAAATAGAGTTTTTGCTCAATTTCCTTCCATGTCTGTGATTATCTGTTTTGAACGTGGTGTTCTGGCGAGCTTGTCGCCGAGCGGTTACGAAAAGGGTCTCTTAGTCTGGAGAGATGGGCTCGAATCTCCGTAATGGTGAGGATTATTTTAATCAGGGTGAAATAGACGTTAGTTACACATTGCTAGTCTGAGTGGTGGATTTGTTAGAACGCTAGCTTGACGCGGCAGAGGTACCTAGTTCAATCCCCACCTCTTCGCGCTGAATCTACCCAGCTGAAGAGTCATATGAGGAAGAAGACATCTTGTCATCCATCCCACCTCACAAAAATAAGCTGAGACCAAGTACAAGAACGTCTGTAACACTCCATCCCTGACAACAGTGTCTGTCATTGGACCGCGTCATGTATACAAAGTGTGTTAAAAATGTATCCGACCTTATTTTTTTTTCGCGGAAACAAATAAAGCTTAGCTGTTGTCCTTCGGCAGGGTAGTATAGTGGACCGTCATGTACATGTTTAATTTTTCTCCGGTTGGAATACATATATATAGCGTCAGTCGCTGGCAGTCAGTCAGTGTTGAGTGTATTGAACACCCAACGGGTTGCGTCAAATGTATCCAAAAGCTAGGCGAAACCTAAGTGGAAACCATTGGGAAGTTTCAGCAGGCTTTGGGTGACGATGCCATGAGAATCACACAGATTAAGGAGTGGTACAATCGCCATGAGCATCATACAGATTAAGAAGTGGTACAATCGCCATGAGCATCACACAGATTAAGGAGTGGTACAATCGCCATGAGGATCATACAGATTAAGAAGTGGTACAATCGCCATGAGCATCACACAGATTAAGGAGTGGTACAATCGCCATGAGCATCACACAGATTAAGGAGTGGTACAATCGCCATGAGCATCATACAGATTAAGAAGTGGTACAATCGCCATGAGCATCACACAGATTAAGGAGTGGTACAATCGCCATGAGCATCATACCGATTAATGAGTGGTACAATCGCCATGAGCATCATACAGATTAAGGACTGGTACAATCGACATGAGCATCACACAGATTAATGAGTGGTATAATCGACATGAGCATCACACAGATTAAGGACTGGTACAATCGACATGAGCATCACACAGATTAAGGACTGGCACAATCGCCATGAGCATCATACAGATTACGGAGTGGTACAATCGCCATGAGCATCACACAGATTAAGGAGTGGTACAATCGCCATGAGCATCACACAGATTAAGGAGTGGTACAATCGCCATGAGCATCATACAGATTAAGGAGTGGTACAATCGCCATGAGCATCATACAGATTAAGGACTGGTACAATCGCCATGAGCATCATACAGATTACGGAGTGGTACAATCGCCATGAGCATCACACAGATTAAGGAGTGGTACAATCGCCATGAGCATCACACAGATTAAGGAGTGGTACAATCGCCATGAGCATCATACAGATTAAGGAGTGGTACAATCGCCATGAGCATCATACAGATTAAGGAGTGGTACAATCGCCATGAGCATCACACAGATTAAGGAGTGGTACAATCGCCATGAGCATCACACAGATTAAGGAGTGGTACAATCGCCATGAGCATCATACAGATTAAGGAGTGGTACAATCGCCATGAGCATCATACAGATTAAGGAGTGGTACAATTCTTTCAAAGACGGCCACATATGGATGAATAGCGTGTAACGCTCCTGTTGGCCATAAAAAATCCGAAATGATGAGCATATTGGCTAAGTACGGACCTTGGTCTTGCAGAACCGTCATGTCACTATCAGAGAACTTGCGGAGGAGTCGAAGGAAAGCATTGATTCGGTACACTCCATTTTGTGCGAGAATTTGACTATGCGGATAGTGTCCGAGAAATTCGTGCCCGAGCTGCTGACAATGGAATAGAAGCTACTCCGTAGTCTCACAGGACAAGCTGGGCTGCGCTAAGGACGACCTCGACTTCTTGAATACCGTGATCACTGGTGGTGGGTCGTGGGTGTATGGATGCGACCCCGGCTACAGTCGTCACACTGGAGACATTCATCATATCCGAGGACGAAAACAGCGAGGTTGAGAGGGAACCGATTTGAGTCACGAGAAGACATGCAGAATGCCACGACCCAGATGTACTCCATTCCGAAAGAGGTCTTCCTGAAACGCTTTTAATAATGACGGAGATATGCGTGGAGTTCAAAAGAGAGTACTTTGAAGGGAATTATGGTTTCAAACCCCTAGGTGAGTATTTGTATTTTCCCGGCCCAAAGGTCGGATACTTTTTGAACACACTTCGTGCCTTGCGCATACTGAGTGTCGAGTCCCCAAGCAAATATCCGACATTCTCCAAGCATATATGTCTCCCAGACCGTCCCGTCAAATGAGGATAGCACCCTAACTACATTGATATATTTGTTTGAGGTGTTCTCTGTTCCTTCACTAAATATTGCATTGCTGTCAAAGTAGCAAATCAATATTGATGAACACATGCCTATCTTGGACAAATACAGTTCGTGGGTCCAGAAGATGCCGATGTATCTGAAGTGTTTTTAACTGCACAATTTATTAATATTTTTACAAGAGTGCTAATCAGACATTTTTGTGTGTCTTCTTTTTCGACGTATTCCAGGCAGCACACTTTGTCCACCTGTCCACTAACTTGTGGATGTCCAACACACTTTGTCCACCTGTCCATTAGCTTGTGGATGTCCAATACACTTTGTCCACCTGTCCACTAGCTTGTGGATGTCCAACACACTTTGTCCGCCTGTCCACTAGCTTGTGGATGTCCAACACACTTTGTCCACCTGTCCACTAGCTTGTGGATGTCCAACACACTTTGTCCACCTGTCCACTAGCTTGTGGATGTCCAACACACTTTGTCCACCTGTCCACTAGCTTGTGGATGTCCAACACGCTTTGTCCACCTGTCCACTAGCTTACGGATGCCCTCTAGAAAAAAGTAATTTTGATATGAACTGTAACCAATGTTACACCGGCTCCGTTACCTCTTGTCAGCTGCCTTGGGACCCATCTGTTACACACGTTCCAATAACCGAGGTCATCATGAACAATTGTGAATGCAACGCAGTGACTCGTACTGTAATCTACGGCTATATCATCAATATTGGCTCACCTGTTGCCACGGACTAGCTGGTGGATCTGCTGTTTAACTGAGTCAGTTGCCACACTTGCTGGTCTCCTACGCCACGGTTCGTCAATGACGTTTTGTCTTCAGCTTTTAAATCGTACCCATGCATACACTCTGGTCTTTCTCAAACAACTGTCTCCATACTGAACTTTCATTCTTTTGTAGATTTCAGGAGGTTTCACACCCTCTGACCACACAAATCTAATAACTTATCGTTGTTCTTCCACGGTGCAGGTCGATAGTGGGCGTCCATGTTGTATGCTAAATTGCACATGCGCATATTGCTCGATAGTTACAATCCCAACATGGAGTATTGCTAAAGAGCCATTTTGTGTACTGAAATAAGATTTTCAGTTATGCATACTCTTCCGTGCACTTGATAATAAATTAGCTGTTTCTTAGTGAATGTCCTTCGCGTGTGTTTGTGTAGGTGGGTTTTGTGGGTTAGTGTGTGGGTATTAGGGCGTGTTTGTGTGTGTTCGTGTGTCAGTGTTTGTGTGTGTGTTTTAGTCTGTGCGTGTGTGTGTGTTCGTGCGTGTTTTCGTGTGTGTGATGCGCGTTTCTTTAAACGTGTCTGAAGCATTGGCGTGTCAGAAACAGATAAACTAGGAAGAGAATAGATTACACAAAGAATTTGCATGAATCTGTCTCTCTACTTCCTTTATCTTTCCATTATGTTCGATCTCTCGCATTGTCGCTCTTTTCTCTTCTCTCTCCCTGGCTCTCTCTCTGTTTCTCTCTCTATCTATCTGTCTCTGTGATATCTCTTTACTCACATCTATTTCTTTTTAGCTCATATTATCTCTCTCTCTTTTTCTCGTGTTTCTCTTTTGTTTTTCTCTCCCTTCTCTCACACATTATCTCTTTATACTCTCTTCTAACTCTTTATTCACTTTTCTCTGCCCACCCCCACCCCCACCCCCTCTCTCTCTCTCTCTCTCTCTCTCTCTTCTCTCGCTTTCACTTCTCTTCTTCTCATCAATCTCTCTATATATCGCTCCCCTCTCTCTCTCTCTCTCTCTCTCTCTCTCTCTCTCTCTCTCTCTCTCTCTCTTTCTGTTGCTCGTCTATCTCCTTTTTATATCACATTTTGCTCTGAAGTTCGCCGAGCTGAATTTTACCGCTGAAACTCAGAGAAATTGGGCAGTCCGAAAGAACAGAACGAACTACGACCCTTTACTTACTTAGTCGCTCCTCTTCTACCCTGAGGTGTAGAGGTGAACTACGACCCTACAGTCGACTTTTTACAAGCGCCCCACGTGCAACAGAGCTTGCCATACTACGAAAGTACCACTACAGTCATGAGAGATCACAAGTTTCATGCTGTCCTCATCTTCCCATGTGATGGACAATTATTATTGTTATTATTATTATCAATTTTTATCGGTATTGTGAAATAATATGTTATATGTAACTATTTCTTTTATAAGAAGAGAAAATAGATATGTCTGTGTCTGCAAAGATAACGCATATCGCTCATTGAAGGCTGCATCTCGGGTCCCAGCCTCATCAAACTTAGAAAATTGATCCATCATGATTTATGTATGGTTTTAGTTACGTCAAATTCAACAATTACAAAGGACAAGTTTATACGTTTTATTTACACATTGACAAAGGCAATATAGATACATATTAATTGTGACGTCATTGCGCGCATTAGGTGCAAACGATGTTGTTGTTGAATGCCCACAATGAGATCAAGACGCTGAGCAGCGCATGACCTGCAGTGGTCAGCGACCCATAGCTGACTGCTAGCGTCAGGGCAAGCGAACCAGAGCTGCCAAGACCCTTCTACACCTCCACGCGGTGATCCTGGATAACAGGCTGCAGCATGGCAGACTGGCTAAGGAGAAGGGATCGAAGAGGGAATGCTAACCCGGTACTCAAAAAATGCTTGCTGAAGTCGAATATGTTGGACTCAAATCTGCAAATATCGCAGTCAAGTTGTAAACTACGACACAACGTATTCCGTTCTCTGGACTACATTCTGCTACTTAAGCCCTTTCAGGGTTTGGTAGTGGGAGATTGAGAATGAACGAAGAAGAAGAAGAATGCCCACAATGAGTTGGATTACTCTTGTGTGTACCCTAGAAAGAACCTTAAGTGACGGTTGCAGTAGCTTTCCTGTCATCCCGAACGGGCTGATGAAGATCGACTGGGGTCTTCCATGCGAATGTGCAATGCTTGCCTTCATCAGCGTGTCGCTCACTACTATGAGGATTACATCGATCCTCACTTAGTTAGACAGGTTGCCACGAACACCTCCCCCCCCCCACCTCCCCCCCCCCGTTTCCAGAGAGGACTGCAAGGTAGTTTAGTTCGGGACTTGACCAGTATATCTTCCCTGACCCTAACTAGCATGTCCGGTCAGTATATCTTCCCTGACCCTGACTACCATGTCCGATCAGTATTTTTTGTCTGACCCTGACTACCATGTCCGATCAGTATATTTTGTCTGACCCTGACTACCATGTCCGATCAGTATGTTTTGTCTGACCCTGACTACCATGTCCGATCAGTTTGTTTTGTCTGACCCTGACTACCATGTCCGATCAGTATGTTTTGTCTGACCCTGACTACCATGTCCGATCAGTATGTTTTATCTGACCAGACGTTAGTCTTCTTCCCCTCATAAGTTGATAATAATATAGACAAGTTCTGGCTCAGTTACCACGCCAGAACAGAAATCAAATGAATCCTACGTCAGGGCTACATGACCTTTGCCGGGGACAGAACAGAGACGATAACATTCAACGAACAACGCCCATTAACAAGACGTCAAATACAAAAGGAGTTGGCCGGCAGCCGTTAGCCAGAATGAGGTCGTGAATTAGGTGAAATCACGACTTGGCAATTATGAGCGAGTAGACGGAACAAGGAATTATCACAATGATTACTTAAGAACATATATTACACAATGAATATAAATGTAGCAGCATATGCGTTCATACGAAGCACACATACACATATAAATGTGTATACATAGATGCAGTCATGGATGTACACACATACAAACGTACATACATAGATGCAGCCATGAATGTACACACATACAAACGTATATACATAGATGGAGTCATGGATGTACACACATACAAACGTATATACATAAATTGAGTCATGGATGTACACACATACAAACGTATATACATAGATGCAGTCATGGATGTACACACATACATACAAATGTGTATACATAGATTCAGTCGTGAATGTGCACATACACATACACATAGTCAGTAAATTGGTCATCAATGACTTTTATTTAAATAAAATATAAATGACATACGAATTTGAAAACCATTTATTATTGCATTTACATTGTAATTTATTTCTCAACATCTTTTCCCACCAACATTGATACACTTATCACATCGCTTTATAAGTGCAGCAAAGCCTGGAACATCGAAGTATTTGGCATGCTGTCTCAGCCATATTTGCACGTCACGTTGGACCTCTTGGACATTCGCGAAACCCGTCAAGGTGTGTGTTTTAGTGCACCAGACAGGAAGAAGTCGCTCGGAGCTATGTCTCAGCTGTAAGATTCAAGGAATGTTCTTCTGGGTAAATCGAACTGTATATGGTCTGGTATTGTCGTCACGGTGGAACAGTACTCCCCAAGTCATAAGGCATGTCCGTTTTTCTTGGCAGTGCATCCCGAAACATCAACTGAACTACACAGTGCGATATAACATTCGCATCGTTACCTTTTTTCTGAGAATTAGTTAATATAACTCAGTGACAATACAAAGACACTGTAAGCATAACCTCCCCTGCTAGTTTCATAGTCTTGAATTTCTTGTCAGAAGCAGAAGAATGGTTCCGTTGCATTGAAGCACGTTTTGTTTCGGGTTGGTAGTTATGCACCTATGATTCCTCTTCAATAACAATCCTGTTTGAGGAAAGTCATCGGTGTAACCAGAGAAGACAGAATGCGGAACGACGACATTCGAAGTATGGTCGGCACTAGGTCTTGTGGCGAATACATTTCCAGGCAGAAAATAAGTTGGTTTGGTCATCTCATGAGAATACACCCTATCATCTTCCACTGATGGCTTACAACGCTGGTAGATCTGGCTACAGGGCAAGGGGGCGGCCGCAAGGTAGGTGGATAGATAACATTAGAGTGATTGTGCAACGACAAGGGCTCACATTGACCGACGCAACGCCGCGGGATAGACAACTTAAGCTCCCAACGACGTTAAACGGCACAAGTGGAAAGAAAACTAACTAACTAACAATCATGTTTAGCATATCTTCTCCTTCGTCTGCATCCCGAGAGAGATGCTGCAAGGACAGACCCATCCTGTTCATTGTGTGTTCGCCAGTCAGTTCTCTAGCAGCCCACCGTGTATACACCTTCCATACATTCTTCTTCTTCTGCGTACACAGACAGTAACCATTATTTTTTCGAAAAAAGCGGCGGTCATCCTGAGACTCTCGCCACTACCATAGAGCTTGTCTTGCAGTTCCACTGGCAATGGCCACATCTGCTCTCTCTGATCCTCGTATGTCGGGCAGTTCTGCAGCAGATCTTCCATACATTCAATATATCATGCATTATGATGTAGATTAAACCAAGTTAACACCCTATTATAGCTGCTACACTGTCTGTCGTTACTCGTCTGTCAGCGCGAATTACAAAGTCAGTGAAGCTAGATAGAAGGTCAACCATAGACATGTCAGAAATCGCGACACCTGAGGTTCAACTATAACATCCTTCGCCAGCCTACGTTACGAGCAACAACGTTTGCTTACATTTTACCCACACTGAATATAATCTGCCCATTGATTGACATGAGGCACTAACAAATCAATACTTGCATAATGATATCGGGCTAACCCGCTTACCTCTGGTAGTTAAAAAATAAAGAAAGTTCTAACATCAAACCGACCGCGTCTGGGATGTTCCCTAGATTAAGGAGAAGATAGGGGAGGCCCCTTGAAATCGTTACACGTTGTTCTAATGCTGTATACCAGCCACAATGACCAGAAGGAGAGATCTGGTTCATCTCAGAAAACACTAACAGCTAACAAGACAAAAGAAAGAGACAATTCGACACTCCGAAACTAACCCTGGTTCAATTGACAACGAAACGCCCTCGCTAACACGGAATGCTTTCTCTTCTTCTTCCTGCGCTCTCCAATAATCGAATCTATTCCCTCATAAACTTGTCAGTCTGCCCCATGCTTTTCCCGTCACCATAGAGTTAATCTTTTAATTGCTCTGGAAAGGGTGATGTTGTCAATCAGCGTATCTCGTTGCGTCGATGTTTCACGGACAATAACTCAGATAATTGGTTCCCTCGATGTCTCACGGACAATAACTCAGATAATTTGTTATGTTGATGTTTTAGGGGCGATACCTGATATAATTTGCCCTGATGATTTCTCGGAGAATGCCAGATTGAATTTGTCACTGATCCCTTTATCACATTGCTGATGTACGCTGTTGAGATATATAGAAAAGTAGTAACGATCGATTACTTCGGCAATCGCAGCGCAGTGTTGCGTCTAGGTTATTGTTTCACTATTAATTAAACCTACCATGTTTCGAAGTCATACCTTCCCGCCTAGAAGCCCTGTATACAAACGGTACGGCCAGCCCGGTCATCCGCTGATTGAATAATTAAAGATAATGGGACCTGTTTATGTTTCATATTATATAACTGAGATCAGATGGATTGGTCAGCTTCAGGGTACTATAACTGAGATAAGATGGCGTGGTCAGCCTAACGATCCTATAACTGAGATAAGATGGCGTGGTCAGCCTAACGATCCTATAACTGAGATAAGATGGCGTGGTCAGCTTCAGGGTCCTATAACTGAGATAAGATGGTGTGGTCAGCTTCAGGGTCCTATAACTGAGATCAGATTGCAGCTTCAGGGTCCTATAACTGAGATCAGGTGGCGTGGTCAGCTTCATGGTCCTATAACTGAGATAAGATGGCAAGGTCAGCTTCAGGGTCCTATAACTGAGATCAGATTGTGTGGTCAGCTTCAGGGTCTTATAACAGATCAGATGGTGTGGTCAGCTTCATGGTCCTATAACTGAGATAAGATGGCAAGGTCAGCTTCAGGTTCTTATAACTCAGATAAGATGGTGTGGTCAGCTTCAGAGTCCTATAACTGAGATCAGATTGCAGCTTCAGTGTCCTATAACTGAGATAAGATGGCGTGGTCAGCTTCAGGGTCTTAGAACAGATCAGATGGCGTGGTCAGCTTCAGGGTCCTATAACTGAGATCAGATTGCAGCTTCATGGTCCTATAACTGAGATCAGATTGCAGCTTCAGGGTCCTATAACAGATCAGATTGCGTGAGCAGCTTTCTGTTTCTCTTGTTTTCACTCCGGATATATTCATGACATCAGCTCACACGCACACACAAACACACACATATCAACTCAACTCAGCCAATCAGAAACGAAGCACAAACACGCCACAATTAGCCATGAAACTTGGGTGACCTCAAGTAATTATCAACTATAAAGCTCTGATGTCTTTGATCATTCTGAAAGTCCATGACGTGTAAAAAATATTTAATAAGATTTGATTAGCCCCGCACTCGTTTCGAAACACGCAATCACAACAATTAGCTAGCCGTGTATGGTGAGGTAATGTCAAGTTAGCATGTCTATCTGTTCTGTGCGTAACGAAGTGACTGGGTGTTAGTGGGCGCCATTTTGGGGCTATGTCCTAGCTTAGGAGACGGGTGTGTTTTTTTCAACGTACTCGTAAAAAACTGACACACAGACATGTACCAATTGGGGGTAACTGATAGACTTGTTTACAAATCAACATTTCGTACAGAAAATTAACAGAACAACCAACAGCGGAATGGAGTGGAACACGCTTTTAGTGTCTGCTGGCTCCACGGAAGGGGTAGAATGTCAGCATGCCACTTCTCTAACCAAGATTAGGGATGAACTGTATTGTGACGAGAGAAGCATGTGGCAGGCCGTCAGGCTTTTGATGGAAATAGATCGGATTATTTGAAAGCTATTTTCTAACAGGTACTAAATAGATGTGTATATTTGAAACTATTTACGAAGAGGAACTAAATAGATGTGTATGTTTGAAACTATTTACGAAGAGGAACTACATAGATGTGTATATTTGAAACTATTTACGAAGAGGAACTAAATAGATGTGTATATCTGAAAAACAAAGAATACACAAGCTGGTAAATAGTCTCTTTGTCTTCGGAGAAGCTTCGGCAACTGTTGGCCTGAAGGTAGGATGTGGCTCACAGCTGGTTTATGCGCGACCTCTGTGCGCCACAAACGCCCTTTACAAGACGAAGGAAGAAGAAGAATCACCATTATCAACACGCTGAAGTCAACCCAGCCATAAATTGGCACCCGCCTAACTGTAAAGGAAGGAACTACTACGAAGAGTAGGTTCTGGCAACCCCACCTCATCAAGAGATGACGCCAAGAAAAGTTAACACTTCATCCCCGTCGTGAGTGTTTTCAATGGGACTACATAAACCTTTTACATGAACAAATGCAGTGCCTTCCCTGCTCCCTTCCCAGGTACGTCATTTGGGCCTCCGTGAAAATTAGTTGTCAACCAGTGGGCCTTTATAGAACGCATGAGAAGCTAAGCCGTCATTGTGTGACGGAAGCCGTGTCAAATAATGCGACAAATGGCGTGAGGTGGCTTTTAGATTTGATGGAATCTGTTGGGGCAGTCCGTAGCCTAATGGGAGTCAGGAATGCAGATTCAGGCTAAGGGATCTCTCAGTGGAAGGCGGGTAGGCCTGTTGGAGGAAGGCAGAGAAGAGGTGGATTTTTTTGTTTGGATTTTCTTATTCTGGTTACTCTTTTTTCTTCTTCTTTTTATTCTTCTTTCTTATTTTCTTATTGTTCGTCTTCTTCTTCGTCGTCTTCTTGTTCTTTAAATCTTTCTCATTTTCTTCTACTTCTTCCTCTTCTCATTGTTTTCATCTTGATTTTCTTCTTTTTGTTCCTCATCCTTCTTCCTTTTTCTCATTTTCTTCTTATTCCTCCTCTTCTTTGTAATTTCTTTCTTTTTCTTCCTCCTCATTTTCTTCTTGTTTTTCTTGTTCTTCTTCCTATTCTTTTATCTTTCTCCTCTTTTGTTTTCTTCTTCAGTTTCTTGTTCCTCCTCCTCTTCTTCTTCTTCCTCCTCTTCTTCGGCTCTTTTTTAAAACCATAATGTACGTTGTACTATATTTTACAGCTAGGCTGTGACATCTTTTCATATCGGCACGGCACTTTTATACTCGCTAGTTTGGCTACACAAAAAATGATGCCTACTACCAGTTGAACAGAAAAGAGCAGGTCGTGGTCTTCAGACTCCGCACAGACCACAACCAACTGAGGTACCATCTATTCAATAAACTGAGGATAGGTGGCACTGACGAATGCACCTGTGGTTCAGGGAAAATGGCCGATGAACATCTGCTGCAAAATTGCCCGACATACGAGAACCAGAGAAAGCGCATGTGGCCACCACCAGTGGCCACGCTAGACAAGCTCTATGGCAGTGTCGACAGCCTCAGGATGACAGCTGCTTTCTTTGAACAAATTCAAGTTGACGTCTGACAGCGTACGAAGAAGAAGAAGAAGATATTCGCTAGTTTCACAATTCAGATTAACTCACCCTAGCCTTTGGTTGTCACCAGACATCATGTAAGGCAGCAAGCATATGGTTCATGAATCAACCGGCTTACATGATTATACCATAATGACTAGCTTTGGGGTGGAGGGGCATAGACTAACTTTGCTCCGAGCCCCAAGATGCAGGACACCATGAGCTGACAGCAACTAGCCACTCGTATCTGACTGCTTGCGTCTAGTCAGCGAACCAGACTGCTTGCGTCTAGTCAGCGAACCAGACTGCTTGCGTCTAGTCAGCGAACCAGACCGCTTGCGTCTAGTCAGCGAACCAGACCGCTTGCGTATAGTCAGCGAACCAGACCGCTTGCGTCTAGTCAGCGAACCAGACTCCTTGCGTCTAGTCAGCGAACCAGACCGCTTGCGTCTAGTCAGCGAACCAGACCGCTTGCGTCTAGTCAGCGAACCAGACCGCTTGCGTCTAGTCAGCGAACCAGACCGCTTGCGTCTAGTCAGCGAACCAGACTGCTTGCGTCTAGTCAGCGAACCAGATCGCTTGCGTCTAGTCAGCGAACCAGACCGCTTGCGTCTAGTCAGCGAACCAGACTGCTTGCGTCTAGTCAGCGAACCAGACCGCTTGCGTCTAGTCAGCGAACCAGACCGCTTGCGTCTAGTCAGCGAACCAGACCGCTTGCGTCTAGTCAGCGAACCAGACCGCTTGCGTCTAGTCAGCGAACCAGACCGCTTGCGTCTAGTCAGCGAACCAGACCGCTTGCGTCTAGTCAGCGAACCAGACCGCTTGCGTCTAGTCAGCGAACCAGACTGCATGCGTCTAGTCAGCGAACCAGACCGCTTGCGTCTAGTCAGCGAACCAGACCTGACCCAGATTCGATTCCACACCCAAGCGGCGAGCCAGGCTGCACTAGTGTACTCTCACTAAGAGAATCTGGATGGCAGTGGGAAGGCAAACCTAGTACCAAAACAGCCAACTGAAACCCGATGTGCCGGACGAAAAGGTGCAGATATCACAGCCTTGCTGTACACTACGACACAACGTCCTGTCCAGGACAAACGACGAACATGAAGGATAACCTTGCTCCTCAGGGACTGTCACTTGGAGAGAGGGCATGCCATGAGCTGTCAGATGGTGTGATTGTGTTGTCTTGGACAGCTCTGGGTCGCTGACTCTAACGCAAACAGTCAGATACGTGTGACTGACAGCTGTAATCTCGTTCACCTCGCCTTGAGCCCCCTTTCACCAGTGTGTATTGGTCAGGTCTGCAACCTGCTTTCAGCTGTCACAGGAAGTGTGCCACTTGTGCTTTGATCCTTCAGACCAGTTCAATAAAGATCAGACCACATTCTATTGTATCGCTTGATCTAGCCCAGAGAGCTGGTGATGTTTCTAACAATGACCGGGACAAAGGGCTGACAGGCAAATATGGAATAAACAAACTTGATCATGAAGTGCCAGAAGGGTCGGAATGTGAAATATTTGGTTGCAGGTTATATTAGGGCGTTTGTCATGTTCTTAGGGAGTTTTTCATGTTCTTAGGGAATTGATCTCGTTTTAGCGAAGTCGATCGTGTTGTTGTGAAATCGGTCCTGTTGTTGTGAAATCGGTCCTGTTGTTGTGAGATCGGTCCTGTTGTTGTGAGATCGGTCCTGTTGTTGTGAGATCGGTCCTGTTGTTGTGAGATCGATCGTGTCTTCAGGAGGCTAGTACGGTATGTTTTTAGGAAGTTGATCATGTTTTTAAGAATGTGATCGTGTTTTTAGGAAGTTGATCATGTTTTTAAGAATGTGATCGTGTTTTTAGGAAGTTGATCATGTTTTTAAGAATGTGATCTTGTTTTTAGGAAGTTGATCATGTTTTTAAGAACGTGATCGTGTTTTTAGGAAGTTGATCATGTTTTTAAGAATGTGATCGTGTTTTTAGGAAGTTGGCCTCATATTTGAGAAACAGCTGAATTTAGCATCATATCTAACGGTGTAGATCACAGGAAGCGAAGAATAGAACCTGAACCTTCCAAACGTGGCGCACAAGACGATCGTATTGGGACTCCTCATCAATCTCCATTGTTTGCTCCAACACGAGGAACATGAATCGATCGTTCAACTGGCTTATATTATCAGGAATCTGCATCAATAGTATTTACAGGCGAGGTCGTTTAAACAATCAAACGGGCAGTTCTATCCATTAGTGATAAACGTGTCCTGTGTAGGTGAACGTATGCACATTGTTACGCTTGGATGTAGTAGAAAGTGTAGATATATGTGGATTCCTCTCCTCGAAATCTCTCAATCTTTGTATTCAAACATGCACGTTTGTCTGATGCCAGGTAGCCAAATGTTGAGTAAACTCATTTCACTCTTTTGCCTTGGTGTACCATATTGGGCACAGGGCCTCCTTCGGGCCATCTCTTCACCTCAGCCTCGATGCCCGCGAGGGCAACTGTTGTATGGCCAACGTCACTCTACGTGTCCATCTGTTATCCGACATGCGTACCACATGACCGGCCCATCTGTTATCCGGCATGCGCACCACATGACCGGCCCATCTGTTATCCAGCATGCACCACATGGCCGGCCCATCTGTTATCCACCATGCACCACATGACCGGCCCATCTGTTATCCAGCATGCACCACATGGCCGGCCCATCTGTTATCCAGCATGCACCACATGACCGGCCCATCTGTTATCCAGCATGCACCACATGGCCGGCCCATCTGTTATCCAGCATGCACCACATAGCCGGCCCATCTGTTATTCCGGCATGCGCACCACATGACCGACCCATCTGTTATCCAGCATGCACCACATGACCAGCCCATCTGTTATCCAGCATGCACCACATGACCGGCCCATCTGTTATCCAGCATGCATCACATGACCGGCCCATCTGTATTTTCGTAACAGCGCAACATCTATGACGTCAGAGGAAGAAGTTCGACATCTGATCTCTGCGTTGCGGATTTGGTCTCGAATGGAGAACTTCAATGTTCTTCGCTCCATTGCTCGTTGGGTAACGCAGTCTATCTGCATCAGCTTTCCGTAGGTTCCAACCCTCGCAGCCAAATACTATAGCTGGAATAACCGTATTGTTGAAGGTGTGGGCCCTAGCGCTATCTGTTGCAATCAGGGGTAAATACAGTTGAAGCTGAGATCTTTCGTGAAATCTCCCGATGTATTGAATGGTAGTTGGTGATCGCTTGGCCTAAGTAGATTTTGGACGTGGCTATATCCAATGCGCAGATCTCCTTTTGGGCAGAAGGGGTTGAGCATGGACTGGGATTTATTTCTATTTAGCGCATGTTCTGCTGAGTTCATTTAAGCTGTCATCCGCTTCTTTAATGCTGTTCTGAGGCTGATTATATCATGGGTGAACCTCAGATGAGTAAGAATGTCCACGCTAATTGTTCTTCAAGCATTTCCCTAAGTTGTCCCTACTCATCACAGCATGTCTTATGCTTCAATAATTAATCATCGAAACCTTAATCCATAATCCCTTCAACATAACAAACCCTAATCTCTTCTCATATTAATCTTCAGCTCCAGTCTCCACCAATCAAAGCCTTAAGCCATAATCTCTTCAACATAACAAACCCTAATCTCTTCTCATATTAATCTTCAGCTCCAATCTCCACCCATCAAAGCCTTAATCCCTAATCCTTTCAACATAACAAACCTTAATCTCTTCTCATATTAATTTTCAGCTCCAATCTCCGCCCATCAAAACCTTACGCCCTAATCACTTCCTAGCAAAACAATCCACAAGCACCAATCCATGCTAATCAAATCCTGAAGTTGAATTCCATAATTATCTAATCCTTAAGTCCTGATCCATAATTATAAAATTAATAAGCCCTATTCTCTAATTATCAGATCACTAAACTGTAATCCCTGCTCGTCAAATCCAGCCTTAATCCATACTCATCAAATCCTTAAGCGCTGATAAATAATTATAAAATACTTAAGCCTTAATCCCTAACTCTAAAACCCTTAAGCTATAATCCTATTAATCAGATCTGTAAGCTCTGATCCGTACAAATCAAACCTTTAACCCTAATCCCTTCACAGATCAGCTTCATTCCCATTATCTTTTTGATCTTGATGACCCGTTCTTCGGCGTAGCTGTGAGTCCCAGCTCCGTATCCAGCTGACCCTGTCTTGGGCCAAGGAAGTCCAGTGCATGGTAAACCCTCCTTCAGAGGATGTTGTGGTGTACAGCATTTTAGTCTGGCCAACGCATTGGAGGTCTTCCCTACGGTCTCTTCTTACCTCGGGGCTTTCAGATTGCTGTCGCCATGCTCCATCGACTATCGTTTCGTCACAACATGTGACCTGCCCATCGATGTTACACATTGTCTGCATAGATGACCACATCACTTACCAAGGGTAATCTCGTCTTAAGTCTGAATTGTGGATCTCTTGTGTTCGTTGGTTCCGGAGAGTGATTCCTTCGACCAAGTCTGAATTGTGGATCTCTTGTGTTTGTAGATTCCGGAGAGTGATTCCTTCGACCAAGTCTGAATTGTGGATCTCTTGTGTTCGTTGGTTCCGGAGAGTGATTCCTTCGACCAAGTCTGAATTGTGGATCTCTTGTGTTTGTAGATTCCGGAGAGTGAATCCTTCGACCAAGTCTGAATTGTGGATCTCTTGTGTTCATTGGTTCCGGAGAGTGAATCCTTCGACCAAGTCTGAATTGTGGATCTCTTGTGTTTGTTGGTTCCGGAGAGTGAATCCTTCGACCAAGTCTGAATTGTGGATCTCTTGTGTTTGTTGGTTCCGGAGAGTGAATCCTTCGACCAAGTCTGAATTGTGGATCTCTTGTGTTCATTGGTTCCGGAGAGTGATTCCTTCGACCAAGTCTGGATTGTGGATCTCTTGTGTTCATTGGTTCCGGAGAGTGATTCCTTCGACCAAGTCTGGATTGTGGATCTCTTGTGTTCATTGGTTCCGGAGAGTGAATCCTTCGACCAAGTCTGAATTGTGGATCTCTTGTGTTTGTTGGTTCCGGAGAGTGAATCCTTCGACCAAGTCTGAATTGTGGATCTCTTGTGTTTGTTGGTTCCGGAGAGTGAATCCTTCGACCAAGTCTGAATTGTGGATCTCTTGTGCCCATTGGTTCCGGAGAGTGATTCCTTCGACCAAGTCTGAATTGTGGATCTCTTGTGTTCATTGGTTCCGGAGAGTGATTCCTTCGACCAAGTCTGAATCGTGGATCTCTTGTGTTCATTGGTTCCGGAGAGTGAATCCTTCGACCAAGTCTGAATTGTGAATCTCTTGTGTTCGTTGGTTCCGGAGAGTGAATCCTTCGACCAAGCTTCTCTCAAGGGAGGTCTGGGTCACTCTCAATTTATTCTTCAGTGATTTTGTAAGTATCCACGTCTCAGCACCGTAGCGCATCACACGAAGCACATGGGAATTGTAGAGAGATGCTCGTGGGTCCTGGTCATAGCAACCATCCAGGACCATGTTAATGGACGAAAAGGCTTCTCAGCTCGCGCGTCGGCGTCTTGTCAACTCAGGTTGCAGGTTATTCTCCATATTTAGGACGGGTCTAAGGTAAATGTACTCGTTGACAATCTATAATGTCATCCCGCCAAAGACGACCGGATCACAACCGGTGAAAGAACTGCACTTCCCCGGCCTCCGAGACAATCATCTCCCGTCTTTCTGCCCTCACCATAAAGCAGCTGCACCACTTGGGCGACCTCCACCAGTATATTAACATGATTTCAGAATAGAATAACATATTTAAAAGACGTGTGCCTGTCACATCATAAATGTAAATTGTTTCGATTTTATCAACAGAAAGACATGACAGTCAGCAGGAAGAACAGTCGCAAGTATGGACGGAAGTCCGGTGTAGCATCAGTAACAGCATCAGTAGCAGCATCTTCCAACTCGCCTGTACAACACCCGTTACGCTGTGTATCCCCACAAAACCACTCAGGTCAGTTGGTCTGTATGTACCGTTCTTGTAAGTCTCGTTCAGCCTTCTCTTAATGACACACGTATGTAACTGCTGTCTGTGATTGGCTGGCAGACAAGGTCGTCTACATGGTTTAGGCCAGGGTTCTCAACCTTTTTACACCTGCAGACAGGTAAAAATGGTAAACATGTTTTGCGAACCAGTAAAAATGTGAAATATTTTTCGCGAACCAGTAAAAATGGGAAACAATTTTCGCGGACCAGTGAAAATTGGAAAAATTTGAAGAAAGTTACAAGTTTTTGCTGTTTGACTGTTTTGGTTTTTTGGGTTTTTTTTTTGGCACATCTTGTAGGGACTAACATTTTACAACATAATATCACGCACACACACACACACACACACACACACGCACGTCTTCCAAAATACCACAACACAGTATTAGCAGATACATTAATCTCTAAAATTTGTCTTAACAAGTTTCGAAAGACTTAATTTACGTATTGGGATATTTGTAAGCATGTACTCTTTCTCCTCTCTCTCTTTCTTTCTCTCTTTCTCTCGCTCTTTCTCTCTCTCTCTCTCTCTCTCTCTTTCTTTCTTCCTTCCTGCTACACCAATGGTTTAGAGACAGAAGACCTGCCACACCCGTGGTTTAGAGACAGAAGACCTGCCACACCCGTGGTTTAGAGACAGAAGACCTGCCACACCCATGGTTTAGAGACAGAAGACCTGCCACACCCATGGTTTAAAGACAGAAGACCTGCCACACCCATGATTTAGAGACAGAAGACCTGCCACACCCATGGTTTAGAGACAGAAGACCTGCCACACCCATGTTTTAGAGACAGAAGACCTGCCATCCCCATGGTTTAGAGACAGAAGACCTGCCACACCCATGGTTTACAGACAGAAGACCTGCCACACCCATGGTTTAAAGACAGAAGACCTGCCACACCCATGGTTTAAAGACAGAAGACCTGCCACACCCATGATCTAGAGACAGAAGACCTGCCACACCCATGGTTTAAAGACAGAAGACCTGCCACACCCATGGTTTAAAGACAGAAGACCTGCCACACCCATGGTTTAGAGACAGAAGACCTGCCACACCCATGGTTTAGAGACAGAAGACCTGCCATCCCCATGGTTTAGAGACAGAAGACCTGCCACACCCATGGTTTAAAGACAGAAGACCTGCCAGACCCATGGTTTAAAGACAGAAGACCTGCCACACCCATGGTTTAAAGACAGAAGACCTGCCACACCCATGGTTTAAAGACAGAAGACCTGCCACACCCATGGTTTAAAGACAGAAGACCTGCCACACCCATGGTTTAAAGACAGAAGACCTGCCATCCCCATTGTTTAGAGACAGAAGACCTGCTACCCCCATCTTGTAGAGACTATCATCAACAAGACACATTACAGATTATTGCACCACGTGACAGAAGATACAGCACTTAAGTTAAGTAATGGTTTATCTGCAATCTCTCTATTTCTCTTTCATTCTGTAACTTTCTTGCTCAAACGTTCCATATTCACTTAATTTGGTTACATTCGTGTTTTCAGACACATTTTTTATTTCATAAGCTGTGTCAAATAGTGATCATTAACCAGTCAATCTATCAAACAATAGCCCCAGAACAGTTTCCTCAATCTTTAACCTATCAAAGATCAACTATTCCTTTTCTCGTCCTGTCCCTCCGATATATTTCCGGCTTTCTCTCGCAGAACCGTATTAGTGATATTGTTTTTTTAGGAAAATAAATCAGATGGCCGTACCATAACGGCGTCGCTCTCGACTCGCTCCGGTATTTATGTCGAGTTTTCATGTGTTTGGTGGTTCCTGTCCGGATTATATTTCACAACTCCTTCACCAGGTGGTATCATGGACTTTATTCTGTGAATTTGATGTGCTTTCGATTGGTTATCCTGTTTGTTTTGCTGCATTTCATGTCTGGCTCAAGCCGTGGGAAACCAGTCCATGACGGAGCTCAACATTCTGCTTAACTACACACCAGAATTCAGTCCAGGTTATCACTACTCAAGGACATTTCTGGTAGGACTGAAGCCGACTTCCTTCTGCCCGCCCCTCCCTCCACCGGAGGTTAATCAATACCTCATGCAATGGCTACCTTTTAATGTGTAATTCACATGCAAATTCCACAGGTTTTGCATGTTTTTAAAATCTATACATTACGATGTACCAACATGACAGTTTTAATATAGAATCATATCTTGTATGTCAACATTAGTATAGAATCCTATCTTACACATCAGTCAGCATTAGCATGTCGTATTCTCAGCACAGCAAAGGTCATGATGACCAACAGATGGACACAGTCAGAAGCCTCGGCGGCGGGACACGTGGAAACATGGACAGACACGGACAAACACGGAAAGCTTGACACAAACATTGGTCTAACACACTCCTCGCGGCCCTCATACCAAGGCTGCGGAGTACACGGCTCCACTTGGGGAATCTGTAGGAATTTCAGTCGACATGCTACGCATGGACATAGCCTCAGCAGTTGGACATGATAGTGGTCCATCGACGCATCGGGCCTTTGACGCCTACGGGAACATTATTATTATTTCAGTCTCTCTATTCCGCGCCAGCACCAATTTATTTTGTTTATCCACGCTTCAGAGCCATGCAATACAACCGACTTTATATTGGATTTTAAGATTCTTATTCTTGTGTTGGATTTCATTTCAATTGATTTCCATATGTTCTGCAACGTAATGAAAGCACCACTCGCCTTTTGTATCCATAATCTGACATCCATGTCTTAAGTCCTATGTCTATGTTACTACCAAGATACATGAAAGAGCTCGCATCTCGTAGGAGGGGATGTCACCCAACACAATCTTCATCTTCCTGTATTAGATCTTGATTTGTCCATTGTAAACATGAACTCTGGCGAGCTACGAATTGGGGAATGTTTAAGTCGGTTATTTCCCTTCGACCATTTAACAAAAAAATTATTCTGTGGTTGCAAGGGATTAGAGGGTTGTTTAGTGTAGTCTAATGAAATATTTTAAAAAATATTTCTTTTTTTGTTTTTTTTAACAATTCTTTACTCCGGCCCTGTAACACACGAGGGCTATAGAAGATGTCATCATAGTGGATGAATCCTCATCGCAGCATCAATTGAATTACCTCAGACTGCAGCCATTTCCAAGGGTCAAGTTTTTTTAAGCACTGAAAGAAGTTTGTGACTTGTTTATGGCTCATAAGCTCTGATATAACCAAAAGGAATGTCTGTAGTTGATGGGACCTTCATCATTAGTAGGTGACACTTCACAAATGGTAACCGAAAATGAGATATCATGATGATGTTCGCCCATCACAAGTGATGAAGACCACTGTCTCAGTTCAGCCATGTGGACAGTCTCTAGCTGTGGCCGCTGAAATGGGTGACTTGTGTGGTGATTTGGGTTAAAGTGAGAAAGAAACTGCGCCTTTTGTCAACCTCACTCTCTGGTCCTGAGCTACCTTTAGCCAGTGGCAAGATTTTCTCGAGACAACTGGAAATATCACAGGATGCAGATTATTCCTCAGGGTTTGCTCCCAAAGCCTTTTTCCATAAGCAGGTATTCGCAAGGCAAAGGAAGGGAGGGGGGGGGGAGGCAAGGGGGGTGACATCAATTGTTTTGTGTCCGTGCCTTTGCCAAGACTACAATAAGTTGTAGGGACATCACTCAGCGTGTAAGTGATGCGTTGCGCATCTCTCCCGGGTCGTGTTTTTGTCATTCATAGTCATGTCTAAATTTCACAGCTACACAAAAACCGACACTGTCTGCAGTTAGGGCGCCAATCTCGTGAAGCTCAGTCGTGTGTACTAGACCGAGAAAATACAACACAGATTTAACCGTAGTGCTAATTTATAAAGCAGATGTCCATGCCAGGGTAATCGGAGGGAAGAAAAGACAAAAAAACAAACTAATTAACCAGTTCAAATGGAAACAACCACACGTTTCTGTGAGCAAAAGTGTAAGTCGTACACGTGTGAATTTCAGCTAAATTCGTGATCTGGCGACATCCATGTTCTGACGACATCTGTGGTCTGGCGACATCCATAGTTTGACGACACCCATGGTCTGGCGACATCCATGGTCTGACGACATCCATGGTCTGACGACATCCATGGTCTGACGACATCCATGGTCTGGCGACATCCATGGTCTGACGACATCCAAAATGAACTAAAACACCGGAGCAATGAGATCAGGTGCGGCGCCATCTTTGCTGCTCTAACTAAAATAATCTCATATATATGTACATATTATAGCACATGTACCTA
Organism: Ariolimax columbianus; assembly: GCA_036924085.1. Lineage (NCBI taxonomy): Eukaryota > Metazoa > Mollusca > Gastropoda > Stylommatophora > Arionidae > Ariolimax > Ariolimax columbianus. The sequence goes on from JAVGWX010000010.1 coordinate 81,082,147, forward strand.
CAGGTAACCGCTAGTATGTGTCCGTCTGTGAGCAATAGGGAAGATATGTACCTACAGGTAACCGCTAGTATGTGTCCGTCTGTGAGCAATAGGGAAGATATGTACCTACAGGTAACCGCTAGTATGTGTCCGTCTTAGTGTGAGCAATAGGGAAGATATGTACCTACAGGTAACCGCTAGTATGTGTCCGTCTGTGAGCAATAGGGACGATAGGTACTTACAGGTAACAGCTAGTATTTGTCCGTCTGTGAGCAATAGGCAAGCATTCACTCCTCTCAAACTGAAAGCCGTAAGGACAATTTTACAGTTGCATACCTTGCTGTGTAGTGTGGGCATTAGAAAGTCCTTCACCACATAGAATCGGTGTACTCGCGACCATGTATTATACCCCAATTTGTCCTACGAAGAGTGAAAACGGCTTATTAGAGCTAGATATATGACCAAATGGGAAACCGAACATACTGGCTACACAAAAAACGATGCCTATTACCAGTTGAACAGAAGAGAGCAGGTCGTGGTCTTCAGATCTCGCACTGGCCACAATAGACTGAGGTACCACTTATTCAACAAATTGAAGATAGGTGGCACTGACGAATGCCCGTGTGGTACCGGGAAAATGACCGCTGAACATTTGCTGCAAAACTGCCCGACATACGAGGATCAGAGAGAGCAGATGTAGCCATCACCAGTGGCAACACTAAACAAGCTCTATGGCAGTGTCGACAGCCTCAGGATGACCGCTGCTTTTTTCGAAAAAATAATGGTTACTGTCTGACTACGTACGATGAAGAAGAAGAAGAATTCATTGTATATAAATAGTATTGTTTGCTTATGGCGCTGTGTGGTGGTAGTTGTATTACGTGGCCAAACCATTTTAGTTGCTATAGTCTATTAGTGGTGTTGTTCCCACCAGTCTCTTGTTGTCATAGTTTCTGTTCCTATCTCTCCTTCTTACACTCAACTGAACTCACATTAAATGCGCCGATTAACGTTGTTCAAATGGCAGATTACCATATTATTGTGAGGAATTAGTAGTGACTTCAATGTCAATGGGTTTATAAAAATACTGAATTTAATGATTTAAGAGCAGTACCATGTCAACAATGCCAGCAGTCTGCACCAAAAAGAGTAGTGGTACAGTGGGTTCCATCCCACTGTGACATTCAAGGCGACGAGGAGGCAGACAGACTGGCAAAAGAAGGTGCAAGATTACCACAACCAGATTCTAGTGTGACCTACGAAGAGTCCAAAAGGTTTATTAAGGCCAGATACATGGCCAAATGGGAAACAGAACATACTGGCTACACAAAAAACGATGCCTATTACCAGTTGAACAGAAGAGAGCAGGTCGTGGTCTTCAGATTCCGCACAGGCCACAACAGACTGAGGTACCATCTATTCAATAAACTGAAGATAGGTGGCACTGACGAATGCACATGTGGTACAGGGAAAATGACCGCTGAACATCTGCTGCAAAATTGCCCGACATACGAGGACCAGAGAGAGCAGATGTGTCCATCACCAGTGGCAACACTAGACAAGCTCTATGGCAGTGTCGACAGCCTCAGGATGACAGCTGCTTTCTTCGAACAAATTCAAGTTGACGTCTGACAGCGTACGAAGAAGAAGAATGTCAAGGGGTTTACAATTGAGTCTATTTCTAATAACATGGATGGAAGTAAGGATACCATTCTGGGGGAGGACTTAAACTCTGGATCTTATTCCTGTGCCACCAGTGATGATAGGCTGGGAGACGAAGAGGACACACTTACTGATTATGGATGAAAGCTGTAGGTAAATGTGGGGTCATGGTCAATTATGCATTCAAGAATAAATTGGATGCACATAGTTATTTTTAGATTAAGTGGAGTAGAAGAAACTGATTGTATGCAGACACTGCAGAGTTCTCTAAACCAGGATAAAGAAGTTCAGTAAAGATGTAGGTTCAGTATCGCTGACATTTTACATAATAAGAATACTGTCAAAGTGCGTCTGCTTAGAATAGTGATAGAGTACTCGCTTTTCACGGTAAAGGTACAAATTCAACTCCCCTTACGCCTTGTGGTTGTAACGTAAGTATCGTTCTGTGTTTGTCATGCGACGGTTACTGAGCCATTGCCTATAGAAAGTAAGGTAACCCATATCGTTACTATCGTGGAGGTGTGAGGTGTTAGCCATCTCAAATTTCAAAGGCTGGGTTATACGAGGGCGGTAGCCATCTCTTCTCTCACGCCATTTTTACTTCATGAACTGAACCAGTACCTATTTAAGGCTGGGTCGACCCGGTACCCGTTGTGGTCTAAAAAAAAACATCCCCGCCTCAACTGGGGAATGAACCCAGGACCACTCAGATGGCGTCGTACAATGAAGTAAATCTTTAACACTTTATCCCCGAAAGCAGTTTATTTTATAGAACTGCATCTACCTTTACCTTCATAACGGAGGTGAAATCTAGTCAAGCGATTTTATTTGTTTGTTGCTTTATTAAGTTATAGTGATTCTATATGAGTTGTCTTTCCTTTCTTTGGTATTATGAGGGGTAAGTCAGTAAGTAGATCACACACTGGTATGATATAGCTGAAACATATAGTTGGAACTTTCTTAATGTGTCATTTCGTGGCAGCATCATCCAGCTTTGTTAATACTCTAGGTCTGGGCAGACGCTACTTTCGCAGCACATATATAAATGGTGTCCGTCTACACAAAGTGTGTCATCAAAGTGGTGGGTTGTATTTTATTTATGTGTGTTTCTTGGGTGTTTTTTTGTTTGTTTGTTTGTTGCGTTTACAAAGGGATTTTCTGTACAGGATATTCATAAGAAAATGTTTCTTGTAAAGCTCTGTTAATGCTCCTGCGTGCAGTTTCAATGAAACATGCCTATGCCTTCTTAGAAGAGTACTGCTTTATCATGACAATGCTAGACCACATATGGCTCGATTAACTCAGGAGAAAGTTGACTATCTGGGGTCGCAAAATCTTGAACCTTACAACTCCAACTTAACCATGAGCGCTTTTCACCTGTTTGGTGCACATTAAAACGTACATTAAACAGGAGACGTTTATCGAATGATGGAGAGGTTGAACGGGACGTGCAGATGTGGCTGAGATAACAGACAAAAGACTTCTGTGCTGCAGGTTTGGGCCTGTTGATGAAATGATGGGATAAATACATAAATTTGGGTGGGAATTATGTTGAGAAATATGGGCCAATGTAAGTACACGAATCAATGGTTTTTAAGGTTGTCTCTTTTGGGGTTTTTGTTTGGGTTTTTTTTAAATAGCCATTTGTGACCTATTTTCTTACTTGGCCTCGTATATTTGTGGCAGCAGAAAAGCGAGTTACATGAGCAAACGTTTGTCTCTGTTGTTCAAAGCAGTGTTTAACATTGGCGTGAATGTGTACCATCTTTGTACACATCCATTATCTATCCGTCCAAACATGTCTGGAAGACGACAAATAGGGTTGACAAGGGCTCGTCATCTAACATCGGGCGATTCAAAAAGGCACTGCAAATACTTGTATACAGGCTTCCTGCGAGGAGGAGGATGGGTCTGTGTAATAGTGGATACATGCTTTATCATATGACTAGCGGGGAAATTTTGACAGCAGGAACTATTCAATTTGAGGACAGAGATTATCCTTACAGAAGAGGGAACTGATAGCAGGAACTACACAAGTTGTGGACAGAGAATATCCTTACAGAGGGGAGACTTTCACAGCAGGAACTACACAAGTTGTGGACAGAGAATATCCTTACAGAGGGGGGACTTTCACAGCAGGAACTACACAAGTTGTGGACAGAGAATATCCTTACAGAAGAGGGACTTTCACAGCAGGAACTACACAAGTTGTGGACAGAGAATATCCTTACAGAGGGGGGGGGGGGGGGGGGGGGACTTTCACAGCAGGAACTACACAAGTTGTGGACAGAGAATATCCTTACAGAGAGGGGGGGGGGGGTACTTTCACAGCAGGAACTACACAAGTTGTGGACAGAGAATATCTTTACAGAAGAGGGACTTTCACAGCAGGAACTACACACGTTGAGGACAGAGAATATCCTTACAGAAGAGGGACTTTCACAGCAGGAACTACACACGTTGAGGACCATACGATTTCTTCCTTAAACCTAAACAAAAGCTTCTCTATGAAGCCAAAACATCGATTGTTTGCTCAAACAACCGTTCAGTTAAGTCACTTACAATCCGCACATTCTTCCTTGTTCATTCACTTGTAAATAGCATTCTTTGCGCACACAATGTACAGGCCTCTTCAGTCATCACATATTGATTTCTCTCTCCCTCTCTCTCTCTCTCTCTCTCTCTCTCTCTCTCTCTCAGCATCTGTCCCCTCCTTTGCATTTATTTGCAGCCTTCTGTGTATGATTAATAACCTATGGTGCACCAGTTATCTAACGAACTGTCGCCAATTTGGTCTTATTTATTTGTGTTTTTATTGTGCTCTTCCGAAGAGCAGTCCGTCGTTGTCGTTCCTCGCCCTTATCACCTGGATGTTCAGTAGAACATCAGCCAATCCCATACAGGCCTTTGTGTCCTGGACATTTCAGCAGCTCTTTACGGCTATTTCCCGACTCTCTTGTATCGACCTTTATGTCTCTTCTTGTTTGATTGATTTAAGGTTTATTGATGGGTTCATTGATGTAATGTTTATTGATGGGTTCGTTGATGTAATGTTTATTGATGGGTTGGTTGATGTATTGGTTGATTGATATAAGGTTTATTGATGGGTTGATTGATATAAGGTTGATTGATGTATTGATTGATTGATGTATTGGTTGATTGATTTATTGATGTAAGGTTTATTGTTGGGTTGATTGATGTATTGGTTGATTGATGTAAGGTTTTTTGATGGGTTGATTGATGTATTGGTTGATTGATGTGTTTGTTGATTGATGTATTGGTTGATTGATGTAAGATTTATTGATGAGTTGATTGATGTATTGGTTGATTGATGTGTTTGTTGATTGATATGTTGGTTTGTTAATGTATTAGTTGATTGATGTGTTTGATCATTGATGTATTGGTAGATTGATGTATTGGTTGTTTGATGTATTAGTGTATTGTTTGATTGGTTGATTGATTGATTGGATGATGAAATAATGTAATGGTTTGTCGGTTGATGTATGTGTTGATTGATGTATTAGTTGATTGATGTGTTGGTTGATTGATGTATTGGTTGATTGATGTGTTGGTTGATTGATGTGTTGGTTGATTGATGTACTATTTGGTTAATCAATGAATTGTTTGGTGGGCTGATTGGATGATGTATATTAATTGGTAAGTTGATTTGTGGATTGATATGATTGATTGGTTTATTCACCTTTCTGTCCCTAGTGACAATAGAGCCACCAGTACACGTGACCTTTATACAGGAAATCTGTATCTGAGAATTTGTTGCGGGGTGTGGTTGTACTGGATGATGTTGCTAGTCCTATGCAAAACCCTTTTTAGTCACCATTTGTAACATGCACAGAAGGTTACAGTGGTCATATCCTTTTTAATCTGTGAACACCACAGGGGTGAAAGTTTTGTAATGCAGAAATACCAAAAGGAATATTTGGAACCACCTCTTTAGACTATGTCCATCATGTGTTGGTGTCATTGACTGTCCATGGTTTCGCTGATCGTTTCTGGTGTCTTTAACCCGGCGCTGGTGTCATTGGCCGTCTTCAGTGCCATTGACCGTTCCCAGTGTTATTGAGCATCCCTAATGCCATTGACCATGCCCAGTGTCAATGACCGTACCCAGTGTCATTGACTCCCAAAAGTGTCATTGACTCCTTGGTATAATGATCGTCACTGGTGTCATAGTCTGCCCCTGGTGTTATAGACCGTCCCTGGTGTTATAGACCGTCCCTTGTGTTATTGACCGTCCCAAGTGTCATTGGTTGTCTTTGGTGTCATTGCCCGTCATTTGTGTCGTTCACCGTCCATGGTATCATTGTCCGTTACTGGTGTCATTGACCGTCCCTGGTGTCATTGACCGTCCCTGGTGTCTTTGACCAGCCCTGAAAGTTTGACCACTGCTTGTGTCATTGGCCGTCCCTGGTGTCATTTGACCGTCTCTAGTGTCTTTGACCAGCCCTGGAAGTATGACCACTGCTTGTGTCATTGACCGAGCCTGGTGTCATTTGACCGTCCCTGGTGTATTTGACCAGCCCTGGAAGTATGACCACTGCTTGTGTTATTGGTCGACCCTGACCAGGACACATTCCTATATCTGCAATAGAAGATTGGGCTATGTACCATAAATGCCTCTATCAACGATATTGAATTACTCAACATTGAAATCAATAGAATGTCCAATAAACTGAACACGTAACATTTCCTTCTCTATGCAGTGTCTCTTATGCCAGTGAACTATGCTTATTTGTTATACGTATTTGCTATCTCTGAATCCTATTTCTTTTCATTCCAGCTAAACATTCCATTCGACTGGTCTTGTAAACGTTTGCATCAATAAAGTCTGAAATACAAGCAAGACACACTCAGTAAAAGTAGCAGACATGAACCGGCATTTCGGCCGAAAAATATATAATAGGGACTGGCTAGATAAACATCACAAACGAAAATATCGAACTCAATTATAAGTTAAGATGATACACAAAATATCAAGCACATCCTGGCAAAATGCAATTATTCTCAACTAGCAGTTCGACAAGTGATAAGAGTTAAGAAAATTTACCTTTGATGTTTAAGATGCACTGAGACATAGCAGACACGAATACCTGTCCTTAGTACACCAAACTTGAAACATAAGGTGGCGGATATGCGAAACACAGCGACGGATATCAAAATAATGGCAGCTGGCAGAGAATAACTATGTCATGCTTACGTTTTATTAACTGCAATATCCACAGTGTTCAGTGTCAGTGGTAATCAGGGTTAGGTGAAACATGCTGATTAGGGTCATGTGAAACATGCTGATTAGGGTCATGTGAAACATGCTGATTAGGGGCAGGTGAAACATGCTGATTAGGGTCATGTGAAACATGCTCATTAGGGGCAGGTGAAACATGCTGATTAGGGGCAGGTGAAACATGCTGATTAGGGTCATGTGAAACATGCTGATTAGGGTCAGGTGAAACATGCTGATTAGGGTCAGGTGAAACATGCTGATTAGGGTCAGGTGAAACATGCTGATTAGGGTCAGGTGAAACATGCTGATTAGGGTCAGGTGAAACATGCTGATTAGGGTCAGGTGAAACATGCTGATTAGGGTCAGGTGAAACATGCTGATCAGGGTGGGAGCTAAGAGTAATCAGGGTCAGGTGATACATGCTGATCAAGGTGGGAGCGAATAGTAATCAGGGTCAGGTGAAACATGCTGATCAGGGTCAGGTGAAACGTGCTGATCAAGGTGGGAGCGAAGAGTAATCAGGGTCAGGTGAAACATGCTGATCAGGGTCAGGTGAAACATGCTGATTAAGGTGGGAGCGAAGAGTAATCAGGGTCAGGTGAAACATGCTGATCAGGGTCAGGTGAAACGTGCTGATCAAGGTGGGAGCGAAGAGTAATCAGGGTCAGGTGAAACATGCTGATCAGGGTCAGGTGAAACGTGCTGATCAAGGTGGGAGCGAAGAGTAATCAGGGTCAGGTGAAACATGCTGATCAAGGTGGGAGGGAAGAGTAATCAGGACCAGGTGAAACATACAGATCAAGGTAGGAGCGAAGAGTAATGTGTCAATATGTTGTTGTTGACATATACACTTACACACTCATGCACATATACATTCCAGTTTCACATATGCGCATACACATACACATATACATACATACATACATACATATACACACACACACACGTATCCATAAACAAATACATACAATCATTTACACACATACATATAATCATGTACACACCCACAACAAACTGTCTCTATCTCTCACTGATACACTTACACATATACACACATTCTCACTCACACATACTCGTACACATATATACGTTCACACCTTCACTCACTCTCTCGCACATGTACACTTAAATAGTTACCTTAATTCACTCACACAAATCTAGCGATTATTGCACATTAACACACTTACACTCGCTCACACGGAGAGAGATAGGAACATAAAACTAGAGAGTATGAACAAAGTTCACTCGCTTGTACCGAGAGAGATAGGAACATAAAACTAGAGAGTATGAACAAAGTTCACTCGCTTGTACCGAGAGAGATAGGAACATAAAACTAGAGAGTATGAACAAAGTCCACTCGCTTGTACCGAGAGAAATAGGAACATAAAACTAGAGAGTATGAACAAAGTTCACTCGCTTGTACCGAGAGAGATAGGAACATAAAACTAGAGAGTATGAACAAAGTTCACTCGCTTGTACCGAGAGAGATAGGAACATAAAACTAGAGAGTATGAACAAAGTCCACTCGCTTGTACCGAGAGAGATAGGAACATAAAACTAGAGAGTATGAACAAAGTCCACTCGCTTGTACCGAGAGAGATAGGAACATAAAACTAGAGAGTATGAACAAAGTCCACTCGCTCACACGGAGAGAGATAGGAACATAAAACTAGAGAGTATGAACAAAGTTCACTCGCTCACACGGAGAGAGATAGGAACATAAAACTAGAGAGTATGAACAAAGTTCACTCGCTCACACGGAGAGAGATAGGAACATAAAACTAGAGAGTATGAACAAAGTCCACTCGCTTGTACCGAGAGAGATAGGAACATAAAACTAGAGAGTATGAACAAAGTACACTCGCTTGTACCGAGAGAGATAGGAACATAAAACTAGAGAGTATGAACAAAGTCCACCTGCTTCTTTACAAGTCCTAATTTATGTCAGTCTCTCCCTTCCTCTAGATCTAAATTAGAACCGTCACCCTCCACACCTGGTCTCTCCTCCCAGCTCTTGCTTATCGATCGTGTAGAATGCGCTGCCTCTAAGGCGGTATGTCCGTCTGGTCAAATCGTCTTCTCCATTATTTGGGGCCATACATTGAAGACGACATGGCTTTGTGTCCGCGCCGCCTCAGTTTCGACATAATCCTTCGTTTGCCAGATCAAATTGTCAAAAGTTTGGGATTTCTTTATTGAAAGCAACACGAGAGAAGGAGGAAGGGAGACACGAATAGAAAAAGGAGAGAGAAAGAGAGAGATTATTTTCTGTTCTCTGCGAAACATTTGGCACCCGTAATGATGTTGTACACGGCGAGAACGTGGGCTAATGATTGAGAGTGAGAGAGAGAGAGAGAGAGAGAGATAATGAGAAGGATGGAATCAGAGTGAGTGATAGAAAAAGAGTTATTGTTGTTGTTCCTAGCTCCTCGTGCTAAGTTGAGTAGACTCTTGATGTAGTAGGTTACAGTGGATCTTCTTTCATCCCGAAGCGTACTTGAGAAGGTGGATCGGTATCCTCCTTGGCTGTAGTGCCATGCTAGGCTTCTGGGTAAACGCACTATAATGGGGATTACTGTGTTGATCCTCACCTCGGTGACCAGACTGCTGGTGCACAGACTGTTTCATGAGTGCGAGCAGGGTAGGGGCGTGAGGTGGGGGTCTTGATCGGTAACTTTTAACTGGACCTGATTTTGTTTAAGATTGTTTTTTTTTGCGTCCGCAAAAGTATGAGGGAGAAAGTGAGAGAGAGATAGAGGTGAACAGAGTATGGGGGAGAAAGTGAGAGAGAGAGAGATAGAGAGAGAGGTGAACCGAGTATGAGGGAGAAAGTGAGAGATAGAGGTGAACAGAGTATGAGGAAGAAAGTAAGAGATAGATAGAGGTGAACAGAGTATGAGGGAGAAAGTGAGAGAGATAGAGGTGAACAGAGTATGAGGGAGAAAGTGAGAGAGATAGAGGTGAACAGAGTATGAGGGAGAAAGTGAGAGAGATAGAGGTGAACAGAGTATGAGGGAGAAAGTGAGAGAGATAGAGGTGAACAGAGTATGAGGGAGAAAGTGAGAGAGATAGAGGTGAACAGAGTATGAGGGAGAAAGAGAGAGAGAGATAGAGGTGAACAGAGTATGAGGGAGAAAGTGAGAAAGAGAGATAGAGGTGAACAAAGTATGAGGGAGAAAGTGAGAGAGAGAGAGAGCTGAACCGAGTATGAGGGAGAAAGTGAGAGATAGAGAGATAGAGGTGAACAGAGTATGAGGAAGAAAGTAAGAGATAGATAGAGGTGAACAGAGTATGAGGGAGAAAGTGAGAGAGATAGAGGTGAACAGAGTATGAGGGAGAAAGTGAGAGAGATAGAGGTGAACAGAGTATGAGGGAGAAAGTGAGAGAGAGAGAGATAGAGGTGAACAGAGTATGAGGGAGAAAGTGAGAGAGATAGACGTGAACAGAGTATGAGGGAGAAAGTGAGAGAGAGATAGAGGTGAACAAAGTATGAGGGAGAAAGTGAGAGAGAGAGAGAGAGATAGAGGTGAACAAAGTATGAGGGAGAAAGTGAGAGAGAGAGAGATAGAGGTGAACAGAGTATGAGGAAGAAAGTAAGAGATAGATAGAGGTGAACAGAGTATGAGGGAGAAAGAGAGAGAGAGAGAGATAGAGGTGACAGAGTATGAGGGAGAAAGGGAGAGAGAGAATGATGGGAACTGGTTGAGGGTCAATGAGAGAGAAACAGTGAGATAGAGAGATGGGAACATTATGAGGGAGATGTAGAGAGAGAATGAATGAGGGATAGGAACAGCGTGTGGAAAAATGAGAGAGAGAGAGAAAGTGTGTGGCAGAGGGGAACAGAGAGTGAAGCATGAGAGAGGGGAACAGAGTGTTGGAGAATGAGAGAGAGGAACAGTGAGATAGAGAGAGTTTATTTGGTCTTGTCCAACAATGATACATTTGGTACGTGTAGTAAATACTGTTGCTATATGTCTTCCCCTGATCTCCTCTGACGAACTACACGAGACGTTACATTAAGACCGATGTGTTTTCCAGTGAGCGTATTTCTCTTGTACGACAATGGTTAACAGAAGATATATATTTAATTAAGAAATTGGATATCATCTTTCAGATCTTCTTTGAGGATGAGAAATTAAACTTACGTTAAGGTTAAACAGACAACTACGTCAATTAATAAAGAGATAGAGAGTCTCTCTCTCACTCTCTCTGTCTCTGTCTCTCTCTCTCTCTCTCTCTCTCTCTCTCTCTCACAATCATTGATTGTTGTTCGTGAAGGTTTTAGTCTTCTTTTGTCGAATGAAAGCAAATTTCCGCCACCGACTTCATCGCTGTAGTTACATCAGATCGTTGTCATTGCTGAAGTCGGATGTGTTGGACCGAAATGTGCAAATATCGCAGTCAAGCTGTAAACTACGACACAACGCATTCCGTTCTCTGGACTACATTCTGCTACTAAAGGCCTTTCAGGGTTTGGTAGTGGGAGATTGAGAACGAACGAAGCCAAGCCAAGATCGTTGTCAAATCAGTCCGTCCTTCCCGTCTAATCGGTTCCATGTACAGCTCTCTGTCCACCGTTCTTCCTCAAGTTAACTTTGACCTCACCGCTCGTCTCTTTACCTGTGGGTTCCACTTCAGCGCGTGTCTGGTTATATTGTCGAGCATCTTTCTGAGTGTGCGGCCCATCCATCTTCACTTTCTCTTCGCGATAATCTTCTGTGTTGGTTGATGGCATGTTCCGTACCACTGAATTGTGTATTATTAATTGCGGTCATCAGCATGAAATGTACGCTCTGGAAACATCTGTTTGCGAAGGTCTGCCATCTCAATGGGATACAGCTAGTTCAATGATCACCACCAAATATCATGTTGTTGTTGTTGTCGTCGTCGTCGTCGTCGTCGTCGTCGTCGGCGGCTGCTGCTGCTGTTGTTGTTGTTGTTATTGTTGTTGTCGTCGGCGGCGGCGGCTGCTGCTGTTGTTGTTGTTATTGTTGTTGTCGTCGTCGGCGGCGGCGGCTGCTGCTGCTGTTGTTGTTGTTGTTATTGTTGTTGTCGTCGTCGACGGCGGCGGCGGCTGCTGCTGCTGCTGTTGTTGTTGTTGTTATTGTTGAATGTCCACCGGGAGTAAGATTACTATTTTGTTCGCCCTGAAAAAGACGTTAAATGGCAGGTTGCAGTATCTTTCCTCACATCCCGATCGTGCTGATGAAGGTGAATCGGGATCCTCCAGGCGGTTGTGCTAAGCTTGGCTTGATCTGCATGATGCTCACTACTACGGGTATCACATCGATTCCCCATCTTGTTAGTGGGACTGATATGACAGCCTGTTTCCAAGGAGATTTACCTAACCCTGACTAACACTTTCCAATCAGTATGTTTTCTCTGGCTCTGACTAACATAGTCTGATCAGTATGTTTTGTCTGGCCCAGACTAACATAGTCTGATCAGTAAGTTTTGTCTGGCCCAGACTAACATAGCCTGATCAGTATGTTTTGTCTGGCCCAGACTAACATAGTCTGATCAGTATGTTTTGTCTGGCCCAGACTAACATAGTCTGATCAGTAGGTTTTGTCTGGCCCAGACTAACATAGTCTGATCAGTATGTTTTGCCTGGCCCAGACTAACATAGTCTGATCAGTATGTTTAGTCTGGCCCAGACTAACATAGTCTGATCAGTATGTTTTTGCCTGGCCCAGACTAACATAGTCTGATCAGTATGTTTTGTCTGGCCCAGACTAACATAGTCTGATCAGTATGTTTTGCCTGGCCCAGACTAACATAGTCTGATCAGTATGTTTTGCCTGGCCCAGACTAACAAGTATTTCTTCAGGCCATATGTCCTTTTCAAGTAATGGTACGACCAAGAGGCCAGGATGGACACGACACTTCTTTTTCTTCTTCTTGTTCTTCTTCTTATTCTTGTTCGATCAACTGATGCTAACTTCTAGTCCGGTAAGGTTCACGAAGGAGACTGCGTTTCAGGTCTTCATGGGTCACCCACAGCTTGTCGTGCATGGTCGCTTCTGGGCCAGACATCCTCTTATTAGTCTGTATAAGTATGGCAGACCTGCAGGATATATTCTGGTGTTTGCTTGGGTGCTCCACAATCACACGTGGCGGTGCCTCTGATACCCATTTTGTGGAGATTGGCCTTGAGTCTGAAATGTCCCGTTCTGAGTCTGAGGATCTTTGCCCATCTCTACCAAGTTTGTTTAAGCTGTCATTTTCTGGCTTGCATTCTTTGTGCTGGTCTCTCCATTCCGTCCTCGTGGATAGTTTGATGAGTGTCTTTGCTTCTTTATAGCTCTGTGAATGCCGAGTCTGCATGCCGCCACTGCCGGGTTTTGCGAGCTAATCTGCTTTGTGTAAGACAATGTCTGTTTTTTGAGACAATCCGATGTTGTAACTTTTTCGTGTAAGAGTCTATTCTGTTTGGAGCTTGAGATGGCTTGGAGTACACTCATGGAGACTATCTTGTTTGGGGCTTGAGATGGCTTGGAGTACACTCATGGAGACTATCTTGTTTGGGGCTTGAGATGGCTTGGAGTACACTCATGGAGACTATCTTGTTTGGGGCTTGAGATGGCTTGGAGTACACTCATGGAGACTATCTTGTTTGGGGCTTGAGATGGCTTGGAGTACACTCATGGAGACTATCTTGTTTGGAGCTTGAGATGGCTTGGAGTACACTCATGGAGACTATCTTGTTTGGAGCTTGAGATGGCTTGGAGTACACTCATAGAGACTATCTTGTTTGGAGCTTGAGATGGCTTGGAGTACACTCATGGAGACTATCTTGTTTGGGGCTTGAGATGGCTTGGAGTACACTCATGGTGACTATCTTGTTTGGGGCTTGAGATGGCTTGGAGTACACTCATAGAGACTATCTTGTTTGGGGCTTGAGATGGCTTGGAGTACACTCATGGAGACTATCTTGTTTGGAGCTTGAGATGGCTTGGAGTACACTCATGGTGACTATCTTGTTTGGGGCTTGAGATGGCTTGGAGTACACTCGTGGAGACTATCTTGTTTGGGGCTTGAGATGGCTTGGAGTACACTCACGGAGACTATCTTGTTTGGAGCTTGAGATGGCTTGGAGTACACTCAGGGAGACTATCTTGTTTGGAGCTTGAGATGGCTTGGAGTACACTCATGGTGACTATCTTGTTTGGGGCTTGAGATGGTTTGGAGTACACTCATGGTGACTATCTTGTTTAGGGCTTGAGATGGCTTGGAGTACATTCATGGAGACTGTTAGAAAGCCCGTTTTTCTTGTACTTGTGTTTTGGCTGATAAGAATCTGGGCTACTACATGAATAGCTGCAACACGAGCCAGATCTTTTACTAGTTGCTCTCATCCGAGGGGGATACTCGAGTTAACAAAAATACGATCACTTTAACTTTCACACCATGTCGTAAATCACGATTAAAGCTAGCAACCTCACTATGTAAAACCAATCCGGTTCTAATGCGTTAATTCACCCATTCTGAAATTGTATACCATTCAGTGACCACACGGGTTTCCGTACAAAAATAATTATAAGTGTCTAGCTACATGAGGCCAAAATTCTGTGATGTCCTGCAGAATATTGTCAAACGGGTCTAACTGACGGACTTTATTCCGATGTCGCCACAGAAACTCACGCATGTAGGAATCTATCATGTGTCTGTGTGTTCCATTTTGTTTAGGGTTAGGGTTAAGGTTAGGTGCCCTCTAACCCTGTGCCAGAACGAACAGGAATGTCCTGCTGACATGTGCGACATCTCTAACGATCTTGACGAAATGTGAGAGAAAAAGTCATAACATGATTTTTAGCACACAGTCGGACGGTGTGTATAATTCGTCTTTCCTGCTAAAACTGCACACAATTTATTTTCTTGCGTGTCAAGTGCGACAACTGCAATAAATCCATCTTCCACGTAAGGTGTTAAATCTGGGAATGACATGGGCATAGGTTTACCGCGCGAATTAAAGAGTATGGTGATTCGTGTGGCTATATTCTACTAAATTTGACCTATTATAATCCGCGGGTGAATTAACGCACAAGTACCAGGATGGACCAGCTCTGCGGTGGGAAAATATGCTTCTCACCTTTTAGCAAAATGGAGAGTGATGGTGATTAAGGCAAAATGTTCTTGTCTAGACGTGGTGGGCCGCAGCGGACAGGGAGGGGAGGGATCAAATCGTTAACCAGTTCTGGTCAAAGTTCGAACTGTGCCCTTAAATAGAATACGCCTCTGATTAGCTCAGTGATAGAGCACTCGCTGTTTACGACAAAGATACGGGGCTCTACTCCCAACACGCTGTAATCAACCCGGCTAGTAAATTAGTGCCTGGCTTATTGTTACGGAAGGAAAAGAATCGAGGAAGGAAACTGGGCACACAAATAAGATGGGGTCTCCTACAACAAAACGCTTCATCCCCGACAGCAGTGTCCGGTATTGGACTGCCTCAGTGGGTGACAAGCACATTTAGGATCTTGGAGCCAGGTAACAAATGTAGGAGCCAGGCATTGTGCTAGGAGAAGAATTACTCGTAGGGAGGTGTAACATGCTGGAGGGTAAGGAGGGGGGGGGGTTGTAGGGTCTGGGGGAATTGTAGGGTTGTGTATCATGATGTAGGGTCTGGGGGAATTGTAGGGTTGTGTATCATGATGTAGGGTCTGGGGGAATTGTAGGGTTGTGTAACATGCTGTAGGGTCTGGGGGAATTGTAGGGCTGCGTAACATGATGTAGGGTCTGGGGGAATTGTAGGGTTGTGTAACATGCTGGTTGGTATGGGGGAATTGTAGGGTTGTATAACATGATTGTTGGTATGGGGGAATTGTAGGGTTGTGTAACATGCGTGTTGGTATGGGGGGGAATTGTAAGGTTGTGTAACATGCTGGAGGGTATGGGGGAATTATTCTTGGGGATATGAATTCTGAACGTGCAAGTTTTTTTGTAAATAAAGTAAGTCGGATCTATTTCAGCTGTTCATTATTTGTGTTATGTCTGAGCTGCTGCTTAACATCACGCCGGTAGTCGGACCTTAAAAGTCTGTGAAAGGGGAGGAAATTATGATAATAATGTTCGCTAAGGCGTCAGCGATTTTGCTTTTCACCCTACCTAACCTCACAACTACGGAAAATAAACCAAATTCCATTCAGACATAAATCATTACAAATTGACTTAAAATAAACTAAATTACTATGTAATTGTCTATGCTTGATGACAGAAAATTTACGAAGTAATAGTGTGTGTGTATATATATATTTCTTTTTAATGACTAACGCTTGCTTCACTGTTTAGCTCTTAGAATGCCTAGATTATTTGTGGCAGTTACTTTCACTTTATTTTATTTTTAGCCGTTACTTTGGCTGTTTTCAGGTTCGCACCATTATATAACGGTAAAGGTATTCCCTCATGAGGCATTTCTGTCGCGGATGAATCGTTTGAATGTAATCTACTATTGTATTCGCTTCTTCCAATCTGTATTTTCATCTTTTCATTTTTATACTTTTATCTATTTCTTGTAGAGGCAATCACCTTTTTTATGTATTCTGATCATTTTAGTCTTTCTTCTACTCCTTATCTTCCACTTAATCGTCTTATCTTCTCATTAGTTTTCCTTCAACTTTTCCTCCTTCTCCTTCGTCTTTTTTCATCTTCCTCTCTGATGTGAGACTTTTCCTCCCAATGAATAAGACAGGCAGGAAGGCAACAGGTGTCTTTATCTAAAAACAGACTTCGTACGATGAAATTAACACTTCCTCCACAACGGCACCACGTAACAGCTTGCTCATCTGATAAGCAGAGACATCATTCAATAACACTTCATCCTCAACCGCATTGTCTGTGTCCATGAACTACCTTGACTATTCTAGCTTTTATCTCTCCAAACTGTAGCACACACACATCACGTCTGTTGTGTGCCCTCTGTTTGCAGCTCGTCTTCTCAGACCACGCCGGGAGCTACTCGTCCACACGGGCGGTCATCCATGCTCGCTGTCTACTGATCGATTTGGCTGTCGGCATACGAGGCGTTCTTTGCTCTTGAGTTATCATTCCCTCCTTCTCGTTTTTATCTCCTTCTTTCTGTCTACCAATCTTACTCTCCGTATCACTATCCTCTCACTATGTGTCTGTGACCACTTTATTTTCATTCTGTATCACAATCACGTGTCAACTGCCAACCAGGTAGACAAGGCATGCCAAGACAAAAACTACTCACTACGTTGTTTAGCTAAATATGGCTATTACGCATCTGCTCGAACACGATCTACGAATAGTGTCAACCAAACATCTGTAACGGATTGTCAGGGCTCCGGAAGGTTTCCAACTAGGCCATTTCTGTAGTGACTTTCTTCAAGTGTTTTGTGGAAAATGTTGTTTAATCTGAGGACAGAAACAATCTTTTATCTGAGGACAGAAACAATCTTTTATCTGAGGACAGAAACAATCTTTTATCTGAGGACAGAAACAATCTTTTATCTGAGGACAGAAACAATCTTTTATCTGAGGACAGAAACAATCTTTTATCTGAGGACACAAACAATCTTTTATCTGAGGACAGAAACAATCTTTTATCTGAGGACAGAAACAATCTTTTATCTGAGGACAGAAACAATCTTTTATCTGAGGACAGAAACAATCTTTTATCTGAGGATAGAAACAATTTTTTATCTGAGGACAGAAATAAATCTTTTATCTGAGGACAGAAACAATCTTTTATCTGAGGACAGAAACAATCTTTTATCTGAGGACAGAAACAATCTTTTATCTGAGGACAGAAATAAATCTTTTATCTGAGGACAGAAACTATCTTTTATCTGAGGACAGAAACAATCTTTTATCTGAGGACAGAAACAATCTTTTATCTGAGGACAGAAACAATCTTTTATCTGAGGACAGAAACAATCTTTTATCTGAGGACAGAAACAATCTTTTATCTGAGGACAGAAACAATCTTTTATCTGAGGACAGAAACAATCTTTTATCTGAGGACAGAAACAATCTTTTATCTGAGGACAGAAACTATCTTTTATCTGAGGACAGAAACAATCTTTTATCTGAGGACAGAAACAAATCTTTTATCTGTGGACATAAACAAATCTTTTATCCGTGGACAGGAACACATTTTTTTTATCTGTGGACAGAGATAAATCTTTTATCTGTGGACAAACAAATCTTTTATCTGTGGACAGAAACAAATCTTTTATCTGTGGACAGAGACATATCTTTTATCTGTGGACAGAGACACGTGTATCATTCGTTGGGAAAGACTGTTTTATCCGTGAACAGATGTGTTATCCGCGCAAACAGACATATATTTTATCCCTGGACAGAGACAAATCTTACACGTACACAGAGACATATTTTATCCGTGGACAGAGACAAATTGTATCCGTGAATAGAAACACATGTATTATCCTTGGACAGAAACTGTATTTTATCTCTTGAAAGATGTGTTATCTGTTCAAAGAGAGATATTTTATCCATGGACAGAGATATTTTATCCACGGACATATATTATCCGTGGACAAAGACATATATTATATGTGAACAGAGACATGTTTTATACTTGGACAGAGACAACAATTGTATCCGTGGACAGAGACATATTTTATCTTTGGCCAAAAACAAATGAACAAATAATGTTTATAAAAAAACATGTTCATATCTCCTCTATGGTAAGGACTCCACACTTGTACACAGTAATCCAATCTAGGTAAATAATGCTTTATACAGTTTGACTATCACTTCCTTGATCTATCAACTATCACTTCCTTACAAAACATTAACACATCTATTAGAATTAATGGAAGGGGTTACTAAAATTATATATAAAGGGGAGCCAGTGGATGCTATTTATCTAGATTTTACAAAGGCCTTTGGTAGAGGATCTCATCAAAGATTATTTCGAAAGTTCAAATCACATGGAATAGGTGGGGAAGTTGACAAATGGATTAAAAATTGGTGAACGGGAAGAAGGCAGCGAGTAGGTATAAATAAGGAGTACTCTGAGTGGTGTGAAGTGAAAAGTAGAGTGCCACAGGGCTCGGTTTTGGGACCAATTTTGTTCTTGATATATAAAAACGATTTGGATATTGATATGGGATCCATGATTGCAAAATTTGCTAACACAAAACTATGCAGAAATCTAAAGCAGAACTGGATATATTGAGGTCGGATTTAGATAAATTTCGAGAATGGTCTGTAAGCTGGCAAATGGAGTTTAATGTAGATAAATGTACAGTCATCCACATGGGTAGATCCAATATGGTATTTAATTACACAATGAGAGAGAACAATATTAGAAAGATAGATAAGCAAAGGTACCTAGGGGTTATAATATATCAAACAGGTAAGGTTAGTGTGCAAGTTCAGGTAGCATTGAAGAAAGCCAAAGGCAATGTTAGGTATGATAAAAAGAAATATTAAACATAGGAGCAAGGAAGTGATAGTCAAACTGTATAAAGCATTAGTTAGACCTAGATTGGAGTACTGTATACAGGTATGGAGTCCGTATCATAGAGGAGATATAAACATGCTGGAAAGAATTCAAAAAAGAACGACAAAGCTGATAGTGGGATTCCATAATTACAGTTATGACGAAAGACTCAGAAATACCAGCCTATAGTGTCTAAAAACGAGAAGAATTCGAGGTGTCTTAATACAGGTTAAAAGATGATCAGAGGAAACGATAAATAACAATTTGTTTTCAAAATAAAACCACCCACAAGAACAAGAGGGCATAGCTACAAATTAACTAAAGAAATGCCCATATTAAATATTAGGAAATATTTCTTTAGTCAGAGAGTTGTGAATGCTTGGAATGCATTGCCACGGGAGGTAGCGGAGGCAGGGACAATTAATGCATTTGAGAATAAATTAGATGCGCATAGCTTTTAGAGCAAGATAAATTAAACTGGTTGAATACAGACTCTGCAGAGTCTTCTAAACCAATATAAAGACGTTAAGTTAAAAAAATTGTTTTATTCGTGGACAGAGAAATAGATTTTATTGTAGACAAGACATTTTATCCGCGAACAGAGAAATATGTTTTATCGGGGATAAAGACACATTTTTTTTCCTGGACAGATAAATATGTTTTATTGAGGACAGAGACGTGCATTTTATCCATGGAAAGAAAGTTGTTTATTCGATCATATAGAAATGTGTTTATCCGGTCATATAGAAATGTGTTTACCCGTGGATAGAGACATACATTTTATCCGTGGACAGAAATGTGTTTATCCGGTTAAATAGAAATGTGTTATCCGGTCATATATACATGTTTTTATCCGGTCATATATAAATGTGTTTATCCGGTCGAAATGTGTTTATCCGGTCATATAAAAATGTGTTTATCCGGTCACATAGAAATGTGTTTATCCGGTCATATAGACATGTGTTTATCCGGTCATATAGACATGTGTTTAGCCGGTCATATAGACATGTGTTTATCCGGTTATATAGAAATGTGTTTATCCGGTCATATAGAAATGTGTTTATCCGGTTATATAGACATGTGTTTATCCGGTCAAATAGACATGTGTTTACCCGGTCATATAGACGTGTGTTTATCCGGTCATATAGACATGTGTTTATCCGGTCATATAGACATGTGTTTATCCGGTTATATAGAAATATGTTTATCCGGTCATATAGACATGTGTTTATCCGGTCATATAGACATGTGTTTATCCGTGGACAGAAAATTGTTTTATCTATAGACAGTAGCTGTTTACCGTTCAAACGGTGCAGGCGCCGAGGAAGTGTTTATTGATAAGACCCGCAATCGCCTTCCACAACCAACCCTGGGATAAGGAGATATTCATTGTTTTATTAATTGGATCACGTGTTTGCTCCACGTGAAGCATAGGGCCACCACTACATCCAGCCACTTTACAGGAAGCACGTATCCGAATATACGTTGTTGCGGCTGATATCAGTGGTTTTGCACGGTGAGGTTGCTAGCCCCATACACAACCATATCTAGTCACCTCTTACTACCTGATCGAAAGATGACAACGGTCATGTACTTTCCTATTAGCACAGTAGTAGAGCATTCGATTTTTAATCACCACTACCGGCAGGTCCAGTTAACCAGCTGTAAATGGGTATCTGATTTACGGTTAGTATACTGACAGTCTCGAACTCTTCATTCCTGACCAGCGGTTAAGTCTGCTGAAGGACTTTCTTTTTTTAATCGGGATCTACCCACATATGGGAACGTTTAAGTGGTATAGTGATTGTAGTGATCGTCTGTCCCAGTAATGGGATCGGGTTCAATCTCCAGTTTTGACACGCTCCAATCTATTCTGCTGTAAATTGGTACATGATTTACAGTTAGTTAATGCAAGGTGGCGATGAACGGAACTGGTCACCGTCACTTCAGAAAACGTCGAGACAAGGTACAATAAGGTTTGTAACACTTCCTCCCCGACAGCATTACATTTTTTTTTAAAATAAAAAACTCCTTTAATTATCTGGCGCCGATAACCAAAAAGAGAAGGAACAACCGCAAGAAACAAACACAAAACTAGAGGACCAGGCTCACGTAGAAGGACTCAATCGATCTACGCTAGCAGGGCTTAGATATGATCAATAAGCTACGAGATTGTTTCCTAGAATCTGCAGGGCACGGATGTTGCCAATGAATGATACATTCCCTGGAGTGACAGTGCAAACAGAGACACCGACTGGAAACTCTTGAACTCTTTGTTGAGTTTCACACAAGGTTTTCCGGTAACAGATAATATCTGTAGGCCCATTATCTGCGATTTATTGTTTTGGTTTATTGCTAATAGATCATTTCCCGAGGTCGAAAGGGGGAAGGACATGTTCATGGCCAGTCACCCTGATAGGTAGCAGTATATATTAGACTGTTTACAATATCAGCTATTCATTCATCGGTTTTCTATTAAATCTATTTCTTCTTTTACTTCTTTCCGTTCGTGTCGTTAGACGTCTTGGGTGGGGTAGTTTTCTTTCGTGTACCGGATGTATCATTAGACGTCGTGGGGAGGTGTAGTTTCCTTTCCTGTGCCAGATGTGTTATTAGACGTCGTGGGGAGGTGTAGTTTCCTTTCCTGTGCCAGATGTGTTATTAGACGTCGTGGGGAGGTGTAGTTTCCTTTCCTGTACCGGATGTGTTATTAGACGTCGTGGGGAGGTGTAGTTTCCATTCCTGTGCCAGATGTGTTATTAGACGTCGTGGGGAGGTGTAGTTTCCTTTCCTGTACCGGATGTGTTATTAGACGTCGTGGGGAGATGTAGTTTCCTTTCCTGTGCCAGATGTGTTATTAGACGTCGTGGGGAGATGTAGTTTCCTTTCCTGTACCGGATGTGTTATTAGACGTCGTGGGGAGATGTAGTTTCCTTTCCTGTACCGGATGTGTTATTAGACTTCGTGGGGAGGAGTAGTTTCCTTTCCTGTGTCGCCAATACTGTTGTCGTTCCGTATTTCTTTAGGACCTCACTTACACCGTTTATCCATCCTCTTCTCGGTCTTCCTTTTGCTCTGTCACCCACTTGTCAGGTACTGTTGTTCTACACAGCTGGTAGATTTGGTTGCATTCCTGTCAGGTGACAATCCACTTTGTTCTGTTTATCCACGTAATCCATGCACGATGTTACACCCACCTTCTATCTACAAATCATTACTTAGTAATACAGGACAAAGAATAATATCAATTGCTGGACCAAAGTTTATCAAAGCTAAGCCTCAGCTCATCACAGCTCAGCCTCAGCTCATCACAGCTCAGCCTCAGCTCATCACAGCTCAGCTTAAGCTAAGCCTCGGCTCATCACAGCTCAGCCTCAGCTCATCACAGCTCAGCCTCAGCTCATCACAGCTCAGCTTAAGCTCAGCCTCAGTTCATCAAAACTCAGTCTAAGCTCATCACAGCTCAGCCTCAGCTCATCACAGCTCAGCTTAAGCTCAGCCTCAGTTCATCAAAACTCAGCCTAAGCTCATCACAGTTCAGCTCATCAAAGCTTAGCCTCATCTCAGCTTAAGCTCATCAAAGCTCAGCATCAGCTCATCAAAACTCAGCCTAAGCTCATTACAGCTCAGCAAAGCTGAGCTCGATTTAGATTCCATAAAACATTGGGATGTTCCTCACTCACATCTCAAGACAATATAGTGACATGACTGTATGATATGCCAAGCATTTAAGAATACGATTTATAACTCGGGAGGAAGCATATTATTGAGTAGATTATGATTAAATTATGGACAGCATTATAGAATACACGGACAACACTAAAAAAGCCATAAAAATACTGAACTTAATGATTTAAGAGCAGTACTCTGTCAACTATGCCAGCAGTCCGCACCAAAAAGAGTAGTGGTACAGTGGGTTCCATCCCACTGTAACATCCAAGGCAACGAGGAGGCAGACAGACTGGCAAAAGAAGGTGCAAGACTACCACAACCAGATACTAGTGTGACATACGAAGAGTCAAAAAGGCTTATTAGAGCTAGATACATGACCAAATGGGAAACAGAACAAACTGGTTACACAAAAAACGATGTCTATTACCAGGTGAACAGAAGAGAGCAGGTCGTGGTCTTCAGACTTCGCACTGGCCACAATAGACTGAGGTACCACATATTCAATAAATTGAAGATAGATGGCACTGGCGAATGCACTTGTGGTACCGGGAAAATGATCGCTGAACATTTGCTGCAAAACTGCCCGACATACGAGGATCAGAGAAAGCAGATGTGGCCATCACACGTGGCAACACTAGACAAGCTCTATGGCAGTGTCGACAGCCTCAGGTTGACCGCTGCTTTTTTCGAAAAAATAACGGTTGATGTCTGACTGCGTACGATGAAGAAGAAGAATACACGGACAACTAATAATGTGAGAGGCACTGTACCCTACCTATGTTGGTCCTCACGTGCGCCTAAGTACGCTCAAAGTTGGTTTGATTTCAAAGCTCTGCAGTCTTTGAATTGCTGATTGATCTCTTGCCGTGCTATCATCCAACACACTATCATTGACAGACTTCAAAATGTCACCTCTATCCATATCTAGTGTAACTATGATTGGTGCTCGTCAAGCCAGGCTGTCAGATCTTTCATTGCCATGACACCCCAGGAAGACCGGGAGCCGCTACAGGTTTGGTGCCACTATAGCTGCTATCATGCCTGAGCCAGCTCTTCTGTGCCTTCCTAAATCAGGATTGGAAGTCAGGGATGATGACTGCCCTTGTTAAAGAGGTCTCATCTAGTCATCTCACAGCTGCCGTCACTGCTTCCATCTCCATGTTTGTACTGAAGGTCGCTATTATGTATGCCCAACTCTGCTCGGTAACAACCCGTCACCTCCCTGTCACACGCTTTCCCCTATTTCGGTACGTACAAAGTAAACTATAATTACATCGATCCACTAGGTAAGCTAATTTCAGCTAGCATCTGTTTGTACCATGTTAGGATACATAAAAGGACAGCCACTCTGGCAAGTATTCTGAAAGCTAGTGTTTCTAATAACCTTATCGAAAGTTGACTTAGAAAATATGCTCGCCCAATTCCTAGTGATCAGCCAGTAATCATGTGGACATACAGAGAAATTAGTGTTAATTAGCAGATGAGATAAGAAAGCTGATTCTCCATTTTTCTCGTTTTTGTGTGTGTTATGTTTGTGCACTGTGTGAACTACCATTTAATTTAACTTAATTCACTGTTTGACTTACTTCCTTTTTGGCTTGTTTCCCCTTTTTTTTCTCTTCTTCTTCTTCTCATCCAAGTGAAAACTAGTTGTTCGTTGTTTAAACCAAGTATAGTCCACATTTGGGGTATTGTTTCTAGGGCTTTGTTATTGTCCCTTTTAGGGTAGAACGGTCTCCAACTCATGTAGTTTGTTTACCCCGCCACTGACACAAGTCAAAAGCTTTACGAGTATGGCGTCGTAGTCGAGGTTTGAAGAAAAGCCCTAGTCTTAATGAGGCAGAAATAGCAGCACGAAGACTCAGAAGTGCTTTCGTTCTAACCTAGAAGGCTTTCGTATGCATGAACAGAAGAGTATGCAAGACCATGAGTTGGAAAGTCTTCTACTATAGAGGAGTGTTGTGTTATCTGTCGCACACATATCTATCCTCGAAACCACTCAATGAGTGTACTTTACACTTCACATCTTCAATCAATCAAAACGTTATCAACTCCCTGTGGAGCATACGCTGACCTATTCATTCATATCTATTGAAGTTTTTGTTGCTGCAAGTTTCTACAGGATGGGGTCCATGACCCCATAAAGACTCTTTACTCGCCTCTTACGCCATGCCTGGAAGGTTACTGTGTTGCTTTTCTTTGCTCTCCTAACGAGCTCCGGTAACACAGGTGGTTCTTCCCATCGCTATGTTTCACGTGCATTTGTGCCTACGAATGGTGGCTTGGCCCGCTAGATAGAATAGAACAAAGCCATGACCAGGAAACATTGGTTTACCAGGCAAACCTTCTGTCTCGTGCTGTCAGCCGGGACTTGTCAAATAGTGTGCCATATCTCATATGTTAACCCACATTCTGGGGGAGTGAGACGCTAGTCCTGTCAGACATAACATACTGGCCAGGACGTCGGGTCAGGCACAACATACTGACCAGGACGTTGGGTCAGACACAACATACTGACCAGGACGTCGGGTCAGACACAACATACTGACCAAGACGTCGGGTCAGGCACAACATACTGACCAGGACGTCGAGCCAGGCACAACATAATGACCAGGACGTCGGGTCAGACACAACATACTGACCAGGACGTCTGGTCAGACACAACATACTGACCAGGACGTCGGGTCAGATACAACATACTGACCAGGACGTCGGGTCAGATACAACATACTGACCAGGGCGTCGGGTCAGACACAACATACTGACCAGGACGTTGGGTCAGACACAACACACTGACCTGGACGTCGGGTCAGGGTAAGACACAACACACTGACTAGGACGTCGGGTCAGGGTCAGGCACAACATACTGACCAGAACGTAGGGCCAGGGTCTGGCACAATACATTGACCAAGACCACCATTCCTCTTCAATGTAGGGTTCCCTGGAAACACTGTTTTCAGTGTAGTCTGGCTGACGAGATGTGGATCGATGTGGTCCCCGTAATAATGAATGGGAGGAGGATGAAGTCAATTATAGCACAACCGCCTGGAGGAACGTGGTTCACCTTCATCAGCACGCTCGGGATGGAAGGATAGCTAATACAACCCTCCACTTAACACCCTTTTGAGGGCGCACAAAGATTAAACCTACTCATCACAGGCATTACAACAATAACAACCCACATTCTTGTGACTTATCAAATCGTGTGGTACATGCATATCAATCAGAAGCACAGTAACATCATTATCCCTTGTGAGTTGTTATGTCAATAATGTTCCAAGCGTCATGAGACGCCTTATAATGTCCACTTGACTTTTCGATAATCTCGCTTTGTTGTTGGTATGTATCGGGATCAACTCCTGTCTCATTATTATGTGTCCTTTCTTACATGCTTTTTTGAATACTTTACCCACTACTTTAGCCCATTACTTTCTTTCTCTTTAACCTATTACCTATGGGTTTTCCATAAGTGCAGTAATGTCGATTATGTATAACAGCATAACATAATTACTCAAGATCATGCTACAAAATAGTAATTGAATGCAAGCATATTTCTGCGTGTTTAAAGATATGAATTCTTCCAGGCTTCTTTCTATGTGTTTACTCCCCCCGACTTGATAAATTCTAGTACTCGAGATATTGAACGTTTTCTTGCTCTCACTACCACAACAAAACCTACAATCGGCATCATGGTGTCACGCGTCCCCTGATATTATCAAACCTCACAGATTTATGGGTGCGTTAGGAGCGGAACTGGAATATTTGGCATCAAAGGCGGGTTCTTCTTTCGGCATGTCTCGTCACCCATACAGAATTTCAAAATAATAAAAGCGAAACATCGCATATTAAAATACCACGGACTACCAGTCCAGATTGCGTAACACTTCAAAATACTGTCACCCGTGGCGAACTGCACCACCTCACCGCATGTGAAGTACGTTATACCAGGTGCACACGAGACATGAGTTTACGAGCAGTTGTATGTAATGTTTCATATCTCTGCTACCCTTTATTCTATTGTTGTATGTAATGTTTCATATCTCTGATATCCTTTATTCTATTGTTGTATGTAATGTTTCATATCTCTGCTACCCTTTATTCTATTGTTGTATGTAATGTTTCATATCTCTGATATCCTTTATTCTATTGTTGTAAGTAATGTTTCATATCTCTGATATCCTTTATTCTATTGTTGTATGTAATGTTTCATATCCCTGCTATCCTTTATTCTATTGTTGTATGTAATGTTTCATATCCCTGCTATCCTTTATTCTATTGTTGTATGTAATGTTTCATATCCCTGCTATCCTTTATTCTATTGTTGTATGTAATGTTTCATATCCCTGCTATCCTTTATTCTATTGTTGTAAGTAATGTTTCGTTTCTAATATTCTTAATTCTCTTGCGATCCGGCATGAAATATCACTTGATAATCATTTTAGCTACTCATGCATATTGGCGTCTATTGAACATCTTTCTAATTAAATTGTTGTTTATCAATATGTGGCGTTATTGTTGTTGTTGGTGGCCATGTTGTTGTTGGTGATGGTGTTAGAAGATCCTCGTACTGACTTATTTTCACTATTTGATGATGTTCTATGTAGCACGTAACAGTGGCTCTTCTGACATCACGAGACTTACTTAAGTAGGTTCACCTCTGTCGTTCATGCTACAATGTAATGTAGGTCTTCTCGGTAGGCTCATCATTATGAGGATCTCCGTTTCAATCCCCACCTCGTCGACCAGACTGCTGTAACACAGCCTGAGATACATCGAGGGTATGAGCGGTGGGGGCGAGTGATAGTACACTTCACGGGGTCATAGTCATAAAACAGCAGCCCACTCCCTTCAATATTTTTGTGGACTTTCGAAGACTTGATAAGATTCTCTTATATTTCCTGATACTTTCTTGAATTAGAATGTGATATGATCTCTTTGTTGGTCTAGACAACCACTAGTTACATCAGCTTTCCTGTGATACCGATAGTGAGAGAGCCATATATTTAATATTGCGTCAGTGTGTGTGTCATAAAAGTTAAATGTATTCTGGGAAATCACTCTTTATTTCCTCGGTCGCTCTCAAACAATCACGTATGTTTTCCACGTTAGCCTGGCAGCCAGTCTCAGGCTCACACCGTCGCTGTACAGCTCTATCCGTCTTCTGGGTTAGAGAGGGATATACGGTCCCTCTGCTCCTCCAGTGTAGTCGATCGGCTTGGATGTCATGTTCTGTTTGTTCGCTCTCCTTACGCGGTCATATATTGATGTGTCCTATTTTTTATTTATTGAACAGATGATGTCTTGGTCTGTAGTAGCTAGTTCCCTGTCTGCATATTGTCAGTTTATCATATTGTCACTTCATCATATTGTCACTTGACCATATTGTCACTTGATCATATTGTCACTTGATCATATTGTATCTTCATCATATTGTCACTTGACCATATTGTCACTTGACCATATTGTCACTTGATCATAGTGTCACTTGATCATATTGTCACTTCATCATATTGTCACTTGACCATATTGTCACTTGACCATATTGTCACTTGATCATATCGTCACTTCATCATATTGTCACTTGACCATATTGTCGCTTGATCATATTGTCACTTCATCATATTGTCACTTGACCATATTGTCACTTCATCATATTGTCACTTAACCATATTGTCACTTCCTCATATTGTCACTTGACCATATTGTCAATTCATCATATTGTCACTTGATCATAGTGTAACTTGTTCGTTTTGTCACCTAGCCATATTATTACCTGACCATATTATCACTTCATCTGTTCCTACAATGATAACGTATTTATCTATTATGTCAGACCATGTGAGTTTTATGTGTCAGGTGTCCCCGAATTCAGCGTCAAGCTTTGAACAACTATTCATCACTAGAACAAGGAATTCGTGTCCATTTTTCAACTGGCTCTGATTACTGACAAACCAGGTGTTAGAGTGTTGGGTTAATTTGTTCACTCCGGAATATTCTTGAGATTCAGTGTGCAGTTATTTTTCTGACAATACTGCCGTCTCAATTTCACGTACTTGGGACCTGTTATCTTAACCGAGGAAATTTGTGAGAATAAAGCAGAAAAATATGTAGGAAGACATTAATATAATTATATAATTTCTTATGAAGGAAGTTCTGTTGTATTTTTGTCAAAGAAGCGGTAAGGCCGATGCATCGACTCCGCGACCTTGTGAGATAGTACACAAGCCGATATCGCGGCTCGACTGACTGAATGTGTTCATATATTACGTGGATCACAGATTGCCACATTCAGCGAGGGAGGTGACAGTCTCTTAAGAGATGTTTCACTTCTGAAAGTGATCTAGCCAAAGTGTGTGGCGTGCAATATCCGCTCGGAAAGTACGGATGAAAACACGGTTGTCATGTGGCCTGTCCGACGCTCGTCACGTCACAGCCTATGGGGATCAAGTTCAGAGGATAACCTGCACTTCCACGGTTGGGATGACCTGGCCAAGAAACAGCGCAGCCGGTCCAGGTCCAGGTGTTATAACCGGTCTTTGGCCTTGCCAGATATTTGTGGTAAGTGATTGACAGCGCTTTTCGTGTATGAGATTTTGAGTTTTGATAAGGTGGACGTATATCAATGTGAAAGTTGATCATGTGAGGATTTATTGTGTGAAGTTTGGTAATGTGAAGATTGTTACGGTCAAGTTTTGAAATGTGAATATTTATTGTGTGAAGTTTGGTAATGTGAAGATTGTTACTGTCAAGTTTTGAAATGTGAATATTTATTGTGTGAAGTTTGGTAATGTGAAGATTGTTACTGTCAAGTTTTGAAATGTGAATATTTATTGTGTGAAGTTTGGTAATGTGAAGATTGTTTTTGTCAAGTTTTGAAATGTGAATATTTATTGTGTGAAGTTTGGTAATGTGAAGATTGTTACTGTCAAGTTTTGAAATGTGAATATTTATTGTGTGAAGTTTGGTAATGTGAAGATTGTTACTGTCAAGTTTTGAAATGTGAATATTTATTGTGTGAAGTTTGGTAATGTGAAGATTGTTACTGTCAAGTTTTGAAATGTGAATATTTATTGTGTGAAGTTTGGTAATGTGAAGATTGTTACTGTCAAGTTTTGAAATGTGAATATTTATTGTGTGAAGTTTGGTAATGTGAAGATTGTAAATGTAACGTAAAGTTTAAAACGTGGTTTGAACATAGGAAATGTGGATTTTGGAAATGTGAATAGTGACACTGTGAATAATGATAGTGTGAATATTAGAAATGTGGTTTGGAAATGTAAAGATTCGAAATGTGAAGGTTGACAATAAT
This sequence comes from Ariolimax columbianus, assembly GCA_036924085.1. Classification (NCBI taxonomy): domain Eukaryota; kingdom Metazoa; phylum Mollusca; class Gastropoda; order Stylommatophora; family Arionidae; genus Ariolimax; species Ariolimax columbianus. The sequence continues at coordinate 81,112,441 of JAVGWX010000010.1, forward strand.
CTTCTTCATTTCGACGAAAGTGGAATAAAGACACCCATATATCATATTGAGGACAGGCGAGCCAGAGGACAGGAGAGGTACAGATGGACATACAACATGAAGATGTGGTCGGGACATAGTCTGACTGAGTGTGCCGACCTGGCATGGGGCAGAGACAGCTGGAGATCTATTACCACCAACCGATCCTGCGGAGACGGCACTTGATGATGGTATCAGATTGAGGTGAAAAAGTGAATACCTTGTTTTCCTGAGATGGGCAGAAGAAGAAGAGGAAGAAGAAGAAGAAGAGGAAGAAGAAGAAGACTGTAGAGTTGATCAGAAAATTGTATATATAATATGTTGGTAATATACAAGTCCATCAATACCGTCACCTAGGAGGTGACTTGTTCCTTGATTCTAGTTCATCAATACCGTCACCTAGGTGGTGACTTGTTCCTTGATTCTAGTTCATCAATACCGTCACCTAGGTGGTGACTTGTTGCTTGATTCTAGTTCATCAATACCGTCACCTAGGAGGTGACTTGTTCCTTGATTCTAGTTCATCAATACCGTCACCTAGGAGGTGACTTGTTCCTTGATTCTAGTTCATCAATTCCGTCACCTAGGAGGTGACTTGTTACTTGATTCTAGTTCATCAATACCGTCACTTAGGAGGTGACTTGTTCCTTGATTCTAGTTCATCAATACCGTCACCTAGGAGGTGACTTGTTCCTTGATTCTAGTTCATCAATACCGTCACCTAGGATGTGACTTGTTCCTTGATTCTAGTTTACCTCTAACGACACTGGCGTTTCCTAATGACATTTAGGATGTTCCTGATGTTACGTAGTTCCTATTTCATTGGAATTATTTTCACATGGTTCCCTGGGAACATGAAGCTACAACAGATAATCTCCACCTGTTCCTCTTCTGTGTTGTATTCTTGATTTCCGACCATTACTTAGCTTAACGTCTTTATATACTGGGGTAGAAGACTCTTCAGAGTATGTATACAACCAGATTATTTTATTCACTTGATCTAAAAACTATCTGCATCCAATCTATTCTTGAATGCATTAAATGACTCTGCTTCACTATTTCCTACGTCAATATCGATAAGAACAGAGACGAACCAACTATACGTATCGACCATCATCCGGAAAAAAACGACGGACATGTCGTTAGAATGAACAACAACCGTCTGCCATTGTAAGCATTCGAATAGAAACCAAGGAGTGTTCGGAAAAGAGGGAAACCCAAGGAAACACTCTGAAAAACAATCACCCGAGATGGCTCAACTATGGGCCTCCGCACCATACACGGTCTAGAAACAGTGGTCTCACACCGTTCCAACTGGAGATCATGTTTTTCTGCCTTTTGCGCCGTATTTGGCGCGTAAAGAACATAAATATAATCTGGACCTTGGTTTAATTAATGTCTAGCTGTTTCCCTCTTGTTCGTGTAGACAGCTGTACTTTGAATAACTTGTTATAGTCTAATGTATCCTTTCCTTAGATTATTTGATAAATTTGTATTAAATCTCCTCGAATTTTTATGTTTTCTAGACACTACATCTGCACTGACCTCTCTTTCCACCATTCTTTTCCAGGTTAACTTTGGCCTCTCCACTCGTCTCTTTACCTGTGGTTCCACTTCAACACGTGTCTGCTTATATTGTCGAGCATCTTTCTGAGTGTGCGGCCTATCCGTACCCACTTTCTCTCCCGGATCTTCTTCTGTGTTGGTTGATGGCATGCTCCGTACCGCTGAACTGTGTATTATTAATTGTGGCCATCAGCATGAAATGTACGCTCTGGGAGAATCTGTTTTCGCAGGTCTGCCATCTGGATGGGATACAGCTAGTTCAATGATATTTGCGAGCCATATGGTAGATCTGTTCTGTTCAGTAAAGTAAAGCATTACATCATAGCATTACTGCCGTAGGGGTGTCAGGGGTTAACGATCTCACATTTCAAAGGCTCGGCTATATGAGGGCAGTAGCCATCTCCTCTCCCTCGCTGCTTTTACTTCCCAGACTGAACCGGTACCCATTTAAGGTTGGGTCGACCCGGGAGCCATTGGGGTCTGAAAAAAACATTACCGCCTCAACTGGGGAATGGACCCAGGACCACTCAGATGCGAAGTCAACGCGCTAACCACTGAGCTACGCGGCTCCCTCTAGTTCAGTACCATTATCAATAATCGACTTCATTGCACACTGGGCAGAACTATAGGTGCTGAGTTGCCTTTAGTAAGATGCTTCCTGTAGGTAGTTTTTCTAAAACACTCCTGTACCGTTTGATTTCAAAATTGGCAATATAGGAATGGTTGATTCATTTATTATAGTATCCTCCAACATGCGGTCATTGAATGAGCTCGAAATGTCATCCAACATGCGGTCATTGAATGACTTTGAAATGTCATCCAACATGCGGTCATTGAATGAGCTCAAAATGTCATCCAACATGCGGTCATTGAATGACTTTGAAATGTCATCCAACATACGGTCATTGAATGCGCTCGAAATGTCATCCAATATACGGTCATTGATTGACTTCGAAATGTCATCCAATATACGGTCATTGATTGACTTCGAAATGTCATCCAATATACGGTCATTGATTGACTTTGAAATGTCATTCAATATACGGTCATAGATTGACTTCGAAATGTCATCCAACATACGGTCATTGAATGAGCTCGAAATGTCATCCAACATACGGTCATTGATTGACTTTGAAATGTTATCCAACATGCGGTCATTGACTACCCTCTGTATGTCATCGAACATCCTGACATTGATTACCTTCTATATGTCATCCAACTTACGGCCATTAGTTGACCTCGACATGTCATCCAACTTACGGCTATTCGTTGACCTCGATATGTCATCCAACACACGGTCATTGATTGACTTTAAAATGTCATCCAACTTACGGCCATTCGTTGACCTCGATATGTCATTCAACTTATGGTCATTTATTGGCTACAAGAGAAATGCCAGGAACAGCACTGCTACCTGTGCGTAGCCTTCATCGATCTGACAAAGACGTTTGATAAGGTCAACAGACAAGGCGAAAATCATGACAAAGTACAGCTGCCCAATAAAATGTGTCAACGTTGTACGGCAACTGCATGATGGAATGCAGCCTAGAATTCAGGAAAAGGGTCCTATATCGAAGTCCTTTCCAGTAACAAACGGCGTTACACAGGGGTGTGTGCTTGCACCAACCTTGTTCAGCATGATGTTCTCTGCATTGCTGGCTGATGCTTTCAAAGACGAGGACATAGAAACTGACATAAGATATCAAATAGATCGTCAGCTGTTCAACCTAAGGCGGCTTCAAGCAAAAACTAAGGTCAAGACACACACCATCAGAGATCTTCTGTTTGCTGAAGATTATTCCCGCACGCTGTCACAGAGGCTGATCTGCAGAAAAGCGTGGATAATTTCTCCTTAGGGTGTTTCAACTTTGGACTTACCATCAACACAGAGAAAACTGAAATAATGTACCAACCAGCTCCTGGCAAAACGTATACTGAACCAATCATCAAGATCAATGGTGAAAAACTGAAAGTTGTAAATAGATTCACATACCTCGGTAGTACACTGTCTCAGAATGTAGTCGTGGATGATGAGATTAACGTCAGAAAGTAGTCGTGGATGATGAGATGAACGTCAGAATGTAGTCGTGGATGATGAGATGAACGTCAGAATGTAGTCGTGGATGATGAGATGAACGTCAGAATGTAGTCATGGATGATGAGATGAACGTCAGAATGTAGTCGTGGATGATGAGATGAACGTCAGAATGTAGTCGTGGATGATGAGATGAACGTCAGAATGTAGTCGTGGATGATGAGATGAACGTCAGAATGTAGTCGTGGATGATGAGATGAACGTCAGAATGTAGTCATGGGTGATGAGATGGACGTCAGAATGTAGTCGTGGATGAGGAGATGAACGTCAGAATGTAGTCATAGATGATGAGATGAACGTCAGAATGTAGTCTTGGTTGATGAGATGAACGTCAGAATGTAGTAGTGGATGATGAGATGAACGTCAGAATGTAGTCATGGATGATGAGATGAACGTCAGAATGTAGTCATGGATGATGAGATGAACGTCAGAATGTAGTCATGGATGATGAGATGAACGTCAGAATGTAGTAGTGGATGATGAGATGAACGTCAGAATGTAGTCATGGATGATGAGATGAACGTCAGAATGTAGTCATGGATGATGAGATGAACGTCAGAATGTAGTCATGGATGATGAGATGAACGTCAGAATGTAGTCGTGGATGATGGGATGAACCTCCGAATGTAGTCATGGATGATGAGATGAACGTCAGAATGTAGTCGTGGATGATGAGATGAACGTCAGAATGTAGTCGTGGATGATGAGATGAACGTCAGAATGTAGTCGTGGATGATGAGATGAACGTCAGAATGTAGTCATGGATGATGAGATGAACGTCAGAAGGTAGTCGTGGATGATGAGATGAACGTCAGAATGTAGTCGTGGATGATGAGATGAACGTCAGAATGTAGTCGTGGATGATGAGATGAACGTCAGAATGTAGTCGTGGATGATGAGATGAACGTCAGAATGTAGTCTTGGTTGATGAGATGAACGTCAGAATGTAGTAGTGGATGATGAGATGAACGTCAGAATGTAGTCATGGATGATGAGATGAACGTCAGAATGTAGTAGTGGATGATGAGATGAACGTCAGAATGTAGTCATGGATGATGAGATGAACGTCAGAATGTAGTCATGGATGATGAGATGAACGTCAGAATGTAGTCATGGATGATGAGATGAACGTCAGAATGTAGTCGTGGATGATGAGATGAACGTCAGAATGTAGTCGGGGATGATGAGATGAACGTCAGAATGTAGTCGTGGATGATGAGATGAACGTCAGAATCGCCAGCACCACATTTGGCAGACTACACTCAAGCGTCTGGTGTCGAAATGGCATCAACCTCCAGACGAAGCTGAAAGTGTTACAGATCAGCAGTGGTGGTCCCTGTGTTATTATATGCAAGTGAAACATGGACTATATACATGCTGCAGGCAAAGAAACTGAATCACTTTCACACACTTTGTCTCAGGAGGGTGATGCATGTCAAATGGCAAGACAGTATCCCGGACATTGCTGTTCTTGAGAGAGCTGGTACCCCTAACATTGATACCATCAGGATGCAATCACAGATTCGCTGAGCGGGTCATGTGGTTCGCATGCCAGACAATCGGTTGCCTAAAATAATCTTCTATTGCGAGGTGCAGAATGGCGAACGCTCCCAAGGAGGCCCAAAAAGCGCTTAAAGACACACTAAAAACGTCTTTAAAAGCCTTCAGCGTAAACCTCGAAACATGGGAAGATGTTGCAAAGACCGTACAGCCCGGCGTACAGCTCTCTGCAGAGGAGCAGTGGCATGCGAGGCTTCTAAAAAGACTGCAGCAGAACAACGGAGGAAGGTCAGAAAAGCCAGTGAAATATCACATTCCCTCGAGGCGAACTTTCCATGTCCTCACTGCCTGCGAGTATGCAAATCACAAATCGGACTTGTCAGCCATCTCCGCACCCATCCACAACCCGGAAGTACAGAATACTCGACTGGAAGGACTGGCTAAAATGAAAAAGGAAAGGTCCTCATCACGCGTGATGGATGAACAACATCTTTATTCATATCAGAAGTGTCAATAGTGGGTTTTTCGGTAGCTTGAATATCAGCTATTTCGTTACCCGTGACCCCAGTACGATTAGTGCAGTAGATTCACATTAGCCCCTGGAGGTTTTAGATTTATTTTTTTATGGAAATTCCCAGTTTCTAATGACAATGTTGATTTTGTTATGAAAATTACCAGTTTATAATGACAATGTTGATTTTGTTATGAAAATTACCAGTTTATAATGACAATGTTGATTTTGTTATGAAAATTGCCAGTTTCTAATGCCAATGTTGATTTTCTAATAAAAATAGCCATTCTTTTTTATTCCAATGACATTATATTCCAATTTCTTAAAAATAAAGACAATTTTCTAATGACAAAAGCGATTTTCTATGACGCAGCTTTGTAATGACAATAGCGTTTTCGAAATTGACATTTACCTGTTCAAAATGAATTACGTCAATTGACATTTACCTGTTCAAAATGAATTACGTCAACTTCACTTTCTTAACGACAATAGCAATTTCATAAAGACGACGATTTTCTGATGACATTTACGTTATTCTTAACAACAAAAGACATCCTCATGACAATGACGGGTTTGATAACATAATGAGGATTTGACAATGACTGTCGATCTTCTTCTTAGCGACAGGAAATATCTAGCCACACATATTTCCTATTCTACTTAATGCCCTCCTCAACTTCCTTAATACATTTTGTGTTTACGAGCGCAAAAATTAAAGGAAAAATAACAGAATATGCAAAACAAGAAATATTAAAGGAAATGTATAATATATATATACACGGTCTAATGAATAATACAAACAGGGCTCTCAGCCTATCCGTTGGCGGGTGGGGGGGGGGGGGGGGGGGGGAAGAGAGTCACAATCAATATCTGAGTGCATCATTTCTCAAGCTTTTTGTTAAACATGGAAACCTGCAGACATGCCTTGTGTTCCACGAACATGCTCGTCTCATCTATCAGCCTCACATCGTTAAGCTATCAGCTTCACACCTTTAAGCTATCACCTTCACATCTTTAAGCTATCAGCCTCACATCGTTAAGCTATCAGCCTCACACCTTTAAGCTATCAGCCTCACACCTTTAAGCTATCAGCCTCACATCTTTAAGCTATCACCCTCACACCTTTAAGCTATCAGCCTCACACCTTTAAGCTATCAGCCTCACATCTTTAATAGTCTTTCTCTCGTTTTCAACTGATTGACAGATCGTTTCTTCTGGCAAAGGTACCAAGTTTGATCCCCATTATCAACACGCATAAGTCGACCCTACTGTAAATGGGTACTTGGCCTACTGTAAAAGGAAGCAAGGAAGGAAATTGGCCGACCCACTTCATTTTTTAAAAATAGCTGAGGCCTAGCATTATATTGTTTCTTACACGTCATCCCCGACAGCAGTTCCTACTGTTTCAATAAATCAGCCAATCAAAGCCCGTCGCTCCTTTCGTTGCATTAGCAGCATCCAGGCAGCATATACGGCCTATGGCTGCTCTTTCTCTCTCTCTCTCTCTCTCTCTCTCTCTCTCTCTCTCTCTCTCCAGGTGTAATCATTTAATCTTAGTTTCTTTTCACATTCTCTTCTCCACGTATTGTTGTGTTTTATCTTCATTTTTAGCACCATCATAATGTTTGATCTGTCTCACCATACACGTATACATTCTCATCTCATGTGTCCACTTATGTCGCCAGACGATGTAGGGAGTTGAAATCCCCTTCGTTTGATCATTGATATTTTGTTTCGTTTCTACAGTCAATCCATCTTTTTCTAGATCTTTCTCTTGCTCTGATGTACTGCTGTTTGTTATAAACTCGAGCAACTGAAAGGTTTGGAGCCATGTCTATTATCTGGCCAGATATCATATACTGTATATTAAAATATAAACCAGTAAAAAGTGTCACAATGGAGAAGTCACCGCCCCTTTGAAAACAACTGAACCGCCTTCTTCGTTCGTCAAGTGTCATGTCCACCTTTGTCGTCTGGCATACCTTTCTGCGTCTGTCGTCGCCATTAATGTGTATCTGTAAATCGATGCTATTTGTGAATATTTGCGTTGTGACATTGTCCAGTGTATTATGTCTTTGTCACCATGTACCTGCACTACCTGGCTGATATCATACTTCGTCTCTATGTCTGAGAGCCATTGAGTTTTCAAGTCATTCAAACGTTTTAGTCGCTTGGGATTCTTAACATGAACGAATGCATTCTTTTTAAAATTGACAAATAGGAAAACGCGTTGCGTCTCTTGATGAAGCAACAAAACACCGGTGGAAAATCACTGAATGTCTGGGATTGGACGTTGAGATCCATTAAGTTTTCAAATGATTCCTGTGTTCTAGTGGTCTGCATTGTTAAAATACTTGAATTTCTTCTTCTTCTTCTTCGTACGCTGTCAGACGTCAACTTGAATTTGTTCGAAGAAAGCAGCTGTCATTCTGAGGCTGTCGACACTGCCATAGAGCTTGTCTAGTATTGCCACTGGTGATGGCTACATCTTCTCTCTCTGATCCTCGTATGTCGGGCAGTTTTGCAGCAAATGTTCAGCGGTCAATTTCCCTATACCACAGGTGCATTCGTCAGGGCCACCTATCTTCAGTTTATTGAATAGGTGGTACCTCAGTTTGTTGTGGCATGTGCGGAGTCTGAAGACCACGTCCTGCTCTCTTCTGTTCAGCTGGTAATAGGCATCATTTTTTGTGTAGCCAGTATGTTCTGTTAACATACTTGAACAAAACCTCGGTATCATTTTAGAATGAATCGCTAAATATTGGTGTGTCTCTTGATGATACCTCAGAACACTGGTTGAGAGTGGCTATCTCTTGATGAGACCTCTGAACACTGGTTGAGAGTGGCTATCTGTCTTATTGCACTGAGCAGGGTGTTGAGACCCATTGAGTTTTCAAGTGATTTCTGCACGTTTAGTGAGTTTGGATGATTAAAATTGTTCTGTAAAACTTTCAATTCGTTTAAAGATGAACAGTATTACTATTTGAGCATAATAGATAAGGACACGGGTGGAGAAACAGTTAGTGTGGCGCTGAGACCAGTCGATGGACATCCTTCCAAACCTTATCAAGCGATTTCTACATTTGACTTTTCTAAGATTCGTAACATCCTCCAGTAAAACATTTCATCTACTGAAGTTAGTGGACGACTGGTATTCAGCCAAGTTGATTAGTTGACATAAAGACTTGCAGCACACAGACCACAAATCACAGGTTGAGAATCACTGTCTCAGTCGTTATAATGATTAGAGTAATCCCCTGATAAATGGGTAGTCGTTATAATGATTAGAGTAATCCCCTGATATACGGGTAGTTGTTATAATGATTAGAGTAATCCCCTGATATGGGTAGTCGTTATAATGATTAGAGTAATCCCCTGATATATGGGTAGTCGTTATAATGATTAGAGTAATCCCCTGATATATGGGTAGTCGTTATAATGATTAGAGTAATCCCCTGATATATGGGTAGTCGTTATAATGATTAGAGTAATCCCCTGATATATGGGTAGTCGTTATAATGATTAGAGTAATCACCTGATATACGGGTAGTCGTTTTAATGATTAGAGTAATCCCCTGATATATGAGTAGTCGTTATAATGATTAGAGTAATCCCCTGATATATGGGTAGTCGTTATAATGATTAGAGTAATCCCCTGATATATGGGTAGTCGTTATAATGATTAGAGTAATCCCCTGATATATGGGTAGTCGTTATAATGATTAGAGTAATCTCCTGATATATGGGTAGTCGTTATAATGATTAGAGTAATCCCCTGATATAGGGGTAGTTGTTATAATGATTAGAGTAATCCCCTGATATGGGTAGTCGTTATAATGATTAGAGTAATCCCCTGATATATGGGTAGTCGTTATAATGATTAGAGTAATCCCCTGATATATGGGTAGTCGTTATAATGATTAGAGTAATCACCTGATATACGGATAGTCGTTTTAATGATTAGAGTAATCCCCTGATATATGGGTAGTCGTTATAATGATTAGAGTAATCCCCTGATATATGGGTAGTCGTTATAATGATTAGAGTAATCCCCTGATATATGGATAGTCGTTATAATGATTAGAGTAATCCCCTGATATATGGGTAGTTGTTATAATGATTAGAGTAATCACCTGATATACGGGTAGTCGTTTTAATGATTAGAGTAATCCCCTGATATATGAGTAGTCGTTATAATGATTAGAGTAATCCCCTGATATATGGGTAGTCGTTATAATGATTAGAGTAATCCCCTGATATATGGGTAGTCGTTATAATGATTAGAGTAATCCCCTGATATATGGATAGTCGTTATAATGATTAGAGTAATCTCCTGATATATGGGTAGTCGTTATAATGATTAGAGTAATCCCCTGATATAGGGGTAGTTGTTATAATGATTAGAGTAATCCCCTGATATGGGTAGTCGTTATAATGATTAGAATAATCCCCTGATATATGGGTAGTCGTTATAATGATTAGAGTAATCCCCTGATATATGGGTAGTCGTTATAATGATTAGAGTAATCACCTGATATATGGATAGTCGTTATAATGATTAGAGTAATCACCTGATATACGGGTAGTCGTTATAATGATTAGAGTAATCCCCTGATATATGGGTAGTCGTTATAATGATTAGAGTAATCCCCTGATATATGGGTAGTCGTTATAATGATTAGAGTAATCCCCTGATATATGGGTAGTCGTTATAATGATTAGAGTAATCCCCTGATATATGGATAGTCGTTATAATGATTAGAGTAATCACCTGATATACGGATAGTCGTTTTAATGATTAGAGTAATCCCCTGATATATGGGTAGTCGTTATAATGATTAGAGTAATCCCCTGATATATGGGTAGTCGTTATAATGATTAGAGTAATCCCCTGATATATGGATAGTCGTTATAATGATTAGAGTAATCCCCTGATATATGGGTAGTCGTTATAATGATTAGAGTAATCCCCTGATATATGGGTAGTCGTTATAATGATTAGAGTAATCCCCTGATATAGGGGTAGTTGTTATAATGATTTGAGTAATCCCCTGATATGGGTAGTCGTTATAATGATTAGAGTAATCCCCTGATATATGGGTAGTCGTTATAATGATTAGAGTAATCCCCTGATATATGGGTAGTCGTTATAATGATTAGAGTAACCCCCTGATATATGGGATCCTGTTGGCTGGGATGCTGAACATACCTGTTTAAAACACAACATTGTATTCAAATTAGTGTCGGAGCACAGACAAAGGCTTATGTGACTGGGACCACATGTCAGGTTCTGGAAACAGTCGTGATGTGCTCGGATCAGACGTTGAAACCACGTGGGTAACCATGAGATATTTGGATTCCAGTTACCAGGCACGCTTTAAATGCTTCTATAAAACACGACATTAATATTAGTCAAGAGGCAAACAAAGGCCTTCGGTGTTTCTGGGACAACATTGGAACTTGGATTGAGAAACAATGTCTGTCTTAGTCCACAGACAAAGGCCTTCTGTGTTTCTGGGACACCATTGTAGCTCGGGTTGAGGAACACTGTCTGTCTTAGTCCACAGACAATCAAAGGCCTTCAGTGTTTCTGGGACACTATTGTAGCTCGGGTTGAGAAACACTGTCTGTCTTAGTCCACAGACAAACAAAGGCTTTCAGTGTTTCTGGGACACTATTGTAGCTCGAGTTGAGAAACACTGTCTGTCTTAGTCCACAGACAAACAAAGGCTTTCAGTGTTTCTGGGACACTATTGTAGCTCGGGTTGAGAAACACTGTCTGTCTTAGTCCACAGACAAACAAAGGCTTTCTGTGTTTCTGGAACAACATTGTGGCTCGGGTTGAGAAACACTGAATGTCTTACGGCATTTAGATCAGTCAGTGACAAAGTTTCAATTTAATTTGTCGTTTCTCTTTCTTGTTTCTGATAATAGCCTCCCGTTTCTATACTTTCTTGAAGAACTCGTATTACATCGTTATGGTGATTAGAATATCTGTTTTCGTGGCTTTTCTGGGAACTCCACCTGGTCCTTCCGCTTTGCCATTAATCAGTAGCTAGACTACTTGCACGTGTTTCAATTTTGTTGGTAGCTTTATAATTACATGTACAGCTTCGTTCAATGGCCCAATGTCAGTTTGGGATATTTTGGGAGTTCTGCTTAGAGTTTCTTTAAAATATTCAATCCTTCTGTCTCGCTATTTATCTTCCATGCAGATGATAATTCCTTCTTATGCGTCTTCCATTAGTGTGTTCTTTACTGCTTGTATTACTTGATAGTATTATAATTGTGTTATTTAGTGCCTTTGTCTCCTTGTTTTACTGACATTTTATCTTCATTACTTATTTTGCCTATGAGTGTTCCTGTATTCTATCTAGCACTCTTTTTTACTTGATCTTTTAACTCCGATTATGGTGTATCCAGATGCACATAAAAGATCAACTACTTGCATATAAAAGATCAACTACTTGAACAGGTAACAGAGTTTCTCCTATCTAGGTCATATAGTAACGGAAGAAGGCAGCTATGACAAAGAAATCAGAAAGATAATAGGTATGGTGATCAAAATGATGTTCAGCAATTTGCGACACATACTGAAATCTAAACAGATAAACCATAAATTGGAAATGGGAATTGGCACATGTTATGTATACTCGACACTACTTTATGGCGCAGAAACATGGACACTAAATCACAAGTTGGAAAAGAGTATCGAAGTGGCTATATAGAATATTGCATGTCTTAGAAAGATAAGAAAACAAATGTGGAGGTAAGAACATTGTGAGTGAAAAGATAATTATTGACCGAAAAGATAAGAAAACAAATGTGGAGGTAAGAACATTGTGAGTGAAAAGATAATTATTGACCGAAAAGATAAGAAAACAAATGTGGAGGTAAGAACATTGTGGGTGAAAAGATAATTATTGACCGAAAAGATAAGAAAACAAATGTGGAGGTAAGAACATTGTGGGTGAAAAGATAATTATTGACCGAAAAGATAAGAAAACAAATGTGGAGGTAAGAACATTGTGGGTGAAAAGATAATTATTGACCGAAAATCAAGGTAAGACATTTAAGATATTTTGGTCATATAACAAGACATAACTCCTTGCTGAAGATCAAGCTAGAGGGTAGAGTGGAGGGTTGTCGTCCAAGAGGCAGGCAACGTTAATGAGTAGGCGGATAACATCAGGAGATGGACACAAAAGCCTGTCAGATTGCGCCATTACAGAGATCTTTTTTGTAGATATGGCACTTGGGCCGTACTGAAAGTGTACGCTGTTTTGTGTTTTCTTCTTGTTCTTCACAACCACTGTTCTTCACAACCACTGATTATCTTTTTTGTAGTTCTTCTTTCTTCTGCAATGTCCCATGTACTTTCTGTGATCCATTCCTTACTTACTTACTTAGTCGCTTTTCTTCTACCTTGAGGTGTAGAGGTGAGCCATTCCTTATAACTGTTTATTTATGTTACCAGAGCCCTCTAAAATTAATTGTTTTCTCGAGCGTGTACAAGTGGATGTTGATGATTGTCTCTGTGAAACTACAAATCTGTTCTTATAGTTTGGTTAGGATCAAGTCACTGTGCGTTTATTTGGCAGGTTTTGATTTGTGACTTGTTTTCGTGTCCCCAACAATGTATATCTGGTGCCTCAAACAATGTATCTGGTGCCTCAAACAATGTATATCTGATGCCTCAAACAATGTACGAGGCGCGTTCAGAAGTAATGGACCACGTCGTTTTTCTAGGCTAACAATGAAAATAGAAGCATGACATTTTGTACACTTCAAATATTTAATGTGTCGATTGTGTATACCAAATTGTACTACAATCGGCCAAATAACACGACTGTACTAAACCGTTGAAATTGAGCATGTTAGCAACGTGCGTTATAAGCAGCGAATTGTGATATAATTTCTTGTTGCAGAGAAGGAAACGATTGTGAACATTCACAAACGTATATTTCATGTGTACGGAAGTTTTGTAGTCGACAAGAGTACAGTTAGTCGTTAGGTTCTGAGAATCAAAGAATCAGGAAGTGTAGATACGGAGCTGCTTGATCGGCGGCGCAGTGGACGTCCTGTCACAGCCACCAACGCAGAAATGTTGAAATGCGCTGAGAGTATTATTCTTACTGATAGACGAATCACTACTCAACAACTGACCTTACAGCTGTCAATCAGCATTGGTTGTGCAAATGTAGATATAAAAACTCTCGGATTTTCTAAGGTTTGCGCAAGATGGGTTCTTTGAAGTCTCACAAAGTCTCAGGAAAACAATCTCTTCTGAAGTGTTGGAGCGTTTCAATGTTGATAGAGAGAAGAACTGTTTGGCTAATGTCTTTACAGGTGACGAAACCTGGGCACATCATTTTGAACCTGAAACAAAACGATAGTCCATGGAGTGGCATCACTCGCAATTACCACACATAAAATATTTCAAGACAACTTCAACTGGAAAGGTCATGATTACTGTCTTTTGGGACATTGAAGGTGTGATTCTTGTTGATGTGATACCAAGAGGAGAGACAATCAATTCGCAAGCTTACATTAAGACATTTTTAAAAAACTCAATTAACCTTTCCCCAAAGTTCGGCCGCACAAGAATCCAGCAGATCTGCTTCTCCTTCACGACAATGCGCGCCCTCACACAAGTCTGGCAACAAGGGAAGCAATCACCAAATTGGGTTGGACTGTACTACACGATCCACCCTATAGTCCCGATGTTGGTACCCTCTGATTTTCATCTTTTTGATCCACTCAAAGATGCACTACATGGGACAAGATTTGAAGATGATGAACAAGTGATTCGTGCAGCCAAGAAATGTTTACATGATCAAGACAAAATTTAGTACGGACTAAGAATGTTTCGCGCTGGCATAAAGCTGTACAGGTTGACGGTGTTCATGTTGAATAATAGATGTTTACATGACATATATATATCGTGTAGAAATGTCATGCCTTTTGAATAAATAGCACCTGAGAAAAACGATGTGATGCATTACCTTCTGAACGCCCATCGTATATATGGTGTCTCAAACAATATATATATCGAGCCGTTTATCTGAACTTATCGCTCTATTCCATCATACCATCTAATCGTGAGGCGTTTGCCGAGGAGGGGGACTTTTATTTCCAGCAAGAAGGAAAATTCGCCGATAAGATGAAATAAGAAAAAATATAACATTGAATATCACCCCTCGATTACTAGGCAACATACCAATGGACTTTTTCTTATCATTCTAAATCAGTTCTAAAACGAACTTTTCATGACTGGAGACGAACGTTTTCTCCAGTGTCTAGACCAGAATAGCTACCAGTTTGAACAGATGCGATAGACCAATAAAATGACACAAGATTCTCTTTCATTTCAATTATAAATATTGGATTACCTTCATTATAAACTGTAATCATGAATATTCAAAGTGCGTGCGGGGATGACCACTCTCTTGTTCGGACGTGTGGACAGTCTTTTCTCTTTCTGTGTCCGCTGAAATTTAATGACGCGCAGTGATTTGGATTAAAGTCAGAAAAAACTGCGCGTTCTGTCAACCTTACTCTCTGGTCCTGAGCTACCTGTGGCCAGTGGCAAGATATTTATCGAGGCGACTGAAGATAGCACAGTATGCAGATTTTTCCTCAGGGTTTACTCCCGAAGCCTTTCCCGTAAACTGGTATACCGCAAGGCAGCGGAGGGGGGAATGACATCTAACGTTCTGTGTCGTCCCTTTTCCATAACCACAAGAGGTCGTAGGGATATCACTCGGCGTGGGAGGGAGTTTGGCATCTCTCCCCGGCTGTATTAAGTCCATTATAGTCGTATCTTAATATCTCACACGCCAATTTCGTGAAGTTCAGCCATGTGAACTAGACCGTGAAATACGTGGAGGGGGTGTAAATAAGCAAATATAGCCAGCACACGACGTGGCGACAGCAGGGTCTCAGCGGCCTGTAGTCCACAGCCTTTAAAATCTCTCGACTACCCAGTAATGGGGAACAAGCCGTACGGCAGTACAGTTTTTAAATGTGTGTATGTGTGGTGCGTGTGTGTGTGCGCGTGCGTGTATGTATGTATGTATGTATATTGTGTTATATATGTATGTATGTATATTATGTTATGGATGTATGAATGTATGTTATGTTGTGTTATGTTATGTACGTACGTTTTTATTTAAACTGCAGACTTAGGTTGCGAGTTTGTTTGTTTTTTAACTGTACTAACCATGAACATAGCCGGTACCTGTCCCCTTATTCTATGTACACTGTACAATTAAGTAATATAGAATTATCCTTGCTGCTAGAGTAAACGAAATTGATAATTAGTTTGAGAACGACTTCAAAGATATAAGTCGACGTTACGTATTATTATGCATTATGAACCAGTTTCTCTGCTTTTATCTACTGCTCTGATGTTTGCCATTGAAAATACATCAAATGATTTTGTATTTACATCAAATTATTAGCGAGTAGCCGTAATAAATTCTATTTTACGAACCTGCGTATATTGTAGACTTTATGTTCGGTATCGATCTGTCCGTTTTTTTAAATACCCATATTCTGGCAAGCTTTAAACGTGATTCTTGGAACTAATATTGGCTGATGGGGCGTGGAAGTGAGTCATATCGCTTTTATCTCGAGGCCAGGCTCTCACTTTTGGAGAGGAAACGTAATTAGAACTTGCATTTCTGCGTCGTTCTTTGGGTTCCTCCATGTGTTACCGGAGATTGTGGGGCAGGAAATAATAGCAACACATCACACCGTAACCTGCCAGAGGTCGTAAAATGCGACAAAGTAAGGTTGGACATAATGCCTACCCCATTATGTAGGAAATAAAACTCCACAAGGAAAAAGCAAAGAGGTCTTGTGCACGCTGGTAGGAGAGAAGCGAGTAAGTCGACAAGTTTTGAGTTGATGTTGGGTTCATATGCATCTCAGTCTCTGTAGACCATGCGCGTGACGCCCTGTGAGTAGCCTCTCCAGGGTGCAAGCCTGGGCGCTGAATATGGTGATCCTGGGCTGCCCAAACTGCCGGATCCCCCTCGCTGGTTTAATCCAAAGGAATGCAGAGCGTGACATTTTAGCGCCAGCTCAGCAACAGGAGCTGCCGGAATGAGTTCACAATTCTGACATCATCCGGCTTAGGTGCTACCAATCCGGATTTTCTGTCTGGGTTTACTCCCGCAGCCCTATCCTCTCCCGAGGTTTCCACAAGTCAGTGGAGTCGTTGCCCGCAAATGCTAGTTACTCGAGACACCCGATGATACTCTCACGATAATATCATGATGTTGGGTAAATCATTAACAAAATTAACGTGGGAGGTAAGGTAATAATTGAAGCTCTGACATACATCTTTAACAGAATTTGCCGGACAGGAGAGTGGCCAACCATCTGGACGAAATCAGTGGTTTTACCGCTGCCTAAATCAGGGAACCTAAACAAGTGTCAGAACTATAGAACAATTAGCCTCATTAGTCATCCTCGCAAAGTTCTCTTAAGAATAATCCTCAACAGATTAAAACCACAGGCAGAGAATATTATTGCCGAAGAACAAGCAGAGTTTCGAGCGGGAAGAAGCATCACTGAACAGAAATTTAATCTGCGGATATTGAATGAGAAATACTTAGAGTATCAACAACACATTTATCATGTCTTCATCGATTTCAAAAAGGCGTTCGACAGAGTATGGCATGCGGCGCTATGGACAACAAAGAAGCATTACAAGATCAATAGTAATATTGTGAAGGTAATTGAGAAATTTTATGAGAAGGCGTTAGGTGCAGTTTCTGTAGACAGAATACTAGGCGAATGGTTCCACACGTCTGTTGGGGTGAGACAGCGTTGTATACTCTCTCAAACACTCTTAAATTTATTTTTGTAAAGAATAATGGAGGCGGCCCTGGAGGGACATGTTGGTACGTTCAGAATAGGTGACAAGACGATTACAACAATTGCAGATGATATAGATGGTCTGGCGGGCACGGAAACGGACTCCAGGAGCTGGTTAGTAGATTGGACAAAGAAGCGTAGAGCTATGGCATGGAGATAAATGCAGAGAAAACAAAGCTGATGACTAATAATACGGAAGGGTTTACATCTGTGAGAAAAGCAAATGGTCAGGAACTCGAAGTTGTAGACCGGTTCAAGTATCTGGGATCACTGATCAGTGACGAGGGCTCGCAGCCTGAGATGGTTGCCAGAATAGCACAGACAACAGCGGCGCTTACACGTTTGAAACCTTATGGTAAGATATGCGGCTCGCCCTCAGCAGAAAAGTTAGACTAATGTGCTCATTGGTGCTCTCAATATTTGTGTATGCCTGTGATACTTGGACCATTACTGCGGATATCCAGTACAGAATACATGCAATGGAAATGAGGTGCTTTAGAAGACTTTTAAATGTTACATATGAGGATCGTGTCACGAACGTAGAAATACGACGAAGAGTGGAATCGCAATTGGGCCTTTTGGTGATCTGTTCACAGCTATCAAAAGATGGTTTGGCATGGGCACGTCACGAGGTGCAGCGGAACTAAAAATTCGATACTGCATGGTTCCGTACCGGGAAAGATAGGGCGGGGTCGTCCGAGGAAGAGATGACAGACAACATCACTGAGTGGTCAAACCTTTGTCCCGGTTAGGCACGACTGGCAGCAGCGGACAGAGAGAGGTGGCGTGGAGTTATTAGAGTGTCTTCAAGTGTGCCCCACGACCTATTGGGTTACGGGATGAACTGAACTTATACCAGTATATATATATATATATATATATATATATATATATATCCACAACAGTGGAGCGCAACACTGCTGATCGCGGCCCATTTAGTGATTACCATATCTGACTCTGTTGTAAGGATAAAGTGTTTTACTGGGTCTCAGATTTGTTTTACTTGAGGTCACCAAGCCTCCTCCTGGATGCCTTACCTTCTTTAACTGTAAGTAGGAATGATTTAGAGTAGTTAGACTGGAGGATGACGAGACAAAGGATGGAACTTGATACTTTTGAAGTCAGAAGTAAGCACTCTAATCATTATGCCACTAAGACTCTCAACCTTTACTGAGATATGTTTCTAAACATACCAAGATAGCCATTACTTTTTAATATTTATTCGAAATGACGTCAGAAAGCTTGCGAAGAAAAAGGGTCTTATAATGTTCTCTGACATTTGATGGATCGTCTTGTTAAATGAAAAGAAATGTGAGCTGGAAATAGCTGGTCTGGGGGTGACTCAGGAGAAAGCACCTCCCGTCGACGTGCTAATTTAATATTAGTTTAGTCGGCTAGGATTCGACACGGCGCGGAGACAATTAACCTTCGTTCTTGGTCGGTCTGAGATGATGTCCAGATGTGGGATGATCTGATGTGGGCCACAGTCCTATATCGATGGCAAAACGGTTGTCTTTGACGGGTGAACGTGGCGGGTTCATTCTTGAGCCGCTATAATCTACACAATTGTAAATGGGTACCTGGTTTACGAGTCGCAGAAGGGAATTAGTCATCTCGACTCACCTCATAAAAATCACCTCGTCTCACCTCACAAAGATCACCTCGTCTCACCTCACAAAGATCACCCCTTCTCACCTCACAAAGATCACCCCGTCTCACCTCACAAAGATCACCTCGTCTCACCTCACAAAGATCACCTCGTCTCACCTCACAAAGATCACCTCGTCTCACCTCACAAAGATCACCTCGTCTCACCTCACAAAGATCACCTCGTCTCACCTCACAAAATTCACCTCGTGCGATGAAGTCTCTAGAACTATCTTACAGAAGGTGTTGGTGTTGTTAGTGGTTGTTTGTGTGTTGGTGGTGGTGGTTTGTGTGTTGGGGGTGGTGGTAGTTTGTGTGTTGGTGGTGGTGGTGGTTTGTGTGTTGGTGGTGGTGGTTGTTTGTGTGTTGGTGGTGGTGGTTTGTGTGTTGGTGGTAGTGGTGGTTTGTGTGTTGGTGGTGGTGATTTGTGTGGTGGTGGTGGTTTGTGTGTTGGTGGTGGTGGTGGTTTCTGTGGTGGGGGTGGTTTGTGTGTTGGTGGTGGTTTGTGTGTTGGAGGTGGTGGTGGTGATTTGTGTGTTGGTGGTGGTTTGTGTGTTATTGGTGGTGGTGGTGGATTGTGTGTTATTGGTGGTGGTGGTGGATTGTGTGTTATTGGTGGTGGTGGTGGATTGTGTGTTATTGGTGGTGGTGGTGGATTGTATGTTATTGTTAGTGGTGGTGGATAGTGTGCTGTTGTTGTTGGTGGTGGATTGAGTGTTATTGGTGGTGGTGGTGGATTGTGTGTTGTTGTTGGTGGTGGTGGATTGTGTGTTATTGTTGGTGGTGGTGGATTGTGTGCTGTTGTTGATGGTGGTGGATTGTGTGTTGTTGTTGGTGGTGGTGGATTGTGTGCTGTTTTTGTTGGTGGTGGGGGATTGTATGTTGTTGTTGGTGGTGGTGGATTGAGTGTTATTGGTGGTGGTGGTGGATTGTGTGTTGTTTTTGGTTGTGGTGGATTGTGTGTTATTGTTGGTGGTGGTGGATTGTGTGCTGTTGTTGATGGTGGTGGATTGTGTGTTGTTGTTGGTGGTGGTGGATTGTGTGCTGTTGTTGGTGGTGGGGGATTGTATGTTGTTGTTGGTGGTGGTGGATTGTGTGCTGTTGTTGGTGGTGGTGGATTGTGTGCTGTTGTTGTTGTTGGTGGTGGTGGATTGTGTGTTGCTGTTGGTGGTGGTGGATCGTGTGTTGTTGTTGGTTGTGGTGGATTGTGTGTTGTTGTTGCTAATGCTTATGCAAGGTTCCTCTCGTCGTTTATCTTTCTATAAATGCGTGCCAGTTCCCATTTGCCACTGAGTACAATGGATAGTAAAATGTATAAATCTGACACATTAGCTCCAACAAACGATTGAAGTTTATATATGCATACACACACACACGTACGTACGTACACACAAATACACACATACACACACACTCTTTACAATAGATGGTACAACTGTTGGCCGGAATAAATTGATCATACAAGTATTTATTTGTATTTATGTCTGTCTAAGAGTGTGCTTGAACTGTTATTTGACAGACACTAACAGAGAAGACAATGTACAAGTCTGTCAAATAACATATATGTGCTATAGACAGTTTGCCATGGAAATGATAAATGGTCAGACATATCCTGGATTTTTGCACGGTTTAGTCAATAGTTATAATGTGAGACTCGCGTCCTGGTCTGCTAACAACAAATTACACACACAGACAGACACACAAAAACAGCATTCACAATTTTCTCAAGTTAACGTCATCAGTTGATTTTTATGTAGAACTTTCTTTAACATAAGACAACATGTTCTCGTGTTTCTGTTGAATTTTTGTGTCTTATGCTGCTAATGAAGATTTTGTTTTGGATCAATGCTTACGTTGGTCTACTTTTCTTGTTTGATTATGTTCTGCAGCAAAGATATCACTACACTCCAGAAAATGGACACGAGTTTGAGTTGTTTCCTTGGAGAATCTGGCGAGTAAGGATAAGCACCGCTGTAACCTGCCAAGCATGTCGTAAAAGACGACTTATTATGGTTATGTATGGGTCCAGCAACCACATCATGTAAAACGAATGGTTAGAGAATGCACTACTGCAGTGTTTACCCTATTCTGGACAAATGCTTTGTAAGGAGCTCAATAAATACAGTTCATATTGATAGTTTCTGTTGCTGGTTGGTTGTGTTTAGATTAGCTTAGTCGAAGAATCGACATTATTACACACGGTTTTACCCATGTGCTCTGTTCTTCTTCATATCGGGGGAGAATCTCAGCACAATGCACTAACTCCGAGGCACAGGCGAGGGTAATAGATTGGGTAGATTTTTAACATAATTTCTCATTTTGACCGGGCAGTGGCCGTTAAGCCTACTAATTTCGATTTCCAAATGCCGGGAGATTTCTAACATGCGCGACAATGGACACGGTCGTCCGATCTCTACTACCAAGAGATCCGGGGAAATACCAGAAAGACCAAGTGAAAAAGTCCTGGTCTCCACTGTGATTTGAACTCGAGCACCCGAGGCCGGCATCTTACCTCCAGACCGCTCATCTCCTCTGTTTTCCTAATGAAACTTGAGTCCCTTGTCGACATTCATCGCAGAATGCAGGCAGTGTATGGTGATCATAATTGCGCGAATATATACATAACTCTTCGGTTTCGGCATACAGATACACACTACATTTATTTAACATTATTTCTGAACTTGATTTTTTTTTTTGGAGGTTTGTACCAAATTAGTTTTCAGTTTTTACAAAAAATCAGTGCATGCCTTTTTTTTCCTGTTACTACTTCGCACCATAATACAAATACACATATTAATATTATATATTACTGGCAACTGAAATGGTTACAGAAAATGAAAATATCAGTAAATTATTTATATTTGATTATTTAGCAAAATTTGTAAAAACTAAAAAATGTTAAAGGGCAGATGATATGTAGAAACTGGTCATTATTGTAAAACAACACACTTTAATTTAAATAAACAACGCGTTTTCGACACAGAACATGCTTGTATATTTGGTAAAATGTAGTTAAGAAAACTATTCTAGCCCTGGCAGTAAAGTATCGAGTCAGATGAAGACCTGAATCGGCGTTCTGCAAAACCAAAAAAACTGTAGCAACTTTAGTGGCTAATGTTACTGTAGGGTTTCGTTAGAGTGTCACTTTAGTGGCTAAAGGTCCGGAAAGAGTTAAGCCTTTTATTTGAATCAAAGACGACTTCTCTCAGAACCTCTAGAAACCATTAGAGAATCCCAGAATTCTGGAACACCAGTTGAGGCGCCATTATTTATACATTCTGTTCTATTTGTGAAGAGACTTAATTGGAAAAATGTAATACTTGTAACATCGTGAATAACTTCTTTCTTCTTTTGTCGTCTCGCATTCTACCGGGTTGTAGCCCAGTGTCGTCTCACTTTCTACTGTGTTCTAGCCCAGTGTCGTCTCACTTTATACCGGACTGTAGCCCAGTGTCGCCTCACTTTCTACTGGGTTGTAGCCCAGTGTCGTCTCACTTTCTACCGGGTTGTAGCCCAGTGTCGTCTCACTTCCCTACCGGGTTGTAGCCCAGTGTCGTCTCACTTTCTACCGGGCTATAGCCCAGTGTCGCCTCATTTTTTACTGGGTTGTAGTCCAGTGTCGCCTAACTTTCTACCGGATTGTAGCCCAGTGTCGCCTCACTTTTTACCGGGTTGTAGCCCAGTGTCGCCTCACTTTTTACCGGGTTGTAGCCCAGTGTCGCCTCACTTTTTACCGGGTTGTAGCCCAGTGTCGCCTCACTTTTTACCAGGTTGTAGCTCAGTGTCACCTAACTTTCTACCGGGTTGTAGCCCAGTGTCGTCTCTACCGGGTTGTAGCCCAGTGTCGTCTCTACCGGGTTGTAGCCCATTGTCGGGGTATGTATGTGTCTTTCTCCCCTCTCGTGGCCCGAGTAACATATTCCCCCTAATCACTAAGTTCCATTTTTCTCAATCCGGATGCCCAGAACATATGAATACACAATTGATGGTTTGGTCATTATCACAGCTTGACCCAGCTGAGGGAGAAAGTTATCGCCTTTGTCGGTTAAACAAAAATCTCACAGCCAGAAATGATCCATAAACGGGCAGAGGTTTCAATCTTATTTTAGTGTGTGTTTTTTTTAATACCTCCGGCCTCCCTGTTTTCTTGTGTATCTTTTTTCCCTCTTATTATTGTTCCTGGCCTTCATTCTATCGTGTGGTCCTAGGTCGTATCAGCTGTTCCCGTTATGTTCCTATATCCCTGCTTACTTACCCAGTGCCCGTAAAAGTAAATTGTTCCTCTAATTGTAAACATGTGTGTTCTTTAAACTGTATTTCGATATTTTTATTCATGGTGTCCTTCCCCAGTGAAGACCTTTTTTATCGTTATGTATATTGTTTTCTAATGCGTACCCATGTATTAATGGACTCGTACTACATATTTATGTGGAGCGTGCAGCCTAGTCGACAGTGAGCTGGCTTACTGGACTGGGATTACAGCGCGCAAAGTGTTCGAGTTCACGGACGTACATAACAAAATCCGGGCCGTGGGTTGTGCCTGATACGACCGCTCCTCCAGTCGACCCAGCTGTACGTTTGAGTTAGGAAACGTAAAACAGTAAGGAGGGGAACTGGCCACCTCATCTCACATAGGCTGTGGCTTAGTACATGAAGAGCTATCTTCATCCCTTACGGCAACTGTTGCCATGGGACAGACTTCACTTGACATAAACATGTTGTTATGGACATTCCCATTTTGTGGTGCATGCTTTGTGAGCCTTTTATGTTTTACTCGTTGATAGGATGACGCCTTAAATACATATTTGAGTATTCAACTAAAACACATAATTGTGATTTAGTTGAGTCAACCTTGCCTCGTCCAAATGTGGCATAGGTATATTTTACAACGAGAAAGCTAGCTATTAATTATATGTTTTTGTCTCTTTCATGCAAGATTTTGTGTTAGTTCGATATTTCCAACTGAGCACTTCTAGGCCTAACTTAAGGTGGAATGCATTTGCCTGGAGGTATCCATATTTTGTATCACTGTCCTTAAGAATTGTTAGTTCTTAGAGTTTCAGAGGTGGGGAGGGGAGCAGATCGATTGATAGCAAGATTGTGGATGTTGTGTGATTGTCTGGATGGGTGTTCTTCTTTTTCGTTCACTACCAGACATTTACATCAGTGACTCCAACACGGTCCTTTCTGTGGTTGTCATTGAGAGGTGGATTGTTTTGTTCGGCACCAGACATTTTATGTGGCTGTCGTTGATGGGTGAATTGTGTTGTTCGGCACCAGACATTTTCTGTGGTTGTCATTGATGGGTGGATTGTGTTGTTCGGCACCAGACATTTTCTGTGGTTGTCGTTGATGGGTGGATTTTGTTGTTCGGCACCAGACATTTTCTGTGGTTGTCGTTGATGGGTGGATTGTGTTGTTCGGCACCAGACATTTTCTGTGGTTGTCGTTGATGGGTGGATTGTTTTGTTCGGCACCAGACATTTTCTGTGGTTGTCATTGATGGGTGGATTGTGTTGTTCGGCACCAGACATTTTCTGTGGTTGTCATTGATGGGTGGATTGTTTAGTTCGGCACCAGATATTTTCTGTGGTTGTCGTTGATGGGTGGATTGTGTTGTTCGGCACCAGACATTTTCTGTGGTTGTCATTGATGGGTGGATTGTTTTGTTCGGCACCAGACATTTTCTGTGGTTGTCATTGATGGGTGGATTGTTTTGTTCGGCACCAGACATTTTCTGTGGTTGTCGTTGATGGGTGGATTGTTTTGTTCGGCACCAGACATTTTCTGTGGTTGTCATTGATGGGTGGATTGTGTTGTTCGGCACCAGACATTTTCTGTGGTTGTCGTTGATGGGTGGATTGTGTTGTTCGGCACCAGACATTTTCTGTGGTTGTCATTGATGGGTGGATTGTTTTGTTCGGCACCAGATATTTTCTGTGGTTGTCGTTGATGGGTGGATTGTGTTGTTCGGCACCAGACATTTTCTGTGGTTGTCATTGATGGGTGGATTGTTTTGTTCGGCACCAGACATTTTCTGTGGTTGTCATTGATGGGTGGATTGTTTTGTTCGGCACCAGACATTTTCTGTGGTTGTCATTGATGGGTGGATTGTGTTGTTCGGCGCCAGACATTTTCTGTGGTTGTCGTTGATGGGTGTATTGTGTTGTTCGGCACCAGACATTTTCTGTGGTTGTCGTTGATGGGTGGATTGTGCTGTTCGGCACCAGACATTTACATCAAGGTCCTTTCCGTCGTTGTTGTTGATAGGTGGATTGAGAAGCACGGATTTCTGCGCCTGGGATCATCCGAATCAAGTATTTATTTGGGACTGTCCCCCTAGATTTTGGTTGTCTCCATCTTACCTACAAGACGGCATTTGTCTGTTGTTAGAGGTGCTTCTCCTAGGAAAGCTGGTCCTGTCTGACTTTTTCGTATAGATAGTTTGTTATTAGTCAAGTGGGAGAAAGGTCACCCGTAGCACATCTGATTGGTTAGGCTTTCTAGGCTTTCGCTCCAGGTAAAACATATGGCGATCAGTGCAGCTGGACCCTTTACCTGAATCATGTTTCCAATCTTTTGTAGTAGTAATTCCATAGCAACGCATTGACATGATGAGGATGCTAACCCCATGGATAATCTATTAACTTGCCTTTTCCATCCTGATATGAAGGCAACAGCAGACCTATTCTTTCACCCCATTTACCATGATGGTGGTTCACATGCCTGCTTTCTTAATATATCGTTTCCCTCATAGTTTCATATCCGTCATCATTGATATCCTCATGATTCATGCAAGACCTTTATTAGTACACTCCCAGATAGGTACAAGCTTTCCTTTTGACATTTGCTTCTTCTTCTTCTTCTTTGTTCGCTTTTAATCTCCCGCTACCAAGCCCTGAAAAAAGCTTTGCAAGTAGCGGAATGTAGTCCAGAGAACCGAATGTATTGTGTCGTGGTTTACAGCTTAACTGCGATATTTGCACCTTTCGGTCCAACACATCCGACTTCAGCAAGCATTTTTTAGTACCGGTTGCCTTCCCTCTACGATCCCTTCTACTCAGCCAGTCTGCTCTGTTGCAGCTTGTTATCCAGGATCACCGCTTGGAGGTGTAGATGGGTCTTAGCAGCTCTGGTTCGCTGACCCTGACGCTAGCAGTCAGTTATGGGTCGCTGACCGCTGCAGCTCATGCGCTGCTCAGCGTCTTGATCCCGACATTTGCTTCAAAAGCTGACACTTGCACACCGAGAAAGCATCTTCGATATGAACATTGTTGTTCTATATGTAAGGAGTTGAAAATAACAGTTAATTATAGTTTTCTTTAAAATATTACGGATCAGGTTAGGGACAGCTAAACTTAGAATCAGGAAATACACACGTGACAGCGCAGTGGCTAAGAAACCATAAAACTACCTAATAGAATGCCATAGGTACGAGGGCAAGTTAGTAAATATGTCACATTACAATTTTGTTAATTAAAATAAGCGAGATATGAACTTGAAGATAATTTATTATTGCACGTACATTGTTCCTTATTTCTCTACATAATTTCCACTAACACTGATACGTTTATCCCATAATTTCATCAGTGCACTAATACCTGCAGCACAGACGTCTTTGGTCTGTTGTCTCTGCCACATTTCCACTTTACGTTCTCCATCTTCTTCTTCGTTCGTTCTCAATCTCCCACTACCAAACACTGAAAGGGCTTAAGTAGCAGAATGTAGTCCAGAGAATGGAATGCGTTGTTTCGTAGTTTACAGCTTGACTGCGATATTTACACCTTTCGGTCCAACACATCCGACTTCACCAAGCATTTTTTTTGTACCGGGTTAGCATTCCCTCTTCGACCCCTTCTCCTTAGCCAGTCTGCCCTGCTGCAGCCTATTATCCAGGATCACCGCGTGGAGGTGTAGATGGGTCTTGGCAGCTCTGGTTCGCTGGTCCTGACGCTAGCAGTCAGCTATGGGTCGCTGACCACTGCAGCTCATGCGCTGCTCAGCGTTTTGATCCCCCACTTTACGTTCAACTTCTTCGTCATTCGTGAAACATCTCCCGATAAAGAGGCATCTTGCATTATACTGTAGGCTAAACAATGCGAACACGCTATTGCAGTTGCTACACAGTTAATCGTTACTCGGCTGTCAGCTCGAACCATCTCCCCCACCCGCTGCACGGATGCTTCTCTTCCAATCTGAACATACCGACCAGAAATGTGTGAGTGTCCTTGAGGAAATATGTCGACCCAGTTACGCACCGTTTTAGGCGACAAACACTTCTCACCCGCAAACAGGAAGCATTTCTTTATGATTATCCTTTGTTGAAAGTCCAATGCCAAAAATAAACCACACAACAGCACGTTGTTATTTGATTGTGCAATCTGTGAACGCAGACGTCATGTTGTATCTCATCTTCTCGAGAGCATGCAGCACCTACTGTATGTTACCTACAGTAATCACATAAATGGAAGCCCCCCCCCCTCCCCAACCATGACACCTTTATAAACTATCGTCTACATTTGTTTTAGCTATCCTACATCAACGTGTGACCTACTTATTTACTTACCCTTCTATGAACAATAAAAAAGGAAAATGAGAAACTATGTAAACAAATGTCATGTAGAAATGGCTTTAGTAAATAATCAAACTGATTAAGCAATTGAAGACCATTTTTTTTCATTTTAATTTTACGTTTTTGCCTCACTAGTTTCTACAGGCGGAGGTGCGTCTATTCCACCCTAGACCGTAGTCAATTGGGCGATATTAAGACGCATAAACCAGTGCGTGGATGTATGTGTTCGTCTGTATGTACCTATGCTAGGTTTGTGCGCTCTCAGAAGCCAGCCCAACCAAAGTGCAATGGAAGGGTCTCACCCTGAGGGCGCGTGTGAAAGTTGTGCAAGAGTGTGACTGTAAGACAGAGTCAAATGAAACAGAGTGAGGTGAGAAGATGTCTCTTCTATACATGTATTTCTTTGTCCGCCTTGCTTAAAACTCGGCACCAGTAAGCTTTAGATGCGTCAAATTTGCACATAACATTTTTGTATGGAATCTCCATTGCCGAGTTATGTTTTTATTTTGACAATTGAAGCCCTCCAACAGGGAACTATAGGAACGTGACAATCACACATCTTATTTCGTCTGCTAATATCCAAGTGTACGCACTATATTCTGCTCGCTGCGGTACTGTGCGTTCCCAATCTGTAACGTCAGAATAGGGCAGGGCAGTCGATCCTGATCGTGCGTAACAAGGAAAAACTGGTCCTGTCCCACACGAGAACGGAACAAGGAACAACTGGTCATGTCCCACACGAGAGCCGAACAATGAACAACTGGTCATGTCCCACACAAGAGTCGAACAAGGAACAGCTGGTCCTGTCCCACACGAGAGCCGAACAATGAAAAACTGGTCCTGTCCCACAAGAGAACCGAACAATGAAAAACTGGTCCTGTCCCACACGAGAACCGAACAATGAAAAACTGGTCCTGTCCCACACGAGAACAGAACAATGAAAAACTGGTCCTGTCCCACACGAGAACCGAACAATGAAAAACTGGTCCTGTCCCACACGAGAACCGAACAATGAAAAACTGGTCCTGTCCCACACGAGAGCCGAACAATGAAAAACTGGTCCTGTCCCACACGAGAACGGAACAAGGAACAACTGGCCCTGTACCACACGAGAACGGAACAAGGAACAACTGGCCCTGTACCACACGAGAACGGAACAAGGAACAACTGGCCCTGTACCACACGAGAACGGAACAAGGAACAACTGGTCCTGTACCACACGAGAACGGAACAAGGAACAACTGGCCCTGTACCACACGAGAACGGAACAAGGAACAACTGGTCCTGTTCCACACGAGAACGGAACAAGGAACAACTGGTCCTGTACCACACGAGAACGGAACAAGGAACAACTGGTCCTGTTCCACACGAGAACGGAACAAGGAACAACTGGCCCTGTACCACACGAGAACGGAACAAGGAACAACTGGTCCTGTTCCACACGAGAACGGAACAAAACAGATTGTATGGTCACTTGCACATCACATATGTCCCCATCACCCATGGGTAGTTTAATTGAATGGATAGTTTAGTTGAATGGGTCGTTTTGTTGAATTGATCGATTTATTGAATGGATCTGTTTATTGAATGAATAGTTTTATTGAATTGATCGTTTTGTTGAATGCATAATTTTATTGAATGGATCGTTTTGTTGAATGGATCGTTTTGTTGAATGGGTCGTTTTGTTATGCTTGGTTATGTATCCCCTTATTCTACTGATAAAGTCAATAAACTCAGACACGCTGCTCTATACGATCAAGATTGATCATGATGTAACTAAAACGACTCTGTGGTTGAAAGTGGCATACTTTGCCAGAAGGAGTCACCCACTTAAAGAAATGTGTTTCTGGTGTTTGTTCACATGTCTGATAGTGTATTATTCTCTCTTCCTTCCCTCTCCACTACAATCCCTCTCACACTCGCTTCTCTCCGCCACCCATCCACTCTCTCTCCCTCCATTTATGATCTCCCTTTCCCATTATCTCCCTACCTCTATCCCTCGCGTTCCCTCTATTCCTCTCACTCTCCGTTTCTCTATCCATCCCTGGATCTCTTCCTTCCTTCTATTCTTCTCCCTCATCATGTCCCTCTCCCAGGCTGCATTCCTCTTTCTACCTGTCTCTATCCATCTCCGTCCTTCCGTTCATCTCCTCCTCTATATTTCTCTTCTTGTCTCTATCCCTCTTTTCATTTATTCCTCTCCCTCCTTCTATCCATTTCCATCCCGAATTCTCTATTTCCTTCCCTCTCTCCATCCCTCTTCCTCTGTTATTTTTTTCTGTTCCTTCCTGTCACTCTTTTCGTCCCTGACTATTTCCTCCCTGACTTTTTCCTCCCCCTCTCTTTATATTAGATTAGACATCCAGAATGAGAGTAGACATTTAGCACGAAAAAAGAAATTTAGTATGAGAGTAGATATCTAGTATGAGAGAAGGTGTATAGTATCAAAGGAGATATCTAGTATGAGAGGAGGTCTAGTATAAGAGAAGATATCTAGTATGAGAGGATAGGTCTAGTATCAGAGGAGATATCTAGTATGAGAGGAGATATCCAGTATGAGAGTAGGCATCTAGTATGAGAGGAAATATCTAGTATGAGAGTAGACATCTAGTATGAGAGTAGACATCTAGTAGGAGAGTAGACATCCAGTAGGAGAGTAGACATCTAGTATGAGAGTAGACATCTAGTATGAGAGTAGACATCTAGTATGAGAGTAGTCATCTAGTATGAGAGTAGACACCTAGTATGAAAGTAGACATCTAGTATGAGAGTAGACATCTAGTATGAAAGTAGACATCTAGTATGAGAGTAGACATCCAGTAGGAGAGTAGACATCCAGTATGAGAGTAGACATCTAGTATGAGAGTAGACATCTAGTATGATAGTAGACATCTAGTAGGAGAGTAGACATCCAGTAGGAGAGTAGACATCTAGTATGAGAGTAGACATCTAGTATGAGAGTAGACATCTAGTAGGAGAGTAGACATCTAGTATGAGAGTAGACATCTAGTAGGAGAGTAGACATCTAGTATGAGAATAGACATCTAGTATGAGAGTATACATCCAATATGAGACCAGGCAAACTGTCAATCATTATCAATCGGATACTGTCTATTATTGTACACAGTTTGAGTCGCTGTGGAGGACAAGAAGACGTCACCTCACGTGTTCGGTGGCCCAAGGCGGTGTCGTTACCGTGTCAATTTGCTACAAGTTCTGACATTTATGTTCTGCTCAGTGGTTCTCAGACGGTGGATGTCAGTGACTCGTCAAGCAGCTCTGGAATATCGGGGGAAACGATACCAGTATATGGTATTTGAGTGTCCGAGTAGCAGGGTGGAAGAGCGATTTATTCTCGCAAAGGCACAGGAGCCAATCCCCGTTCACGAATAACCCAGCTGTGAAGGTGTACCTGACTTACTGTTAGTGAAGGAAAAGCAGCGAGGAAATGTGTTGGCTACTGTACCTCATAAAAACGTTGTCCTAGTACTATGAAGTTTATAACACTTCATCCCCGACAGCATAGTGTAATGGGATTACCTTCACCTTATATGGTATCATATATATCTTATACATATATTTTTTCTTAATTTTTCTTCCTTGTGTATGACAGTAAACCTGAGCCAAAGCGATTTGCGGTATCTAGTAACGTGTATACATGATGAGGCTGCTAACTCAAACCACAACTACTCGTTATACGCGTATTACGCCATGCAGAGAAAAGCGGTGGGTCTATTCTTTTCTTTTCGGAAAGGGATCCTGGGTCTACAGGATACGTATACGTATCTCTCAATGGAATCCGTCCAACTCCATGTAGAGCTTAAGAGTGTCATAAATACACGTCAATTCCTCTTGTTTTGTACCGTTCCAGCATCCTGCTCATTTGGTCACAGATGGCACAGTTAACTTGATATATTTGTGATCTAGTACGACAATAGTGAGATTGAACTATATATATTCGTCTTTGAGAGGTCCACAGATATTGTAATATGTACCCGTCCTGGCCTCCATAAGATATTGTAATATGTATCGGTCATGGCCATCCTTAAGATATCATGATTTGTACCCGTCATGGCCTCCTTAAGATATCATGATTTGTACCTATCATGGCCTCCTTAAGATATCATGATTTGTACCCGTCATGGACTCTTAAGATATCATGATTTGTACCGGTCATGGCCTCCTTAAGATATCATGATTTGTACCCGTCATGGACTCCTTAAGATATCATGATTTGTACCTGTCATGGCCATCTTTAAGATATCATGATTTGTTCCCGTCATGGCCTCCTTAAGATATCATGATTTGTACCCGTCATGGACTCCTTAAGATATCATGATTTGTACCGGTCATGGCCTCCTTAAGATATCATGATTTGTACCCGTCATGGCCTCCTTAAGATATCATGATTTGTACCCGTCATGGCCATCCTTAATATATTGCAAGATGTACCCGTCATGACCTCGTTAAGATATCATGATTTGTTGCCGTCATGGCCTCCTTAAAGCTCAGTTCTTCATTGTTTTTCTTTACCTCCCATTATTTCTCTTAACCTGCTGATTCCGAAACACATATTGTCTTAAAAGAACATTCAATTGTGTTTCTTCACGTGTGTCCTATTCAATCACTCTGTCTTATCTCGCTTTCACTGCTAATTGTCTGTTTCTGTCCAACCGTTGCACTTCAGTGATCTTTATTATACCGTTTGAGTGATACTATTCATCGCAAGAACCCATTTATGGATTTCTTTCTCATGCATGCAAAAAAATGCAATTACAAAATACGAAAATACAAAATAAATTATATCATTTTTGTGTAATCCAAATATCACCATATTTAGCGGTCATTGTGTGTAAACTAAATATCCCCATATTAGCGATCATTGTGTATTTGATCAAATGTTTTATCTTGATATCAGATGAGAAAAGTATATAGAGAAATGTATTGGAATGTCTTAGTGTAACAGAGTCTATACCAAACAAATGTATTGGAATGTTCTAGTGTAACAGAAGCATACCTTGTTGTGGAACCGTTGTCCTTACCCCCTCATTAAAAATGCCCCACCTCTCTGAGAATGGCACACACCCACCCTACCCTTCCCGATGATGTCCTGGCCTGTGGCTTGTCTACCCGGCTTCCGTCAATTTGATGGCCGTGATTCAGCAAACATGAACCGTTTTTCGAAACATGCTGTTGAAATAGATTGTCTCTTCCCCTGAAGCTCTGCTCTTTAAATATCATCATTATGTGGTGGTGGAAAGTTTGGTTAAATTCTCCAGAGTGTTGACTTGGTCCGTTTTGTGTTAGCAGTGTTGGATCTTGTGTTCTGGATATTAGTTCGAACATCAACGTATTCTGAGCATGTATTTTGTCTGGATAAAACGAGCCTTTGTAGTCATGCCGTGCTCATTATAATGTTGTTTGTGAGGTTATTTACTGTCATTTGGCGAGGGTCCTCTGCTTTCACCACAGATAATCTCTTCGATTGTACCGGAGATCAAGAGTTATCAAAGTATTTTATACAAATGTCATAGTTGTTGTTGTTCGAATCTGCTCGAGATGAGTCAACTTTTTTATAAACTGGTCTCTCAGTAAGCTAACCACTGTGGAGTTTAAGATGTCCATTACCACCTTCACACGAGGCTACTGTTACACAGTAGACACACAATAAAAGGGCAAGGGTGGTAGAGGGCGGCCAAGGAATACCTTCATTATACAGGTCTACGGTGATGTGGCAGTAACATTCTACATCGAACTCAGGAGGGCAATAGAGGACAGTCAGAGTTGGAGTGAGACACTTCAGAGTCTCCAAAACCAATAATGAAGGTAAATGGCGAGAAACTGAAAGTTGTGGACAGATTTACGTACCTTGGTAGCGTACTATCACAGCGTCGCCATTGATGGCGAGGGGAAGGCTGATCTCAAAAGCCTGCAGCTCATTGGACAGACTATACACACATGCTTCACAGTGGCATTTAGACGGGACAAAATTTGTACAGAGCTGTGGTGTTTCCGGTACTGCTGTTTGCTTGTGAAGCTATATTCATGCGCAACGTAAAAAAGAATGAAACCACTTCCACAGTCTGTCTAGCAGGGTGTAGAGGATCAAATGACAAGACAGGATCCCATGTACTGCCGTTCTTGAAAGAGCTGGCATATCTAACGTCAATACTATTCTGATGCAGTCACAGATCCACTGGGTGGGTCATGTAGCCTTGGTGTCAAACCATCTCCTGCCAAAAATAATCTGTTATTTTGATATGGCATGACTTGACTTCGTTCGTTCTCAATCTCCCGCTACCAAACCCTGAAAGGGCTTAAGTAGCAGAATGTAGTCCAGAAAACGTAATGCGTTGTGTTCGTAATTTACAGCTTGAGCGCGATATTTGCACCTTTCGGTCCAACACATCCGACTTCAGCAATCATTTTGTGAGTACAGGGTTAGCATTCCCTCTTCGATCCCTTCTCCTTAGTCTGCCCTGCTGCAGCATGTTATCCAGGATCACCGCGTGGAAGTGTAGAAGGCTCTTGGCAGCTCTGGTTCGCTGGCCCTTCCGCTACCAGTCAGCTGTGGTTCGCTGACCCTTCCGCTACCAGTCAGCTATGGTTCGCTGACCACTGCAGCTCATGCACTGTACATCATCTTTATTATTTTGATATGAGAATGGCATATCCTCTCCGGATGATCAAACAAAGTATTTCTAATACGCGTTAAAGCTTCACTAAACTTCTTTGGCATAATATCAGACACTTGGAAAGCCGTTGCGCAAGACAGATTGTCGCACATCTCTTCGCGAAGGTGCAGGGTCATACTAGGCTTCCATAAAACAACAACTGGGCAACGGAGACAGGCTAGAAAAGTCCGTTAAATGAAGCTTTCACATCAGACGTTGGTGTATGTGAACGTAGGGCTCCACATTCACCTGCGATCCTATCTGATAACAGAACAAATTCCAAATGGGTGAACAGAGAACGTGGTCTTCGTCACTCGTGATGGACGAACATCATTATCATAGGTATGACCAGCACAGATATGTAGGAAGGAATAGGTCCGCAGCCAATACTGGTGGAGATTAGGGACAGGATGTGGAGATGGATAAGACACACGCTCGGGAAGAATCCTGGCAGTATAACCAGACATGTACTGGGCTGGAACACACAGGGTAAGAGACTAATGGGAAGGCGCAAGAACACATGTAAAAGAAGCGCAATGCTGCTGTAGTCTCGTAGGCCGAACTCCTGGTGTCAGTCCAAAATAAGAACAGATGGATAGTACCTATTGCAGCTGAGTGCCCCAGTGCACCCTGAACGATTGAGTCAAGTAGGTCATAATGATGAAACCATGACATCAAACCTGGAAGCCTCTTCCATTTCTGAATACACCTAATTGTTAATGGACGCCTCTTCTATCTATGAATCCACGTAATTGTAAATGGAAGGCTCTTCTATCTATGAATCCACGTAATTGTTAATGGACGCCTCTTCTATCTATGAATCCACGTAATTGTAAATGGAAGGCTCTTCCGTCTATGAATTCACCTAATTGTAAATGGAAGGCTCTTCCGTCTATGAATTCACCTAATTGTAAATGGAAGGCTCTTCCGTCTATGAATTCACCTAATTGTAAAATCCACCTTCCAATACTTCATCTCAAGGGCAACATTGACCTAAAACAATGTTCAATAAAGTTCTCGTAACAAGAATGTGACCACTGTAACCTTCCAAGATGTCGTAAAATGCAACTACAGATGATTGTGCATGGAGTTAGTAACCACATCATGTAAAAACCATTGCTATTGAACCCGCCTCTCTTAAATACTCATGTACATTCTACGTAAAGGTGGTCAGCTCTAATGGTGGCCCCGTACTTCACATTTGAGCGGAGAGTTTTAATCTTCAAATTATAACCAATATATTTTTTCATAATCTATGTGTTATTTAAACTGTAATATCATTGTCGCTAACTGGGTGATTAGTATTCTTGCCTTCAACCTGGATTCGAAACTTGGTAAGGATCTATTCTTGTTTCTATCTCCGATGAAATAAATACATAGCCTGCTCCGCTAATATTCGTCACTCATCTAAATCCCCTGACTTAACCTATCAATCAGAAAATACTATAAGGGTTCATATTTTTATTTGGTTATTTTCATAAACAATGTTTGTTAATGAAGAAGAATTGAAATTTGATGAATCAATGAATTAAATAATGTATGTACCAAAGAAGTTCAAAACAGAACAGCTAAGAAAAAATGCGAACAACTGACGACAAACAGGCAATTCAGATCACTTGTACTGCAACTCATTATATTCAGACGATGCGTGGATCAGGGATGGAGGGAAAACTGGATTTCTGTGATTGTTTGTAGATTATCTTTTCTCTCAGATTTTAGCGGCAAATATTACCCGAAATTATATTTTAAAACAAAAATGTATCCTGTATTATTTGTGATTTATTTGCTTGTCTTCTCTTCCAATTAAGTACATTATATTATATATTACCAGAAATAATATTTATAGAAATAATTCTTCGCGTGTAACATATTTAACTGAAGATCATTATTATGCATCTGTTAGTTTTCTGCACATTATAATATTGTGACTTCATGGTGTTCAGTTTTTTAACCTATTTGTCTGATTCCTATCTTGCCTGTTTCTTGCCTCGTGACTCTTATCATATTTCTTGTTGACAGAAAAGACATTCAGAATGACTCCTTCTTACTCTATACAGTGTATTGATGTGTTTTGTGACATTGTGAGAACCTGAATTCTCTTCTTTTTTTTTACGTGTGTGCGCTGTTGTGGAATCGATTTTTGGAACAGAACAAGCTTGTGAGCTGTCTCTGTGAAACACCAACATTTGTAACAAGGATTCTCAATATTGACTATATGTAAATTACAGCATGTTCATCTTTGTCATGTCTGTCCGGATGCTGCGTGGCCTAGGGGTGAAGAGTCTGGTTCACAACCCCAACGTACCCGATTCGAATCAGGATCGCGTCCAGTTTGGCAGACATGAGTTCTTTTTTCCTCACTGCTCCTCGCACGGAAAGTAATGGCAACCTACCCTACTGCACAATTGCCAAGCAACTTATAACAGCCAAATATAGATCGGCGGTTGTAGAAAGCGACGGTCTGTAAAGGACATGCTCTGTGACCACACAAGCGTTTTTGTCTGCTAGCGACATTTAACACTCAGCTGTATTTTAAAAACTGCTCAAACATTTGTGTAATAGTCCTTTCCCAACCTCTCGTCCCCATACTACTTCAGTCGGAGTACAGAGTCACCACTACAGAGTCACCACTACAGATTACCTCCTTTAAGAAATTTGCCTCAACGCAATTTGCGTGCTTTTGTAATAGTGTTTTCTGCAGCAATGTGTTTTACAAGATGAAGTTGCTAGCTAGCTCCATGCACAGCTTTCTTTAGTCTTATTTTGTGACATGCATTTAAGGGCAGTGGCCCTATTCTTTGCTTCTTCACTCTGGAATCACTGCCCCCCTTCTTCGCGTAATATGCATGTCAATGTGTTTTTGGAGACGGGATTTGTAAAGCATAGTGGTAGAGCGCTGGATTTTTGTTACAAAAGTACCCAATTGAATCCCCGTTATTGACACGCTCCGGTCTACTCAGCTGTAAATGGGTACGAATTTACTGATATGGTAGAAAACGCAAGCAGGAAGAAAAAAACTGGTCCACCCGACATAATAGAGAACTGAAACAACCAGCATTTTAGTCTTTAAACCTCATCCCCAACCGTAATGTATAGGCGGAACTAATATACCACACGTATTCAGCTCTGGATGTAGCCCCATCACTACCCCTACCACACGTATTCAGCTCGGGATGTAGCCCCATCACTACCCCTACCACACGTATTCAGCTCGGGATGTAGCCCCCTTCACTCCCCATCACTACTCCTATCACACATATTCAGTTCGGAATGTAGCCCCTTCACTCCCCATCACTACCCCTACCACACATATTCAGTTCGGAATGTAGTCCCTTCACTCCCATCACTTAGTCTACCACACGTATTCAGCTCTATATGTAGCCCCTTCACTCCCCATCACTTAGTCTACCACACGTATTCAGCTCGGGATGTAGCCCCTTCACTCCCATCACTTAGTCTACCACACGTATTCAGCTCGGGATGTAGCCCCTTCACTCCCATCACTACCTCTACCACACGTATTCAGCTCTGGATGTAGCTCCTTCACTCCCCATCACTTAGTCTACCACACGTATTCAGCTCGGGATGTAGCCACTTCACTCCCATCACTACCTCTACCACACGTATTCAGCTCTGGATGTAGCCCCTTCACTCCCCATCACTTGGTCTACCACACGTATTCAGCTCTGGATGTAGCCCCTTCACTCCCCATCACTATCTCTACCACACGTGTTCAGCTCAGGATGTAGCCCCTTAACTCCCCACGGCGTTTGGCACCAGAAATGGGACCGATAAAGTCCGTCCGTTCAAGGCATGAGCTTGGCTAAGCTTCCTGATCGATGCGTGTGTTAATATTCTCGTAGAGGACTCTGCTCTCACAAGCTGCTCGTTAAGCATTGCTTCCGTGTGCGTGTGATTTGACCTTTCGTGCACTAGTCTGCCCTGCTGAATTAGTAACTGAACCATTCTGAAAGTAAAGTATAATAACTATTTGAAATTGATCACAGAGTTAATCAATTTAGGGGCATTCTGAAGCTGAGATACCAAAGTAGTGATATTTTGCCTTACAGATCCATGCGAAGCATACGTCACCACCTTAAGCTGAATCCTGTGGTGGTTTTTTAATAGCATTAGTTTTACATAATGAGTTTGCTAGTCACGTGCGAATGACCATATAGTGCGATATCAAAAATCAGGACATGCCTAGTGTATCACCTAGCCATTGAGAGATCACGTGACGGAAAGTGTATCATGGGAGAACTGGCTAGTCCAGGTTCTGGCGAGCTACCCATTCTGAGGATATCTGAATGTGAAGGTATTGGAGGGGGTGTGTGATTGATAGTCTGTGTGTAATTGTGGTTGTGTGTGTGTGATTGTGATTGTGTGTTTGATTGTGTGTGATTGGGATTGTGTGTGTGATTGTGTTTGTGTATTTGATTGTTTGGGTGTATGATTGAATGTGTGTGTGATTGGTTGTGTTTGTGTGTGGGGTTGGTTGGTTATGTGTGTGGTTGTATGTGTTTTAATATGGTTGGTTGTGTTTGTATGTGGTTGGTTGTGTGTGTGTGGTTGGTTGTGTTTGTGTGTGTGGTTGGTTGTGTGTGTGGTTGGTTGTGTTTGTGGGTGTGGTTGGTTGTGTTTGTGGGTGGTTGGTTGTGTTTTTGTGTTTATATCTGTTTGCGCGTTGGTTGGTTGTGTGTGTCTGTGGTTGGTTGTGTGTGGGGTTGGTTGTGTTTGTGGGCAGTTGGTTGGGTTTTTTGTGTTTGTACGTATGGTTATGTCTATTTGTATGTGTGGATGTGGGTGTGTGTGATCGTATAGGTTTGTTTGTGTGGTGGTGTTTGTGGGTAATAGGGTGTGGTGGTGGTGGTGTGTATGATTGGTTGTGTTTGTGTGTGTGATTGTATATGTAATTGCGTGTCATTGTTTGTGTATGTGTGTTTCTGTGTTATGATTGTGTATGTATGTTATTGTTTGTGGTTCTTTTTGTGTGTATCTGTGTTTGTGTATGGGATTGTTTTGTTTTTATATTTGGGATTGTGTGTGTATGTGATTGTTTGTGTTTGTGTGTGTGTGCGTGCGTGCGTGGGTGGGTGCGTGCGTGCGTGCCTGGGAGGGAGGGAGGGATTGTCTGTGTTTGTGTGTGTGATTGTTTGTGTATGTTTATGTGCGTGTGATTTTCTAATATGTTCATGTCAATTTTAGGTTTCCATCTCTGGCTATGTTTATGACACTCCATGTTTATTGGATCTCCTTATTCTCTCTTTCTGTTATCTCTATATTCACTGTCCTTATTGTCTCTTACTATCTCCATATTATCTTAATTCTCTCTATTTTCTCTGTATTTTCTCCCAATTATCCGTTTTCTCTCTATATTCTTTTTGTATTCGGTATTTGTTCTCTCTCTCTCTCTCTCTCTCTCTCTCTGGCTTCTCTATATCCTCTCCGTATAACCGCTCTATTCTCTCTTGCTCTACTCCTTGCTTGGTTGCAAACTCCCGTCAAATTTGCCCTTCATACCAGTTTAGAACGCCTTCTGATATACAATAGTTGCTTTTGTTCTTGGCATTTATCTTGCAGCTGTCATAATGAGAATATCATGTCTGTGGTAGACCTGTTCCCATGAAAACTGCACTGTGACTCAGGGTAGACATGGTCTCCTAGGACCTGGAGTCTGTTGAGAATAATTCTCGCAAGTGTCTTCCCATCGGTACACGGAAGCGAAATTCCTCTGTAGTTACAGTCACTCTGGTCCACTTGTTCTTGTATAAAGTTATAATGCTCGAATCTTTTAAATCGCGTGTGACCTGTCGTTCAGACCAACATAGTGTTATCAACTTGTGGATCTGTGTGGCAAGTCTGTCGTTTCCACTCCTGTTGACCTCTATTGGGATGCCGTCCTTTTCTGGAGCCTTGCCAGAAGTAAGATCGGCAATAGCACAGTTAACTTCTGTCAGTCCAGGTAATCAAGAGATGGCATTCCCTCAATGCCATTGAAGGAATCCCCTGCTAGCCCTACCTCGCGTAAGTCTGTCTGTTTCCTCTTTTCAGTGATGATCTCCCCAGATAAAGCTTTTATCAGCGCACTCGTTTCCACTGTTGGGTCGATGGCTTTCTTCATCCCTTCAAGGCTGTGTACTTCCCTAACTCTCTATCTCGCACTCCTCTTGAGGCATGCCTGTCGTGATCAGGACCATGATATGTTCATTCATTCTCACACGTATGGGGGCCTATTCAACGGTCAAAAGCTGAGAGCCAAGACGTAATTAACAGGGTGTTGATCTGAGAACTGCTGTATGCGGATAATGCCACAATTACGACTCACTCAGGAGGAACTGCAAAGCTTGCTCTCTGCGTTTTCTGAAGCCTGCTGTGAGTTTAGACTAACAATCAGCAAAACGTTTTTCTGAAGCCTGCTGTGAGTTTAGACTAACAATCAGCAAAACGTTTTCTGAAGCCTGTTGTGAGTTTAGACTAACAATCAGCAAAACGTTTTCTGAAGCCTGCTGTGAGTTTAGACTAACAATCAGCAAAACGTTTTCTGAAGCCTGTTGTGAGTTTAGACTAACAATCAGCAAAACGTTTTCTGAAGCCTGCTGTGAGTTTAGACTAACAATCAGCAAAACGTTTTCTGAAGCCGACTGTGAGTTTAGACTAACAATCAGCAAAACGTTTTCTGAAGCCGACTGTGAGTTTAGACTAACAATCAGCAAAACGTTTTCTGAAGCCGGCTGTGAGTTTAGACTAACAATCAGCAAAACGTTTTCTGAAGCCGGCTGTGAGTTTAGACTAACAATCAGCAAAACGTTTTCTGAAGCCGGCTGTGAGTTTAGACTAACAATCAGCAAAACGTTTTCTGAAGCCGGCTGTGAGTTTAGACTAACAATCAGCAAAACGAAAAGACAAGTTATGGTGTAGGATGCTAACAAGGCACACGTAATCCCCGGTTATGTTGAGGTTCTCGAGGCAGTGGATCACTTTACTTACCTAGGATCCTAAGTCAGTATAAGAGTATCCCTGGTCCAAAAGAATAATGTTAGGACAGGTACGACATCAACAACAACGAGAAGATTAACAAAAAGGGTTTGCCAGAGCACGAAGCTCACTTTTAAGACAAAAACCATTGTTTATTAGGCCCTGTGTCCTCAGCACTCTTTTTTACGGCTGTGGGACATGATCTACCTAAACGCACCAGGAAAAGTGGCTAAACAGCTATCATACTAGGTGGCTGCGCAGAATCCTTGGGGTTGGATGGCAGGAAAAGATGACCAACGCAGAGGTATTGGGCAGATCAGGGATTGTGAATGTCTTGTCCATACTTAGTCTTGGAAGACTCCGATCTTAGTCTTGGAAGACTCCGATCTTAGTCTTGGAAGACTCCGATGGCTGGGACACACGGATGACAGAACACCAAAGGATTTTCTGTACGGGTAATAACAGTTGGGGAAAAGGTCTCGGGGCAGGCCACTTCTTCGGAACAAGGATGAATGCAAGCGGAATATCATTTATGCGGGGATCGATTTGGAAACATGGGATCAAGACGCCATTAATCGTTGCGGATAGGCTAAGGTTTCAGCGTTGGAGAAGACACGCAACACCATGCGATGCAGCAAACAGTCTAGATTGTCCTTGCACACAATGTCGGAGACGCTTCTCTGCTCGGATTGGTCTTACGAGTCACATTC
Source organism: Ariolimax columbianus (assembly GCA_036924085.1). Lineage (NCBI taxonomy): Eukaryota > Metazoa > Mollusca > Gastropoda > Stylommatophora > Arionidae > Ariolimax > Ariolimax columbianus. The sequence continues at coordinate 81,154,595 of JAVGWX010000010.1, forward strand.
GTAACTGTCATGGATTGTAATTGCATCCGTTTTTTCAAAGCACAACTTATAGTCTCACAAGACGGAAAGAGCCAATGAATTATGATTCTTTCTCTGTATGCTCTCCCTCTTCTAGATCGCTGTATTCTCTCTCTCTCTCTCTCTCTCTCTCTGTTATATACTTTTTCACATTATTGTCCCCATTCACATCTGCATCTTTACAACAGACCAGAATGGCTAAGAAGAAAGGATCGACGAGGGAAGACTAACCCGGTACCTAACAATGGCGGGCTGAAGTCAGATGTGTTGGACTGAAGGTGCAAATATCGCAGTCAAGCTGTAAACTACAACACAACGCATTCTGTTCTCCGACAACATTTTTTCTACTTGCAAAACCATTTTCAGGGCATGGTAGTGGAAGGTTGAGAACGAACGAAGGAGACGAAGAATTAATTTCCTCGTCTGTTTTTCCCCTATCATATTCTGTTCCGTCTTCTGCATCTCAAACAAAATAATAAATAAAATAAAACTAAAATTTTAAATAAATGTTTCACATAACTTTTTTTTACAAAATCAATTTGTAAATCCTTAGATTGTTACATGATACATATTTATATCAGCGCCTTCTAATTCTCTCATAGAATTTATCGGTTACCATATCAGTTTTCTGTCGACTACCTTTTTGTGTTCTCCCAAGGTAGTGTTCGTTACACTATGTTTTAATTTTGCGTCTATCGGCCCAGTGCATCCGACTTCGGCAGTCATTTTATGTAAGGGTCTGCTTCCTCCTGCATTTTCTAAACTAAGGTTTGCTTCCCCTGGGTAACGGCCGGTGCTGTGATGAGGATCGAACCCAGCATCTTCGGGTTGTCATACGTGTCACTTAACCACTATGCCACGCCGTCTTGACTCTGTGATACGATAAATTAGTTGTTTACATGACCCATAAAATTGTTCTTGCCTGCATACACGGACGCATATGAAAATTGGCTTCCGACTCGTTTCTTAAACGTCTAACATTCAGAATCAGAGACCACCAAAAATAATTACGTCTTCAGAATCCTCAAACTTTCGTTGACACTGTCTGTCCCCGTGTTTGACATAACAAAACTACGCTACCATCACTAAGTGCTTCTACCTAGCTCTACAATTACCACAGGACTGAAGAATATAACGATCACTCTCATTTCATATGCGTAGTTTTAGGAGTAGCTATCCAGACGATGATTCAGCTATTGAGCACGAAACACACAGAACCAGTGCAGTTACATCTCGCCGACAGTACCACATCATAGAGATCACACTGAAGATTCTTTTTTACATCTCGCCGACAGTACCACATCATAGAGATCACACTGAAGATTCTTATTTACATCTCGCCGACAGTACCACATCATAGAGATCACACTGAAGATTCTTATTTACATCTCGCCGACAGTACCACATCATAGAGATCACACTGAAGATTCTTATTTACATCTCGCCGACAGTACCACATCATAGAGATCACACTGAAGATTCTTATTTACATCTCGCCGACAGTACCACATCATAGAGATCACACTGAAGATTCTTATTTACATCTCGCCGACAGTACCACATCATAGAGATCACACTGAAGATTCTTATTTACATCTCGCCGACAGTACCACATCATAGAGATCACACTGAAGATTCTTATTTACATCTCGCCGACAGTACCACATCATAGAGATCACACTGAAGATTCTTATTCAATTGTGTAAAGACCAGCATCAAGAATCATTAACCTTTAAAAGGCTAGGTTCAGTACCTTCCCTCACACCCCGAACGGGCTGATGAAGGTGGGTTAAGGGTCTTGGCCAGTATATTTTGCCTGACAAACCGTTAGTCTTCTTCCCCATATATATATATTATGTGTGCGAGGGTGGGTGGTTGTATGTTTGTTTGTTTGTGTGTGTGTGTGCGTGAGTGAAAGAAAAAAAATTGCCAGAATAATCAATAACATGGACAATTGAGGATTCTTTAAAAAAAAATTACAACAGTAGAGAAATAATGTAACGCAAATTATCGATTGCAACTCTTTTGAAGAGGTATTTGATTGTTTCATTCCTGGAGACCTGGTTGTTTGTTCGATCTTGTTATGTTTGTACCATGCAAAATCACATGAAAAATGTGTTTTATATAAGGATGTTTGTATTTGCTCTCTGAAAGCCGTGTATCGACTGTCTACCTCACTCGTGATAATACATGAATGCTGTTGTTGTGCGTGTATCGATGTGGACAGTTGACATATCAGTTACCTGTGAGGGACTTTTGAGTGCAAACACGCAGGTATGTTAAAGAAGCACATATTTATTTTTATTTTTTTATTATTTTATTTTTTTTGCGTTCGCCTTATTTCTCTAATCCCCAAGGCGGTGTGCGTTGCACTGTGGTTTTTATTTTGCGCATGCATACTTCAGCATGCATTTTATGTAAGGGTCTGCTTCCTCCTGCATTTTCTAAGGGTTTGCTTCTCCGGGGTAACGGCCGGTGCTGTGATGGGAATCTTCTTCTTCAGCTTCTTCTTCTTCGTACGCAGTCAGACAGTAACCATTATTTTTTCGAAAAAAGCGGCGGTCATCCTGAGGCTGTCGACACTGCCATAGAGCTTGTCTTGCAGTTCCACATCTGCTCTCTCTGATCCTCGTATGTCGGGCAGTTCTGCAGCAGATGTTCAGCGGTCATTTTACCGGTACCACACGGGCATTCGTCGGTACCACCTATCTTCAATTTGTTGAATAGGTGGTACCTCAGTCTATTGTGGCCAGTGCGAAGTCTGAAGACAACGACCTGCTCTCTTCTGTTCAACTGGTAATAGACATCGTTTTTGGTGTAACCAGTATGTTCGGTTTCCCATTTGGTCATGTATCTGGCTTTGATAAGCCGTTTTGACTCTTCGTACGTCATACTAGTATCTGTTTGTGGTAGTCTTGCACCTTCTTTTGCCAGTCTGTCTGCCTCCTCGTTGCCTTGGATGTTGCAGTGTGATGGGACCCACTGTACCACTACCCTTTTTGGTGCGGACTGCTGGCACAGTTTGCAGAGTGCTGCTCTGAAGTCATTAAGCTCAGTGTTTTTCTGGCTTTTTAGCGCTGTGACTAAGGCGAGAGCATCTGTAAGCAGGACTATATGGCTTTCATTTTCTTTATGTGTCACCATTTCTTCCACTGCCGCTTTCAGTGCCTCTGCCTCCGCTCTGAAATTGCTTGTATACTTACCAGTAGCGAATGACAGTGTTATTTTTCTGCCATTTGGTAGGTTCAGGAATGCTCCTGCCCCTCCGTTCTGTATAGTGTTTGTTACAGAACCGTCGGTGTATGCATGGGTCCAGTCCATGCTTGGGTAGTTTTTCGGTATAAAGCTTAGGGTAGTATCTCTCCTTTCTTTTTCAGTCTGGCCGTTTTTGTTTGCAATACCTGGTATATTTTCTACCACCTCTGGAAATATATCCTGCCTCCAGGTAGGTTTTCGTACAGTAGTGATGGGTTTTGGTGTTGTTAGTGCGTTTATGGGATCTTCGTGCATCTTTGCTTTGGCTATTTCTGCAAAGTTTCTCCGCTTTAGTTTCCCATTTCCCAAATTGTTTAGTCTCTGGTGCATTGGATGGTTGGTCAGTCTTCGGAGTTTCTCTGACTGCATCTGGGCTCTGCAGTCTCTTCTATCGGTCATGGATTGCAGTTTTGTAATCTTTTCAAGTTCTACAATTGGCGTTGACTTCATGCCTCCTGTTATAACTCTCATGGCTTGGTTTTGAAGTTTGCTAACTTTATCGAAGTTCGCCTTTGCTGCTGTTGTCCATGCCGCAATGCCATACTCGAGAACTGGTCTCACTCTTCCAGTGTGCTGTGATGGGGATCGAACCCAGCACCTTCGGATTGTGAGCCGTGCCACTTATCCACTAGGCCACGCCGTCCCCAGAAGCACATATAACTTTACTGGTTTAGAAGACTCTGCAGAGTATGTATACAACCAGCATCTTTTACATTCATTTAATCTAAAACTAACGAATGCATTAATTGGCCATTCCTCCAGTATTTCCTGTGGCAATACATTCCAAGCATTCACCACTCTCTGACTAAAAAAATATTTTCTTGTATTTAATCTGGACGTTTCTTTAATTGATTTGTGGCTGTGCCCTCTTGTTCTTGTAGGCGGCTGTATTTTGTAAAAAACGTGTTATAGTCTAATTTATATAAAGATCGTGTCACGAACGTAGACAAACGACAGAGAGTTGTGAAACGCTATTGGCCCTTTTGAAGATCTGTTCACAACAATCAAAAGACGAAAGATGACCTGGTGCGGGCACGTCGCGAGGTCCAACGGAATAGCACCTCGATACTCTTTGGTTCGGTACCGGGACAGAGAGGGCGAGGACGTCCAAGGAAGAGGTGGGTGGACATCACTGGGTGGTCAAGCTTTCGTCCCGGTAAGATACGACAGGTGGCGGCAGGCAGAGAAAAATGGTTTGGCATTTTGGGAGTGTCTTCAAGTGTGCCCCAACGGGCTGATGGGTTACGGGATGAACTGAACTGAACTGAGTCTAATTTATACAAATGTATGCTAATTACTGCATGTGGCAGGCATGTTTCTTCCACTTACGTCTTAAACCTGATGATGTGCTCTTTGGGTCCCGCTCCCAAGGGAGCCAAGGCTAATGTCAAGGTCAGGGGAAATATACTGACCAGTTTCTCGACTTTACGCTCACGTTGTCTCCTGAGAAACGGGTGTGTTACAGCAGCCTAGCCAACAAGGTGGGGATTGACCCTGATGTTGCACTACAGTCAGGAAAACCCAGGTTCACTTTCTTCAGTGTCGCCCGTAATATTAGAAAAGCCAATGTAATCCCCAACCGACAGAAACGTTGGTCAAGAATATATCTTATAATTATGGGATAGATTGCTTATAGTATTGTGATAGATTCTTATAATTATGTGATATATTGCTTATAGTATTGTGATAGATTCTTATAGTATTGTGATAGATTGCTTATAGTATTGTGATAGATTCTTATAATTATGTGATAGATTGCTTATAGTATTGTGATAGATTTTAATAGTATTGTGATAGATTGCTTATAGTATTGTGATAGATTCTTATAGTATTGTGATAGATTGCTTATAGTATTGTGATAGATTCTTATAATTATGTGATAGATTGCTTATAGTATTGTGATAGATTCTTATAGTATTGTGATAGATTGCTTATAGTATTGTGATAGATTCTTATAATTAGGTGATAGATTGCTTATAGTATTGTGATAGATTCTTATAATTAGGTGATAGATTGCTTATAGTATTGTGATAGATTCTTATAATTATGTGATAGATTGCTTATAGTATTGTGATAGATTCTTATAATTATGTGATAGATTTATTATAGTTTTGTGATAGATTTCTTATAATTTTAGGATAGATTTCTTATAGTTTTGTGATACGTTTTCTTATAGTTTTGTGATAAGTTGTCATATAGTTTTGTGATAAGTTGTTATATAGTTTTGTGATAAGTTGTCATATAGTTTTGTGATAAGTTGTTATATAGTTTTGTGATAAGTTGTCATATAGTTTTGTGATACATTGTCATATAGTTTTGTGATACATTGTCATATAGTTTTGTGATACGTTGTCATATAGTTTTTTTGATACGTTGTCATATAGTTTTTGGATAAATTGTCTTATAGTTTGGTAGTAGATGTCTTATAGCTTACAGTTATGTTATTTTCCCTGTCTGTTTTCGTATATCAGCCTTTTAGTGAATCTTGTTGACACATTGTACGTCCATCCTGTTTTATTAGACATATTTTGGTGACAGTTACAAGCTAAGCCTCTCGCCTTGTCCACACTTAGTCCATGGTCTTAGAGTCAAATAGCTTTTCCAGGACAGACAAATACAGGATAGTCTTTGTCTCTGATGAGAAGAAGGGCTTTTAATGAACGCTAAAGCTAATGGTGCTCGAGGCTGGTCCGTGTCGTAGCTTGTGACTCTACAAGTGCCGAGAGCTCTCTGTGAACCGCCTTTCTGAGCTAAGACGTGCACACTAAATGGTTCTGTCATTATGGCACCGACGGGATTATCAGTTTGCTTTTTGCGTGTTTTGGGGGGAGACTGGTTAGGTATTTCTAATTTGCAATTTAGCGGTTGAATTTTTTGTTGTTTTTTTAATGCTGAAGGGGACCTGGAGCAAGCCGGGGAAGTTGTTAAAGATTTGATTATAGTTGATCTAAGCTTTTTAAGAGATGGTATGACTAAATCCCTTCCTCGCTACCTAGTCTTCCTTAATTGTGTTAGGTCTACATTTACAGTTTGCTTTTAATCTATTAACATAAATCTAGAATCGAAGTCAAAAGCAATCTCAGTACTAACAAGGTCATGGAAAATGGCTCATAACACTGTCTTCATCGCAAATGGGTGGCGCTCCCATAAATGTTCAGTCCCGTTCATCGCTGAAAGTGGCAGCAACGGAGCACGATCTCCGTAGCTCCTGTGGGGGCTCCAAAATTGATGCTGTCCTTGCTAGGTACCCATTTACAGCTGGGTTGACAAGGAGAAGCGGTTATACTTTAAAACAACGCATACATACTAGGTCACAACGCAGCGTGATTTGAACCCGTACCGTTGGGATTGTAAGCAACGCTCACAACTGCTAAACCACACATTTTACCTGTACTGACATATGAAGGGCGAAGATAGAAACTGGCAAAGACATTGGAAAATAAGCTGCATGCATTAGAGAATAGGCTGCATGCATTATAAAATAGGCTGCATGCATTAGAAAATAGGCTGTATGCGTTAGAAAATAGGCTGCATGCGTTGGAAAATAGGCTGTATGCGTTAGAAAATGGGCTGCATGCGTTGGAAAATAGGCTGTATGCGTTAGAAAATAGGCTGCATGCGTTGGAAAATAAATGCTTTAGGCATCTACTTGGATTTGGATGGAAAGAATTCTTGACAAATGAACAAATGTAGTTGCAGACAGACCAAAATTATTTTTCTTTCTTCTTCTTCTTCTTCGTCTTCTTCTTCATTTATCTTCAAATCAAAGTTCCGGATTCTCTTACAATGGCCAACATTGTAAGGCTGTTTTATATCTCCATACATCTTTTGTCTCAAATCTGTCTCACGGGGCCAGTATTGTTCTCTCTTTTTCTGCGTGAGCATGAATATTTTTAGGATGTGTTCCACAGTCATAGTATGCTCCCCCACATGGCCACCTGTCGTCTGCCAGAATCCTTATTTTGTTGTAAAGATGACTCTTGAGTCTGTTAGGACCAGTTCTCAGTCTGAAGATGATGACTTGCTCTTTGTCTAGTTAGATCATAGAAACTATATTTTTTTCAGAAGTGTGGGTGTTGATCAATCCATTTACCCCTGAAGTTGGCTTTGTTGTTGTTGTTGTTGTTTCGAATGCCCATAATGAGTGGGTTACTCTTATGTGCGCCCTGAAAAGGGCGTTAAGTGACGGGTTGCAGTAGCTTTCCTCATCCTGATCGTGCTGATAAAGGTGGACCGGGATCCTCCAGGCTATTGTGTTATGCTTGGCTTTATCTGCGTGTCGCTTACTACTATGGAGATCATGTCGAACCTCACCTTAGCTAGACTGTTGTCCTCGGCAACAGCCCGTTTCCAGGACGACCAACGAGGAGGTCAGGTGAGGATCTTGGCCAGTATATTTCTCCTGACCCTGGCTAACATTGTCTGATCAGTGTGTTTTGCCTGACCAGACGTTAGCCTCATCGTCCCGTCAGGTGATGGTCTTGGTCAGTATATTTCTCCTGACCCTGGCTAACATTGTCTGATCAGCGTGTTCTGCCTGACCAGACGTCAGCCTCATCGTCGCGAAGTTGGCTTTAACTATGAATGTTTGTCATGTCACCAGGAAGGGACGGTGGGCGTACAGTGAGTACATGCTTCGATTGAGCAGGAACAGACTATCATTACAGGCGATTACGTGAAACCCACGTGGGGAAAGGAAAGAGAGGAAGACCCAGAGAAACACTATGCGGACACAATCATCAGAGAGGGTGCAACCATGGGGGTCAGGAAGAATGCAAGAACTACAGAGAGTGATAGCGGACTGATTGAACTATGGAGCTTCGCTTTCTACTTTATGCGTCCTCTTTGGTACTATGCGTCCTCTTTGGTACTGAAAGACAACTATCAGAGATAGAGAAAGAGAGAGAGAGTGAGTGAGTGAGAGAGACAGACTGGATGATGTCAAGTATCCGACCCTACTTCCCATGCAGCGAGAGAAAATGTATCTAACTGCACTGCCACTTAGACGTTTACATCAGTTACCTCTTTATGATTAAATGGCACGCAAGACCGAAGCGGTTGTGTGTCATCTATTTGTATTTTGGGTCGTCTTCCTGAGGACCTTTAAAGAGATTCCGTTTGCGTCTTGCTGGAAGAAAGACTCGAGATAAGGGATTCTGCGAATTAGGCGCGCTAGTCTGTCCACACGTCCTGTCTAAGAAAGATTCATAGAGGTTTCTGGCCGGACACTACATCACCAACCGAGAACTGCTTACCCAGAGCAATCAGTAAGCATCGCATGTTTTCTGAGAATTTTTCGTGTGTGTGTGCGTGTGCGCGCGCGCGCGCCTCTCTGTATTCTACTGGTGGAGGTACTTCACTTTCCACCTTGATACTTCCCTTTCCTACTAGCCCTTGACATCATATAGTTCGTGACTTATCACTTTTTAAAGTATAGTTTATTATGCAATTCAACGCGCAGTTATTGCTTCTTATGTCAAATAAAATCGAATTAATATGACCAGCAACCGATATTTCATCGTCCAAATTGAACTGCTGGTAATATTCAACAATAATGTGAATTCACCAAAAAGAGAAATTACTTCCCTTCCATATCATAAAGTTACTCCCCTTTATTGTTATCTTCTTTGGGGATTAACTTAGATCTTTAGACTATCTGACAGTTTAACTTGGATTATTAGTCTATCTGTTTAACTTGGATTATTAGTCTATCTGTTTAACTTGGATTACTAACCTGTCTGACTGTTTAACCTGGATCACTAACCTGTCTGTTTAACCTGGATCACAAGCCTGTCTGACCGTTTAACATGGATAATTAGCCTGTCTGACTGGTTAACCTGGATCACTAGCCTGTCTGACTGTTTAACCTGGATCACTAGCCTGTCTGACTGTTTAACCTGGATCACTAGCCTGTCTGACTGTTTAACTTGGACCATTAGTTTATCTGACCGTTTAACTTGGACCATTAGTTTTTCTGACAGTTTAACTTGGACCATTAGTTCATCTGACCGTTTAACTTGGACCATTAGTTTATCTGACCGTTTAACTTGGACCAGTTTATTTGACCGTTTAACGTGGATCACTAGTCTTTGACCGTTTAACGTGGATCACTAGTCTTTGACCGTTTAACCTGGTTCACTAGTCTGTCTGAACTATATATATATATATTTATCCATTTAACTTAAATCTTTAGACTGAACGTGCTCCTGGACTGTGTCTTCAATCCTTTTTCTTTCCTCCTCCATACTTTAAGAAAAAGAATACATCAGCAAATGTGTGTTTAACTTGTTTTCCTTATGCCCCATAAACTTTGATTGCCTTTGATCGCTCGTGTTGCCCCTACATTATGTTTCTTATAAGTTTGTTTTTGTTTCCATGGAAACGTACCGGTTTCTGCCTCCATTAAACTCACTCGTTTATTCAGTAGATGCTGTTTCACGGTCTTCAGTTCTTTCGTATACTTGTTTGTTTGTTATTTTTTAGACTGTAGTTACATAACCAAGCAACATTACCACAACTATGACATGCAGTGAGTTAGTTCCACCATTATTACTAGCTGTTCGCTATTGTATAAAACCCGTGTGATTTACCCAGGAATAAAAAAATAATTGCTTGAACTTCACATCAGAAGTACAACAGAATGGGAAGTGTCACGTTTTCGTATTGACAATAACATGAGGAGTATACTGAACACTTTCGACCCTCGTTCTGTAGGGGAGAGGGGACCTAAAACATACTGATCAAGCTATATTTGTCATGGTCAGGTGAAGCATACTGGTCAGGCTTTGTTAGTCATGGTCGGGTGAAACATACTGACAAGTCCCTACCGCACTTTCATATGTAGTTGTCCTTGCAAACAGTTGGGCTAACGATGTAGGGATCAACGTTATCCCCGTAGTAGTGAGCGAAACGCAAATAAAACCAATCAGAGTACACCAACCTGAAATATCCTATTCTACCTTCAATAGCAAGCTGGTGATGCGAGGAAAGCTACTGCAACCAATTTCACTTTTCAGGATGCTCAAGAGAGTAAACAAACTCGCCGTGGGCATTAAACAATACATCGGTGATACATATACTGCACACTGGTGTGTGTGTGTGTTGACCTTGTGACCTGCCCGCACTTGAGACATCGCACCTAAGAAATAGTAAAGTTGGTTAAGGCTATGTCCCCAAATGGGCCATTGACCAGTAGCACGTCTAGCCCTGTGTTCTATGGACACTACAAATGACAAATCAAGCAATTAACGACATCAAGCAAAATCATTGTCATCTGACATTTGCTGCTTCATCTTCCAGAAAGAACTGTCATGAACCAGTCGGACCATATGGAAGATTTAGTCATGTTAAAGTAGGCCCCAAAGCGAACACTGCTGTCGGGGATAAAGTGTTAGAGACATCTTTATACTAGGCCAGTTTGTTTATGTTGCGGCGGGGTGGCCAGTAAACTTCCTCTCTATCTTTACTTCCAAAACAGTGAATAAGGTACCCGTTTACAACTGGGTTGACGGAGCGTGCCGATAACAAAAGCAGAACCCTGTATGATTGTCTTGAAACGCGAGCGCACTGCACAAAACAAATGTGACGCTACTATTTCCAGTACCAACATCATTTGTGTGTGCACTAGCCTGGTTAAATGTCTGGTTTCACTTTGACCACTGTACACATGTCTGGTTCAATGTCTGGTTTCACTTTGACCACTGGGAACTAGTCTGGTTAAATGCCTGGTTTCACTTTGCCCACTGTACACTAATCTGGTTAAATGCCTGGTTTCACTTTGCCCACTGTACACTAATCTGGTTAAATGTCTGGTTTCACATTGTCCACTGAACACTAATCTGGTTAAATGCCTGGTTTCACATTGTCCACTGAACACTAATCTGGTTAAATGTCTGGTTTCACATTGTCCACTGAACACTAATCTGGTTAAATGCCTGGTTTCACATTGTCCACTGAACACTAATATGGTTAAATGTCTGGTTTCACATTGCCCACTGCACACTAATCTGGTTAAATGCCTGGTTTCACTTTGAGCACTGTTTTCATGCCCGGTTTTTATGCTCCATCTCTCCAGGATCACCTCATGACAGTCCCAGAAACCTGTCCCCAAATCAACATGGACATTTTGCTTTCCAAGCCGTGCGAAAGTAAGTATGGAAGACAGTTAATCCCTCATTTGTTTATCTTGTTTTTATGTTGTTGTTTGTTCTATTAGTTCTATTAGTATGTATATTGTTTATGGCATTGTGAAGATTGTGGTCACAGTTAGAGGACCTAGACTATGTAGACGACTTTGTACTGCCGTCATACAGCCATAACTGAAAGATTGTGGTCACAGTTAGAGGACCTAGACTATGCAGACGACTTTGTACTGCCGCCATACAGCCATAACTGAAAGATTGTGATCACAGTTAGAGAACCTAGACTATGCAGACGACTTTGTACTGCCGCCATACAGCCATAACTGAAAGATTGTGGTCACAGTTAGAGGACCTAGACTATGCAGACGACTTTGTACTGCCGCCATACAGCCTTAACTGAATGCAAGAAAAACTAAATCAAGTGAAGGAGCATTCAGCCGAATTTGGTCTCAATTTTAACACGACGAAAACAAGGTTATTTACAACCAGCTCCTTAAGGAAAGAGCCAGTTACGCTTGAATGTGAGGCACTGGAAGAGGTGGACACCTTCACATATTTGGGCAGCACCATCGATACTTGAGGGGTCACAGAGGCAGATGTAATGGCTAGAATTGAAAAGGCAAGGGCAGTATTCATGTAACTGAAAAATATAAATAAATCCAGGGATATAAACACTAACGGGAAGTTAGATTGTTTCATTCCGATGTCGGGGGACGGCGTGGGATAGTGGTAAAATGACATGCGTCACAACCAGAAGGTGCTGGGTTCGATCCCCATCACAGAAACGGCCGTTACCCCGGGGAAGCAAACAATTAGAAAATGCAGGAGGAAGTATGGCCTTACATAAAATGAATGCTGAAGTCGGATGCACTGGGCCGACAGGCGCAAAATAAAAACCACAGTGCAACGCACACCGCATTTGGGGATTCGAGAAATAAGAAAACGCAACCAAAAAAAAAATTATAATGTCGTTAGGACTCTTGTACAGAGAAGAAGCTTAGAGAACGACAAAGGAAATACAAGAAAAACCTCTAGTCGATCGTCAGTAAATATCTACGGAGGATAGTGGATATAGGCTGGCAAGACACGGGGAGGAACGAAAGACCTGTGGGGAAAGGAGCTAACAACAACCACTGGAGTAACAAATCAAACATGGGAAATATCGTTGGATGGGGCACACGTTACGGAAATCACCATCAGACGTAGCCATACAGGCCCCTGACATGGAATACACAGGAGAAGAGTGAGAGAGGTAGACCAAGACAAACCTGGAGAAGAGACTGTGAAAATGAACTTCGGTCCATGGACAATAATTCGAGAGAGATAGAAAGTGCAGTTCATGGTCGAATTTGCTGGATGAGGGTTGTCAATGACCAATGCCCCGAAAGAAACAACACGTATTCTTTTATTGATATTGTTTATCATATCTTCTATTAATTAGTCGGTAAATTGTTTATGTTGTAATTTCTTCTATTAATTAGTCGGTAAATTGTTTATGTTGTAATTTCTTCTATTAATTAGTCTGTATATTGTTTATGTTGTCATATATTCTATTAATTAGTCGGTAAATTGTTTATGTTGTAATTTCTTCTATTAATTAGTCTGTATATTGTTTATGTTGTCATATCTTCTATTAATTAGTCGGTAAATTGTTTATGTTGTAATTTCTTCTATTAATTAGTCTGTATATTGTTTATGTTGTCATATCTTCTATTAATTAGTCTGTATATTGTTTATGTTGTCATGTCTTCTTTTAACTAGCCGGTATCTTGTTTATGTTGTCAGTTTTGCTATTAATTAGTCTGTATATTGTTTATGTTGTCATGTCTTCTATTAACTAGTCGGTATATTGTTTATGTTGGCAGTTTTTCTATTAATTAGTATGTATATTGTGCATGGTGTCGTGTCTTCAATTAATTAGTCGGTATATTGTTTAATGTTATGATTTCCTATATTAACTAGTCGGTATATTGTTTATGTTGTCAGTTCTTCTATTAATATAGTCGCTATGATTCCCTATATTAATTAGTCGGTATATTGTTTACGTTGTCAGTTCTTCTAGTAATATAGTCGCTATGATTTCCAATATTAATTAGTTGGTATATTGTTTATGTTGTCGGTTATCATCACTTTTATTATGTGTCACGCTAATCGTGTTGACGAACGCAACTGTATTTTGAACTCCCATTTTCCCAGCTGATTTGCATTGACGTCTACAAAGAAAAATAAAGTTCCTCTTCGACTTCCAGTGCCTCATATACGATATTTTTTACTGTTGGGGAATGTATAGAGTTGTTGTTTGTATAGTGTTGTTGTTGGTATAGTGTTGTTGTTTGGATAATGTTGTTGTTTGTATAATGTTGTTGTTTGTTTGGTGTTGTTGTTTGTATAATGTTGTTGTTTGTATAGTGTTGTTGTTTGTATAATGTTGTTGTTTGTATAGTGTTGTTTGTATTGTGTTGTTGTTTGTATTGTGTTGTTGTTTGTATAATGTTTGGTTTTGCATAATGTTGTTTGTATAATGTTTGGTTTTGCATAATGTTGTTTGTATAATGTTTGGTTTTGCATAATGTTGTTTGTGGAATGGTGTTGTTGTTGTGTCGAATGCCCACAGTGAGTAGGTTTACTCTTTTGTGCAACCTGAAAAGAACATTAAGTGGTGGGTTGCAGTAGCTTTCCTCACATTCCGAGCGTGCTGATGAAGGTGGGCCTGGGTCCTCCATGCGGTTGTGATATGCTTGGCTTCATCTTTGTGTCGCTCACTACCACGGAGATCAAGTCGATCCCTCACATTGTTAGCCAGGCTGGCATGAAAACAGGCAGTTTCCAGGGAGGACTACAAAGAAGCCGAGGTGAGGGTCTTGGTCAGTGTATTGTGCCTGACCTTGAGTGACATGTCTGACCAGTATATTGTGCCTGACCAGACGTTAG